>OY728146.1:2033294618-2034544618 GCA_963277665.1 Viscum album | reverse complement strand
TCCATAACCAGGATACATAGCATTCCTTAATAATTCCCAAGCTAAAAATAAAATTCACCTTAATGTATTTCCCACCATGTCTCTAACATTCTGGCCATTAGGTACCAATCTCTCCCATAAGTGGTACATCTTTCCTAATCCACCAGTGGATTGATAAGTCATCTAAACTATGATGAATCTCATTCCTTCCAAAATCCAGATACGTTGGATTCCTTCCAAAGGCTTAAGATCCATGATAACCATAAAAAATGATATACCGTCATGTAATCCCCACATCCATTTGTGGTGAGATTTATTACTTTATATCCCTTATTTCTCACTATGAGCATGTATCATGTGGGCTTTGGGAGTTTCAATAGTCATATCATTCGCATCATTTATCTACAAAAACCAGAAAAACGTCAGTGTATAAGACATGACTGCTGGCATGATATAACTACCCCCATTTAAGGATTTATACCTCAGGGTTAGTCCCAACATAATTATTGAACTATTATAACTTTGACTCTAGCTATAATTAGGATACAAAGGATGGTTCCTCGAGGGCATATCTCAAATATCAAGTTCTTAAGATCCTATATATATTTTATTTCCACATTAAATTAGACTTCATGGGAATGAAGAACTACATGGGTTTTGATTCGTGTTTCAAATAGGGATAGGTAGGATAACTCATAATTTCTCAATCCCATCCTTGAGAAATTAGTCACCTCCCTAGATAACTAACAACTCTAAAGTTATTAGTTATATAGCTTCAACATACATGAATCTACCCTTGAATGGGAAATTGGTGAAGAGTCATGGATACATATAGATCAATCCACTAAAAGGTCCCCCATTTTATATAAAAGGTTTTAAAGTATGTTAATTTTTATGGGAAACAGTTTTACATTGGGATTAGGAAGAGATTATTGACCATATCATAAATATATAAGAGATTCATGGAGTAGGAAATAATTCCCCCAAAAAATAAAAACAAACAAATTATCTTGCATAAAGATAATCCTACGTAAATGATTGTATAGACATCAAACCTCCACATCAAATACATCAGAAAAAACCCATCAACTTATATTCCAATGAAATAACAATCGATGAACTCAATGTGAAATCATCTAACTATGGAATCTATTTAACAAGATGAAAATGATAGACTATAAATTACTGATTGGACCATTTTATTCTCTCCATATGTGTGATCACCATCAACATGCCTATTTTTTGACAAAATATTGATCACTTGAAGGGGAGGGATTTATCAATAGGAATAGGTTACCATTCCATGAATGATGGTTCACCCATGAAACACTTTAAGAACATGTGAATTAAGTGAGGAGTGTTTAATATAATTTTTTTCTACACATGTGGTTCTCATGAGCATATCTTGACCTTTCTATGTCTGAGGTGTCGGAATCAAAATGAATTTTATTATATTTTATTTTATAATATTTCTTTTTCAAAATAAATAAAATTGAAAGGATTTTTGAGTAGGGGAATGAAATTATGATAATCCCCCTTTAATGGTTCTCAAACTGAAAATCCTTCTTACCTTTATCATAAATAATTTAATTTCCTAAAATTATTATCTACATTGATTTAATGTTGTTTAAGTTCACACAACATAGGCTAATAATTGATGAAGTCTAATGTAAAACATCGTTGAATAAAAAAGAGATTTATACTAACCAGTAAGGAATAAATAATCTAACCTAAATGATACATCCCATTCTAGTAGGAAGCCTAAAATAGGAGAAATAATAAATATAGTTTATGGGAATACAGATTGGACTCTTACCAGATAGTGGTTAAATCCAAAATCATTAATTAATAGTGATGTTTCATTTCTGGTGATAAGGGTACAATTGAATCGACATGATTAAAAAATCAAAGACTAATATGATTGTAATGTCCTAAATATTAGAGAATAGTAATTTTAGTTATATCTTGGATACAATGTTATTTGGACCCTATAAAGGTATTTAAGATGTTGGTATAGGATGATGATCAATGATTGAAAATTTTCCTACGATTAGGGGTTCAATTGTTATGAAATTATATTGGTAATATTACATGGAATTGGTCTAAGTGATAAGAGTTTTTTTGGGATTATTTTTTCTAAAATTAGTGCCCAATAAGTATTTAGGATGAATATTTATGTTTTTAAATACTTTTGGTAGTGTATAAAAATGTTTCAAATTCCTTTATATAAGGATTAAATTTTGGTACGTAGGGTTATGATATGTATGATTCATTATCAATAAGTGTCATGATGTGTAAAATTAAACCATTCATATGTAAAATTAACCCAATGAATAGTTGGTAAAATATATATTTTTTATACATATGTACAAATCTAGAGTATCCAGGTATATGTAAAAGTAAATATATGAAATAAAAATAGATAAGAGTGATGTTTCTTAAATAATAATGTGACCATGTTATACATAGGTGAAGATTTGGACCCCTGTGACACAGAAGAAACCATAAATTGGATGAATTTCAATAATGAATAATATGTAATTGTTATCTAATACATAATTTTTTTTAAATAATAGATGTTATGTGAATGTCATTTCCTAGATATATCACTAATAAAAGTGATGATTAGAGGTATTTAATTAGAGTTCTAGTGGTGGTTTAAAATTCCCCCTAATTGTTTAGTGGTGGTTCATAAAACTGATATGTATTTCACAGACCCTAGTCATTTAAGGGATGTTTATTTCATTTAATGGTGGTTTTTTATGTTTCAAATTTGGATAATTTAGTGGCGTCTTGTTAATTAATTAGATGAAATTCATTAATAAAAAAACATTTGAAGGGAATATTAAAAAAATAAAATTAACCACTATTAATAATTTAGTTGTGGTATTTTTTGCGATTGTTAATCTGAACCACTTCTAAATACATTTAATAATATATTTTTAATGGTGGTTACAACCAACCTACACTAAATATATTTTGAAAATTTTAAAAATATTTAATAATAAACTATAAATATATAAAAAATGACATTCTACCAACTAAAAAATAAATAAACTTTAAACCAATAATTCATACACCACACATCCAGAGTCATAAAAACTACCATGATCATCATAACGTAAGCCTTATTCACCCAAACATCAACCAATACCTCGATCATCAATAAATACATATAAAATATGTCCAAAAACAACCAGAGACTAATTAAAATCCATGTAACAACCTCCACTACATATTTCTACCTCCACATCATCTCATTAATAGAAACTGATGAAGCCATATCACTAGAGGTAACAAAAAATGAAAGAAAAATTAAAACTAAATATAATAAATAACAATCATAAAAAATAATTGATAAAATTTTAACATTCCACAGAGACTTAAAACTATCATGACTTACTTCTGAAAAATTTCCTTGAATAGAATGGTCAAACTATTTCTTACTACTATCATTTTCCACATACAATGAAGATAAGAATATTTAGTAAAAGAAACAAAAAAGGAAAAGAAAAAGAATATATTTAGAATACCGCACATAAAATTCTTAATTTTGTTAATGAAGTAGATGAAATTTTATAATAAAAATAATAATATATAATTCAAAAGACTTGGAAAACATAAAAATACATATTTATTATAAGATAAAAGACTTGAAACTATAAAGTGATGTGAAAATATTTTAATTTACTCTCAAAGCGATATGCGGTGTGGTTTAAATTTATACTATAATTTTTAATTATTTTGATAACAAAGATGTAGAATAAATAAAAAATCATTTATGAAGTGATTTTTCCATCTTTTCATATCAATTTGAGGTTATTTACAATGGTTTTGACTATTCCATGCATGTTTTAATTTTTTAATCACTAAAAACACTTTTATAGCCATAACAGGAAAACCATTTTTAAGAATGAAGTTCTGTTAATTTCTACTTTTCAAAATTAAACCAACAATTGGTTTACCTAATTTCATGATAATATAACATCATTTTCCTATTTTTGACCACTAGATGTACATTTTAGTTTTTTAAAACACTAGAAATACGCTTATGGTCATAAGGAGAAAATTGTCACTCAGAATGATGTTTCATCAGTTCCTAAAATTTAAATTTAAATCTATGGTGGTTTCCCCTAATATTATGAAAAGGCATTCATTGTTCTCTCGGTTTTCACGCATGTTTTAGTGCATTAAAACACTAAAAACATGTTTACGACCATAAAAGGACAACCATCCTTAGGAAAGACCTTCTGCTTATTTCGAAAATTAAAAATTAAATCTAAGGTGGGTTTTCATTGACTATTGGTAATTACAATGATGTTTTTCAAATTTTTACTATTCCACACATCTTTTAATATTTTAAAACACAAAAAATGTTTTTACGACCATAATAGGGAAACCATCATTCGAAATTATTTTTTTGTCAGTTCCTACGTTTAAAAATTAAATCTATGATCATTGTCCCTTGATTTCAGTGAAATCCAATATTTTTTACCTAGTTGTGATCCCACAATACTTGTTTTTAAAGGCTTTTATACCTTGCATAAGTTTTTACCAAATAATTCCCATAAAACTGAACATCGCATTAATGTGTTGTTTGTGCAAACCTCAAAAACAACTAATCCATGCTTATAAAATTATTTTAGGACAATCCAGAACCATTTTATTGTTTTTGTCCATTTCACACATGTTTTAGGGTTTTAATACACCAAAAATGCATTTACAGCCCTAATATGCAGACTGTCATTTGAAATGATCGGGCATTATTTCCAACATTTAAAAATTAAATAAAAAGATATTGTATCCTAATATTAAGACAATTAAATATAAGTTTTTGTTTTTTGACCATTCCCACATGATTTAGTGTTCCAAAACACAGGAAATTCATTTACGACCATAACGAGAATACCGTCATTTGTAATGAAATGTCGTCGGTTCTTATATTTCACAACTGAATCTACAGTAATTTTTCTTTTATTTTAATGGAATCCAATATAATTTTCCTTGTTTTTACCCTCTAACACTTATTTTTTACGGATTTTGTAACTTTTATAAGTGTTTACTGAGTCAAATATGAGCAAATAATCTCATATAGTTTTCAAACTTATGGATAATGATCTATTTTATATTTTTGATGTGTAATAATAGACCACACATCAATGCATCACCAGATATGGTCAGTATAAATTGAAATGTGTATTTTTTATGTAAAACTATCCTTTTAGTTGTTTTTATTGATGTTGTATGTGTTCTTTGAAAAGTACATGATCTTGAAATGGAGTGAGATAAGTCAAAATGAAAAAATATAGAAATAAAAAACAAAACATTTTATATGTATATCAAAAATTTTACTCATGTATTTTAAATTAGTTATGATGGAATATTAAATTATTATACCATTACTTGAGTATCAAAGACCTCATTTTTTTAAGCTATAGGAATATGCCTCAAATATTTATAATTAATGGGAAATCCCAATATCTCACAAGTAGGATTCCCAAAAATCTGCCCATATATTCCGACAACATCATCAGCATCCACCATGATCTCAACAAATGGAATGATAATAATCTTTCTCTTCAGCACCCATACATCTGTTGGGTTCATATTTCTAATGATTTTATGATTTTTTTAAAAGTTTTTCAAAAACATTAAATAATTAATAAAATAAAATATTTTTTTAAATGACATACATATTAGTAACGGTAACCAACCAATATATCCTAGAAGGAGGGGTGACCAAATGCTCTATTTATGGAGGGGAATCAGGTAGTGGGAAACCAATGACATCTAGTGTAACACCCTAAGATTTCATAGTGTGTTATTTCTTCAAAATAATTCAATAACTTGCACTACACACAACACCGAGTTCAATCATACCATGAATTACAAAAAAAAATCCATTCAAAAGAGGTTATGAATAGTATTATCTAAATTTTAAACTTTATATAATCCTTATAATTTTAGAATCCATATTATGAGTTTCTTAGATATAATGCAAGAACAAATTCATTTTCAGTATTGCACTTTTATCAACTTTTAATAGTGAACCCTTTTTAAATTCAATATTTTAAACTTTTTGACTAAATGGGGACATCAAAAATTTAAAATGAAACATCCCAAACTTCCACGGTACGCTTTCCTTTGAATAATACAGTAGCGTGTGTTGTACGCAACTTCGAGTTTTAACACACACCACAACCGATCAAACTAGCCGTTATGAATAGTAATACCTACTTTTCTAAATTATATATATTTTATATTTTAAAATGGACTTCATTTCTGGATTCGGAATATCGAATTTAGCCTAAGGTGAAATTTTGGTACTTTTCGGATAACTTTCATATTTTGATGAATAGTGAAAATTACTAAATTTTAATTAAAAACAACTTTTTTAATCAAAATAATTAATAGTGATAAATTATGAATTTTAGTAGTTTTAAAGTATATTTAGAATATAGTTTTACCATTTAATATAATTTTGGTCATTGGACATAATTTTATAATTAAACCGAACATAAACAAGTGTCAATCTTTTGATAGTTATTATCTCTTAAAAACACGCTTTTTGTTTTGACAGCAGGAATTAATTTTAAATTAATTTCTGCCACTTCTGTATTTTGAATTTAGAAAAATAGATTCCATATTTGGAATCAGGATGTCCAAATTATGTAAATAGGTAACTTTTATTTTTACACATTTTGAATAATTACTGTGGTAAATATTTTATTTACCATGGTTAAAGGGTAAATCCGGTAAATAAGGGTTAAAAAATAATATTATAATAATACTAAATTACCCTAAAATGTGTCTTAACCCTATTGTTTGATAAATGGTAGACCATGGGCATCTTTGGGTCTATTTTGGGACCCCATGGATCCACTTGTAAGTGATAATGACACATTATATTAATAAAGCTAAAATAAAAATAAAAATGGCATAAGCTTACATCTTTTAGAAGAACAATTTTTACATAGGGTTATACATGTTGGATTTTAGATTATAAATATTAATTAGAAATATAAAAAGATTTCCTACATAATGATATTTTATTTATAATTTTTCGACATTAAATAATTTATTTTATTTATGACACAATGATGATGCAGTAATTACTATAATAGTGAAAAATTAAAATAATTGATATTATAAATACCCAAACAAATATAATATGAAACTTTTAATGAATTAAACTAATTTTCTAGGATAATATGATATATTAGGATTGATGTAATTTACTTTGTTCGAAGTAATCAATCTGTTATGAGTTTCACAAAAATCAACTATTGAATAGTGTCAAAATTGACATAAAAGAGTTCTTAAAAAAATATTATATTATTAATTGATATTAAATTCCTAAAAATCTAAGGTTCGGCCAAGAGACTTATATTATGATAGGTTAATCATTAATGGACCACTTGGGGGTCTCTTGGATGTATATAGTAAGTTTATTAACCATATTATATAAAAATACAAAGAGACATTGTAAAAGTGAAACTAATTAACTTAGAGTTAATACTTAAAGATAAGGTTAATATAAGTACCCAAACCTGTCTAAATTCTATTGGATGAGTATTTTCGACCTATCCCCACCACATCCTTTTAATAGTCAACTTTTGAGCCTTTGGAAACCGAGTATGAATTTATTATAAATTAATATTTCTAGCTTTTCCAAAGGTGCCCCTCACCCCTCTTATAAAAGGGCACTCCTCCTTCTCTTTTCCTCATACCTCTCAAGCCACTTGGCTCGTCCGAACTCTGCCCAAATAAGCTCCCCACATCCCTCTCCTCCTCCTTGAAGCTTCCCCTTAGGCAGAAAGCATTTCAAGAAGTCCTTTGGTTCCAACCAAAGTGAGTTACCTAGATTAAAGGTAACGATTTCCCTTAAAGTATTTTTATTTATTTTGCTTCTCCAACCCCCAAAATCTTTTTATTTCCTTTCTTTTGTAACAACACCAGTATCCTCAATATACTAGGATGTTGTTATAATAAGGATTCAAACTACACATACACACAACTCCATCTAATGGATGATGAACATAATGTTTCTGTGGATGGCAAACTAACGCCTCACGAAACGATGATTGTTCAAATACATCTTACCACCTCTCATGGTGGCCATTATGATGGCACTGTAATTAAATATGATATTAATGATATATATTTTATATATAAGCTTCTGTAATTCCATTTTATTTCATACCATTATTCGTTTCATGTTGTATATACATACGATAATTTCATTTGAGGAAGTGCGGACTACCGTCCCCTTAAAATGATATGACTCGTTCATACCACACATGGAACGTATAAAGGATGGTGTTAATGAACTTAAGTAACATATATAAAATATTATATTATACTGGAATAGTAATATACCTATGTATCATTTGGATTTGATTCTTTTAAAATGAAAATTAAATGGAAGTAGCGTTCGTGCGTACGTACGGACTACCGTCTCCACGAACGCGATAAGATTCATTCTCCATCATATCCATTCAAGTATTATTCTCATTTTAGGGTTAAAAATAATTTTAATATCATTCTGATTATGAATAAGATATAATCTATCCATTACAAATATTTCTTACGTAACCAAACATTTAAGAAGAACGAATCGATTATCACCCGAAACGACGATAATACTAAGATATTATTAATAAAGCAATGTTAAAAGATAATATATGATATCATATTAATGTATATGATTCTTGTATAATTTAATAACAATTATTTCACCATTATACAGGAGGTTAACCTACCCCAACAAAGGAAAAGTACAATGTAAGGGTTATTTCACAATCTCTTCATTATCCGAGGTTGTTTATACGTAATAATCTACTGGGATCTCTTTCTCATCCACATCCATGTTTTCTTAAAAATGTATTTCAAAACATTTTTAATATTTACAAAAATATGGGTTAAATTCATTTATAACCTTGTTTGAATTTTTTTATAAGAGGTTTATAATGGAATCTTTCCGTCGTTTTCAAAACAATGTCCTTTTTAACCTTTTCGACAGAATTGAGGTAAGAATGTTTTTTTTAACTTATACGGCGAGTGCGGCTATTTTCCGCCGTTATAAAATCTTCAAAGCTTCCCTTACAAGCTTATAAGAATATTTTCAAAGAAAATGTTTTATTTTATATGGATCTTAAATTATTTCAAAATAAAAGGAAATATTTCTTTAAAAAGAATTTTGATTTCATCTATGTCAACATACTTTGATGGATTTTAAGATTATTTGAAGTTGATTTATTATGATACAAGACTTCTATATTGTATTGAAGGTTTTGTGATATGTTTGACTGTGGATGTGCTATTTTTATACCATTCATATTTTATGGTGAAAGTATTGACATTTCGTATGCTAGTTTTAATACGAATGTTTATGTTATGTTTAAACCTTTTCATATGGGAATGCATTGGACTTAATAAGTGACGGGTGGAGCCCGCTATAGCTCCTCGATGCATCGGTAGGTCTCATGAGACAAACTAGTGTCTTGGCACAAGGCCTTGACAAAATCTTATTTGTTGTCTTGGCACGAGGCCTTGGCTATGTGGTTATGATAGTCTGGCATTATGCATTCCAACATTATGAAAGTGGTTATTGATTTTTGCATGTGATTATTCGATTAGTAGAATATCCATGTGAATAAGTAAATGGCATTATTTCATTTTATTTTTTCCATACTATGTTGAAGTTCAAGTTTAAAAGGCTTTTGTTTTAGTAATTCATAGCCTTAAATGTTTATGCTTATTTTTGAATGTTCTGCAATATTGTTATCCTTACTGGGCATTTGAGCTCACCCCTTTTCTATGTTTTATTTTTCCCAGGATGTGAAGATGTAAGTTATGAATGACCTGTAGGGATATTATGAGGGGATTATAGTGTGGACTGTGGAAACATTATGTTGTTGTAGTAGTTTTTCATTTTATGATGTAATGTAAAACTTATGAATATATCTAGTATTTCCAAGGCTACTAAACCAATCGGTCTTTCGAGATTTGATCTTTCTTGTGATCATGCCAATGTTATGTAATAATGCACCGACTCTGGGTAACTAGGGTCGGGGCGTTACAGTTGGTATCAGAGGAAGTTTAGTACAAACCTTGGAAGCTAGATTTAGATAAACTCTGATTAGAGCACGTATACCTAAGATGAACTTTGAGGATTAGTATAGAAGAACTTCCTAGAATTTTGGTATTGTAGATATTTTGTGAGTTTTCCGAGCAATACATCCCTGTCTGGATACGAGCAGGTAGAGGCGGCTCTGGCACAGATGTTCCTAGGGGTAAAACCCGAAAACACCGCTTTGAGCTAGACTCGAACGGGAACTGATGCACGACAACGGGCCTTGCTGCACTCTTGGTTACGACACTCCCGGGGGATATGCTTAGGATAACTCTCATTTTCTTTACAAATCATTTTGAAGGGATTATGAGTATATACTATCTCAAAGAAAACATTTTTATGATTATGGATTATATCCATAAATAGTTCAATTTATGTTAAGTGTTTTATAAGTATGGGATTATGTATTTTGATTCATAAACTGATCTAGTGTATGCCATTGTTTAGAAATGGCGCCCAGTAGAAGGAATGAGAACTCCAGAAATGCACATGATCCAAAGAGAAGGAAGGATCATATCTTTCATGGTCTTAAGCTAGAATTTATAAGGGAAATATTCTCCCATGTATTATCATCATATGAAGAAATAATATCATGTGTTGATAAGATAAGTAAAGAGTTTACTGAGTCCTATGGCTTTGAAGGGAAGCAAGAGAAGAAAAGGATGGAAGAGAGAAAGATGGATAAAGGGAAGAGGGAAAAGAAGAATTTTCCCATATGTGGTAACTGTGGAAAGAAACACCCTGGAACTTGCCTGAAAGGAATGGGAGTTTGTTATAAGTGTGGAGGAAAAGGGCACAAAGTATGTGACTGCAAGGGTAAGAAAATGGTTTTAAATGTACAATGCTTAATTTGCAAGGAGTTTGGACACCACGCGAACCTATGTCCCAGTCATCAGACTATGCTGCAAATGATGTTATTGGATAATAATCAAGTTATGATACTACCACAGATGAAGAGGAATGATTAGAGTTCTTATGTTGATTATGTCAATTGAGTGTTGTATCAACAATGTACTTGTTATAATAATTATGGAGTATATAAGGATTGTACTGCAGTACTATTTCATTAAGGACTTGAGATTGTGAGGAACAATGAAAAGTGACTCAATAGAAGGATAAATTTTTGGAAAATATATGGTTGAGAGAATGATAAATCATAATATAGTTCTGATACTGAGGTAGTGATTTTGGAATAATATGTGATTGTTTTGGATAAATTATATTGGATATTCTTGACTACCTTGGAACTGATTAATGATTTGTATATTCCATCATTGTTGGGGATTAAAACATTTTTGGATTAATGAAGTATATCCAGCATTCTATATGGAATAAGGGAGCATGAATGTAATCAATAAGGAATATGGTAATACATGATGAAGGTACTCATATGCTATTACGGGGTAAAAAGGATCTATATTATGTTTACCTTCCTTATAAATGATGGAATGTGAGTTTGGACAGAAGTATTTTGGATAGTTCTAGTTTGGATTATTTTGGATTGCCATAAAAGGACAACCCGGAGGTCGGGCGGCAACCCGTCGCGTCCGGCAAGGCTGCGAGACTTGAACCCGCAACCGAAGGGCGACAAGGGTGTATCACCTACCACTGGCCCACGAGATGTCCTGGATTAAATAATTTAGTTTTTATTAAAAGATCTTGTAGATGAATTATAAATTTGATTATTTTGGAACCTTATACGAATAGTGTAAATAGATTTTTTTTACATTCTATTATCTTTTAGAGTGAAAGATGTGTTTGTGGTAGAAATCTATTAATGGATAAAACTCTAATTATAAAGTAAGTATATCTCCTTATGATCTTAGCCAATCTCATAAATAAATTCCGCAACATTACGAAAAGGAACTTAGAACAAAAATGTTGTCCTAGATGGTACCTTAAATCATCACTAATTTATGGCTTTGGGATTGTTGGCCTTTTCATAGCCATGTTCTCTACCACTCTCCGTCAGATAATTGATGGTTAGATTTCTCTTCTATATCCATATTTTCCTACATAGAACCCTAGTATGTGTTATTTTCGGTAATCTTCATACTTTCCACTCTTTATTTTAAATAGAGGCCTCATTAATTCATTTTTCGATGTGGGATTTCAACTAAGATATTTTGAAACGTCAAAAATGTGTTATCCCAATACCCTATATTTTGTTGAACCGATGGTACTTCAAATCATCATAGATTGATGAGTTTAAAGACCTCAATTTTATACTTGTTTGTGATTGATGACCTCAATCACTACCTTTAAATATTTACGTTTTTCCTCCAATTATATGTCTCTAATTTTCACCAATGTTCTCCTAATCAAGATCATAATTTGGTGGTGACCCTTTCATTTCACTTTTCCTCATATTAAAAATAAATTTTAGTAACCCAATTTTCGATGTGGGTTTTCCCAAAAATATATTTTCTATTTTCAACCTTTTATTTTCGAAAAACAATTTCAAATTGCGAGGACTCAATTTATTGAAGGAGGGGAGAATGTAACACCCCAAGATTTCATAGTGTGTTATTTCTTCAAAATAATTCAATAACTTGCACTACACACAACACCGAGTTCAATCATACCATGACTTACAAAAAAAAATCCATTCAAAAGAGGTTATGAATAGTATTATCTAAATTTTAAACTTTATATAATCCTTATAATTTTAGAATCCATATTATGAGTTTCTTAGATATAATGCAAGAACAAATTCATTTTCAGTATTGCACTTTTATCAACTTTTAATAGTGAACCCTTTTTAAATACAATATTTTAAACTTTTTGACTAAATGGGGACATCAAAATTTTAAAATGAAACATCCCAAACTTCCACGGTACGCTTTCCTTTGAATAATACAGTAGCGTGTGTTGTACGCAACTTCGAGTTTTAACACACACCACAACCGATCAAACTAGCTGTTATGAATAGTAATACCTACTTTTCTAAATTACATATATTTTATATTTTAAAATGGACTTCATTTCTGGATTCGGAATATCGAATTTAGCCTAAGGTGAAATTTTGGTACTTTTCGGATAACTTTCATATTTTGATGAATAGTGAAAATTACTAAATTTTAATTAAAAACATCTTTTTTAATCAAAATAATTAATAGTGATAAATTATGAATTTTAGTAGTTTTAAAGTATATTTAGAATATAGTTTTACCATTTAATATAATTTTGGTCATTGGACATAATTTTATAATTAAACCGAACATAAACAAGTGTCAATCTTTTGATAGTTATTATCTCTTAAAAACACGCTTTTTGTTTTGACAGCAGGAATTAATTTTAAATTAATTTCTGCCACTTCTGTGTTTTGAATTTAGAAAAATGGATTCCATATTTGGAATCAGGATGTTCAAATTATGTAAATAGGTAACTTTTATTTTTACACATTTTGAATAATTACTGTGGTAAATATTTTATTTACCATGGTTAAAGGGTAAATCCGGTAAATAAGGGTTAAAAAATAATATTATAATAATACTAAATTACCCTAAAACGTGTCTTAACCCTATTGGTTGATACATGGTCGACCATGGGCATCTTTGGGTCTATTTTGGGACCCCATGGATCCACTTGTAAGTGATAATGACACATTATATTAATAAAGCTAAAATAAAAATAAAAATGGCATAAGCTTACATATTTTAGAAGAACAATTTTTACATAGGGTTATACATGTTGGATTTTAGATTATAAATATTCATTAGAAAGCTAAAAAGATTTCCTACATAATTATATTTTATTTATAATTTTTAGACATTAAATAATTTATTTTATTTATGACACAATGATGATGCAGTAATTACTATAATAGTGAACAATTAAAATAATTGATATTATAAATACCCAAACAAATATAATATGAAACCTTTAATGAATTAAACTAATTTTCTAGGATAATATGATATATTAGGATTGATTTAATTTACTTTGTTCGAAGTAATCAATCTGTTATGAGTTTCAAAAAAATCAACTATTGAATAGTGTCAAAATTGACATAAAAGAGTTCTTAAAAAAAATATTATATTATTAATTGATATTAAATTCCTAAAAATCTAAGGTTCGGCCAAGAGACTTATATTATGATAGGTTAATCATTAATGGACCACTTGGGGGTCGCTTGGATGTATATAGTAAGTTTATTAACCATATTATATAAAAATACAAAGAGACATTGTAAAAGTGAAACTAATTAACTTAGAGTTAATACTTAAAGATAAGGTTAATATAAGTACCCAAACCTGTCTAAATTCTATTGGATGAGTTTTTTTCGACCTATCCCCACCTCATCCTTTGAATAGTCAACTTTTGAGCCTTTGGAAACCGAATATAAATTTATTATAAATTAATATTTCTAGCTTTTCCAAAGGTGCCCCTCACCCCTCTTATAAAAGGGCACTCCTCCTTCTCTTTTCCTCATACCTCTCAAGCCACTTGGCTCGTCCGAACTCTGCCCAAATAAGCTCCCCACATCCCTCTCCTCCTCCTTGAAGCTTCCCCTTAGGCAGAAAGCATTTCAAGAAGTCCTTTGGTTCCAACCAAAGTGAGTTACCTAGATTAAAGGTAACGATTTCCCTTAAAGTATTTTTATTTATTTTGCTTCTCCAACCCCCAAAATCTTTTTATTTCCTTTCTTTTGTAACAACACCAGTATCCTCAATATACTAGGATGTTGTTATAAGAAGGATTCAAACTACACATACACACAACTCCATCTAATGGATGATGAACATAATGTTTCTGTGGATGGCAAACTAACGCCTCACGAAACGATGATTGTTCAAATACATCTTACCACCTCTCATGGTGGCCATTATGATGGAACTGTAATTAAATATGATATTAATGATATATATTTTATATATAAGCTTCTGTAATTCCATTTTATTTCATACCATTATTCATTTCAGGTTGTATATACATACGATAATTTCATTTGAGGAAGTGCGGACTACCGCCCCCTTAAAATGATATGACTCGTTCATACCACACATGGAACGTATAAAGGATGGTGTTAATGAACTTAAGTAACATATATAAAATATTATATTATATTGGAATAGTAATATACCTATGTATCATTTGGATTTGATTCTTTTAAAATGAAAATTAAATGGAAGTAGCGTTCGTGCGTACGTACGGACTACCGTCTCCACGAACGCGATAAGATTCATTCTCCATCATATCCATTCAAGTATTATTCTCATTTTTGGGTTAAAAATAATGTTAATATCATTAGGATTATGAATAAGATATAATCTATCCATTACAAACATTTCTTACGTAACCAAACATTTAAGAAGAACGAATTGATTATCACCCGAAACGACGATAATACTAAGATATTATTAATAAAGCAATGTTAAAAGATAATATATGATATCATATTAATGTATATGATTCTTGTATAATTTAATAACAATTATTTCGCCATTATACAGGAGGTTAACCTACCCCAACAAAGGAAAAGTACATGGTAAGGGTTATTTCACAATCTCTTCATTATCCGAGGTTGTTTATACGTAATAATCTACTGGGATCTCTTTATCATCCACATCCATGTTTTCTTAAAAATGTATTTCAAAACATTTTTAATATTTACAAGAATATGGGTTAAATTCATTTATAACCTTGTTTGACTTTTTTTATAAGAGGTTTATAATGGAATCTTTCCGTCGTTTTCAAAACAATGTCCTTTTTAACCTTTTCGACAGAATTGAGGTAAGAATGTTTTTTTAACTTATACGGCGAGTGCGGCTATTTTCCGCCGTTATAAAATCTTCAAAGCTTCCCTTACAAGCTTATAAGAATATTTTCAAAGAAAATGTTTTATTTTATATGGATCTTAAATTATTTCAAAATAAAAGGAAATATTTCTTTAAAAAGAATTTTGATTTCATCTATGTCAACATACTTTGATGGATTTTAAGATTATTTGAAGTTGATTTATTATGATACAAGACTTCTATATTGTATTGAAGGTTTTGTGATATGTTTGACTGTGGATGTGCTATTTTTATACCATTCATAGTTTATGGTGAAAGTATTGACATTTCGTATGCTAGTTTTAATACGAATGTTTATGTTATGTTTAAACCTTTTCATATGGGAATGCATTGGACTTAATAAGTGACGGGTGGAGCCCGCTATAGCTCCTCGATGCATCGGTAGGTCTCATGAGACAAACTAGTGTCTTGGCACAAGGCCTTGACAAAATCTTATTTGTTGTCTTGGCATGAGGCCTTGGCTATGTGGTTATGATAGTCTGGCATTATGCATTCCAACATTATGAAAGTGGTTATTGATTTTTGCATGTGATTATTCGATTAGTAGAATATCCATGTGAATAAGTAAATGGCATTATTTCATTTTATTTTTGCCATACTATGTTGAAGTTCAAGTTTAAAAGGCTTTTGTTTTAGTAATTCATAGCCTTAAATGTTTATGCTTATTTTTGAATGTTCTGCTATATTGTTATCCTTACTGGGCATTTGAGCTCACCCCTTTTCTATGTTTTATTTTTCCCAGGATGTGAAGATGTAAGTTATGAATGACCTGTAGGGATATTATGAGGGGATTATAGTGTGGTCTGTGGAAACATTATGTTGTTGTAGTAGTTTTTCATTTTATGATGTAATGTAAAACTTATGAATATATCTAGTATTTCCAAGGCTACTAAACCAATCGGTCTTTCGAGATTTGATCTTTCTTGTGATCATGCCAATGTTATGTAATAATGCACCGACTCTGGGTAACTAGGGTTGGGGTGTTACATCTAGGGAAACAGCTCCCTCGCTAGTAGTATCTTGTTTAACAGAATCACTATGATCCATAGAAGATGATGATAGTGGTGGTGTGCTCAGAGATATTGATTATCCTGATTTTTTTGTTCTCAGTATTATTTTATTTCAAATGGTTAAGGTATATTAAATATATATATAATGAAAAAATAAAAGCTAAAAAAACATGAACAATGTATAAATGTATGAAACACTTATCAATGGGAAACTGTAATATAATTTCATTTCCAATTTATAAATTCAATTATCTTAACCTTCATTATCTTCAATGTTATCAACCTCCACTGCCAAGTGTCCTTCATTCTCACAGTCTCTTTCATGTTCTACCATTTTGATATTTTCAAGAAAAAATATTTAATATTTCTTTCTTGATGAGGTTCATTATCCCAAAGAAGCAATTGATCTTCATCGACCATATTATATAAATCTATCTACTTTATCTGTACAAAAACATTCCAACATTTATGTATTTCATCATCCACATAATAATGTAATTTATCTTGTGAAATCCAAGAGAAATGGATCATCCTCTGTATGCTTGTCAATATCGATCAAGAGAGAGAAGTTGACATAAGTAAAATTTAATGAATATTTGATTATATTGCTTTTATTGATTACCAACATGCATTTGAATATGAAAACTGAAAAATGGCCATGATATTTTACATCAAGTATTTAAACTACCATCCCATATTATCCCACCTATGAAAATGTAAATATACCAATAAAATTTATTTTTCACGTATTTTTCATGATAAATTGTACAAAACCTGAAACCAGAATATTATAGGCATTGAGTCTTTTTGTCTGCGTCAGAGGACCTAGAGACAAAAACATCGAATCATTCAATATTTCTACTCAATTTTAGATATTCATTATCTAGTCAAAAATATATATGATGTTAATTTTAATATAGAATAAATAACTACACATCAATAAAATGGATAGGATTATATCCTTATATGATGGAAGAAACATTTGACAATATCTTTATTAACAGATTTTGTTAATTCTAGCACATTTTGAGATCGTGCCCTTAGTATATTATTTGTTTGTAGTCGTGACTCATCAATAAATGGATCTAAAATATCACTATTGAGTAGAACCGATCTATATTCTTTTTGAAGCTCCAATTCAGTAAGGTTGAAATTGGAACAACTTACAATTAGTAATCCAATAGTTGGAAATACTAATGAGTGATTTTCAGAACTAAAATTAGTCGAGATATTTTCAACACATCCAACATGATTGAATCTAGCCTAAATATCATCCAAATTCCTAGAAAAAAAGTTCAAACACTCATCAACTATGTAACCTTCAATGTTAGAGCCTTAGGGTTGAGCTTTATTCCTAAAATATGATTTCAGATGTCATATGCATCTGATAAAAAATTAAGAAACATATTAAAAAATTTTATCAAATGATTTGATAAAATTTAATTGGCCAATGAAAATGAAAAAAAATTCAACATACCTCTAAATTGGCTAGATCCCTTTATAGTGTACCAGTCCACCATGTTTAAATTCTTCAACCAAATGACCCATCAAATGAGTCGTGATTGTGAATAATGATTGGGGAAATAACATCTCTAAATGACATTGTGTCAAAACAAATCTTTCTTGAAGATTATAAAGTTCTATTTGATTAAGAGTTTTTCTGTATATCACTTTGAAAAGGTACAAAACCCATCTAGAATAATTGTTACTTTTTCAGGTAATGTGTTATGAAAATGAAATGGAAACAACTAATCTACGAAAATATGTGATTCATGACTTATCAATCCATGTAAAATTTTATATTTTAAGTAAACACACATTTAAATTTTACTTGAATATCCATATTTCAATTTTATATTCCTTAAATTTTAAAAGAATACGTCTTTCTTTATATTTTTCCTTATAAATAAATAAAGGGGATACTTTCCATTCTTATTTTTCTATAAACCAAGATTTATATTTATTGACTCAAAATCCTTAGGAGCATTAAGGAGATCCTTAGATTAACCCAACTCATTATGCATTGTTAAAACTACATTTCACATATGGTCTTCTTAATATGAATTAAAAAATGATTATGATGTATCGAATTAAACTACCAATAATTAAGTCTGAAGAATATACATATTTTCATCCATTTTGTGTTATATCTTCTTTAATTACTATACATCATACCCCTTTTCCCATTATTTAAACTATTGACATTTTTCAAATTATTCATTGATATTCATTTATTATGCTATGATTTCTGAACTAGATAACACATTCGATGAATTTATAATATAAATACTTATATTTAATCATGTATTGTTAAAAATTAATTTATGGGAAACATCCAGAAATCTATAATGAAACATAAAACCCCAATTTCTGCTATGAGGTAATCATTGAGATTGAAGATCAAAATTACAGAACGGAAAATCCAAAATAGTATGAGTGTTCCAAATACGAATATTTCCTTATCCATGAATGTAATAAATTTTCCATATTAAATTCATATTAATTTTAATAATTTTCTCATTGAATCGTCGTATGTTTCCATGCCATAATCCTATAATTATCACTATTCTTCGATTTGTGATTAAAGGTATACATCAATGTCATTTCCATGAATTTTCTTTCTATGAATAATATTCAATATATTAAAATAAGTCTTCTTCATACACTTCCATGGGTGTATATTATAGTGGATCAAAACAACTGACCAAATGATATAATCCGAACTTAATGTACCAAAAGGGTTAAAACCATGAGAAGATAATACCAAACATATAATAATAGGATGTGAAGAAATATTGATATAGTGAATAAAATAGCTTCCAAAATTTTGAATCATTTTATGTCTCATAAATCCATCGTTACTATCCTAAGAATTACACTTCATGTCATCTACAATATTATACGACATGAATAATCACTGAAAACATTATTTCAGAGGAATGTAATGTCATACCTTTGCAAGAATTTTATTCTTATATTTATTCATAGGGTTTAAAATATTTATACACTCACTATTGTTCATTAGAATGAATATTATTATATTCTATCATGCACATGATTCTTTATCAAACCATTCTCCATAGTAAATCACGCAAAAACAAGGTCATGCATGTATCTATGTATAATAAAGTACATGTTTTTTGATTAATTTCTTCATCTCATAGAATGATGAAGTGATATTAGATTCTATAGATTCATCATGTAGTAACTATAAAATCATGGACATTTATTTTTCAGTAATTCCACAGAGACGTGAAGTGATAAAACATATGTATAAAAGAATAATTTTAATACTTGGAACACCATTTATACAGTTCTTGTTTTATATATTCAACTAATTCATAAAAATCATTTTTTTGGTCACACAAGTTCTATGAAATATTGGAATTCTTAGGAGAAACTGAAGGTTAAATTGATCTATTTAAATATTGAATGATTTATTATACAAAACCTAAAGAATAATTTAAAATTTTTTGTACAAAATTCTCCTCTATAAGGAAACATTGTATTTTGTTGAAAGTTTTTTCATTATTTTCACTTTCCATAACACTTGATTCACCTTCCCAAATACAACATACATATTGTGTAGTTAAATATTTCAATATCATATGCTAATATAATTTTTTGAATTGAACCATCACTATAATTTACAATCAGGACACAAATATTTTATTGTACCATCTACTGATTGGTTTGTAATTGAATAAGATAAAAATTATTCCAAACCCTTGGCATATCAAGGTATGTTTCAAGGAAAATTAATCCAGATTTTATCCATCAGTATTTGATTGTATTATCCCTATAAATTTAGATATAAATATACAAATGTGTTATAAACTTGGAAAATCCAAATTAAATATCTACCAAATTCACTGTTGAGTCTTTCATAACAAATATAATGGAAAATGGGATGAATCAAATATTGAAATTTTTCTTACTAAAATTCTAAAATAAAAACATGCCCCAAATAAATTATTATTTCAAAAAACATAGATGAATGGGTTGAATCAAATAAATTATTATGGCTTATTGTACCATAGTGTTGTAATTGAATTGGGTTCCTTCCCTTGAAAAATTAGCTACATTGATCAATGTCTGAACAATTTCCCATGATATAAACAAGACTAAGATCACCACATTAGAAATATGAATGAAAAGTATAAATTATTTGGATATCATGATAAGTCATGCATACCCTAATTATTCAAATCTATATGCCTATATTGTATTGAACTTGTTTAGTGTGACATCATGTTGTTCCATGAATTATATAAAAAATCTATGTTCACAAAACAAAAAATCAGATGTTCCATCAATTTGACATAAACATAAAAAACAATATCATAACATAAATTTTAATAATATCTATTATGATTTTAAAATAAAATTATATAAGTATTCATTTTAATCAATAAAAAAAACTACACACAATTATTAGTTTTATTAAAAATTATGTTAATTAAATTAAAATCAATGAAACTATGTTGGCTGTTCTTGTTACCGTAATAAATAATTGATTATCATGCATGTAAAATTTAACCCTAATTATTGTATCATTATTTTATTGATTTTATGAAAAATAATTTTTTCCCACATATACATAAAATATGAATCATTGTGATAAATTTAAAAAAAGGGATTAATATATCATTTTCAGTACATTTATCCTTAGATACCTTTCGAGGGTTGGTGATGAAACCATGTGTGACCCTAAACAGTACCACCAATTGGTCATTAGTTGTAAATTGGCCTCAATTATGCATCTGTCAGAAATAATAGGCATTAAAATATATAGAACAAATTGAAATTCATTAATATAAAATAAAAACCCTGAAATTTTGAATGATATAGATTCCATAACCTACAAATATCATTTTTTTAAATTTTGTAAACAATAACCAAAATTAATGTTTATTACAACTCCAAACAACTAACTAAAAATCCAAATGACAAATTACAATCCAAAATAACATATATAATTACTGTATAATGAGTAAAAAAATTCAATAATGTTTTTATCACCCATTATTATCCATCAATTTCTACTCAATAATAATATTTGGGTGAGGATAATGCAACCATTCGAGAGGTCAACATTTCTACTAAGGAGGGGATCTGTAATGACCCAAACCTTTACCAATTAAATTTCTCCCTTCTTATAGTAATGTCTTAATCACATAAAATCACATTAGAAAAAAATGCCCCATCATGATAAAATAAACTACTATGTGAACTTTAAACATAGTTTTTCCATTTTTGTGATTTGTATTTCAAAAATCTAGCATACACGGTTGTGATCAGTATGATGTCTGGAGACTGATAGGACAAACATAATTTTTAGTGAATATTAAAATACCCTTATGAATAGTAATGTTACCCTTATGAATAGTAATATAACCCTATGAATATAATATCATCCTAGTAAATATGAACCTTACCACTAAAAGTATTAATAAAATCTATCCATCCTATAAGTGGTA
The DNA here is from genome assembly GCA_963277665.1 of Viscum album. Classification (NCBI taxonomy): domain Eukaryota; kingdom Viridiplantae; phylum Streptophyta; class Magnoliopsida; order Santalales; family Viscaceae; genus Viscum; species Viscum album. The sequence goes on along the minus strand of OY728146.1, from coordinate 2,034,522,213 downwards.
ATATTGTATAATTATATAACAGTGTTGGTGTTTTTTTATGTCAAAAATAATTAATGATTAATTTAATAAATTAAAAAAAATTATTTACTTAATATTTATTCATAAACTACTATATTGATTTCTTATATTTATATTATAATTTTAGGTGACCTTGATTAATTTTCCAAAGTGTTAGAAAAGTCATTTTAATTTAAAAAATTTATTCTTGATGTTAATTATGATTTTAATTACAAATTAAATTAATCATATTTAGAAAATTCTTTTCATAAAATGGAGTTTTTCTGGATTCTACACGTCAAAAAATTTGTTAGGGTAAATTTTTGGGATATTTTATGAAATACATGATTTTTTTGTGAATAGTGAAATCGATTAATTTATCATATAAATAATTTATATCCACCATTCCTAACATCATGAGTGATGTATGAACACAAAAAACTAACTATAATGCAATTATTACTATTATTGGTCATGGAATCATCATTATTTTTGTTCTTATGGAAAAAATAAAAAACTAATGATTAAAATATTATGAAAACCCTCCTCCCCTCCACTATAAATACCACCCCTCATACCCTCATTTATTCACACCACTCAAGCTTCCAGACATGTCTAAATTATTCTCAAATATCATCGCAAGATCCCCCCATCATCTATTATCCCTTGGTCTCATAAAAATATAAAATATTATTCCCTAAAGAGGCTCTCAAAAGAGGTAAACTCAAGAGGTAAATTTCTCATTCCGATTCTTTTATTTTATTTCAAGTTCCTTTCTTTCCTTTTTCTTTCATCACCTACTTCCACCGAAGTGGTATGATAAATCCAGTAACATACATGTAATAGAATTATATTTTTATTATGGGATTGTTTATCATAATCTCCCAATCCATATCATTTTATACTATAAATGAAAACATTGTCCGAGATGTGTTAATTTATCACATTTAAGGACAATGGGTTTTCAATTTTCATTGGCATATTAGATAATAGTCATGAAACCATTTTAATTGTTGAAAAAAGATTGTAATATATTTTTTTATCTTATTTTAGGTTTTTTAATCATTATACACTCTTGATATATAATAATAATACATTGTGAGAAAAGATTCAAAATTGATCAAATAATTTATGATTGAAATTTTATATAATGATTCATCCTCATGGAATATGAGAAAATTCATTAAAAATAATTTATATCTCTGTAATGTCCCTAATAATATATATTAACAATTTTGGATGTTTAACCACATTTAAAATGATCATCCATTCATGAATACAAGTGAACTGTTCATAAAAGCTACGAAAATTAGCTCTCCCAAAAAATGAATTTATGTTTATAACTCATGAAAAAGTCCATAAAAGAACATAATAAATCCATAATGAATAAAATTTATTTATTAAAGGCTATATAATTTTTATTTTATGAATTTAATTTCATTATGATGGACATTATAGTTAATAAAGCATTCAGACACAATGCAAGGATGAATTCTCAAACTCAACTCTCTTTTTTTAGAGTATCTGTCTTCAACCGAGAATGTGACTTAAAAATATTTTATTCATCATTACATTACCTTTTAATTTATATATATTCTCTATAATTTATTTTAGAAAAATAAAATGTTTTCCAAAAGAACTCTTCTTTCAAATAAGCAAACCCAGTTTACATATAAAATATTGTTTCACTCATTACTCAAGGTTAATTGTTATATATCAAGAATGATATTCACTCTTAATTTTGGGAACCAAGTGTTTATGAATGCATTATTTATGATGTGAAACCCATTTATTTTAATGTTAAATTTTATGTTCTTGTTTGAAATATTTTCTATGTGGAATGTATCACTACTTAAAATATGACTTATACCAATGGTTTTGGCCAAACCTTTGGTATAGTTAATTAATTTGAACCTATACCAACGGTTTGGCAAAAACTACTGGTATAGGTAAATTATATGGACCTATACAAACAATTTTGGCCAAACCATTGGTATATGTCCCAAAATCAAAGGATCTATACCAATGGTTCTCAAAACCATTGGTATAGGTACATGTATTTTTAATGGAATCTTCTTATGGAGAACATTAAATAAATAAAAATTTAAAATATTTATGATAATAAATATATATATTTATGAAATTATATTCACTAAATTCATGTTAGGTTATTGGTTTGGTCGTTCAATCATAAACTAGAGGTCCTATGATCAAATCCCACCGAATGTTTTTTTAAATACATATGCCAATAGTTTTATGGAACCGTTGGCATAGATTTTCATATTACTTATACCAACGGTTTTCAAAACCTTTGGTATAGGTCTATACCAATGGTTTTCAAAAAACCGTTGGTATAGACCTATCCTCGCGGTTTACTTGTCCATGGTCTTCCAAACCGTTGGTATAGGCTATACCAATGGTTTGGAGGCCTATACCAACTGTTCCAAACTGTTGGTATAGGTTATTTTTCTAGTAGTGTATGATAATGTAAATGTTATGATGTGAAGGGTGCAGTCATAATTATATAGTGAAATATGAATGTTTAAATATGATGGGTGCTCTTGGAATTATAAAGTCATCCAATGAATTGGGTAATGTGGTGAATCTAACAAGTGAAAGTGAAATTATGTGGGAACATAATTCTACCTTTGTTCACAACTATGTGTTGTAGTTAAACACTATGACATTATGTTTCATTTTTATAAATTTCCACATTCCATGATATTATATAAATGATGTCATGATTATGCTCACCCCATGTCACACAATTTCATTGTCCTATTATTCCAACTTCTTTGCTTTTTTACTCACCCCTTTTTGATATATATCCTCATGTGACTATATGTACTAAGGAGTAAACAAGGTCTAATAAGAAGCTAGATAATTTGGACTTAAATAGATGTTTATGCTATATATTGAAAATGTTATATATATTCCTTGTTTTCCCAAGGCACTAAACAATTGGAACCTCATTGTCTAATTTTTTATATTTTTCATTATTAAAACGGTCTAAAAGTAAGGTAAGAAAAGAATGGTCTCTATAGGATTAAAGGTAGGAAGAGGGAGCTCATAGGGGGGGGGGGTGGGTTACCTCACCAGTGATCCGAAGAGAGAGGAGGTCAGAGGGGGGGAGGGGAGGGTCACTATGGTCAGGGTTGGAGGGTGGTCGTGGGCTTAGGGTCCCCACTGATGAAAGGAGAGGAGGAGGGGTGGGGGAAATTGGGTCGCGGGCTTTAGGTCACCGTTATAGAGAGGATAAGAGGAGTTTGAGGTGGGGGGGGGGGGTCGTGGATTCACATATATAATGGGGGAGGGAGGGATTATTGTTTTTTGAAACTTCTAGAGGTATTTTAATTGAAACCACCACTAATTGGATACATAAAATAAATATTACAATGGTTTTATTAAACCACTACTCAAATATATTTTATTAATTAGATTTAATTCAAGGTGGATACTGGAAACATAGTGAATTAACCACCTCTAACCATCAGTATTTTTATATATAAGGGTTATCTGAGGGAGACACATAATGGTTATCAAGGAGTTGATCTATAATTGTCACATATCTAAGGGTCAATATGTAAGGGACCTAGTTTTTTTTCCAAAATTCACTATGATTTTTTATTATATTTTTCTAAAAATTTAATTAAATTATTTATTATGTATAATGATGCCCCACATGGTTAAATAGCCTAATAAGGACACTGAATTATGGTAAAATAGATTAAATTTATTTTCTCTTTTGATCTTATTTAATCCACAAATAATAGTATCTTCTCAATAATTCATGAATAAATATATAATAAAATAGAATAATTAATGAAGAACATAATTTTTTTACTTAGTTAATAAAAAATGAGAAGATACCAAGAGTGTACGAAATAAATGTACCAATGTAATAGAATAAAAAATGTTCTCTAATATTTATATTTTTTAGAGGATACTCACTATTAATTATTGTTAATGGCCCTTCACAATAGAGGGATTACTATTCTATTTTCGTAAATGAACACATTAATCCTTCAAAAGAAGATTCTATTCGTATTTATTAGCTCTAAATTGGAACTAACTAATGTATATGTGAAATGAAGCTTCTTCTTGATTGGAGAGAATAAATAAACCTTTGATCATAAAATTTTATCAGTTGAAAAATCACTATGGAAAATTATTTTATGTGAAATTCCCCTTTCATGTATTTTACATGGGAAATGGTGTTCACTATATACTATATTTATGTTACACTATTTGTTTTTTGTTTTTTATTCAAAATATTATTCTCTACTTATTGCCTTCATGGGTTCTCCTTCACTATTTTCTCATAGTAGACTATCACTATATACAATGCTCATGAAATATCTGTACACAGAGTACCTCCACATTCAATTAACATGATAACCCCTATATAAACAACCCATCGTATGATTCATCCCTGAAATTTCTTTTTTCTTCTTGGTAATTCCACATACACTTGCCTATTTATTTTCATTGTGAATTTTTTTTTTCAAACACATTTTTTAACTCATAGGGTTCTCTAGAATCAATCCTATGATATAATTTTTCACACATCTATATGAACAGATTTGGGGTCCTTATATATGAAATTAATCATGAAAATTCCACTAATCATGAAATTATTATTCATCCCACCAATTAACTCCATTAACATATGATCCTCATTCATAGCACCACATAACTTGAACACCGTTTATAGTCCACATTCAATTACGACATATCAACAAAAAATAACTAGACCACCAGGAAATTACTTTTCGATCATGGAAATATTTTACTTGAACAATCAATGTTTTCCAATATTATTTCACATATATTTTATACAGACTCCATGTATGTCCTATGTGATAAACACATAACATGTACCTCTCTCATTATCACATACCTATTGCATAAACTGACTTCCATGTATTCCGTATATTATATCATATATTTTCTTTATGAAATACTATCCATTTACATTTATTTTAAACAACATAAAAAAACATGCAACTATTTCTAGAACCAATTCATAAACCTTATTTTTCAACAAAATCACTAAAACTTTTTCAACCAACATTTTCTACAAAAACAAATACCCAAAAACTCTAAATAAAAATATCGTCATTTTTTCCTGTAAGAACCCAGATCTTAATTTCAGGTATGGATATTTTTTTGGGTTTGTTATTTAGAAAAAACAATGAAAGGTTAAATTTGCTATGTACACATCTTGTACCCGGTTGCCACGAGTTTCTATGTATTGGCCGTGTAATAGCCGAGTACATGGTCATTTAGGTGACCTGATAGATTTCCTAAAGTGTGAGCTGGTTGAGGCTAGTCTACAGTGTGTACATTAAATGAAAACTTCATGTACATTTAATTTTATTTTATTAATTAGAGCGGTGTCATGTCTAATCTCCAGAAACCTCTTCTTCACCCCATGTCTCATATTGGAGGGTGGCATATGACTGAGAAATTTGAGGTCCCCCATTCCTCCATTCAAGATCAGATTGTGATGCCAACTGGTGAATTGGATTCCCACTAGTGATTTCCCTCTTTCCCTAGAGCCTCTCTTAATAATTTATCCCCTCTCTTGATTTGTCCAATTTTGATCTATTTTTATCTTTTTGTTGATCTATGAGGTTCTAGGATAATTTAAGAGTCAACATTCAAGAGTGTTCATTGTACAACCCCATGGTTGGTGGTTTGTGCCTTGATTTGATTGTATTTTGATTATATATGCTAAATATGATGAACACACTTGTTTAAGGTTTTTAGTGTTTTGGATATTTAACCTCATTTAATACCTGTTATGGTGTGTTCGTTTGAAAAAGGGATATTGATTATGTATAAGGTTTATTGCCTTGATTATGGGTGTGTTTCACATGTTTGATTGATTTTGGCCGTCGGGTATAGAAATCATTTATGATTTGTTTTTTTTCATGCCTAGTGTTTTTAGGTTGTAGTTACTATTTTTATGAGATACATGTGTTTCACATTGTTAAAGTATGACCAATGGGAAATTACTATGAGAGATTCCCAAGGTTGGGTCATTTATGTATAATTTATTTTTATGTTGACCGTGTGGAATTGTCTTTGAGAGCAACTGTGTGGTCATAGACCAGAGGGGTTAGACCGTTTGGGCTACCCAAAGGGTCGTTATTAAATTATTCTTGGACTATAGGGAATTGACATTGAGAGTTTCCAGAGGCTCGTTATTATTATTATTGATATGCATACCAAGGGGGTGGTGGCTGCGATGGTTACCCAGGTGGTCATTTGTAAATGTTTAGTGTTATGCATGACTAAAGGGGTTAGTCTGTGTGAGGTTTCCCAGAGGTTAATTATATTATTTATTGGATTGATGATATGTTGAACAAGATGGATTAGATTGTGAGAACTTTCCGAGAGGGTTGTTTATTGAATTATTGAATGTTTTTGATGAGTCATCAAAGCCAAAGAATAAGCTTGGTCTCAGTCATACTATTTGGTTTAGATGGTCTTATGAGATATATGTTTTTCTATTATAGAGGGGATACAAGGTTTAGGGTATATCCTGAGATCTTCTTATTCCATGGACTGAATAATTAACAAATGTAAATGATTGTAATTTAAAACTATATGATTATTTACCTTTGAGTACTTCCTAGTTTATTGCTTCATTTTTCTTACTACCTTCTATATATATTCACTCACTGTTGGGCATAGATCATTTGGTGGTATCCTACTGATATTTTTCTTACACCTTGTTTGGTTCATGATTTTGGGACCAAATAGATTTTATGGTGTTAGGTATAGATAAGGGCAGGTTCCCTTCTTTATTAAGTACTTGATTGCTATTGGATCTGGAGGGAATGTGATCACCTTAAGGCTTGTGGTGCTGTTGGAGTTTACTATGTTCTATTATTTGGTTTTATTATTGTATTTCCAGAATTGTGACTTTTTTGGATACTTTTCTAGATATATGTGACATGAATCATTTATTTATATATGATTAAATTTTGTATATTCTAAGTCTTCTACTGTTTTCTTCTGTTTCATGGTATTACTTCTTCTGCTACTGTATACTATATTGTTTCCACTATGTTACTCATCCAATGAGGGAATAGTTTCGCCACAATCACACCCAAGTCCCTCACTCCTTGTCAGAAGCCTCTGGAGTATGAGGAAATGTGCTTGAGGCCATATGAGCAACCGGGTATGGGGCACCTTTGGGTGGAACTCGAAACCAGGATGCTACAAAGTGGTATCATAGGAGTTTCTTTTCTTCTTTTACTTACTGTTTGGAACATATAGACAAGGATAGTAAGGAATATGTAGTTGGTAATAAGTTGTTCCCTGTAGTAGATAACCCATGTCCCGGAAAAATCCCTGCTGCCTCTAATATTTCAATTTTTCTAATTTTTCCATTGTTACATTTGATTTGATTTCACCGTTGGGTGACTCGCTTCATTTGTGCTATTATTGTTGATAATATTCTGGTTTTATTTCTATTGAAACCCAATGAGATAAGGGTATGAAATCTCATGCACCATATAGGCACTTGATATAGATAACATGTCATGGATTTTTGTCATGCCATTTCGGGTGCATTACTGATTGCATGCTATTGTGATAGATGTTGTGAAAGATATGCATGTTGTTGTGATAGATGCCATGATATAATACTTGCTATTTTTATATGGTATTTGAATTTGTAATGTCTCATTTGCATGGACACCAAACTTGTATCCCTGAGGTGTTTTGGTCCCTCTTGGATCAGAATTTGGTGGATCATGTTTGAACTTCAATTAAATTTGTTCAAGACATGATATGAATAAGAATTCCAAAAAATGAGTCATAGCATTATGGGCTACCACAGATCATAATTTTTCATTCCTTGGAAAAAAATTTATGCTTTTAATGGTTTTGAAGATGTTTCAGAGGCTTACTATCTAGAAACCCAGAAAACACAGCATGTGTGGTTATGAACACATTCCATGTGTTCTTCTATTCTTAAAGAAACTACTTTTCTTAATTACATGATGTCTACTATTATTACACACCATGTAGTATTTAACCGTGTGACTATCTGTGTGAGCAGAGACATGGGGTAGTGAAATGTTCGTTGAGCACTCCGTGTACTAGGAGTACACGTCGTTCCGTAAAGACTGTGTGTCTGGCCATGTGACTAATGACACAGGTGGATGAAACTTAGGTTGTACACATAGTGTCCCATTATTGAATTCTAGATAGAGTCAGTTGTGTCTCTGACTGTGTGACTAATAACATGGGTGGATAGAACATAATTAGTAAACAATAGGTCAAGGGTGAACAAGCAGTATAGTGTTACCCTAGAAAGTACCATGTGGTTCGAGTCCTGTAGAAGTACCGGATCAGGGTGAAACATTATAGTACATGTCAAATCATAGAGGACATGCCATGTTTAGGCGTGTTTCACAACCAGGTTTGCAGAGGTACAAGACCATGTTAAAAGGTTAAGGGAACATGCTGTATAAGGGTTATACAAGCCGTGTAGCCCTATTTTGTAAAACATGAATGTTTTTTCCCATGTTCCTTTCTTTCACTAATATGTTTTAGTCCTTTATAACATTGAACATAAGTGTGTTCTTGAACTTGTAGATTCATACCTCCAAGATGACCTCTGGTTGTACACCAGATAAAAGGTAATTATTAGAAACCAGATATAGTAGATCATGGAGTACCAGCAGATCCTCCTATTCGGACTGTCTTGGCACCGACTATTATACTGGATGTAGGTGCTGATGAAGAGTTCCATAAAAGATTTTTCAGGATTTTAATGACTTTTTAGGTAGCACCACATGTTATACCATCTATGGCAGAGATGACGTGGGTGTTCCAATATTAGCATCATCCCACTTTCTTATGGGATGAAGAACCTCAGGCTGTAGAGCCATGGTAAGAGGCCATTCATGGTATCTTGTTGACACACTTCCATAGAGGATAGTGATTCTCATGACTTATATGTTACAAGATTTCAGCAAGAGATTGTGGGATGTTATCTCATGAGTAGGATGTCATCGGGATATGTATTGTAATTATTTTCAGAGGACCTTCTCGGATTACTTCTATCCTAAGATGTCGAGGTATGGTCGAGCCACAGAGTTCGGGTAGTAGGATCCTGGTGAACTTTCAGTGATTGAATATTCTTATCGCTTTACAGAGCTTCAGCGCTTCACACTTGTTGTAAGAGGTGACGATCTATATTTGGCTGGGTGATTTGAGGATAGTTTCAATTATGACAGCCACTCATAGGTGAATGTATTATAGATGACTTTGTTGACTGCTATACTGAACTAGGCACTAATTACTGGGCACAATCTGAGGGAGTTGGGAGCTGTTAGATATGTCGATTCAACATCCAAAGCTAGTACTCCTTCGATAGATAGTTGGAAGAACAACATGGATATTTAATGTGATGTTTCTTCAGGTAGCCAGTTTGTATGCTGCCATTTATGGAAGAGTGGGCACACGATACCTCAGTGCCTGAGAGAACCAACTGTATGCTGATATTGTGGTAAGATGGTGTTGGTGGATCTGATGATGGAATTTCTGGTCTTGAAGGCTCTTGGGTTTGGTTTTATAATGGATTGTTCTAGTGTGGGTTTGACGATTGTTTTTGTTTTTCTGGTTCTCACTAAGCCTCAATGTGAAGATCATGCATTTTCTCATGGTTTTTGGGGCGGGTTTGGTCTTGGATATGTTATTTTTTCAGTCTGTCAATGGCTCCTTATAATGATCTCCTAGTTCTCACATAGCCTCAATGTGATTCGTTTTGGTGGGTTATCACGTAACCAAAAATTGTTTATAAAAAATCAAACAAAATGAATTTTCAGTCAGAGTGATGGTGGTTCTGCTATTACTACACCATCAAGAGTAGGACCACCAGTTTTTCGTCATTAATAAAAATACATTTCGTTAGGACGTTCATGCCAAGGAGGTGGTCATGGGCGTGGTAACCAGGCTATATGTTTTCAGTGAAAATAGATAAGATCAGCTCAGGGTAGTCAGGCAGGGTCACAGGACAGCGGTACCGGTCAGAGTTTTATATTGGATCATACCCAGTAGAAGTAGGATCCTAGGCCTTCTTTTTTATAGGTATGATTCTTGTTTCCTTAGTTTTAGCCTCTTCCCATTTTGATAGAGGGGATTCCCATAGTTTTATATCTGTTTCTATGTTCAAGAGCGTCGGGGTCTGTATCTTTACTTCTGAGGATGTTATGATACTATAAACGCTGTTCGGGATTATAATGGCTAGTGCACGTCAGTTCAAGGAGTTCCCTTTTGAGGTTGGTGGGTTTCACTGATTATGGGACCCCTATGTCTTAGAGATGACATGTTTTTATGTCATTCTCATAATGGAAAGGTTGGTCTTCTTATTACATTCCTTTTTTTACTTCTATCATCGTACGATGAGTTTCACATCACTAGAGGGTGAGTCTTTTCTACAAAAGGGAAAATGGGATGTCCAGGAGAGCAGAACTAGACCCAAGCATCATGGGATGGAAGGAATTACAACCCAAATTGCTACTTTATATCTAGACGACCAAGGGACATCACAGATGGAAATTCCCTTAGTGGTAGATTGTTTCAGATATGTCTTTCTAGATGAATTTTAAGGTTTATCTCATGAGAAAGTGGTATATTTCTCTTTTGAGAATATTCTAGGAGTAACACTGATGTCCATTCCACTTATAGGATGGATACACATGAGTTATAGGAGCTCATGAAGGATTTGGAGGAGTTGTAGGAAAAAGGGTTTCATCTAACCCTATACTTCTCTTTAGGGATTTCCTATACTTTTACGAAGATGGAAGATAATACCCTCAGTCCTTATGTGGAATATTTGAAGCAGAACCAGTTGATCGTTAGGAACAGATATCCCTTATAGAGGATTGATGATCTATTTGATCGGCTTTAAGGAGCTGGGGTGTTCTCAAAGATTGACTTGAGATCCGATTATCATCAGTTCTGTGTTAGACCATCAAATATACCTATGAAAGCATTTTCGAGTAGGTATGGTCTATATTAGTATTTGGTTAGGCCAATCGGTCTCACTTATATGCCAAACGTTTTTATGGAACTGACGAACCGAGTGGTCCACCCTTTCTTGGATTCTTTTATGGTAGTCTTCATGGATGATATCTTGGTGTACTCTCACACTCGACCCGACCATGCCACCCATCTTGAGTTTGTATTGAGTAAACTAAGAGAACATCAGTTATATGATAAGATGTCAAAATTCCACTTTTTGACGCACCAGATTCACGTCTTGGGTCATGTTATCTCAGAGATAAGAGTTTTAAGAGATCCAAAGAAAGTAAGAGAAGTAGTTTCCTAGGAGTAGAAAAAGAATGTATTTGATATTCAAGGATTTTTTGGGGATATATGGTTACTACAGGTGCTTTGTTCAGGACTTTTCATGCTTACATCACCACTAAATTACCTGATGAAGAAGGTTTTAAAGTACTTGTGTACTTATTCCTAAGATTCATAATTTCATGAGTTGAAAGGTAGATTTAGTTCAGCATAGGTATTGATTTCTCTAGATCCATGAAAAAGTAACACTGTTTACTGTGATGCATCAAGTATCGAGTTGCAAACAGTGCTTATTTAGGGAGAAGGAGTCGTTGTGTACATGTCTTGATAGTTGAGCTAAGAGGAGAGGAATTACCTGATGCACGATCTCGAGTTAGCTGTAGCGGTGGCTTCTTTACGTTGTTGAAGACATTATCTTTTGGTAAGAAATTTTGTGGTGTACGCTAACCACAAAAGTCTCAAGTATATGTTTACTCATCATGATCATAATTATTGAAAGTAGAGGTGGGTTGAGTACCTTCAGTATATTGACATTAAACGTTCCTATATGCCTAGTAAAGGCAATGCAGTGGCTGATGCATAGAGTAGGAGGACTCAAAAATAGGTAGTTCAGGTGGCCAGCTGTGAGTGGGAGCTTATGGATCTATTCTCTAAGATGCATTTAGATGTTCACAATAGAAAATGGTATATTTTTATTTCTCCTATATCTCTTACCACTAGTCTAGTTGATCGAGTGTGAATGGGGATGCTATCAGATTCTGAAGGCCTAGTCCTACGGGAGAGTGTTTCAGGCGAGGACTCTAATGTTGGGTGGACCATAGGCGACAATGAGATATTCAATTTCTAGGGACTCATATGGTTGTTTGTAGACATACATGAGGATCTGATTTGAGATTTTCCTTCCTCAGTTTAGGTAGTTCATCTTGGTGTCACAATGATGTATTGATATCTACACCGCTATTATTGGTGGTTAGGAATGATGAAGGATGTAGATGGTTTTGTTATCAGATGTTATACCTTTCATCAGGTGAATAAGGAGCATCAGAAAATAGTAGGTCTTTTATAGGAGTTACCCATTCATGAGTGGAAGTAGAATGATGTCGTGATGGAATTTGTGTTGGGTTTACCGAGGTCACGTTGAGGGAATAATGTGATTTTGGTTGTTGTTGACAAACTCACAAAGGTTTCACATTTATTGCCGATTAATGAAGCCTTCATATGTTGATGAGTCTGGATGGTTATACATTTAAGATATTATACATTGTTATAAGGTTCCACTCTCTATCATTTTAGACAGGTACACCCGTTTTAGTTCTCAGGTATAACAGGGACTACATAGGGATTTGGGTATATAGGTAATTTTGAGTACTGCTTACCATCCCCAGATAGATGGACAGTCTGAGTGCATGATTCCAGTGTTAGAGGATATTCTTTGAGCATGCATACTTGATTTTGGTGGTTCTTAGGAGAGATACATAACCTTATTGGGGTTTTCATACAATAAAGGTTTTCCAGTGATGATTTAGATTGAACCTTTTGAGGGTTTTACAATAGTCAATGTAGATCAACCCTATGTTAGATGGAGGCAGGAGAGGAAGCTCTGCTGGGACCTCTTCTTGTCCAGGAGACCAATGAGCAGGTGGAGTTTATTTTGAATATGATGGATACTACATAGTCTCGACAGAAATGTTATGTAGATCGACGAAGATGACCTCTGGAGTTCGAGGTTGGAGATTAGGTTTTCTTACGTGTCACACTGAGGTTGGGACATAGAAGGATTATGAGATTGGGGAATCTTTCAAAAAGATACATCAGGCTATTTAGTGTTTTGAAGAGAGTTGTTCTGGTTTCCTATTAGTTGTAGTTACCTCTAATGTACCAGGATATGCATGATGTCTTCCATGTTTCTCAGCTACGTTGTTACTTTTCACACCCATCTCACATTTTTCAACCCAGGGAGGTTGAGGTTGAGGTTGATGAATCATTCTAGGAGCACCCTATTCAAATTGTGGATCACAACATAAAGGATCTTTGTGGCTGGTTTTTTCCTCTATTATGGGTGTTATAGAAGAACAAGTGAGTACAGTATGATACCTGGGAGAGGGAGGTCGACGTTCGATCATGGTGGCCAGAGTTGTTTAAAGCTTCTTCTTCTCCACCCTTGGAAGAGAAATTTGGGGATGAATTACATTAATGGAGGAGTTTTTATGAACCTGGATCTTCATTTTAGGTATGGACATTTGTTTTGGGTATTTTTTAGTAAAAATGAAGAAGGAAGAAATTTTCTAAGTACAATCCATGTACTTCTGAGTACATGTCTTGTACTTTTGATTACACTCCATGTACATGATTTCCTTGGGTAGCTCTATACTAGAAATATAATGGCCAAGTACATGATCGTGTAGGTGACCTGGAAGACTGCCTAAAGTAGAAGCCACTTGAGGAAAGTACACGACGTGTACATTAAATGAACACGCTCTGTACTTTTCTTCCTTATTTCATTAATAATAAAAGGGTCACATCTAATCTCAAGAACTATCTTCTTCTCCCCATGTCCCATATAGGATAGCGACATATTTATAAGAAATTTGAGCTTCTCCCATTCCTCCATTCGAGCTCTGATTAAGATTCCATTGGGGCATTGGATTCCCACCAGTGAGTTCTTTATTTCTCTAGAGCATCTATTCCAGATTTCTCCTCTCACTCAAGTTATCCAAGGTTGAACTATTTTTAACCTTTTGTATATCTACAACGTTCTAGACCGATTTAAGTGCCTAAATTCAAGAGTGTTCATCGTAAAACACCAAGGTAGGTGGTTTTCACCTTGCATTGATTGTATTGGGATTATATATGTGTAATGTGACGAATACCCATGTTGAGGGTATTGTGTGATTTTGATATTTAACCTTGTTTAATACTTGTTATGGTGTGTTTGTTTGATAAAGGGTTATTGATTATGCAGAAGGTTTATTTCCTTCATTATGGGTCTCTTTCCCATGTTTGATTGATATATATATATATATGTATTCACAAGTATTTATACTTTTTTATTTACTTAATGTTATTTGACAAAATATTCATAAAAAAATATGTGTACCTACACCAATGGTTCTCAAAACCATTGGTATATCTCTGTACCAATACTTTTGAGAACCTTTGGTATATGTTATTTGTTTTTGGGAGATATACTAATGGTATTGGTGGAACCATTTGAAAAGGGGGACCTATACCAATAGTTTGACCAAAACTATTGGTATATGGTCACTATTATGGACCCATAATAATGGGTTTGGCCAATCTATTGGTATAGGGTCACTATAATGGACCTATACCAACGGTTTTGTCCAAAATCATTGGTATCTATCTATATAAGTGACCTATACCAATGTGTTTTTTCCAAAACCGTTGGTATAGGTCCAAATTAGTGACCCTATACCAATGTTTTGGCCAAACCGTTGGTATATGTCCATATATGTTCCCTATACTAATGGTTTTGGAAAAACCATTGGAATAGTTCCAAATTAGTGACCTATACAAATTATTTTTCCAAAAATGTTATTATAGGTCTTATTTCGAGTAGTGAGATTATATGGTCGCAGGTATAAGGGAAAGTTCCCTTATTCATCAGGTACATGATTACTATTGGAGCTGGAGAGCATGAGACCAAGCTGAAGCTTTCCATGCTACTTGTATTTATTTTTTTCGATACTATGGTTTCATTATTGTATTTCTAGCATTGTGAATTGTTTGGATGCTTTCCAAGATACATGTGACATGCATCATTTGTTTATATATGCTTTAGTTATTTTTAATATCAGTCTTCTACAATTTACTTATATGGTATGGTATTATTGCTTATACAACTATTTACCATATTGTTTTTGTTCTTTCACTCTGCCAGTGGGGGTATATTTCCCCACTATCACACCTAAGTCCCTCTCTTCTAGTCGATATCCTCTATAATTTGGGTAAATGTGCTTGAT
The DNA here is from genome assembly GCA_963277665.1 of Viscum album. Classification (NCBI taxonomy): domain Eukaryota; kingdom Viridiplantae; phylum Streptophyta; class Magnoliopsida; order Santalales; family Viscaceae; genus Viscum; species Viscum album. Next base: position 2,034,506,899 of record OY728146.1, on the reverse strand, counting down.
TCTATGTGACCAACCGGGTACAGGGTACGTTTTGGTGGCACCCAGAACCGAGACGTTACATTTCCACAGAAATCTACCCTATTTGGTTTGATGAAAATAAATTAAACCTTTTTCCATATAGATGTCAAATTTTCTAGCTTTTATAATTCACCATATATTCATAATTTTGAATCTAGATAGATATTAATGATTTAACCAACATATAATCTAAGAGAATATTATTTAATTTTTGAATAAGAAATAGTAGTAACATGCAAAGATCATTTATGAATCACTTCTTTAGAGATATTAATATTGACTAATACCATGAACAAAACCACATTTCGAATTATTTTTTAAACATCCATAGAGAGATATTTAACCAAAATCTATAACCCCTTTCATCAAAAACTCAAATTTTATCCTTTAACCACGTTCATGATTTGTATACAAATACTTAACAAATTTATCACTATTATATTCAAAAAACCTCATTACATATTTACTCCCCTCATTTAAATATATCATAGTTATCACCCTTTATTATATTTACTCATAACCTAAGAGACTTTTTGAAATATCATCTACATTTTATGAAATATATTTCTCCCCCTTTTTCAAGGAATTGTAACAGGGAAATGAAAATCAATTAGTGAACATAGATGGTTCTAACTTACTAGGGTGAGTGAAGGATTCCACAAACACATATTCTAATTGTGTGGGGGGGGGGGGGGGGAGGGAATCTAATATCCTAATGGTGACTCTCAATGTATTCATTATGAAATCCCTTTTCCATAATGTCTGATTCTTCATGTTCTGTATGAACGTACTACATTTTAACTACCACATGATCGGCCTTATCACTAATAAAATGATAGTTGATTTCAATGAGTTTTTTCCTTAAATGATGGAGTATATTTTTTCAGTATTTATATTACTTGATTTAAAACAATTTATTTCGATCATAGATTCACATCATCTTATATTCCCTCAAGTTATATCCTTAACTATAATAGTTTCAATCATGATTCAGCAATCAAAATATAACCATCTTATTCAATTTAAATCCAAATGGGGGCTTGTTTTTCTCTGAGATATGATATGAAAAACCCACTTAAATGAAAACCCCCAGAGGATATAAACATTCTATTTCCTTCAAAATTTATCGAATCACCATCAGTATATCCCAATAAATCCCATTATAATGTTTCATTGCATTGAAAATGAAAATCTACTACTCCTTTTATATACCATGATATTCTTTTCACTTCAAGAAATTGTATTTTCATTATGATTACTCTGGCACCATGACAAATAACATGTGGAAAATAAAATAAAATATCATATCACTATAATGTAAAATGGGCTCCAAATGGTTTTTCTATATTTTGTAACATTGAAATCTTTTCCACTATTATATTCTGAAATAATTTTATGGTTAATAACTTGTGTTGTTATAACCTTTGAATTATCCATTCAAGATATCATAAAAATAAAAAATTTATATTTAGAGAAGAATACAACATTCCCTTTTTATAACACCTAAAAAATAAGGGAGTGTATCGTCCTAATAATTTATGAATTTTACATCCAAATAAATTTAATTAATGTGTTATCTTGTGTAACATGAAACACCGTGTTTAAATGAACCGTGGTATTATATTAGATTGTTATAATTTATTATGAAAGTTATAAGTAGCCATTAAATTAGAGGGTTTGAATTAGACTGAATTAATTACAAGAAATATATGATTTAAACAATTATAAAATCAATCCATATGTTAATAATTGATTAGAAATGAAAATATAATTTTTTTTAAAGGAACAAGATTTATTTTTCAGAAAAATCATTTTTATGCATGCAATGAACTTATATATTTATAAATTGAATTAATAAGTATTGGTGAATGATTTCTAAGAAATTCATATATTAGATTTAATATAATGTGTTATCATCCATGCATTATTTTTTCTAGTCATGAGATAAAAATTAATCTAGTTTTATTCTTAAAACCATTATTTTCTCTAAAAAACCGTTTCATCTAATTTTCATACATAATTAAAAATTATTTGTTTTGTGATTTTTATAATTTATTCAAAAAAATGAACATAATTTTTAAAAAAAAATCAACATTATCATAGTTTAAAATTTTTATATTTTTTCAGAAATATTATTTTTTTCATTGAATAGAGAAAAATAATAAATTTTATAAAGAATTTTCTTTTAATTGAAATGATTTAAAAAGTAAAATATTTTTTTCAGATGGTTTAAAAGTAAAATTATCTCAAAAATATTAATATTAATCAATTTTATTTCATTTGAATCAATTTCATGTGTAATTTATATATAATAACTTTTTATACTTTTGAAAACTCATTCTTTGGAAATTAGTATTTTACCTCATATATGGGTCTGATATTAAATTAAATTCTATGAAATATATAAATTTTATTCGGTAAAATTGATTCCATAATTTTAATAATAACAAGAACTATTTAGTAATAATTCTAGGTAAATTTTTGATTCTAATGAATTTTAAAATAGAAAAAATTAATTACTGTGGTTACGGTTATAATGAGTGTAGCCAGGGTGTTAAACCAAATGTTAAGGGTAATTTTTCTAAACATATCATAATGTAATTAGATTGAAATATTTACACCATATCATAGCCCACATTTTAATATATATTAATTTTTAAGAACTTTTCATGGGAATGAAAATTTTTTTGTATTAAATTTTGAAATTTCCACATGAGTTCCCTCCCCCATATATAAATGGACACCTCATATCCTCTAATCTCCACACATCATGATCATTTTGGATCAACCAATAATTTCTTAATACTCATAATTGAATCCCAAAACATGAAATAATTTCACTAGTTTGATCTTAAAACTATCCTAGAAAGGCTTTAGGTGTAAATATAATGTGATTTTTTTGAGGAATAAGTATAGTTCGTAACCATGAATTTTCATTTAATTATTTTATTCTTCATAATTGAAATATTATTCAACTACTATGAAATAATAACGAAATTATGTTTCATATGATTATATTATATTATGTGAATGGTGTATCCTATAGCAGTATCCTTATCTATCAAATGGGAAACAAAACCATCGATTGTGTGTATGACGAACAACAACCTAACAAACTGATATAATTAATTTTCCATAACTACCTCCAATGGATAGATATAAGGATGTATTGAATGTATATATATGATACTAATTAAAAACTTACAATAATTTAATTATAATATTACATCTACCTTCTTATCTTTAAATCCATTGAAAAATGATAACTTCGCACATGCGTACGTGTGGAATGTTCCCTCTAAGAAGCATTGTGATATGAGTGTTTTTATTTTTTAGGAAAGGATGTAAATAAGGATATATTTAAGGAATTTAAATTATATAAAATATTATTTTATAAATTTTAATTATTATAGGAATTTATTCCATTACATCCATAATAAAAATTGAAACAACATTATTATGTATGTACGACCTACCATCTACATGAACGGTGTAATTCAATTTTCTATATTTTAATTTTATGGAGGGATATAAATATATATAATTTATATATGATATTTATAACATTACAAAAATTATAGAGATTATGGAACAATAATCAATGCAAAATGTCTAAAACTACCAACCCTAAATATACATGAAGAACGAAGCAGTTATCACCTAAAATAATTATTTTAAAATTGATGTTTTTTTAAATAGGTGGTAAAAGGTTTTATGTAAGTTTTATATGGTATGATATTTTTTTTATTTTTATTTAATATATTTTTAATATATTAATAGTTATTATATATGAGGTTTGTACATGTATGCGTGATGTTGGGGCTAAGGAAATGTATTTTCATCTCACTTTTAATTCTCTAGGACACATGACATATTCACCACTTTTTTCATTTATGTTGTTTATATACTATACATGGATGTATTTTTTTGATTAATGTAATGAAAATTATAGAGATTTATATATCCATAAAATGTTATTTATTTCATGGTCTTTATGATTTAAAAGTTTCCAAATTGGTATGGGTTTTATGTCACAATCTTATTATTTATTATTATTTTTTTCTTACAATTCCAGCCATAAAATATTATGATAAATATTTCTAGAAAGTCATGAATTTAATTATATTCTATTAATTTCTATAAATTACATGTTTTACTTTTATTTTCCTGTTATTATGTACTCAGTTGGCTAAATAATGTTTTTGTGGGGAACTGAATTATTTTCATTCTTCGATCAAATTACATTTTTCATCTATATCTATCCTTCCTAAAATTTATTTAAAGATTATTTTTATTTTTTCTATATGGTTATTTAAAGTAATTTTTTTACCTACGTTTGATGTTTTTTCCATTTTTTTAAAACTATTCTTCTTATCATATTCTAAATGAAGTACTTTTGACTTTTTGTTGAAAATGTGAAAGGAATCATTATTTTTAAGCACATAAAATAAATTTAATTTTTCAATGTCTTGACCACTCAATTAGTTGAAGAATCATTTAAAATATTCCATGACTATTTTCATAGAATACATGTTATTTAATATTTTGTAAATGTTTTATATTTTAAATAAAATATTTCAAAGTGAAAATTATATTTTCCTAAAAAAGTTATTCTAAGTGATCTTTTAAAATAATATTACATCAAAGATGAAATTATTTGATGATTCTTAACATTTAATAAGGTTATTTTTCAATAATTACAAAAATATTATCTCTATGTATCATTTAGTATTGTAATGAAAATATGCCTATAAAACACATCATTTTTTCTTATGTTATCTTATGGTGAATATATATAATGATTATGAAACCCATTTTTTTCCACAGCTTACACTATGATGAAATGATTATGAAACCTAGTACTTTCACCTAGGTTATGATATGATTATTGTTTTTATATAATGTGGAAAACATCTATTTGATTATCATTTTGTAATGTGTGGGTATAGATTTATATATCCCTCTAATTCATCAGGTAAATATGGATATCTTAGGAGAAAGATATGACTGTAATGGGGAGGGAACCCAGTTTAGTATGGTAATTATTCTACTATAATAGTACTGGGAGTGAACCTTAACTACTACGATGGTTTTGGGAGTGAACCTAATCAATTATGACAGTCTTAGAAAATAGATTTGACTTCTAAAGAAAAGATATTATATGCATATATGTATTCTATAAATCTATATATCATGATTTTTTTTTGATATTATGGATTATGTAATTTGATTCTTCTATGATTTATGTCTTATGAATTTCGAATATTTATTCCATAACTCAAGATTTTGATATATGATATGCAGTGTACAGTTTTACTGAGTTGTGATCCTATTTTAATACCCTTTTACTCATGTTTCGACAATATGATCATTCATATATCCCTTGTTTACCCTTAATGAACATCTAAGCTGACCCTTTTTTATGTTTCCTTTACACTTGTTATAAAGAATGGTAACAAGTGTGATATGTATAATATTTTTTATTTTTATAAATAATCACATACTTTTGTATTAATTTTTTTAAAGGCACCAAGAATATAAGATTATGGTGTTGATCATCATGTTATGGAATGACTATTCAACTATTAAAATGTGAAATATTCGTATTAAAATTATGGTTTTCTATAGAAAAAACATAATTTCTCCAATAATTGACATTTAAAAAGATTACTTAATGAATTATACATATTTTTTTCATTTTCACTCGTTTGATAAAAAAAATATTTTTTCACTATAGATACTATCACCATCATCCATTTATCACACACATTATTTATAGAGAGACTATAATAATCTCCATTACACTATAGGTCAATCATATTCAAGTATTGATCTAGTCATGAATACCATGATCTTATTGAATGTTTTTAATAATAAATTTCATTTTTCATATAGTACACTTCTTTCTAATATTCATGGGTAAGAAAACCATTAATTTATTTGATTTATATATCTTCTTCAAGTTCTTCTTTTAGATTGGATGAAATAAAATCCATAAAGAATTAATGTTATTTTTCATTTAATTGTTTTGGAAAGAAAATTATAATTTTATCCATCTATATGATGGGTATAAAAACATCATGTACATCAATTACCTTGTTCTAGGAGTACCCATTTCACACAAGTCATTCCTTGTTTCAATTAAAATTATAGTATTCCATCTGTTTGTTATATAAAACACATTTCATCCCAGTGATGTTCTTATATTCTTGTCTATTAATAATATTCCATGTATTATTATTTATCATTTGGGTTATCTATTAATTTATTACATAAATCAAATTCCCTTGTTTATTAGTTTATTCAAAACAATATTCTTCTACCTAAGATATGAAATATATTTTTTATAGACACTTAATTATATATTTTACACTAGAAATTTCTAATTAGTGATTATATTATTCTCATAAATTTTATTCAAATATATCATCTTCAAAATAAATATAGGTCCAACGGTCTTCTACTCATCATCAGTTTCATATTCTAAATCATCAATTATTCCTTCTTCTCCTTCAAAGCTGTTTAATATTTCATCATTATTATCTAAAATAGCCTCAGTAGTTTGATAAATATTTTTCATATTATGCACTATAGTTATATAATTTGTTTTTAAAACCATTCCTATCAACATATTGGTGCATTTATATGATTTTTTCATAACTAATTATCAATTAAAAATCCATTTATATCTAATTGATTCAAACTTTTAATATTTTTACCAATAGAGAATAAAAAATACTTTTGAATATTTAGAAGAACATAAACATTAGTTTGTTCCATACCATATCCCATATGGATTATTTTCATCCCACAGACACAAAAAATTTATATTAGAGTTACTGATTAATTTATTATCTATTTCTTTCAATAACATATCTTGTATATCCATATAAATTAACATTGTATTGGAAATTATTTTGGATCCAATTTATCCACTAAAAACATTATATGTTGAGGTTTTCTCACTACTAATACATTGTTCCTTATCCCATTCATCTTGATATAATACTTTATCAAACTATTTGTAACAGTATGACATTATATTCTATAATTTCATAATATTCTATCCGAGATTCTTTTCACACTTTCTCTTATTGAGGGTAATGCAACTGAAAATCATGGGAAAGTGGGTGATGTCCATCAGCCATTCAATCATTCTATAAAAATAAACGAATAGAACTGAATTTCTCTACCCTTCAATTGATTCTAGTGATAAACTACCGAAAACAATAACATGCTCTAATTTAAGTTCTATTATTGAATTTTATTATCTTCCCTCATTTTTCTTTTATATAATATCCCATTTTTATCAGACATTGAACAAGTGTGTATTAATACACGGAAATATAAAGAGGCCTGAATAAAATTAACTTATCACTAGATTTTCCAGTTATTGTTTTTCTCAGATGATCAATTCCTTTATTTCATATTATATTTTCCTTCTTCCTTGGATGAAAGAACATATCTTATTCTCCATTTAGGTGGAAATGAATCTCATTCATGTTATTAACATTTGTAAAAAAAATCACCTTTAAATTTATGATACATATCATCTTAGAAAATTTTATTATATATCCTGAGTCACATAGTTGACTGATACTTAGAAATTTTTGACTAATACCTTCAATAACAAAGGAATTTATGAATTATATTTCTTTACCCCCAAAAATGGATTTTCTAAAGCCAATAATATTTAAACCTTCTTCCAAATCATATGTAACATTAATTTTCATAATTGATTATTATGAAAGAACCTTATTTCTCATCACATGGGATTCGAATCCCCAAAAAAGATCCATACACAAAAAATTTCTCATTCTTTTAGGAAAAACTCTGAAACTTCTACCTTACATTATATATTCTTTTTGATCCATGTATTAAACTTCATACCTCGTCATAGTATATATTCATGATCTTCCGTGAAGTGTGATCATCTTATTTTATCTTGAGATGTTGTAAATTAGTTTTTCAATTTCATCCCAATAGATGATTATTTATGATTTTGTATATGAATTTTTTGATTATTCCTAGGCAGATTCCTCTACATTAATAATGACTATTACCTGGAAATATGTCCAAATATAACACAAAAAAATAATTACCATCAATTATATTACATGAATATTGAAATCTTTTTAGCTTTCATCATTTCACTTACTCCCCCTAATAAATTTTGACTATGGAACATAAATTTTGAGAATGAACAATCTTTTTACAAAAATAACACCATATAAAAGGTGTATTTTCATGAATATTCTAATAAAGTAGTTATATAATGGTTTCTCTGAGTATTATGATTCTAAATTTTTCCCAAAGAAGCCTTTAATTGACAATTTGGTTCTTGAGGTCTAGCACCAACCCCCGCTACATTCAGTTTATGATTAAGAAACATACTAACATTTCCATTGTAATGTGTATTTTTTTCTTAATAATCATTTAAAAGTTATATTATACTTCCAATAAATACATTTAATTTTTTAATATCCAGTAAAATTTAAATACATGATACCATTCATAGATTCAAGAGACCCTCTTGATTATCTATTTTCTCAACAAATTAGAACATTTACCATGTTGATCTTTGATATATTTGATTTAATCATTCACTGAGTTAGTCACACCTTTGATAGTCTGGGTCTCATTTTCAATTGAGTTATTTTAGTCAAATACATTATAAACGTTATTTGGATTTTATTATTTAAGTTTCTCAACATTGAAATTCTTCTCATAATTCTCTTCTTCTCGTTATTTTATATAGATCGTGGAATCCGGAACCACTATATTGATTTTATTTATTTTGGTTCTTTATCAATATATATAATCAACAGTAGCCTCTAATTCATAGTAGAGATAAACTCTCTCTTACACTTCTTCATTGCCACTTTATCTATCTTCCCGTATATATGAACTATCTAAAATATCCATTAGAGAATATTCTATGTGTATAATTCAGCCCCTGAATTTTCTACATTAGTTTTATGAGACCTTTTTCCGTCATGTAGAAGAATATTATTTCTCATGAAGTATTTAAATTTCTTAATTATCTTTCCTCTAATATTATATTAAGATTTATTTTTGGAAATATAGCCATCATTGTAAACATCCTAAAAAAATTTTGGACACATTTACCTTGGTTCAAAAAAATTTCAAATAAAAAAAATATGATTTTATGTTTTTATTTAAAATTTAATTTCCCAATTAAATATTTTAGGGAAGACACTGCATGAATTCATGAACCTCATACTTTGCTGGGCCATTTTCTAGGGTTATTTTTTTTAATTCATTTAATTTCATGTTCTTAGGATTCAAACTTCCACTACTTCATTATTATAATTCCCCATCTCATATGTGATATGAATATAGAAGTTCCAAAGGATGTTAAAACACTAGAGGGGGGTGGGAGGGGGTTGAATTAGTTTTTCTATTTTTACAAACTTCAACTTGAGTAAATTTAATCATTTAAATTCATTATAGTCTTTTCCTTATCAAATTTTAGTGAAGATAAGTGCATGAAGAAATTGAAATGTAAACAAGAAACACACATTTTACTTTTTTTGGACTCAATTTGAGAAACTACATCCTTTTCACTACTACTCCTGTGGGTATATGGAAAATCACTATTATGAAGAAGTGAATACAACTTGAGTGAACTCTAATTTGACACCATCTATCTATTTATTGGAACAATTACACTAAATCCTACAATTTTACATAATTTTTTATACAAAATTTGATCCACAAAAACAAAATTAACATTATTACCTTTTTACCCAAAAAGGTCTGTCTGAAAACCTGTGTTCGAGTAGCCTCCGCTCGATATACCTAAATATGATGGCCCAAATTTTACATACTCAAAATGATGGATATATTACCAATATGTAAAATTTATATGTTTATAATATTCATGTATAAAAATATAAACCTTATTAAACTTTTTCAAAAAAACACTCAAACCGGTTTACTTAAAATGATAATATTTTTCTGATAATCTAAACCTACCTATATCGAATTTTCTGATCATAACTGTATATCCCGAAACTCTACTTCAATAAAAAATATCTTTGGTTTTAGAAAGTATATATGCCACAAATTATAATGCATAAAATATTTTATTCATGGATGGATGGTGGCAAGTACCGTTGTACTTTACACCTCTATTCATAAGTGCTCCAAGAATAGTAAAGGTGGGAAAATGAAATGTTTTCCCACTCACCATAGTTCACATATCCAAATTTATCGACAAATTTAACTTCATTTTAACTATTATAAAGTCCTATAAGGTATTATAGAAACTTAATAATATATTCTAAACTCTTATTGAATACTATATTTTCAAAATATTTGTCCATAATTTGATATTTTGATACATCTCAATCAAGAACAATATTCATCATTCCATTTTATGTAAAAAAACATAAATATAAAATGTAATTTCACACTTTGATGTTTCTGACATAATTTTAAATAACTCATATATTTTTATCTTAAGACTTTGAAGAAAAATGGAATTATTATTTGCTCTGATTACATGAGACTACTGACAAAGTTTGACAACATTTTTGAAACATTTAAATAATTTAGAATCATTATCAATATGATGATATTATTCATCTGTTCATCAATTTGATTAAATTGTGTCTCATGAAACACTTCATCTAATAACATATCAATGTCATGATCTTATCTAATGGATCAATTTCAGATAGATTTTTTTTCATTTATTACAATTGTTAAAACAAAATGATATCAATAACCACCATACTTATACTTTTCTGACCCATTCTATATCTGATTAAAAACTAAAACTTTTCAATCATTCAACTACTTCTATCAACCTATCAGCTTCTGTTGTTAAGAAACATCAAAATTACTCATATTTTGGATGATTGAAAATATTCTCTCCCCATTTATCATTTATCAAATATTAAAATAAAAAATCTCATTTTATATTTGGGCTTCTTTAATATTTTAAAAATGGATTAATATCTGATCCCAGAAACCACAATCTTTGACTTTCTAATAAAATAAACATCAAATTACTTCTGTCCTGTCTAGTACATACTTTTACATTCATCCTATTAACCATTTATAATAAAATAAATCATTTCATATAACTATATAAACTTAATAATTCTATTCTTTTTAGAGCTACGACATCTGGGCTTTGAAATTTGATGAAATGCATTTAGAACACATCAATTTTGAAAAACTATAAAAATACCTATTTTACTATTATTTACCTAACTTGGGATAATTTCATGACCTCTTTATGAATTTTTTGGAACATAAAATAATAAAAAAGTATTATTTGTCTAATTTGGGAAGGTTCTATAACTTCCCATATATTCAAGACTGAGCAAAAAAAATCCAAATCTAATTTCGATCAAATTTTGACCTTCCATCAAAAAAATATTATGTTGAGTAAAATATTTGAAGAAACTCATTATTTATAAAATAAATAAATTCCAATGAATTTTGGCTTTTTAATAACATTATCACCACCTTTGAAAAACACTTTGTTCATCTGGATTATTTGAAACATCGTAACAATCAACTTATAAACATCTATTATCAAATTTTTTAAATGATTTATAAAAAAATTATTTTAGAAAAATGATGATTTTAAAAAATGAAAAAAATCATCAAAAACCGAAACCTCATAATTTATCTTCAAAATCCCACTTATTGGTGAAAATATCCTTAAAAACTATTTCAAATTATAGGTTTTCAACACTCACACATTCTCACAACTAATATATGAAAATTTACCAAAACACAACCTTTCTCTAAAGAGAGTATCCTAACACAAAAATATTGCATAAATTATTTTTTTCAACATAATTAAACCCCTAAGTGAAAACTAAATATGAAACAATTTAAAATATACTCCAAATAACTTCTATGTTTCTCTATCACATATCATTCTCTCCCTATTTTATGATATATAAGCATCAGATTTATTTAAGTAAGAAAAGTACTTATCTCTACCTTATAGGATAATTTTGTAAAAATTATCCCCCTTTGTCAATATAATCCAAATAAAAAGTGTGTTTTATTCCTCCAGATTTTTAGGAAGTTTTCGGTGAAGTATGGATATGATATTTTTGAATCAATTCTACAAATCATTTCTAGAGAATTTCTTTTCTGAATATATAAAAAACTTGATATTTGGTTAAAATATATTCTATGAAACTATATTGATGATGATATTTCTATTTTATAAGGTGACAATTAATATCAATGTGTTTTGTTATTATGTGTTGGTCATGATTTTAGATCAATAAATTTCACTATGATTATAAAAATTATCTTCAATGGTTTCCAACCTTCAACTTTAAAACCACCCAACTAAACATTCATCCCAAATATTTTATTGAAAGTCTATGTGGGGGATACATAATTAGATTATAATATTCTTAATGTCTCTAAACCCTTTTTATTACAATAAAAATTTATACAAAAATATGAATAAAATTTTTTTCTTTAAAATATAATTTTCTATCATTGAAATATATAGCCCAATCCACATAATTATAACCATCAAAGTTCATTTCATAGATTTATTTTTATAATAGCCCGTGTGAAATTTTACCATTAAAATATCCTATAATTCTTTTTATTGTAAACACATGTTATTCTTTTGGATCACTCTGATATCTGGCACACAATGTTATAATAAAAAAATATAATGTATTGAATATTTTAGATAATTAAACATTTTTATCAATTTTCAAAACAATTTAAAAATGAATCTTTTTCCCCCATTATTTTTACTCATCTTCATCCCAACTTTAATAGGACTATTTAGTTATTGGAATTATAGAATACTGAACATTATTAACAATTCGAAGGAATTTTTTTATGATATAGAACAATTTAGCTTGTTTTTATTAAACTTTTAAGCGAAGGAAACTTGTTAATTATCCAAATATAGACTCCTTAATATTCTTCTTCATTTACTCAAAAAATTATTCCAAAACATTTTTTTCATCTCTAGAAAAAATTATATCATCTACATAAATAATTATAATTTTTTACTGGAGTTAACTTCTTTCACATATAACTTACTATCAGCATTTAGGAAAATTCTTCATTCCCATATAATTTTAATGTTCCGAATACCTAGCTCATGGGGCTTATTTGAACCCATACAAGGATTTATTCAATTTAAAATCATTCCTTAAATCATTTTCATGTAGAATCAAAAATTTTTGACTATGTAAACTTTTTATTCAATTTTATCATTTAGGAAAGATGAATTTACATTGATTTAATAAACATTGTAACATCGATGTGCATCCACTACTAGAAATATTGTATTAGTTTCTGATATTGAAATTGTGGAAATGTTTTCTTCCATTTAAACACCTTCCACATGTTCATAACATTTACAGTCAATTTATTCTCAGTTTCTTGAAACTTATCTATATTCATTCATCATTTTTCAATACACTCATATTATTCTGATAATAGTTTTATTTTCGGGATTTGGAAAATGATACAAAGTATTATGTTTCTCACACTAATCAAACTCTTCATTCATCACCTCAACCCATTCTATTTTTTCATCTTTTTCTAAAACAAATTATAGTTCAATTTGTGAGATGAGTGATTTATAATTTTATAATTTTATAATTTGAATCGTATTTTTGTTTATATTGGATGTTTTTTGTTCCCAATAATATTTTAAGATTCAATATGTTTTTGTAAGGAATGAAATTTCAATGTCTCTATTATATCCTCACATTACTGATCACATGATTCTTTTGTGTCTAGATATATCAATTTCAAATCACTTTTACTTTCATTGTAAATCACCGGTTTTTCATTCTCAATTATTTCAACATCATTTTTAAAAAAGATAATTTCAATTTTAAATATTTTTACATCATTATAATCTACCCAATTTTGTAATCATTTGTTCCAACACTTGTATCTCCTTTTATTGAGTGGATATCCTAAAAAAAGTTGTTCTTCAGCTTTATCATAAAAGTTTCCTATATTTAGATCTTGGTTTTTTATCCTAGACCTTGAAAAACTAGCGATGTATTTCAATTAATGATTTTAATAACATATTTCACAGGAAGTATTTTTTATTGTAGTCTTAATAAACACGTTTTTTTCACATATATAGTAGTGCTAATAGATTCTCTCTTGAAAAATAATTAATTATAATATTCATCCAACATACTTATCACCATTTCCACTAAAATTCTTTTTTTACTTTTTAAAACTCAATTTTGTTGAGGAGTGTATATAAAATTCTACTAATTTTTAATTCCATGTTTCATAAAATATGATTTGAATGAAATTCATGTTTATTAGTTTTCATCATCAGTTATTAACATTATTATGTAAAAACCCATTTCTCTCCCAGCTTCTCTTATGAAGACTCTAGAAATTTTTATTTCCACTAAATTGTTTCTTATAAACATAATGTTGGACATCCAAGTGATTCTATCAATAAAAGTGATAAAGTAAAAAAATCTACATTTGATGATTGATGTTTCATCAGACCAAAAAAATTTGAATAAATATGTTCATGTGGTATGGTAGACCGAATTTCAAATTTATTATGGTTTTTTACCATCCATCATTCATTTCATACAAGTGATGGAAATATGATATTATATTCTTTTCCAAATTTTAAAGTTTCATAATGAATTAACTTAATAATTTTTTATGATAATTTTTATCCCAAGGGAGAAAAGTTATGTGATTACATAACTTGTTTTCATCTTCATCACATTGGTAAAATGAGTTATTATGTTCTCCATTCTAGAAAATATTTTCTCTCGATATTAATCCCATTTTAAAAACATTTCCATATTTTATAATTATAATGATCCAACATATTTTTTGAAAACCAATTCTATTAAATCATTATAATTTTTAATTACAGTACGCAATTTATGCTTTATCCCGTTACTAAATAGAACATCTTTGTATTTGAATTTTTCTAATTCAATATCAACCATTTCAGTTCCTTTTAATTTTAAGGAACTATCATTACCGGAGGTAAAACATCCTCCATCATGATTTTCAACATCTTTTAATATCTTCCAATAACCTCTCATGTGTGATGAACAAACACTAACAAGTAACCATGGTTTGTTCTATGTTAATTGATTTAAGTGTTGTCTCAATTTAAATAAATCTTCCCTTAGTATTCTTGATTCCACAATCCTTTTATTTTATGGGGAAAAATTTCTTTGGGAGAGTTGAAATACATTATTCATCACAACGACCAACCTGGTCATATCATCCACACATTTCTTTCAGACATTTGGTTTTTTTATATTGGATAATTTTTCCCATCTTAATATTTCACTTTTCAATAATTCTATATTTTAGTAAAGCTACACATTATTCTTTCATTTACCCACTTACTTTCATTCATATTCCTAGGTAGAGACATGTTGTGCTAGTAGTTAATATCTTTTTGCCCATGAATTCTGCATGGCCAAAATAAAAATCAAATCTTGGGATACTCTGAAGTATGATATTTCACTATATAAATTTGTCTTGTCTTCATATAATCTTTATGTTCTATTATAATATAGGCACAAACAACCGTTATGATAGAGGGAATTTCTGGATTTTGGGAATGTGATTGATTTTTTACACCCATTATCATTCCAAAAATTCCAATCCTCTTTTACAAAACCTATAATTTGAGTAAAATCATATGAAATTTTAGGTTTAGAGGGTGTATAATTTATCTGATTCTTGGAGGGATATATTTCTGTAGCTTTAGGTTATTTATATGTTACTTCCAAATCCTTACTACAAATTTTATAAAATATTTTAAGGTACTTTAATCCACTATAAGTTTTGATTTATTTTTTATTATGTTCATCTTCCATAGTTGTAAACTTCTTATTATGGTCTTTAACCAAAATTCACTATTCATAAAATCTCAGTTTTTTAATTAATTTATCCTGAGTTTATTCTTCATTCTACTTAGTAGAAACTTTAACATGATATTTTTACCATTTTTATTTATTTCATTAGAGTTATTTTGTTATCAATACAAAAAAACAAGTTAATATATAAGAAAATATACTCTATAAGATTATTTACCTTCTTTTCATCACTATTTGATGAATCTTTATTTCTCTCAATATTTTCAATGGATTTTCTGATTGTTTCAAAACATTAATCTTCTAACTAATCAATCTCATCAAATTAATATTCAACTCAATTACATAGATAACTAATTATATTTCCAATGAACTTATTTCCAAAAATATACTTCTTTTCTCTCTTAAATGTTCTATCTAAATTATTCCATCGATGTTTTTCACCATTAGAATCTTCAAATTCACCAAATTTATCATTGATGAAATTCATAGAGAAATGTCCAATTCTTCCACACTAAAATTATTTGAGTGGAATTCTTCATCCATAAGTTTCTCTTCCACTATGACAGTTTTTGGAAATAAAAGGCATTAATTTTTTCATCAACTCAAAATCCACCTTATCTTTGAAATCACAAGGATCAAAATCTTCAACATCATTAATTTTCATCTTTATCATAGAATCAAATGTAATTTAATATTTATTTTATTTTTGAACTCTAAATCTTTCCACATTTCATAATTAATAAGATATATTTTAAGGTCATAAAGAGATAAAATCAGCTGTATGTTTTGAAACATAAATTTTAGAATCAAACAAGTTTGGAAAATCTCTCTTGAGTTTATTTACAATTGTAGAATCTTCCATGACATCTTCAAAATCTGTAATATTGCACACAACCTTTTTCACATTGGTGAAGTAGTCATCAATAGTTTCCTTATCTCTCATTTGTATGTCTTGAAAAATTCTATGGAATATCACTATTCATTCTTCATGTCCATTAGTATTTTCTTAAAAAAATATTTGGATATTTTTCAATATAATATTAGTAATTTTAAGACCCATAACCTTTATATAATAATTTCTGATAGATATATAATAATATGATTTCTACCTTTTCCATAAACATAAATATTTCACTTTTTAGAAAATTTCATAATATATTATTTTCAAATTTTTAGAAAACCAATTGTGGAAGCATAAATAACTTCCAGACCAAGAGATTAGAGATATGGAAACATTATATTGTTCAAAATATGTCAATTTTTCCATCATATGTAGGAATCCATATTATAATGATAGAATTTATATTTTCCATTATAAATATATAATATGGTAACCATCGAATTGATACCAATCAAAGTTCCAGAGGATCATGAAACAATTGAGAGTCTGGGGTAGGGATTGAATTATTTATTGTATTTTTATAATTTTCAACTTGAGTAAATTTAACCCTTTTCACATGTTAGATTTTCATCCTTATAAACATTTATTAAAAATAATTTCATGTTAAAATAAAAATATAAACTAGGTACACACAATTTACATGGTTTGGACTCAATGTGAGAACATATATCCTTCCCATATCCACTCCAATGGGTCTAAATTAATTTTCTATTATGTAAAAGGGAATACAGCTTATCTAAAATCTCATTGGACTCATTATATTTACTGATTTGAATGACAATACATACTCCCATAAATTTACAAAATTGTTGATAAATATTTGTGCCTGAAAAATAAAATTACTTCAAAACAATATTCACTTTAATTATTAGTTTGGAAATCCATGTCTGATCTGCTTATGTCTAATCTACATAAGTCGGATAGCCTGTACTCAATATAGCTAGATCAATGGACCTTTTCTCAATCTGTGAAATTTGAAATCTTTTGGAACATCATGTATAATATAATGGTGATTCTCAATATTCATCAAAAAGATCAGACCAATTTACCCAGTCTAATTTTCTTTGTTTAGGAATCTAAACTTACTTCTATTTGATCTTTCGATCAGAACCATCTTTTTAGAATCACTTCTACAATATGAAACAACTTCGGTTGGAGAACTCATTTCTCAAGACCATTCTATGGAGTAGAAGATTGTATGTTTTGGAGAACTATGTTATGTACCACAGTTCTATACACTTCAATTTAGAGGTTCTCCCCAAATACTAAAGGAGTGTAACAAATGTTTCCACACTCACCTAAATTCATAAGTCCAATTTTATAATAAATTTGATATTTATTTGAACTCTTATCAACTCTTGTCAAGTATTATAGAAAATTCATGAATCGTCTCTACTCTTACCGAAGAATAAATTTTTAAAAACTCTATCCTAAATTTATATTATTTAACATCTCATTCCATAGTTTTATTCATAATTCAATTTCTATAAACTTAATGGACATATAAAAACACAATTACAAAATCTAATGCCCTTGATCTAATTGTAAATAACTCATATTTTTTTGTCTTTAACCATTTAAAAAAATAAAACAAATGATTGATCTCACCAAATCTCTCAAACAATTGAAAATTATTGAATGAATATTGATAAATATAATGAATTTATAAACCTAAAAAAACGTTCTCCATCTGATAATATTGATCATATGTTATTCAATCTGATAAAACTATGTTTGAAGAAACTATGCATCCGATGAATTATCGGTGTGAAGAGATCTTCTGATTGATTGATTTAATATATTAGATATAATTACATTACATTAATCAAACCCAAAGGATATCATTGACCACAATAATTATATCTTTATAACAAATTTTTTCTTTGATATAAAATTTCATCATATCTATTATTCAAAAACTTCATCATATGTTCATCTTCTATGGTTAAGAAACATAAAACTTCTTTATGTATTGGTTAAAAGAAAATATGATATCTTCCATAGTATTTTCTTATATAATCTAATATGACATTTCAAGAATCAATTAAATTTTTTTAAAATTTGTAACACTTTAAAAACATAAAACATATAAACTATAAAATCATACATTCTAACAAAAGAAATGTTTGATGAATGGTGTCTGATTAGGTGCATCCTGTGACAATAATTGATGAACCACATCCAATAAAAAATTATTTATTAAAAAATAATCAATGTGATACTTCCATTATTATGATAAATTATCCATCCCATGTTATAGGTCTGACGAGCTATGTTTGGAACACATCAATTTTGGATACTCAAAGAATATGCATTTCTCTTTTATTCGTCTAACATGAGATTATATAATGATTACATCATGATTTTTCATAAACAATAATGAAAAGAAAATAATCATAAGAATAATTTTGAAAATTATTATAACTACCCATCCTATCGAGTCTCATCAATATTCCAAACTTTATGGATCAGATTCCCATAAACATAATCCTTTCCATAAAAAAATCAGATGATTTTCATCTTTGATCAGACTCATACATTCTAATAGAAATTAATTCCAATGAATACTATCTTAAGGATTATCTAATCACAAAATTTTTAAAACACATTCTCCATATTTATTTTTATAAACCTTATAAAAAATCCATATAAACATTTTATAGAAAATCTTTCAAATGATATACAAAAACATTCATTTACATTTAGTTAGTTGTCAACAAAAAATAGTTAAAAACAAAAACATCAAAAAAGGATATTCATGTACTTTAAATACAATCCAATATCATATCCTTTGGATATTTATCCTCATGTACGTAAAATTTTGAATTGATATATTGTGAAAACATCTTCAAGATATGTCTTCCAATTTTCATAATATTGAGGGTTTCTCTATGATCATCCATATAGTCCACAATAAAATCATTTCAATTAAAGATATTTTAAAATTATTCATTTGGGAAATTCATTGTATCCTCATATTTTTATGCCGAATCAGAAATTTAGATTTATAAATTTTTGATTCACCTTTAGAGAAATTACCTTCATTTCACACATGTAATCTGAATATTTAAATGAAATCACCATCATGAAGATAATGGTGGATAAATATCCCTCTAAATCATTAAAACCATCAGCATCAACGTACAGTTCTTTATGGTCCCCTCATTATAAATCCCCACTATATGTATTGGAAAAAATTCCATGAATGAAAACTATAAAAACCATACATAAGGATCCTAAATAGTTTTTCCTATGATTGTTTAATAATATATCTTTATTTCCCTGGAAGATTGAAATCCTTATGATATTAACTATTTTTTATTCAATCCACTAAGAGAGATACACTAACATTAACCTTTATTATAAAAACAATTTATTTTTACATGGTTAAATACCGATAGGGGTGAATATGAGTATTTTGGGTTAATAAAATTACCCATTTAGATCTTGTTTTATTGTTAAATAAAACTATATTCTCTTTATTCTCATAAAAATATAGAAGATAATTAAATAATTGAAGTGACATAATAATTTTTACATGATTCACCCAAACTAGGATAGTCTAAAGATAATACAAAAGGAATGTGATAATATACCTGAACCACTAAAGCACGCAATAATTTTCCATTTTCAGTGTAAACTCATTTTCCCTCCTAGTTTACAAACTTTCATAACAGAGAACTCACAACACCCTCTTCTAAAAAAAATCACAACCCATTCATAAGAATTATATTTAGATTTATATTATTTATATACTAGTTAAAATAGATATATGGTGTAACATAGATAACTTGTTTTCATCAAATATACAAAATCCACATTACTACGTAAAAATTTCTTCATAGGAAATTACTTCATGAACTAATGATTATGTGTATTATCTTCACTGATCATTATTATCTATATAATGTATTTGTGGACTATTATTCACTATGTATTATCTATGTGAAATATTAATTAACTAGAATTACATAAGTGGAATGTACTTTATGAACTAATCACTAAGTAAATTTCCCCTATGTATAATTCTTTCAAGAACTTCATACTGATAATGCATTAATGGAAAATTCAATTATGAATTATTTCTACATACAATGACTTTGAAAAATTTAGTCATAATTTGTAGTAATGTAACATTATGTCTCCATCATAGTAAATTAATTTCAACATATATTGTAACTCAATTCAAGTAAAATGATTCAAAAAATGATTTTTAAATTTCGTAAATTATACAATAATTATCTTATGTATTAATTTCATTCTTATTCAAATGGATTTATTCAGTGTCCCTACATAGAAAATGAAATTTAGAAAACCCATTAATCAAAAAATTAATATTCATCCCTTTGTAAATATCCATTCCTGTATGAATCTCCTTTTTTGGAACTACCTACCATAAACTCCCTTTGTGGCCAGCATTCAATTACCACATCTCAACAACAAATGATGAGACCACCATGATCTTCTTTTTGGTTACACAAAATATATAAGTGAACAAAATGCCTTTTTAAAATTTCTTCATTAATATTTTTTCATGAATTCACTTACATTCAATGGGATGAATTATTTTCACATATTATAATTCTTGATAACATACCTATTAAATTAAATGACTATTATGAACTCCTTTTGTAGTATCACAAATTGTTTAAGAAAAAGACCATCCTTTTAGTATTTTTAAAAAACCCCAAAATGTCTCTATTATATCATCTAAATAAAAACCTAGAAGAATTATTTTCCTAACATAAAAAGGTCATTTATTCCCATTTCAGATAAAGGAAAATGGTTTTTAAAATTTTTTATCCCCCTCTCCTTCTTCTTTCATTCATGATGGATCTTTATTAATTCCTCCCACGTATTCATACCATTTTCTTAATAAGTGGATAACGTTAAGGATAGATGTACATCAGTTTCAATTATTTAATTCTTTTTTATTTATTATTTTTAACGTTTTAAACTAAAACATTGATTTTTTAGATTAATTTATTTATATCGATTGATTCCAAATTAGATTGTGTTCCACGAAAACTAGATTCTTGGAAGGTGATTCTAAGATACTTCTATTTTTATAACTATGTTTATGCATCATGTGACAATCAAGTGAGGTTAAAGTTGAGTCTATGACAGGGAATGGGCCCACTTCATCTCTCAATTATATATAAAAAATCCCCAGGGGTATTCTCATATGTAAAATGATGTGTTTAGGTTGATTTGGAATGGTTTCTTTTTGATTTTGGGGTTCTAGGACTTGGTTAGATTGTTTTATAATATTATTGATGTTGTTTTGTGGTTGGTGTAGTTGATGTGTTTCTATGGTAAATTTATTATTGTAATCTATGTTACATTGAGGAATATTGTTCACTATAATTGAGGCTCCATGGGTTTCTGGTATATTATAGATGGTATTTATGATTTCATTATATGGAGATGTAGATTCATCGATGTGTGGCACATTTCATTGTTGATTTCCACTCACTAGGGTAATGAGGCCATTGGGGTCATGTTCACAAGGGATATAGATCATGTGGTGTTCTAGTCTAATTATTATAGGTATTACCCTCCATATATTGAGATATATTGATTTGATGTTGTTTACCATCTATGTAGGGGGAGCGTAAGCTATAGTTGGCCACAATAAAGGGTACAAGAGAGCAAAAGATTTGAGTATGGTTATTTTTTTGTATATGTTTGATATATTTGGGATAATGATCCAGTATTCGTAAAGGAAATGTATCATCATGTATTTATTTTTATCAAAAATTTGAGATGGAAGATGGTAATGGGGTTTCCATCCATGAGACATGTGATGTGGGTTATATATGTGACTTTAAGGTTTCAGGGTTTACCTAATGTGTTTACATTGATTATAATTTTTATATTAAACTTTTGGTAATGAACTAGTTCAATGGTTGATAGAACTTATGTTATGATATATTATTGATGCATCATTAAATTCTATCACTGGTCAAAGTAGGTATAATTTCACCTCATTCTAATTTTTCTAGGGTAAATCGTGTTGAGTGGTGTTATTTGGTTTTTGTTTATTAACATTATCATACACTAATATATGTAGAAATATTTTCTATGGGAACTATTGGTGGTGGCCTACAGAATTCATAATCACACCCATCACATGACCTCTAGTATATATGTAGAATTTACGGTTCATGGAACATGTACTTGTAAAGGCTGTTCAATAAGACTCTACTAGAGATGTTGTGTAGGTGGTTCATGGGTTTGATGTTATGGATTTTTAGATTGGTTGGGTGGTTCCAGAGTGTCTCACTCGAATTTTACATTATTTAATTTGTGTATATATGTATATGATCAGTATATATGTGATATTTTGATTTTTTTAATACAAGAATGACATATTAGATTATTTATTTGTTTAACCTAAGCATGTTCTAATTTATTATGTCATATTATTTGTAGTTTTTTTTCTATTATTGTGTCTTTGTTTGTTTTATCCATTAGATGGTAAATTATTATCACAAACACTCCTTAGATACCCACTTTCAATTAGTTTCCTTTGGAGTGATTCAAGATGAGGCGTTACATAGATATATCCATGGAGGATCATGCAAAGTATAACTGAAATAATATTTTATTTTCTATTTATTATTTAATGTTATTTATTTATTATCTCTATCTATTAGATTCTAGAGGAAAGAGGTTTTTCACATTAATCATTTTATCCCCATATGACTCACATGGAATTCATGTTTCTCTCTGTGATTACTATTTTTTTCTAGAATAGGAAAAGAATTTTTCTTCTAAAGATAAAATAAAAACCTATATAGTGTGTTCCCATGCGGATTATTATTTTATACTATTTAAATTAACATATTTATTAAAATCTTGATTTAATTATGTTTTTGGATCCTTTGTATATAAAATGTGTGTGTTGTACAACCCTAACATGGGTAGGTGGAGCTCTAAGGCCATATACTATGGGACGTTAGTGTGATAGGGATGTTTTAGGGTTTTTGGACACACAATTATTTATAGCTTTCAGAATTTGAAATATCTAAACTCTTATATGAAAATTTACAATGTAATTAGTATTTTTTGTGACATACCACACAGATGAATTCTATTGGAGTGTTAAGAGGTTATATATGTAGTGCCTATGAGGAATGCACCATCTAAGGATACTCAGTAAAGTGGTTGTAATGAGCCATAGATAAGGGATTTGAGGTAGGTTGGTCAAAAAGAGCTTCTTGTAGAGTCAGGGATGTAGTTGGATGAGTATCTTAGTGAAATTTTTTATAGTTTATCTTGATCATTGTTAAATGAACTCAAATATCCATGTTCTTCACGGAATACCTTACATCGGATTTCCTATAACAAAATACTATTTTTTTCAAGGGAGTGTGTGGAACTAATCCAATAAAGTACTAAATTGAGTTAATATAGAAATTAATTTTACATATTAAAGAACCAATGGAGTTTATGGTGATGTTATATCGGTGTATGTCTATGAGAGTGAAATGTTAGATTTATGTATATGTATATGATGTTAGGGTTGAGATAATGAATAATAAGAACTTTGAGTTTCTGTTCATTTATAATAACATACTTGAGGTGTTGATGGATAATAAAGACCGTGTGTTCATATATTTGGTAAAAAGAGAAAATTTGGCCCTTGATTATACCATGAGGATTATAGATTTACCATGGTTTTCACTTATGTTGATGAGTGATGATACCACTAATTTGTATATATTTAATTTTGGATTGTATAATTCTATTATGGTTCATGGAATTTTTTTAGTTTTACCACATCATTTTATGTAGTGAAATAAGAATTAGTTGTAGTGTTCGACATTTAATATGGGAGCTTATTGAGATTGTCAGTGTTTTCAGTCCAAGTAGGTAGTAGATCACTAAGTATCCAAATTCAGTGACATAAGTAGATCTAGTCATGTAGTGGTAGTATATGTTTTATTATTTCACCATAGTGTGGGTCTTCCATGTCATGTTCCTAGCATTGGATGACGGGTTATTTTAGAGACCATAGTTATCAAACACTAAAGGAGTGTCAGGAATGTGGCTAGATTGGGCATGTATATTTGTTTTGTTGGATGAATACATAGTGAGATAGAATTCATGGATTGAGATAGTCTTGGATCATATGGTGGGGCTGAGAGTGATATCTGATTTTGGTATCCATGATTTGACAACATATGAGGGTAGTGGATGTGGATGGGATACCATATAGTTGGCTGACTAGAAAATGAAGAGTGTGACTCTATAGGGAGGAATTCTATTGGTTAGTTGGGCTTCACATAAAATCCAGATTGTTGAGATAGTACTCCAAGATAAATTGGTGGAACCATCAAGAGTTAGATGTATAATGTTTCTATGTTTTGTATGATATGGGGTGATTGGTAATAATGTACAATTATTTTTGCATAAAAAATGGAACTGAAACATAATGGCAGATATATGAGCCTTAGGTATGATGTAGAATATACAAGATAATGAATATGGTGTGGGGTTATGGGAATTAACAACTGGTGGATATTTGTGTATAATAAGGGTTTACACGACTCAAAATAGTGAATAGGTATGATACCATCCTCATTTCTGGTAGTTTTGTTATAGAAAGACTAGATTGGTGATTCCTAGGGTATGGAGTTATTATAAAAGGAATTCTCTATTTAATGTTCATAGATAGTTTGGTTAAAATATGTGACCACTTAAGGGAATAGTTTATTTGGAATCATCTTAATGTTACATGAATGTGGTTAATGGGATACTCATGTTTCAGTAAAATATGATAATTGTATCTTAAGATAGATTGGGTAAAATATATCATACGTTGTGGTGGTTCTAAATTAATATGATTTTGGAAATGGTAATGCTTGTTAGATCATGGAATGACCATGTTATTTGGACCATGTCAAGGTGTTAGTGGTTTCAGTAGAGGATTGGGATCTAGTCATGGGGGTTGTCCCAAGATTGGGGGATAAATTGTATTGTTATTATAAAATTGGTTTCATTTAGAAGTGGCCTAAATTTTAGAATTATCTTTGTTTTATTTTTGTTAATAATATAAGACTATAAGTATTAAGGATGAATTTTTAAGGTTTTTAAAAGATTCATTAAATTTATTGAAATATAGAAAACTTCCATACATAAGGTTAAAATTTTGATGTGTATGTGTCATGGTGTATACAACACCCTTAGTTTTTAGGAGAGAAAACTATGTTTTTTAGTGTATGTGATATGCCACACTGAACCCCAAAAAAAAATGATTAATATATATTTAACATGACAACCTTTCCATTAATTTTTTTAGATATGATAAGGATAAACTAATTTATGATATATATATATATATATATATTTTGTGTTTTTTAGTCATCATAAATATATTGAAAAATTATTAGTAAATAATCACTCAATTTTTTCGGTAATGTTCTTTTGTTCTTCAAAATACATTTTCTTCAAAAGGGGTTTTATATATTTTTGTGAAAAAAGTATAATTATTTTATATAATAGTTCGAAATTGAATTTGAAAAAATGAGCTCAATTTTTGTAATCATCTTATCAAAGATAACATATGGTGAAATTATTGGATTCTTTGGAAAACATAATATTTTCAATGAAAAGTGGGAATGCCAATTTTATGTAAGATCATCAAGTATTTTTATAAATTATGAAATATAAAAGTACCATTATTCATTTAATCTGATTTCAAATTAAAAAAATTAATCTATAGTAATATAGAATCTAATAAATTACCTTTAAATAATATTTAAACAAAAATTTTAGAATTAGTATATTTTTAGGCTTAAAAACACATTTCTCTAATTTTTTAAAAAATTCATAATGTTCATATGTTATAATTAAATAAGATAAAACAAAATGAGGAATGATTTAAAATAGTAAATTATATTATACAGCTATATTTATGAATTTAAATTCAGATAATTATTATTAATAGTTATGGAATTAATGTAAAATAACAATTTCCTTGATAAATTCATTTTTTAGAAAACTGATTTCTTTTTCCCTTATGAGTTTTATATTAAATTAAAATTTTCAACCATTTTGATTTTTTTAATAAATTATATACTATATTTTTAATCATAAAAATTAATATTATGTAAAACATTCCAAAAAATTTCTAAATAACATGTATTGAAACCATTTTAAATATTTATTATAATGGTAAAATGATAATAGGATAATTTAGGGTAGAAGAATTTTTCAAGAAAAAATTACAATGTAACCCCAAGAGTATTATTTTTTAATTTTTAATTTAAATATGATAATAATTAATTAGTTATATGATTAAAAAGGATTAAATTATTATATTGATAAAACATTGCTTTTGAGGCATTTAAAAATAATGTATTGTTAGGGTAATATATACTGTTAATCAAGAAACACATTTTTTATATATTTAAGAATTTTTGAAATGATGTGTATTTTAATTAAATATTATTTTCAAATAATATATATTTAAAATAAATTATAATTTAATTTTTATAATGTGAAATGAAATTGTTATAAGGTCTTGAAAAGTTACGATGAGTATTATAACATCATAATGACCCAAAAAGTGTGTAAATAAATTCTATAAAGAGTATCAAAGAACAAATATATATTTATACTTTAAAATAATTGTTTGATGTTAATTTATTAATTTTATAAATCCTTCATGAATATTACAAAACCTATATTATATTTTATGGCTTTAAAATAATTTATTTGTCAATATGACTCAATTCTACATCAATAATGGTTATATTTTAAGGATTTCAGAGTTTTGAACTATAAAATAATGAAACCACTTATATCTGGAATGAACCTTGTTAATAAACTATCATATAGTTTGTGTATTATATTATTTTTTATTAGATATCCCAAAACCTATTTTTGGGAATTAATAAAGAACTCCCCTCTCATTTATTATATAATCCCACTGAATATCTCACTCTACATCACTAGAAAACCTTGTATGGAATCCTTAATCTACCCTTACCCATCTATATTTCTCTTAATGTACCATAATTCTCTTAATAATATCCTCACATACTTTTGGAATCACCTTCTCAATATAAGGGATCTATATCTCTTATTTTTATTGAAGAACATATTTTATGATATGCATCTTAATTTCTATTATTTCATGATTTGTTATGTTTTTCTACACATCTTATACAAAATTTTTATTTCCATTATATTATATAACTCTTTAACTCTCATTAATCCCTCACATGAACCTTTATGTGTACCCGTTATTCCACTGAAAATTTCCTGTGATTTTCCATACTAAAAGTACGAGACCCCTCTCTGTTCTTTCCAATTCAATAACATTTATTAAATTTAAAATTTTGAATATCAATTGTTTTTGTTGAAATATTCGTATAAATATTCAAATAATTTATAGTTTATTCTCTGATAATTTTATATCATTTATCCTCTCTCACTATAAAATTTACCTAAGTCGTTACTATGTCAAAGTTTTGTAAGGGTCCTCTTATTGTCCTTTTTTTAATAGAGTCTTTAATATCTTATGACTTTTATCTCAAATTCATAATTTTGTAATTTGTTCCACCATATAAAACTCACTTTCCTTATGATTTATAAATGATGAAAGAACCCTTTCACTATCATTAATCTCTTCCATGACCATTTATTTTCCCCCGGTATGCTAGGAAAATTTAACAACGATTCTTTATGACAAACAATTGTATAGTGAATACCTGCACTAATTTCCTATAAAGGGTGTTCAAATTTATAGAATTATAATTCATAAATTTTATACAAAGAAATATTTAATACATTCTCAATTATATTTTGATTAAAATTCCTGAAATAATGTTATATGTTCTTTGTGGTACACTTATGCACGTAGAGTATATTATTATGACTCGTGTGCCTAGATAGTGCTCTATTGCATTGGCTAATATTTTAGTTTCATGAGATTATATATATAGTATACATGAGGTAATATTAATCTAGTTATATTTACATGTCTTGGTATATAAAATTGGGTTTTTATTATAATGTCATGTTTAATGTTGTTGCCACATTCTCATGTTTTCTTTATTTTACCATGCTATATCATGCCACATTTTACATAATTTTTTTTCTCACTAATTTTATGATAAATTAAAATTCATAATATCTAAAATGTAAAAAATTATTCATGTTATGATTATTTTATTTTCTATTACTTGGATTTATATCTCACTACATTATTTTATACGTCCCCGGATTATCCCATGCAACTTTAGAGGACCAATGATTTTTAAGAACATGTTAAGGAAGTTTTCTAAAATATATTTGTATCCCATGTTCAAGATAATTTTATATGTAAATAATTCACAAATAAACGAGACTTATCAATATTATTGGTATTATAATATGTATTATTATATAATAAGTCATGAAATAATGTGTTATAAATACAAGGTTTTTGAGATATTTTATCAAAGTAGAGTCAAGTTATTTTTGGTATTAGGATTAGAAAATTATAGTGAAATCCTTATTGATAAAAAACCAAAAAAACACCCTAAATTTTTGATAAAGTATAGAGTAATCATTTTAATATAGAATATATCAATATCTAGATGTTACAAGTGGATGTGGTTTTAGAAAAAATGTACATTGGTGTAATACCATAAAAATTGTATTGAGCTTGACTCATTCAAGAACTAGTGCACAACAATGGGCCTTGATGCACACCTTGATCGACACTCCCTGGTGAAATGATATAGTAAATTCACAATACAATTATTATCCATTATTAAGGCAATAAAAATTTCTATAAGTGTCTATATTTGGAAATAAATAATTTATAAATTATATTGAATCCTAGAGATTCCTAATTTAAGTAAATACATGTCATTTATAACTTATCCATTTAATGTTATCGAATTCCTATTTTTATGTTTAATATTTTAAATAACTCAGACCTTATTTTTCCTTTATTATAGTAAATGGGTAGAAATAAGTGGTTCTGATTAAATGACCAATGTTATGGGTAATTTGATGAATTATCAAATGAGAAACTGAACATTATTGGACATCATGTAAAAAACCTTGGGATTGTTCCTAATAAACTATCAAAAAATAAAAATTAACCACATGAACATAGTTTAATGTGGAAATAAATAAATAATGAAGAGTATGAAGTCTCAAAGAAATTCAATAAATGACTAAGATAAAATAACAATGATATAATTGCCTAAATTTCAAAAATATGGAAGGAAGCACCAAGAGATATGCCATAAATGAACTCAAAAGTATTTTACATGAGGAACACACGTCATAATGTATCTAGTTTGCATAAGAATTAATAGAATTTTATAATGGAATATATTACATACTAAGACACCACATTGTTTTTCAATTTCAGATTTTTGGAGAATATGGGATTTATTTGAGTCAATTCCCTAATCCAAGGGTTAAAATATGAGAATAAGTAAGGACCTTTTCTGTGGACGTCATTAAAGTGTAAGGATTAAAGTTTCTATGTATATGTAATTTCGATTTAGGTTGTATAATTAGTATATAAATGAAATTATTCAAATAATAATCATATAAAATATAATAATTGTTCAATAGTATTTTTTTATTTAATGATTTGAAATATATGATGAATGGTACTGATAACCTATAAAATTGATTCTATGATATGGTTATTAATAACCCTTAATATTCGTGTAATGTGGGGATAAACCTTGAGAGTCTTTGGATTATATGTATGTGGATAATCATATTTTTAAAGAATTGACAAAACATTTGAAGATTTATGTCATGAATGTTTAGTTTGATTAAGAGAATTTTTAAAAACACATTGCATGATCAAATATTTTTTATTTTTAACAGATTGATGATATTCATAGAGATTTTTTACTAGGATAATGTATAGATACCCATTGGGTTTCATGTAAAGTATATTTTGAGAATATTTCTACTATGTTTTTGGAGGTTTATTATGAAGGGTACGATGCAACCTCTGAGGTTAAAATATTCTTCAATGTTGAGGTTATATAGTTGTTTAGGATATATGGGTATGATCTATGTTAATCCTTTAGGACTATCTATGGAATATTTTAAATTAATGTATTATGGTTTATTTATTTTCATTATTGTCTTAATTTATGATAAAAAAATTTGGATTTAATAAATATATAAGGAATATATTATTATATTTTGGTGGATTATGTGATCTCTTATAATCTTATTTTAGTGCTTCAGGAATAAAAAAATTTCAACTTGAGTATTCATCATTTGGAGAGATGATGAGATTATAGTAGAAATTAAACTTATATTTTTTCGGAAAATAAATTTATTTATGACTCTATTAAAGATGGTCATGTAATTACATGTCTATATTTTCACTTACTAATAAATTGCTCTTAACTGGAAAACTAGTTATGTAATGAACTTTGTACTCCCCTTTCTCTTTTTTAAGTGGTTATTCAATTTACCATTTTTACGATGTGGCTTTTCAATAAAGATATTTTATCCTATCAAAATATTTCTTACCAAGTTCAATTTAAAATTGAGAGAAAAAATTTTCTTAAAGGGCTAATAATTTATTTCCTTGTGTTTTTAAAAGATAAAACATTGTTCTATAGGGAATGTGATATGAAACACTGAACCCAAACAAACAATGACTATTTAAATATAATTTTTTAACCTTTTGATTAAATTTGTGGATATGGGTTGTATTGGCTAATCTATGAACTATTAATATATATGTATGACCGACTCATTATAAATTTGTTGATAAATTCTTAGTAAATAATCACTCATTTTTTTGGAAAAGTTATTTTGTTCTTCAAAATACATTTTTTCTCAAAAATTATTTCTATCTCTTTTTTTGAAAAAATATTATAAATATTTTATGTAGAATTTATAAAATTTATTTTATTAAATCATATCCATTTTTTATATTAGAATATAAAAAGTATCATTTTGTTAATTTTGTGTATTTTTTAGGATGTATCTATTTTTAATTATATAATGAATTTTACCATTTTTAAGTAAACTTTTCAATAATTTTGATAACTAATTAATATAAAAGAAAGAATATTACATTAATTTTATTTAAAAGTGAAATAATTATTATTTAGTTATAATTAATACAATTAATTATATTTTAATCATCATTATACAATTGTTTGGAATACGTTTATTTTTATGATTAAAACAAATTTTTATGAAAAATTTTTGAAATGACTATTTTTTATCTATTATAGTTAACTAAAATAAAAAATAAAAAATAATTATATAAATTAAATATTTATGTTTTACATTTTTATTTATGAATAGAAATTCAGATAATGAATATTACTGGTTATAGTGATAAAGTAAAATCACATTTTCTTAGAAAAAATTATTTTCAGAAGATCTCTTTCCAATGTGATTACATGTTTTATATAAAATTAAATTATTCCACCTATATGAATTGATTTTTATAAAATTTATTCTCTTTTTCATTCATTATAATTAATAATTTTAATTAGTTCAACTTAATTTATGAAAATATGAATAGTAATCATAATAAATATTTATTACTACAGTAAAATATAAAATTGTTCGCCATAATTAAAAATTATTTAATAAGAACTAAAATAATAAACCTAATATTTTAAATATTTATATTTTAGTTTCAATATAATAATTATAATATTTTATTTTTTCACTATATAAATTATTAAATAATGATTTTGATAAAAATTATCTTTTTGAAGAAATAAAACAGAAACTGTAGTTTGGGTATGATATAGTTTTAATTTTAATGCTCTTTGTTATTAATTAAAGAAAATTTAAAATAAGGGATATTTTAATTAAAAATTATTATTAAATATAACATATTAAATATAAACAATAATATAATTTTTATGGATTCGATTATAATTGTTATTTGGGTTCTAAAATATTTAATGTCCAAAATCAACCATTTTTTCAATAAATATATATTCATGTTTTAAAAGTGAAAATTAACATAATTATAATTTTTTTTGAATAAAATAAATATAATTTTTATAATCATTTGATCAATATTATAGAATGGTGAAATTTTCCTAATTTTCAGAAACAATTTGATCTTTCAGCTGAAAATTACATATTATACAAATATATATTGTGTATTATCACATCATAATGACCCATAAGTGATGTAATAAATGATATAAAGGGAATGAAAGACGAAATATATATTTCAACCATAAAATAATGTGTTTTTGAGGTTATTTTTTTAATTTCATAAAGCCTTTATGAATCCCTTAAAACCTAAATTATATTTTGAGGTTCTAAAATAATTTCTTTTTAAACAAGATTCACTAACACATAAAAATTGTATTATTTTAGATAATTATGAATTTGGACTTATAATATAATTAAAATTCCATCTATTTGGTCAAAACCATGTGATAAATCAAAGAAAAGTTTTTTATTTTTGAATATTTTATTATATGGAGTCCAAAACCTATGTTTGGGAAATAATAAAGAACTCCTCAAACTTTTCCTATATAAACAAACCCATTCCCACATTATTATTCACTCAAAACCATTTGATGATTTATTTAATCTCTTATTAAATTTCTATATTATTTCCAATGTTCCATAAAGTTCACTAGAATTTCCTCCCAAGCTTTTGGAATAACCCTCTCAAAGTAAGGGATATCTCACTCTTATTTTTATTCAAGAACCTCTATTATGATATACCTCTTAATTTCCATTTATTCATGTTTGGTTATGTTTTTATAAGTACCTATTACTTCCACTTCCATGTTCATGTGATGGTATAACCATTTCAATCTCTTAATCCTTACCTAAAACCTTTATGTACACCCTTTATGTTGCTAAAATTTTCAAGCGATTTTTCATACAAATAGTAAGGGACCTCCATCTCTCTTCATTTCAATTAAAAAAACTTCATTGTTTTTATCATTTTAATTATCAATTGGTTTTGTTTTATTAAAACAATTAATCTACCTCTACTATCAAAATTATGTTTTTAAAATTATATGTCATGTATTCCCTATCATTATAGTAATTACCTAATCCATTATTACACAAAAGTTTAGTAAGGGAAACTCTATTTCTCCTATTTAAGAAATAATATTCATCATCATAAGAATTGTATCTAAATTTAATAATTTTGGGATATTTTATTCAATAACCCCCTCACAACACTTATTATGTCTAAATTATTCAATACCATTTTAACTCTCATTAATCTCTCCCATGAACAATTATGTTCGCTCATCATGCTGTTGAAATTTCACCATGATCTTCCATGAAAATCAATTTTGTAGTGAATGTTCGTACCTAATCCCTATCATTGGGGTTTCACATTACACACTTATAATTGTTTATTGTATATTTATATTTATTTATTTCGTATTCTTCTACTATATGATTATATTGTTTGAAATATTTTTTATGATCTTTGTGGAACACTTATTCATGTACATGAAATGATTATGATTAGTGCACCAAGATATCTCTCCAATTAATTGGGTAATGTTTTAGTATCATTATATTACATATCTAGTGTAGGGTATGTTACCCTAATAATATTATTTTATTATGAATTGGTGGTTAACCTTGACCAATTCTTATTATTTCATGTTTAAAGTAGTTGCATCTTTCCCATGAAGCATTTATATTAAAATGACATATAATATCTCAATATTCATAATATTGTTTCTCATCACTTTTATATTCTATTTGAATTCCCATTTTGTAACACATAATATATTATTTATATTATATTTCTTTTATATTCCCTTACATGTCTTTATAGCTCACCACTACATCCCCATGTTATCCCATGCATTTTTAGAAGATAATTGATTTATAAGAGAATGTTGAGGAAGTTTTCAATAATTTTATTGCATCCCATGTTAATTATTTTAATATATTTACCTAATTCCCAAAAAAGACATGACATATAAATCCTATGGTTTGAATTACATGTAATCTGATGTAATAAATCATGAATTAATGTTTAATATTGACAAATGGTTTCATAGTTTATAAGATTCATCTTGAGTATGGGACATTATTCATAAATATAAACTCTAAATAATTAAAAGGGAACCTATGTGGAGTTATGAAACATTTCTAGGTAGGATACCCATGGGTAACCATGGAGTCACCTTGTATTTGTTAATGTAATTCTACTTCAAATGAAATACACAAGAGTTTCATTCTATAATAAATAATGTAACCCTAAGATATATAATGATAAGATACAATTATATAATTTTGGTACTCTATGATACATATGGGCCCCTAGCTTGGTTTGATCTCTATGGTGGATGACACACAAAGTCCATATAATATAATAGGCTCTTTTATATGATAATTTATGATACAAAATAGATATTTTCTTGATAAGTAGGGGTTATTTTGGGTTTGGGGATATATAATGATAATCAGGAGGGAGATATGAATTATCCCATACTTAAGGGTAAATATGTAAGGTTCATAAATTGGAT
Organism: Viscum album; assembly: GCA_963277665.1. NCBI lineage: Eukaryota > Viridiplantae > Streptophyta > Magnoliopsida > Santalales > Viscaceae > Viscum > Viscum album. The sequence continues at coordinate 2,034,471,629 of OY728146.1, read as the reverse complement.
ATATTTATGGTCATCCTAGGGAGACACATTTGGATCTTGTATAGAGGGGATAATGCATAATGATCATAGTGTGGATGAATTTTCTATGATGAAATTTTTCTAGATTTTTTTTAAAAAAATTATAACAAAATTATTTGGAAATTATAGAAATATATTTTCTGTCTATTTGTGGTAAATCATAAAATATGTTACATAGTTCTCATTGTTATCACTTTCTCTCCATCCTTTTTCCATCTTAATAGACCATCATCTATTATTCCTTTTTCTTCATGACATTTTTATAGGGTGTAACAATGGGCAATTCAACCTATCTTTTAATTTTTATTATACAGTTTCTCATATTATGTTATTATTTTCTTATATTTATTTACTAAATATTGTGTTTTTTACTATATTTACTCAAAATAGAGAAATATATTTAAAAATTTATCAAAAATTGAAGGATTTCTAACTCTATGTTTATTAAAAATAGTTAGTGTTTCTGTCATACATGTGTTTATGGGTAATTTGGAAATTGGGTATATGAAGGATTGTGTGTGAGACTTGTAATGGGACCACTATGGATTTTCATTCTTCCTGTGAGATTGTTTTGGATAGACTCTTATCTTATGAAATTTCTTGTGTAGAATGGAATATATTTCATGGTTATGTGGTTCTAGCTCTTTATGTACATGATGTTTTGTGTTGTTAATGATGTTATTAGGGATGTGATGGTTCATGTAGTCCATTAGTACTACTATGGGTGTAAGATCTATGACTATGGGTGATATTTTATATCAAGAATTAGGATTAAATGTTTTTATTATAATGTTTATGGTGCTGATTATTTCCATAAGGGTGATGAATGTTCACCAAGGTGTTTCATAGGTCATTGGTGATTGCAATTCACTATAAGAAAAAGGTCATTGGGGTCATTTTCAACCCAAGAAAGGGCCATGAGTTGGTTTAGTACACTCATTTTCGGTACTACCCTCCATATATTTAGTAACATAAGGGTAATAGTGTTTACCATTTTTATGTAGGAAGGTTACACAATAGTTGGACAAAATTCGCAGTGTGTAGGACCAATAGATGGGAGTATGATGCTCACTGTATATGTGTGATTCATTGGGGAAAATGAGTTATGATTGTTAAAGGATGGGTATTTCCACATCTTGGTTCCCATCGTGCTATTTATCTAGTGGGTTATAAAGGGTTTAAATTACCATGGGACTTGTGATGCGATTTGTGGATGTTCCATTGTGGTGTGATGGTTGAATTAGTATGGTTACATTGGTTATGGATTATATATGACATAAATTTGTATCAAATTTTTGAAAGTGTTAGGGATAATTTTTTTTGATAGAAAATATTTGAATCATTTCACTCCAATGTGGGTCAAAGAGGGTAAAAACTCACTGAAGCCTGATTGACCTATTGTGAATCAATATTAGTGGTGAGCCTGGGTTACTATTTATTTCATTTCGTACACTATTTTTTTTAAAGTGATATTTCCTAGATGAAATAGAGGTTGGTGAAAATTGTGTTCATACCCATATCCTTTATGGGCCCTCCAATGGAATTTGAGGTTCATAGCATTAGTGCTGATAATGTATCATAATTATGATAGTAGTGGATATGGTAGTGTAGGTCGGGAATTAGCTAGCCATTTTTTATTTTCATATTTGTTAGATGGTCCCACGATGTCATACTTGTAGTTGATTTTATTTACATTATGTATATACTTATGTGATACACCTATGATAAATATGTTGATTATTGTATAAATCACATAGCGTGGAAGTTTCTTACATTTTTTATCAAATGTAAGTTCTGATTTTTTTGATGTTATTGATTATTGTTTCTACTATTATAATAATAATAATAATAATAATAATAATAATAATCCGATGGTATAGTACCTCCACTAACACTTATTGTAAACTAATCTCTATTTTTTAGTTTTTCTAGTTATAAGAGGCATGTTTACATTCAATGTGTGAACTGGTATAGTTATTATCGAGGTAATTGGTTAGAGTTGTTACAGCGAATAGCCATGGGTTGAGAATATATCTGGAAGTTTAATCACATTCTACTTTTAAAAATTTAATTATCATAGTATATTTTCAGAAAACATAGACTAGAATATATTCCCCAAGTCCCTATGTGTAGATCTTTCTCATTTATAGAAGAAAATCTAATGGAATTTTGGTGTCACCTTGGTAAGGTGATAAATGGATAGACCCAACCTGAATTAGTAGGATCCAATCAAAAGGGTGTAAATGAGGTTTGAATAAAATGTAAATTTATGATTGGGCCTAGGATTGGAGAACCCTATGTCATCACATATCTAACGGAAACTAGAATCATGTAAATATATGACACGGATTCCACTGAACGAGTGCCCTAGGATTACACACTACAAGGCCTCAAGAATGACTCTTTATATTCTAGAGGCTACTAGATAGTGGCATGGTATTGTGAGGTTACCATTTAGTGACTATTACCTTGTGTTAGAGTATATATAATAATAGAAGTAGAGAAAATGTATAAAAATGGTAGATAACTATCACATGTAAATAAGGGAATTTTTTAATAAATAAATGAATTATTAAAATTCTATAATAAAGTCAAGGATCCCCCATGGTAAAACCATATATATGAGTGATAAAATATTAAAAAAAACTCCACTAAGGTTCATCCACAAATGTTACCAAGTATAACCTGGTTCCATCATTCATGCCCATATAGAAGGTAAAAGACAACTCTCATCAACATAAGAACATTCTATATGCATGTAAGCTATAAACAATAGTGAAATATTCTTTGGTACCTAAGTGTAATGGTGACCTAATAATTGTGTGAGAACAACTCAATAGCAAGCACCAACAATGCCCTTAAATTATCTTATCTGATTTGCAAGTGCATGTGGAAGTGCTCTAGGTGAATAGTTCAAAAAAAAAACAAGTTTAATAAATAACTATATTGAATCCAAGTTTCATTGTTCGTTTTCTATGTTTATGAATGTGACTATGATCGGACATACCTTTTTTGTGATGTTCTTGGGTGTATCTAAGAACATTTTGATTAATATTTTAACCATAAATCATCATATTGAATCCAAGGATTAATATGAAATTCTTAGTATCTTGAAGTATGCAATGGAATTAAATAGCTCATCCCATTATTCCCATGAAATCTGAGTTCACCTCTAGACATTCCTTTTAATAAATGATAATGCGTAATCAAGTCACTCATCTTGAAATTATAGTCAAATTAAAGTTCTCATCTCATTGTTCCTAATCACACACAATCATATTAGTCTAGGAACTCCTCTTGACCGTTATAAATGATCATCCATTACATAGAATCCGAGCACTCATCCTGACATTCCAAATCATCAATTATCATATGAAATCTTGTTTCTTATCTGAATTTTCCCATGTTTCATGTATAATATGGAATATATGAAGATTATCATAGAATTCATGATATTTTCCCATCATGTTCATGTTCACCATATTTATTTCAGCATTTTGAATTGATAATTAAATTTTCATGGTATTATTTTAAATCATGTATAAAATTTTATTTATTTAAATTAATCATTCCAATATGATCAAAAATCACACTTTCACATTTAATAACAAAAAAAAATTTGAAAATATTTTCATTGGGACAAATAATTTTAAAAACCACATTAGTTATCATAAAAAAAGTATTTTTCAAACCATCTATAAATTTATTAGTTATAACTCCACATAAATTTTTTATGATTTTTAAATTTTATTGTGCAACCATCGTGTTAATTAAAAATTCATTTATTACAATTTCAACAAAAAATTGTTTCATTGATTGATTACATTTATAAAATATGAATTCCTTATTTAGAAAATTATAACAAATTTTAATCCATTTGTTATTTTAGTTCCTTGAGAGTCTCTCTCTAATGCTCTAAATAAAGAAAATGGGGGCACATAACAAGGAAAATGATAATATAAAATAATCCATCTACAAGAAAATCCATGCCCAGAAAGACAACATGACCACACAACCATAGCACTTGCCTATAAAAGTGAGACTATGGGTTAATTTAAAGGGACCACAAAACTTATTCATAGATATAACAAATGTTTAATATTTTATACAGGTTCAATATGAAACGTGATGAAATGGAAAAGAAAAAAAATTCCAAAAAATATACCCATTTAGGCAAAAAATAGAAGACCAAACTTGGTAGTGAAATATTATAAGCATGTGGGGAAGAAGAGTGGTAGAATAACCAAGGGATATTTATCACACTTATAGGTAGATAAAATGTCCATGGAATCAAGGACCTCTGCACATGGAAGAGGATACGTAGCAGAGACTTTCTTGAGAAGATCTGGGTGAAGGGAGAGGGAAAATGGTTTAAAAACTACAAATTTCGAAGGGTAAAATGTAATTTTCCCACATTCAAAGAGGTGGATGGTTTGGCCACATGGTTTACCAAACCGTATTCCAACCAAGTAGATTTCAATATCCTAAAAATGCCATCTCACTTAGATATACTACATTTTTTTACAAATTGTGCACTAATAGTGTAGATCCCTCTATAATTTTCAATCGAATTTTACACAATTTCTTCAAGTCCTAAGCATGTATAGACAAATTATATGCCTATAAAAATTATTCCATGCTATTAGGATGTATATTTAGCTATTACCATGTGAAATTTATACTCCTAGAATTGTTTTCCAAGAACCTAATATTTTCAACCCAATAGATCTTGAGACACATAGGAAATGTCGAGGCACCTCTTAAGTCTAAAACCAAATATAAAAAAATCCCTTTTATATGTTAAGACCCTCAAAAGTTTATTTTGTGGTTAATTATCGAAATGTCTTAACAACTTGTAATACATTAGAAAAACATATAAAACATAAAGACTTGTATTTACACTAGTCACTACAAACTCCCCAAAAAAACTACTCATAGATGATATGTTTTGGTGGTTTTACAACCAAACCACCCATCTACACATATCATCAAATTGATGTGAAATGGTTCTAGTTCTTTCCTGAATGCCTGCGACTTTCCAAAACATAGCTCCCAACACAAGATATAAAGTTTCTATATCCAAATCCAAAATACATTTTATCATGATCACTGAGCTTCCACTCCAGGAATTCTTTCTATTTTGAGACACTAATACTTCATTTCCCTAGTTAATTCCATGGTCTATGGTACTCCCACAGATATAACTTAACATATGAGGCTATTTATAAACCCTTATGCCTTATACCAACCAAAAATACCTGCCAAATCCTATTCTCAGTGGTCTAACCACCCTCTTAGCATATTTCCCAATGAACCATCCCCTAATTCTCATGAGATCACAGATAAATGTGGTTAACAACTCCCTCTTATATTTCCAAATATGAATAGAATGTGCCTCCATGATCAAATAACTACCTGAAAATTCCATGACTTTTCTAAAATCCCTATATCACTAAAAAAAATGTTTTTTACATATCCAAGAGTGTTCTAAATGTCATTCTAAACACACAACTTCAAATCCCATGAAAAAACTAGTCAACCCCCATCCATCCGACTAGCTAAAAAACTCTCAACTTACACGATTGACACAATGTTAAAACCACTGACAAGGACGTCCTTGTCTCCATAGGTTTCAATTTTTTCCCAAGAACACAACAATTTATAAGACAAACCATCGTATTCAATCATAAGGTCAAACCATCAACCACTCACACTATTTTCCATTATATCATCAGATATGCAGCATTACACCTTTCTTAAACAATCTTGGACATAATCATCATGATTCAAGTCCAAAAATGAATACCTATACTCATATAAGAATCAATTATGAACATTTATTCAATAATCCCTAAGGAAACATTATAAAATCAAAACAAAAATTTAATTTGCATATGGTGTCGTCACAACCATCCAATGACTAGTCCCACACTTCAACCACCGTTATCACATGAGAGACACACACCTAGGGTTAATAAAATTATTCACAATATAGAAGATATATTATCATCATCACACTATCTGAAGCCTCGATCTTTTCATCTAACATCGCACTTGTCAATAAAGATTATGGTCTTCATGACAAAAGTATTTCACATATGAGTGTTGTTCTAATCGTCAATGCTATACTAGGAATTTTCTAAATCTTATTTGATGTTTTTTACACACACTATTGATTCTTATAGTGTAATATCACTACACTAATCCCCTTTATTTTTCTTTTAGGGTATTGATAACAATATTTACTTTGTCAAATTATATTCACTCCTCTGGGGCCACACCACTATCCTATTCAAACCTAACTAGGATTGATCTATTTGATCAACAATGAAATAATAAATTGATCTAAATAAATACGAACACTTACAAACAAGGGTATTTTATTAATCGAACTAAATCAGAAAATATTTTCCCATAATGACACTGAAGTCCATCATCCCTCAGTTCCTTCATGACCGCTTTCTGATCCAAAATTTGATAGGCACCATTCTTACCAGGTCACACTACATTAATATATCAATAAAAAATAGATTCCCTCTACTATACCTACCAATCACATATAATAACTCACACTCTGGTGAGTTTAATCAAATCTAGAACAAGCATGCATACCTAAACTAATTACCCAACTCATGCCAAGTCCTACTAATGAAGGAGTACTCTTGGTACACCTCGTCAATAAACAAGAACATTACATGTGCTAAAAATTAATTAAATAACTTCCTTCTAATCAATTTTTACAAAACTATATTCTTGTGAAACCACTTGCACCAAGATTTTGGAAGTACACTCTAAACTCAACTGTGGTAGTCACTTGACCTCTCATTCCCTATACCCTTAACCCTACACAAAGAACCTTCACCCCATGAGATTTCATATTTAAAATCATCCAAGGTATTGAGACTCTAATGATATAAACCCAGAAAAACTTAATGTGACAAATAAATGTTTTAATTGACCACTTTAATTCCATCTAGACAATTCATTCTCACTCTTGTGCTATCTAATCATATTTTTATCCAGGGGTTTCACTCCAAATTGAAACCTATTAAAAACATATATCATCATCTCATGAGTCTATCGCCACCACATAATAAAAGTGAAAACATAAAACAAGCCCATGCATTCACATAATAACCCCATCCATACCAAACTATGTATAAGGTACTAACTATAACACCACAAGTTTTTATGAAGTATTTTTTTAAAATAAATTAACACTCTTTGATGAATTGTGTTGTACACTACACTATGTAATAATTTCATTAAATAAAAAATTTATCTTGTGCTACAAGAAACCGTGCATTTATCTGGATGTTAGCACAACACTATTTTTTAATTTTGTTACACACATTGTCGAGTTTCTTCAATAGCTTGCGTTATATGCAATACCGAGTTTCATTCAACAATAATATATTATTAATAATATTAACTAATATTATAGTTATCACTAATCCATTGCAATGTTGATAATGAATAGGATTAACTGAATTATGAAAATATGTTGTTTTGAAATATTTATTAATTATCTACTGATTAGAAATAAAAATATAATCATTTAATAGAAAAATAAATGTTTTTTTTAAAAATAATGTCTTTTATAAAAAAACGGTTTAATCATCTTTGGCCCATACAATTTAGAAATAAATTTGACCACTTTTAGAAAATTTATTTAAAAAATAGAACATAGTTTTTTAAATACCAATATCAACATTATCTGAGAGTGAATTTTTCGTATTTTTCATTGAATTTTTATTTTTTGATGAATAGTGAAAAAATACACAATTTCAATTAATTAATTCCTTTACACATAATTTATTTATATAATTATATTATATTATATTACAATTTGAATTTATATTTAGTTCAATGATAAATTTTTTAAACCCACATAGTCATTATAATTAATTTAATTGTAAAATTGAATATAAAAACCCTATAAACATTTGATCTTTTTTTTGATATAAAAATCTAATTTCACAACACATAGAGAGAATCTAAGCTCTAAATCATGTAAGAATTTCATGAAAAGGGAGTTGCGCAAAAATATTTTGACTTGCGCGCAAGCTGAGAAAGTTGTGCATAAGATTTGAGTTGTGTGTTATATTGAAGTTGCATGCATGGGGTGTTTAACCAAAAAAGTGGAATCATAGGACCAAGGATCTAATGTTGTGCGCAAGATGCAGGAAGTGTTGCGCAAAAGATTTGAGGATTCCTGATAATACTATGGTAATGTTGTATTCATTAGTGGATAAAAGTGGAATATAAATAGAGCATCCACATATAATGGAGGATGCATTCATTAATGATAAAAAAGGGAACATTAAGTCTATAACATGTGACTGGATATTATAAACAAGTAGTAAGAACACATCATATGATGGAGAAGGGAGCTTTAAAATTGTAATTGGTTGTCAACCAGGAGGGATAATGAGTTCACTCCAAACTTTATAAACAATAGTAGCACTTGTTATGAATTTGGTATATCGACACATCATTGGTGTAGTCTCCTTGGACGTAGACCATTGAGGGGGAACCAAGATAAATTTTTGTGTCCAATGCCTGAAATAAAATATGTTCATACTCTACAATGGGAAGCATAGAGAAGAGTGTTTTTTTACAATGAAACAAGATCAAAATGGGAAATTGTTTTAATCTATCATACCTAGATTCACCCCTATTAAAGGTATCTAGACAAGTGGACCAAACATTTATAATTTATAATAAGGACAAATTAATTTTTGACTAAATTAAATAATTAAAATTTTTAGAAATAATTACAGAGATTCAGGTAAAAACAATATAAATTAGCAATCAATCATTGAATATAATATTTAAATTGCACACAAAACCATTCCATAACCCATTGGATGTAAATATATAGACTTTAAACCTTATATTCTTGATACTGGTCTATTATTATAACCACTTTACATGGAAAAAACAAAGGTCGGTTCACTCATTCCAAAATATCATGAAAGTGAAACTCAACTACCTTATAAAAGTCCACCCACTCTCCACTTCTCTTCACACCATCAAAACCAATTGGTTATTCCAAGTGTCACCTATATACCTTTGTAATTATTTTATTTTATTATTTTCATGGATTTGGATCCTTTGGTTGAGGTTTGGGTTGAGTTCCAGTTTGAATTTTTGAGTTTTTCAAGCCTTTGGTTAAGTTCTCCTTAAAAAGTGGATGTTTTGGGCATGGCTGAAGGAAACATAATGTTCGTGCAAGAGATGGGGAAACAGGGTTGCTTCACCTAGGTAACTGTGAAAATCATGGTTTGGGGTCTAGGGTGTGGCACACATCCTCTGCACTATTAGGTATACTATAAAACAAGCATGCTATTCAGTTATAGAATTGGGGACTCGGGTTTGGCATGGTTATCACACAATTCAGAAAAATATATGTCCAGACTATAAAAGGTGTCCCTTTTTGATTGTATAATGTTCATGGTTGGCACACAATGTTGCAATTTGTTTGACCAAACCATGTGACATATACAGATGATTAAAATTGTGAAATTCCGGTTTCCCCCTCCACGATTTTAACCCCAACTTTGGACATTCCTCCCTTATTCATCCTAGGTACACCAGGGGGTCATCAAACATTTACCCCCTTTTCTTCTCTACCATTTTTGAAGCCCATTTTAGTTTCCAAGGTATGATTTATTTGGGTTTAGGTCAATTTATTCATCTTTTTCCTCACCTTGATTTTTTTTCTTCCAAGCTAGGGTTTAATCTTTGAAAATCCCCAAGGATTACGGTTGAAGTGTAGGTTATTTTCTAGGGATGTCAGGAAATGTGGATATTCTCTTAGAATTAGTTATTCCTTATCTAGAAGTTTCATCTCATTCTCACACCATTCAGTCAGGTGCTTCCATCCATTTCATTTCAAGCACATTCCCTTTATCAATGATATTTTCTTTCAGGCCTTCAATATATTATAATCCTTCTTCTATAGTTTTCGAAAAAATTACTTTGGTGTTTTTATGATGGAAAATGGGTGTGAAATTGTTTTAAAAGGGGTTTATTTAATTATTCCCATTTTAAATTCATATGAGGTGTTTAATAAAATATTGACTGAACTTTTCAAATAAAATTGTGTGATTTTTTTAGAATTTAACCTTGGTTATGTGTTAGTATTGGGATTTTATTGTGATTTGGGTGTCATAAGGGGAATTATGTGACTTTTATAGTGTGTTTATTTTTTTTACTTGTTGTGTTTATTGAAAATTAAGTGATGATTCTTAAAAAATGGTGTTTACAAAATGAATCAAATTGTTCTTATGTTGGAAAGTGGGATTTAACAAGTAGTTTATTTCTTTTCCTGTATTCCCCCATGTTTTTCCTTTCGAATGAGTTCAATGGGTTATGTGAAAGGTACGCAATATTTTTTAAATAGGTTTTGTGGCACCAAAGAGATAAATGTTGGTTTTATATGGATGGTGAGTTTTGTTTCATATGGTCCCCTTTTTTGTGTCTTTTAAATGGGATTCATGAGTTTTTCATTTGGTTTAGAGGCCCACTTGGTACTTTATATGTTGTTTCATGTTTTTCCATTATCTTGGTAATGGTTTTCAATATGAAATATAATTGATCATTTGGAATTTCACAGTTGATTGTAATGTTTTATATTGAAATTGAAAATGGGTTGGAAATGACTTGTAAGTGTGTTCAAATGAGAAATGTAAAGTTCTGTTTGGAACTTTTTATTGCTTTGAGAGGGATAGTTTTTATGTGATGTAATGTGAAGGACCGGTTGAAATTTTATAATGTTTGGGAAAGTGTTGTTAATATTAAAATTATTTGAAGGCTTGGTTTGAACTTGTAAATGGATTTTTGGGAGACATAAAACTATATAGAGGATTCCCGAAATTGAGGGCTATCACATAATTTTTGTTAGTGTTTGTGGTAGGAAAGTTTTGTGGGGGCAGGTCAGGTGAGGAATGCATGATAAGGCCTCTTAAATACAAAGTATACTATTATCATTGGATTCGTGGGAATATTTTAGAGGTTCAAGTGATGATTTCTTATCAAATAAGATTAGAGGCAAGGTGGGATGGATCCACTGGATTGGTAGTTATAATGGACATTGTGTTATTGTCTATAGAGATGCACTATTCTCCAGTAGGTGAGTTCGAACCGAGTACATCCATAGATGTCTCTAGGGATGTTCATGATGTGCTAATTAATGGTTATAAGAACATATTTTGTTTATTTTAGTTGTGTATTAGACATTGAATCACTTGTTTATACCCACTTGATCTTCTTATTTACTTTGTTAATAACTCTTTTTAAAAATCTATCTTGATTTTATATTTTATGTTTTGGTTTTGAACAAAGCTGTGAAAAAAGTGAAACTATTTGGATAGAGTGTTGTATGTATTTCTTTTATATGTGTACTTATAAAAAGTAGTATTTGGTTATTTTCTTGATGGAATTAATTTAAAATCCTATTTTATAAATGGTTTTTATACATGGGGTTCTTTACTTATATTAGAAAAGGTAATGAATGGATGTAGTAGTTATTAGCAACCCAGGTTTTGTATGCTCACACCATACCTGTACGATTATGTGTCAGCAGACCTGAGCTATTTTGCAGGTGCAGGTTTTTGGTTCAGTTTCTCATGGAGTGGGCTAGTCTTTTGGATGGTGGTGACTAAGTCGTCACATGGACATCCAGTCGGTGTGGTATAGTTTTGGTTTTTTATTCAATTTTTTTTGTTTAACAGTTCTTGTATTTGGATCAGTTTGTATATTAATTGATATTCAAATTTTATTATCTAATATACATGTCATATTTTTTATTTGATTCTGGTTTTTTGGTTAAATCATTCCCATAATGTTTACTTTTATGTTTGAGACTATTTTCCATCCCATGGGGATTAGGAACACCATTTAGGCCATATCTCATATCGGGTAAATGTCTGGTTGGATGGAATCATTGTCCAGTTCCTGAAAAAATGTTATTTGAGCATGTCATTTTTATTTGGGGTCTCAGGTAGTTTGATATAGGACTATTAGGACACAAGAGGTTGGTATTGGAAGGATTTCATGAAACCTTTCTTGTTCAAATCCTTGACTTTCCAAGGGTAGTCCATGATTTGGTTATTTTGTATTTACTTTGGATTGGGGAATGGAAATGAAGATGAGATGGTTTCATGTTGTGATCTCACATGGAGTAGTGAACCATGTGGATTCTAAGCTCAAAATTCATAGTCTTCAAAGTTGTTATATCATAGTTGTGGTGAGGACCAGTAACCGTTTTATCATTTTAGGAATGGAAACTAGTTCATTATTCATTTATTTTTGGGTGGTTTGTGTTCTATTTTATTTTTGGTTGGTGTAATTGATATTTTAAAATATAAATGGTTTTCAATATTGTAATTTTTTCTTTCAAGTGGTATCATATTTTTAAGAATTGGTTTTAAAAGAAACGGTGATTCATTATTTTGAAAATTTTGGGTGAATGCTTGGGTTTGATGATGCAATGGTTTATGTGACCCTTCATATTTCTTATATAAATTCTAATATGTGTGGGTATTTATGGGATTTTAATGTTTTAACATGTGTATAAAATAAGAGTAAGTTGATAATCTCATATATGAAAGATCCCCAAAGTCTATGGGGGAGTATTTGAAATTAAAATAGTTTCTAGGATAGGTTTTCTCTGAAAAGTGGGTTGTTGTTTTGTGAAAAATGGATTTATATATTTAGAAAGTGTCCTCAAAAGAAGGGGGTCTTGAAACATGATACAAAATTATGGTTTTCTAAACGAGGATATTTGGTTGTGAATTTATGTGTTTGACTTGTGATATTTCTTTTCTTGACTGAGATGTTCATTTCAATAGTACTGTGGTTTAATGTTGGATTTAGTTTTGTTTTCTTTATGAAATTTGGAATATGATTCCCAAAAAGGTCCCCATAAATTTATATTTAGTCTTTCATAGTTTTTGATTCTTCTTGGTGGTTTCATATTGTTTTTGGTGACTGAGTTCTGTTAGAGGTTATGGAATGCAATGAAGAAATTTAAAGTGGCTTCAGATTTTTGAGAATCCCTAAAGCTGTCATAGTGTGTGCTTTTTATGTTTCATTAGGGTGTAGATTTGAACCATTGTAAGGTGATTTCCCCATCATCAATTCATGTTGGGATGATGTGGGTAGTGTTTGGATTCAATTTTTTCTAATGAATTATACGGGATGAGGTGAATATGAAGAAAAGTTAAGAGTTAATGAGTATTGAGAAAGGCCCATGGTAAGTGAATGCCTATGTTGAGGACCTCAAGGTGCAAGTTTCCTATTCTATAAAGGTAGTGTCATAGGATTATTTGAGGTATTCCCATTTCATTGGGGGTCTTCCTCTTGGGATAAAGGAGTTAGAACCCTCCTTCTAGAATCTTCTCTTTGAGAAGTTGGTGGATGAAGCTTTATTAGCTGAGTTGGTTTCTAAAGTGCATGTAGTTGGAAATATAGTGTATCTTATTTTTCATGAAGGTTCCTCCCCTAGAATGTGTATTATAGAGAAACCTTTTCCAAAAGAGTCTCCCTTTTTGGTGATGGATACTCATTCATAAAATAGATCTCTCTTATTTTTCAAGTGTGGCGGGTTTAGCCATTCGATGTTGTGTTTTCTCAATCCTATAACTACCTTCCATCATTTTTTTCATTTGGGTCATAATGATATTTTTTTAGGAAGGGTTTCCTGAAATCAAAGTCTTGATTAGAGTATGTTATCTCCTTACTATGGGGCAGCAGATGGTTCAAACATCAGTGCTCCATCAATAGGCCTTGTAGTCAACCTTTTTATAGAGTTATGAATAGCTAGTGGGAGTGTGAAACCATAGACCAGATTTTGTCTAAAATTTTTTCGTGGATAAGTTTGAAGTTCCATGTTATATTTTTATCTATGGTTTCTAAGATCATAATTTTTGAAATAATCTTTGTGGTTATTTTATTTTTTATTTATAATAGTTTTTTATTTTAAATTTGAGTAATTTAATTGATTGTTTCCTATTGGGTGTTCTTATACCTTGTGTTGGCCATTTTTTATTTTAGTTTGTTCTCAGTGGATGTGTTGAACCTTTTAATGTTTTTGAATTTTAGTTATGGTATAATTTTATGTTTTGATTTCATCCATGGGTCTCTGATTGTGTGTTTGTGGGGGGGGGGGGTTGTCTTAGGTTGGGAGCTCTCATTTTTTTCCTTATAGTGGGTTTTCCATGTCTATGCCACCGTGTTTTGTTTTTAAAGTTTGTTGTGTTTGTAGAGTTCTTGTAGTGGGTCTAACCCTATATTTTTATCCCATTGTTCATCTTTTTGTAGTTTCCTCTTAAATATGTAGTGTGTGACTTGTGAAGAAAAGGGTCACCCAGATGATTGTGGTTTTGTTTAGATATATTTTGTTTTAGAATTTAGTCTTGTTTATCTTTCAGTTAAATGAATTTATGTGGGTAGAATTTTTTTATGGTAGGGAAAATGGTCACACTCGAACCTTTGGAATTATTTTATTTTATTATTTTCTTAAATTTTTTACCTTCGTATGAGGTTCGACTAGAGTCCTAGTTTTAATATTTGTGTTTTGAAAGGCTTTCGGTGAGTATTCATTGAAATGTGTATGATATAGTCTTGGAAGAAGGTAAAAGATTGTCAAAATATGTTTTAGGGAAACCATGAGGCTTCACCAAGGTAATCGTGCATCTCAAGGTTTGGGTTAGGGTTATGGTGCAAGACTTTTGCATGTTTAGGGGTTCGTGTGTTAAGAATGTAGATTGGTTCTAGAATCAGAAGTGTTGTTTGTCCTGGTTATTGGATGGTTGGGAAAACCATGTGACCAAACCATTTGTAGTGTCCCTTTTGGATAGTAGGGTGCGTACAGCTGGCTATCGACTTTGAAAATCATGTATCCAAACCACGAGACTTGCTCAGATCATTAAAAGTGTGAAATTCCAGTTTTTACCCTCCTTTGTTGTAACTCTAACTTGGGATTTTCTTCCCTTGTTTGACCAAGGAACCCTATTGTGTCATCAAAGCTCCTACGTCTTTAGATCCCTTCCATTTTTAATCCCCTTTACATTTACATGGTAGATTTCATTTGGTTTTTAGTCAACATCCAAATATTCTTCCCCTTATCTCTTGATTTTAGGTTATTCCTTAGTGGGGTTCCTTCTGGACAAATCCAAAGGATTAGGTTTGATGTTTTGGATGTTTTTCATTGATGTTAGGTTGTGAGTATTATCTCTATGACTCAATTATTCCTTATCCTGAAGTTTTGTCACATTCTCACACTATTAAGGTTGGTGTTTCCATCTATTTAATTTCCATCACATTCTGTAAATGGTTGATATTTCCTTTAATTATATTAATACATTATGATTTTTTTGGTGTTTTGGAAGAATTTTCTGGTCTTTTTATGAATGAAAATGCGTGAAAAATCTTTTAAATAGGGGGTTCTTTAATTATTCCTATTTTAAATACAAACAAGGTGTTTTAAAAAATGTTAATTGAACATTTAAAGTTAAATCGTGTGAATTTTTTGGTATTTTACCTTGATTATTTTTGGTATTCAGATGGGATTTTGATTTGGGATTTTTATAGGGAATTGGGTGAATTTTATAATGGGATTTTTATGTGTCTCTTGTTGTGTTGGTTTGAAATGAAAGTGATGTTTCTTTAGAAAAGAGTCCTTCAAAATTAATAAAATTGTGCATATATTGAAAAGTGGGTTTCTAAAATAAATTGATTTCATTTCAATTATTCCCCCTTTTTGTTCCATGTTAATGTGTTCAATGGGTTGTATGAAAGGTACGAAATATGTCGTAAAGAAGTTTTGAGGTTCTTAAGTTATAAAAGATTGTTTTATAGAGAAATAGATTTTTGTTGCACATGAGCCTATTTTTCATTTATTTTATATGGGTATGATGTGCTGTGAAAGGGGTGTAAATGTAGGTTTGGTACATTCTATATTGTTTCATGTATTGCATTTATCTTGTGAATGATTTTGAATATGAAATGTAAAGGACCATTTGGAATTTTTCTCTTGAAAGGGGTGTTTTATATTGGCTTTCTAAATGGTTTGGAAATGACTTCATTGTGTATTTAAATAAAAATTGTATAGTCCCATTTGGAACTTTCTATTACCTTGAGATGGATAGTTTTTATTTGATGCGATGTGAAGGCTCAGTTGGTATCTTATAATGTTTGGGAATGTATTTTGAAAACTAAAATAATGTGAATTCCTGAATGGAAACTAATAATGGATTTATGTCATATGGAATCTTCTATGGAGTATTCCCAAGAGTGAGTGGTATCACATAGTTGGTGTCAATGTTTGTGGTAGGCATGTGCAGTGGTGTATGGTCTGGTGAGCCACTCTTGCGAGGGCCATATGCTTACATAGTATACAATTATAATCAGATTCCTTGGTGTCTTTAGGAGGGTCGAGTGATGGATCATTTTTTAACCTAATTATATGGGTTAGTACCCCTTGGATGTTTAGAGGCTAGGTGGGATTGTTCCCCTATATTGGAAATTAAAATGACTAATGAGTTATTCACTATGGAGATGCAACATATTCTTACAGGTGAGTCTAAAGAAATTATGTCCACAGATTCCTCTAGGGATGTCCAAGAAAAGCTCATTTATTTATATAAAAAAATGTTTTATTTATTTTTGACCCATGTTGGATATTGGATTTCTAATTTATAGATGATTGTACTGTTTCATTACTTTCTTCAAAAACATTTACACAATCTAAGTTGATATTATATTTGATGTTTTGGTTTGTAACTGGTTTGGGGAAAGTGAAAACATTCTGAGAAAGATTCATTCTTGTTTTTATTTTAAAAGAGAAAGTATATAATGATGTACTCAGTTATTTACATGCTGGAAATAATTTATAAGCTAGTTTTAATAAATTATTTCAAACCAGTGTTTGTTGACTATTTCAGAAAAGGAAATGAATGGATTTTGTGGTGATTACCTAATGAGTTGTTGTTTTCTCACACACAACATGTAACATTATGTGTTGGAAGACCCAATATTTTTTATAGGTGCATGTTTATACTTTTTTCACATGGATTAGGCTAGTCCTGTGGTTGGTGGTGACCAAGAGGTCACATGGAGATTCATTTAGTGTGGTATAGTTTTGGTTTTGTATTTCATTATGTATTGTTCAACAGTTTTTATATTTGGATCGATCTACTTATTTATAGATATTCTTTTTTATTTTATATTTTTCATGTTCAGTTAATTTATTTTATCATAGGTTTTTTGGGCTATTACATTCCCATAGTGTTTACTTTGATGGCTGGCACTATTTTGCAACCCATGTGGATCGGGAATTCTCTTCGGGCCATGTCTTAGACTTGGTTGAAGGTCAGGTTATATGAAATCCCTGCCTAGTTTGTGTCACAAATCCATGAAAAAAATCAATTATCCACTTCTATACTCTCATATTATATGCCTTAATTTGTTAATAATTCCAAAAAAGTAATTCCATTGGTAAAACCAAAAGGAGATACCTGAAGAAGCGGTAATGGTCATCAACAAATATTTCTTTATATCTACCCAAACCCCATTTAATTATTTTTATATCATTATTATATAATAAAATTAGTATATTAGATATAATGAATTTTTTTTTGTGAATTTTTGTTCCTATAAATATTCATACTTCCATAAAATGGATTGTGAAATCATCATTCATGTACGACAAACTACAGCCCCACAAACAGATGTCATTCTATTTTTTCATTATTACACTTCAAGGTTGAGAATAATTATGTAAATAATATTTATATATGATATATGTTATATATTTTATTTCATTATTCTTCTTTAATTATTATATAATATATACCTTCATGCATTCCATTTCTTAGGAATATGATAATGTCATTTGTGTGTATGGCGGACAACCGACTCACGAAGAGATGTTATTTGTTCTTTCATTACATGGATTGTATTAAATATGAGTTGAATAAATATTTCTATATATATTAAAAAATAATAATAATGAAATCATAGATCATATATATATATTAATTTTTTTCATTTCATTAAGATAAGAAAATTGAAACATCAATCATGCGTTTGTGCGACCTACCATCACAATGAACTGGGTACTCCATTTCATAACACCAAATTTTATGGATTAATATAAATATATATATAAATAATATATATGATATTTATATCATGTTTTCAAATCGGGAGATTATGAAATCATGATATAAGTAAGTGGACCCGTAATAAAAAGACAACACTTGTACGAAAAACCAAGTGGTTATTAGCTAAAGGCAAACATTACCATTGAATTATTTATAAAATGATTATGTAAATTCATAAATAAATAACCTATGGTATTATATATATTTTATTAACATTTTAATTAGATTTATTTTTATTTACATATCCATTTTTGGATCCATATTTCATGGGGTTTATAGTTGAAGAGTTAAAAAATTGGTAAGGGGTTTCTGTCACAATTATCCTTCTTTGAGACATACGTTATGAGATGCACCTATACTATTTCATGAAGTTTATATAAATACCCTTAGACATATAATATTGTAAATTTATCCACCCTTTATATTTTTTAATTTTCAATTTATGTTATTACTTCAGGGATTTTATGATTCTATGTTAGTGAATTGGTGTTAATTTTAAGTAAAAATCTCACCATTTATTAAGATTATTTACGATAAAGTCTATTATATTGAAATTTAATTATATAATAATAAATAATTATCATAATGTTTATTATAATATGTTTATTCATTATATATTAATGTAATGGGGCCATTTACAGACTCTTCAGTTCTTCAGAGAAGTAATAAAATGTTTTAAAGAAAATCTGACACTATATATCTCTTTGGTCAGAAATCTTTGTTATTTAAAAAGAATGTTCTAGAATTGTTTAATATTTTTAAAATAATATTTTTTTCTAATTTTAAATGAAATATATTTAAAATATGATTTATATTTTCAGTAGTGTTTACAATTATTTTCAAAGATTCATTTATTTGTTTTGATTGTTATTTTCAATGAAGAAGGTTTCAAAAGGTTTTATGTTTTAAAAAGATATTTTCAAATACGAAAAGAAATTATCCATAAGAAATTTTTAAAATGATTTTTAAATAATATTTTATATTTTTTCAAATTGGTTTTTTTAGAAATATATTTTAAAATTTTTTTTGTTTTAAAAATCTATTTTTATAGGAAGGTTATTTTCTTTAAGAAATGCGTCTTGTGATAGTTAAAAATTATTCTTCATTTATAATGAAATTCTTTGAGAGAGCTTATTTTTTTCTATGCATATGACCTAAGGAAACCTATCATATACTTTCTTTGAATATTTTATATTTATGATGAAATTTTTATATGAAACTTGTTTCTCCGCCACCGACTATATCATAATAAAATTCTAATGAAACGAGATTATTTCCATTGTATATACTATGATTAGATGATTATAAAACCTATCTATTTTACATTGGTTATGATATCATGATATATTTATGATACCAATTTAATTTAATTTTTCATGATATAACAAATGATTATGATATTTTGGTGCACATATACACGATTTCATTATTTGATGGGTGATACATATATCTACCCCCATTTAATTAGGTATATATATATATATATCTTGAGATAGAAAGGTATATAATGGGATGTGGAGTCAATTTAGTCATACAAGACTGGAACTGGAAGGGATCCCACTTTAGTAATATAGGTCTGGAATAGTAAGTGAACCGTGTTCTATAATATATGAATGGAATGAGAAGTGAACCCAATTTAGTAAAACAAGGTCAGAATAGGAACTGAACCCAGTTCAGTGATATCGGGATTCCACTAGTTATGGTGGTGTTCTCTGCTAAGGAGGTGTAGCTGCCTATGCATGAACCCAATTCCATGTTCACATTGTTATGAGTGAACCTGATCACTTTTGACGATTTTATATCTCATCCTATTTACATGTTCATGATGTTTTGTGTAGACGTAGTTCAATGTCCATAAGTTTATGTGAGGGATTGATTTGAAGTCCTTAACTTAAAGAAGTTATCCAATATCTTTTTACACATGTTAAAAATTTAACAAGTTAATGTGTATACCACAAGGCTATGTATCATGAAAATGTTATACTCTTGGAAAACTTGTATTTGATTTCTTTATGATTCATGTCTTATTAACAACCAAAAATTATTCCACGAATATTCTTTATGATCATTGAAATTCAAGGTACATTTTTCATATGTTACACTCATGATCTCATAAACATATGTTAATGTTTTTCTTATGTATCTCACTTTTTTACCCTTACTAAGAATCTGAGGTCACTATTTCTAATGTTTCAATTCAATGGGTTCTAAATAAAGGTTTTATTTATGGAGTTTGTAACAGTACTAAATGGGAATATCTGTATTGGAAACATTGAAGATCATTCACTGGATTATAAAATTTTATAACTAGTCACTAAATACAATAAACTATTATGGTCCTTTGGTGTAGGTTTTTGAATTGTGTTGAATATTTTTAAAAAGAGATTTAGTATCAATGTATGTTAATCCCTGGATCACTATATTGGGTATCAACGGAAGGGTTTAGTTTCCCTTTGGTATCTACGATGTGGAAAATTTTGTGAGACCCCTAGTGGTATTTGTAAGGATATTCTTAGGGTTGACTTTAAGGATAATTCTAAGGATGAGTTAATGAATAGGAAAATGTCATGTAATTCTATTAACAGAAGTAGTATTTGGTTTAAAATAAAGTACATACCTCTCGGGATACTAAAAGTGGATGTGGCTCTAGTACTGATGTACCTAGGGGTAATAACTTCCAAAACACTATATTTAGTACGATTGAATCAAGAAATGAAGCATGATAATTGGCCTTAGTATACACATGCCTTGAAAAACCAAGGGGATATGCTTTGGAAATTCAAAAACACTTTATAAACCATGATGATGTTTTTAAATAGAATATTTCTATGAATAACATAGTATAAAACTAAGATTCCATACATTTTAAATAAGGTTTCATAATTTATACATCCAGTATGTGATTTTTCATGATTATCTGCTTTTCAACTATGATAACTACTAAACGCACTTTGATTTCTGGTTTTAGTAATTTTATGGAAATAGTGGGAACTAATTTAGCATTTAATGGGACTTATTTTTTTATCAGAAGTCAAATGGGATAATGCCTTGAGTGATGGATATTTCAATTTTACCTAATAAGTTTCCATGGAACATAATTAAAAATTTATAATTTAAAAAACCCTTAGACTCCACAATGAAGAGAAGGAAAGAGTTCATAGAGATTATAGGTAGTGGATACTATAGAGTAAATAATATTTAGTTTCTTATGTGTTAAGAATGTGGGAAGAAACACCCAAGTGAATGTATTATAGGAATCTGAAGATGTTTTGATTGTGGAAAGAAGAAAACAAAGATATTAACTACAAAGGAAAAAATGAGTAATTTAGTTTATTTAATGGATGGGAATGTTGGCCTCCCTGATGAATTATCAATGGATGGATTCCTTAAATGTGGAATGTACGGGTAGTTTGAAAATCATTGTCCTTGTGTAAAAACTTGTGATGAAAATAGAAAGGTGGTTGTATAATGGTTATTTTTCTAATGCTGATTAGACAAAAACTGAAATATGAAAGTAAAGAAATGTTAAGGAATAATATGATGAATATTAGTAAATTTTTTGAGAAATAAGTGGAATTAATGAATTATTTATGTATTATAATTAAAAGAATATATTATTTGAAGTCTAAAATATATAATTATTTTTCGGTATATTTTTTCATTATAGATTAAAAAGAATATAATTTTTCTTGAAAATTTGGGTCTAATCAAGTTTATAAATGAAAATAAAAATATAATACAAATGGATGGAAATGGTTTTAGACAATCACCATCTCTCATTCAAAACCAATAGGTCCAAAAATGACATAAAAATCGATGTTAAAGTGATGATAACTAAAAAAATCCCTATAAGATTCATCTTCCATAGGAATAAAGTAATAAACTTGAGTTTTTGCCTTTTTTTAATGAGATCATGTATTCATAGGGGGTTTTAGATGTGAATAATATTCTCATTTCAATGACTTATTAAATAGAATTGAAGAGAACCTTCATTTTCCACTAAATTTAAATTTTAAGAAGAATAAAAAATAGATATTTATTTGGAATATATTCATCCACCAAGTTTTACTAATTTCCCCAAATTCTAATAACACTTAATTTTATGTTGAGTACCTCCATGATCTGGGTACCTACAATTAGAAAATCACTTGAATCCAAATCAGTGGTTTTATTTGGATTAAATAACTCTCAAATATGCCCTTGATAATTCCATTAATTATTTTAGGAATCCTCATCTCCCTCATGTAGAGCCTTCCCCATTACTGCATGGACGCCAACTTTACTTTTATAAGCATCACTCAACTAGGAAAACAACTGAATATTAAATTGTGTCTACACCTACTATCTGACTCCTTGTACAACCTCTGTTATATCAACCATTGCAACCTCTTTACATTCCTAAATTTTATTATTTCTATACTCACCAACCTTATAAATCTCATCCCCTAACCCTTGTACTCTTACAAAAACTACAGAAGTCGCATTCTGCATGTTCGCATGATTACATTCTCTTGATCCTACCCAACATATTCTACGGCACCCATAAAAGATCTTCCCTTGATTATGTGGTATTTAATAAATATTTTAATAGTATTTCACTCTAACATACAAAAATATCAAGACATATCTCTATGGAAATTAAACTTTTGATGTCCAATTATGTCGAAAACTTCACAAAATAGAGAAATATTTTAATATTTGATCTTTAAGTCTATTTAATCTTCTAAAGTAGAAGGAAAACTCTACTTAATAAGAGGTTTACTAAGATAACCCTCCACTAGGACATGATCATAATATCAAAACCAATAAATCTTAGTATCCCTATCCATTTTTATTTTAATTCCCATTGAATATACATCATCAACCATAATACTAGGGTGAAAAAAAAATCTAATCGAGTCATATGATTGTAATAAAAGTCTTCAGGGTAGTATTTTTTAAATTGAATTGATTAAAATGAAAATCCCATTCCAAAGATAAAAAATACATGGGTTTAAATATATTAGGCCATCCCCGATATGATAGACTTCAAATTATTTGACAGAAACATTATTTGTAATCATCCTCTACCTAAATGGATGAATTATGATTATCAAAATAACCAAACAGTGGAAAATAATCTCATCAGGTCCTCTAAAATCCATGTACCTCTTCCAATAACAAGGAAGAGATGAGAAATATTAGAAAATATACATATTTTGAACCTATCAGTGATCAATTATTGATTAGAGTTTACATGAATAGTCATATCTTTTCAAATAATATGTTCATAAAGTAAATCTTTCACTGAGGAAACATTCAGTCTCAAACCCATTCCACAATGATATGGGGTCCAATTTCATTATGTTATATGAGTCATTTACTTTAGATGATGAATATTTTGAATGTTTTTAATGATGTAAAAAAATTGATTTACTATAAATGTTATATTTTCTGGAAAATAAATGATTATGGGAAGGTAATGATTAATACAATTGTAATGTTCAGAAAATGGGTTTTCATTAGGATAAAAATATTATTTATATAAATAATGTTTATTTTATATTGTTTAACACCTTATAAATAGTGAAGTTTTTTTTTTAAAAGGTGGTTCATGCTATCATGGAAGGAGTTTATACCATTGTTGAACTCAAATAATATATTCTATAATTAGTTTTCTATATAAGGAATGAAGAATAATTTAGGTTTTTAATATGGTTTTATGGTAATTCAAGTTATTTCCATGTTTTAAGAAAATATATGATGAATGTATTCATATGTTTGATATGATTAAATCAAGATTTGCATTATTATATATGAGAGATTAATTTCAAGTTGTTTTTTAGAAAATATAGTCACTATCTTTCTAATTTTATGTATTTTAATATTTTATAAGAGTCATATTGTTAATTATTTATAAACTAGTTAAGATGAAATTTAAATGAGGTTTTAGAGATTAATGTATTACTTAACCATTTGAATATTTATACATGTTGATTAACAAATGCTACCCATTTTGTTGTGATGAAAACTAATGATAGACAGAATGAATAATCATTCTATTTATTGATGTTATGATCCATTCATGCTTCAGACACACCCAAATTTAATATTACTTGTTATCATAATAGATGAATAGAAAATTGATCAAGGAACAACTGGTGGATGATATGAAATCAAATGAGGTAAGTATATCCTCTTTTGAAAATACGTAAAATAAAGGATCATTGAACAAAAAAGTTATCCCAATTCCTTCATTTTAGATGAATCAAATGTTCCCTTAAATAATCATAGATTTATGGTTTTGTGGTTATTAAAATTCTATGGTTCACCTAGTTTCAAATTTCTCAGGATATATATCACTCTATAATTATTTACTCATTTCTTGCATGACCAAATCAACACCACCCACCTATTTTCTTATTTGTGTAAACCTTGTAATGAGTTACTTTGGGTAACCGTTTTGTTTCCAACCATATTTTTTAATTAATGTTTTAGTATTAATTTTTGTTATGTGTGTTTCTATGAAATAAAATTTTATATAATCATGATTTGATGAACTAGATTAATTTTCGAGGACAAATAAATTTTAATTGGTGTAGAATGCAATACCTTGAGTTTTTATGAAGTGTTTTTTTCAAATAAAATAAAATTCCTTAATGTTTTACAATGCACGCTACACAATGTTAGTATTTTTTATAAGAATCTACAGGATAATGTTATACTTTTAATGGGTTTTTTAGTTATATATCGATTAGAAATTAAATAAGAATCATTTAAAACAAAAAGAAATGTTTTATGAAAAATTATAACTTTTCTAAAAGATGGTTTGATCATGCATTTCACACAAAATTTAAAATTAAATTTCCCAAAAATAAGAACAATTATTTGAAAAAATAGAATTCATTTCTGAAAAAGGAATATAATAATTATCTTAGGCTGTTTTTTTTATTTTTTATGAGATGTTCCATTTTTTATGAATACTGAAGAATATTGAATTGTAATTGAAAACTACCTTTTATTACAATTTATTTATGTTGTTAAATTATAACAATAGTTGGTTATAAACTATATATAGTTAAATTTTAAACCTATAAATAAAATATAGTCCTTTATAATAAATCTATTATTTAAATTGAATATTTAAACTTTGTAAATTATTGATTTTTTTCTTTTTAAATACCCAATTTCTCGACAAGTATGAAGAATTAATTTTAGTATATTTTCTCCACCTATATGACATTAATTTGGAGAAATGGATTCCATATTTTGAATCATAATAATTTATAATTTATAATAAGAAGAATATAATTTTTTTTCTAAAGCAATTAGTTAAGGAAATTAAAATTAATCGCATCTATTTATGTAAAAAATAACTTTAACTTTAAAAATATAATAAAAGGGGTAAAAATGATCCAAAACTATTCCAAAATTCATTTATAAAAATTATATGACTATATATATTATATTATTGATATTTTTATTTTATTGTATCCACATAAAATGTGAAAAACAGTGGTGAAATTTAAAATTTCTAAAATATGACAAATGTACCACTCAAATCCCTTATAAAAGGTCACCCCTCTCACCCTATCTTCAAACCATTAGAATTAATTAGTTCATACAATACCTAAAAAATCCAATATTAACCTTCCATACTCTCATATTATAGGCCTTACAAAATGATTAAATACAACCATGGATGTTGTTTGGTGAAAACAAAAAGGAGAAACCTGAAGAAGATGTAACATTCATCAACTAACATTTTTGTTTTATTTCTTCCACCAACCCATTACATTATTTTTATATAATTATTATATAACATCCTATATTTCTAAAATATAATGAGATGTTTTTATGTTAGGGTTACAACCTATAACAATACACATGTCCATCAAATGGGTTTAGAAATCATTATTTGTGTGTACGGTAGACTACCACATCAAGAACTGACACTGTTTTTTCCATTACCACATTTGCAAGTTGGGAATAATTATGAAAATACTATTTAAATATCATATATATGATATTTATGATGTATTTGTTCATAAATAATTATTATATAACAAATACCATTATTCGTTCCATTTATTTGGAATATGATAATGTTTTTTGTGTGTACGGCGGACTACCGGCATGTGATGAGACATGACTCATCCAAGATTTACATAGAATGTTTTATGGATGGATTTAATAAAATTATTTGATATATATATAACATAGTAATTCTAATTTAATGATAATATATATATATATATAATTTACTTTGTTTTTTTATTTCAATACGATATAAAAATGAAAACAATGTTCATGCGTATGTATGACCTACCATCTCCATGAATGGTGTATTCCATTTCCTACAACAAATTTTATGTGTTACTAAAAATAAAAATATAATTAATATATATTATATTTATATAATTTTTTATATTTTTTAGATTATTAAATAATTAACTAATTAATAGGATCAATAATAAGATGTCAAAACATGTACGAAAATCAGAGCAATTATTTCCAAAAAACATAACTTATACATTGAATTATTAATAAAATAATATTATAAAGTCATAAGTAAATATTATATGGTCTTATATATATGAATATTGTTCTGGGATAAGTTAATAATACACTTATATTAATTATAATGTAGTCTTGAGAGAGTATGATGAGAGTCAATACTTAAGGTAAGGGGATTTCTTGTCTCAATTTTATTTTTGTGATATTTCTGTCTTATTCACCAGTCATTTCATATATGCAGTGCATATACTTACCAATGAAATGTTTTATAATGAATTTAATTTAACGTATTATATTAAAGGATAAAATTGATTTTATTATTTCATGGATCTCAAGATTCAAAAGTTACTCATGTAGTAATGGAATTTCCATCTCACTTTTATTTCATGTGAGACACAATCCATTTTCCCCACATTTTTTTTTCATGTGATGTGTATTATTCCATATAATTTATTTTATGACCATAGTAATAATAATAATTTGGATTTATATATCTATTATAGGATCTATATTTCAAAGGTTTTATAGTTCAAGAGTTAACAAATCGGTAATGGATTTTTGTCTCAATTTTCCTTCATTGAGACATATGTTGTGTGATTCATCTATAATCTTTAAAGAGGTGTATATAATTACTATTTTAAATGTAATATTATTAATTTATCAATAACCATGATATTATATGATTCATTTTATTTTATTCTTTCATGGGGATTATGATTCAATGATTCCAACTGGGTAGTAAATTTTATTTTATAATATCATCATTTATCATGTTTTTTATGTTAAGTCTCTAATGATGAAATATCATTATTTACCTCTAAATAATTTTCATTAATTTTTTTCTCCTTTTATTATTCATGTTATATTTATGTAATGCTACCATTTATCCACTCTTCATTACTTAATATAATTAATATTTTTTTTATTAAAATCCAAGTTTATCTCTCTCTTCAGTCAGAAATCAGTGTTATTTAAAAGAAAATTCTAAAAAAGTTTTAATTTTTTTAAACGAAATTTTCAAATATGTTTAAAGTAAAAGGATTTAAAAATTGTTATATTTTCTTAAATGTGTTTCAAAATTTTTTCAAAATATTTCTTTATAAGTTTTGAAGGTTATTTTGATATAAAATGGTTTTAAAAATGTTTTATGTTTTAAATTGAGGTCTTTAAATTGGAAGGGATATTTCTCTCATGAAATATTTAAATTATTTTTATAGATAAATTTATATGTTTTCATGGTGTTTTTGAAATAAAATAATATCCATAATGATTTATGTTTTAAAAAGTCATTTTCAAAGAATAGTTTTTTTCTTATGAAATGCTCCAGGTGGTCCTTCAAAATCCTTCTACATCTAAGATGGTATCCTTTGAAATAGTTTATGACTTAGTGGGGATATGATCCAAGGTCCCAATAATTATTATTTCTTTTAATTTTTTATGTTTTAATTGAAATGTTTTTTATAAAACATCTTTCTCTTCCATGGGCGATATCATGATAAAACACTTATGAATCTCACTTCTTTTCACAGTTTATGCTGGGATGAAATGTTTATGAAACCATGCTATTTTATATAAATTATGATATTTTCACATGATTATGATACCAATTAAATTTCACGGGTTATTATATGATAAATTTTTATGAACTTTGGGAACACATATTTATGATTTCATTGTTTATGGAACGAGACATATATCTCTTCCCTAAACATTCAGTAAAGATTTATATCTCATCAAATAGACTTGATTGGAATGATAAATGAACCCATTTTAGTAATATAGTAATGGAATGGGAAGTGAACCCAATTCCATAGTACGTTGATACAATGTGAATTGAACTCGGTTCAGTAATACATGGATGAAATGGGAAGTGCACAAGTTTCAATAATATATGGATTCCATAGGGGATGACGGTGTGTTCCACCAAGGAGGTATAACTGCCTATGATTGACCAGTCCCATGATCACAATGTTATGAGTAAACCTAATTAAATGTTAATAATTATATGAATGAACCTCATTACATGTTCAATATGTTATCTATGTACCTATTTTTAATCCCATAAGATTACTCCAGGTCCTAATTTCATATCCTTTACTTAATGAGTGAACTTGATTCTATTTTAACACATTCAAAATTATATAAAATGATGTGTATACCACACGTCTATTTCTTATGATAGTTTTATAATCTTTTGACTCATTTTATTTGATTTACTTATAATTTATTTCTAATGAAATATTAATATTTTTTCCATGACTCATGTTTATGATCATTTTAATACGGGGTACACTTTTTATATTCACAATCATGTTCTCAAACCCTTATGTTCATGTTATGTTTATGTATCTCCTTTCTTTAACCTTATAGAGTAAATGAGATCACACTTTCTTATATTGCAGTTCATAAAGTTATGAATAATGGTTTTATGTTGGGTATTCCAATGAAGGGTTCTAAATGGGATGGTTTTTGCGAGAAACATTGAAGATATTTCACCAGATTAGAATATTGTTTACCTGGTCTTAAAAGTCACAAAACTATTAACGTCCTCAAGAATGTGTTTATGTATTATTTTTAATATTCATAAAAATTGATTTGATATCAATGTATGTTAATAAATCACTCACTATAATAAGACTCACAGATCACAACCACAAATAGACCTAATCATGGATTCTTTGAACATTCAATGATTGCATAAGCCGAAGAATCCACCTCCCTTACAGCACTTGTGGAATCTTATAGGATCAGGTTAACCCCTCTTGTGGGTAACTCTAAATGGTCACAATACATTGAATCAATAACCTATTTTTGTATCAGGTTTCACTAGGTCTTAACACTGAGATTTAAAATCAATTATCATAGGAACAATCATACATGGGAAAACATTCATCCCCATCCCAAGGTCGTAGGTAATCTAGGGTTCCAATTACACAACTCATGGTTCTTGGAAACTGGGTTATTTCTCCGTATTACCACTTACCCTAACTAAGGTCATGAAAAACACATAAGACCTATAATTCACCTAATCTACATAATATTAATCAATTTATAGGTTAATATTCATTTAAATACAGGATTCAAATTTCTAATCCATTCCAATTATTAATATTTCTTTTTCATTCAAAGACAAATGTTTAATCATTAATGATTTATTAATTTTTCCCCACTATTCAAAAAATTATTTTTATAATTTTTATTGAAATTATATGAGTGAAAAATAAAGATATTATTCTTAATGAAACCTTATTTATTCATGACAATAGTTGATCTATTTATATTTGCTTAATCACTAAGAAATCATCAAAGGAATTGGTCATGTAAGATGCCACTATAGATGTTTATGGAAAATAAAATTTATGAAAATAATGAAACATTAAATTACAATACATGTATTTATTGTTGATTATAGGCCATTAAAAGACGTAAAATAGTCTTTTAATCATGAAATGTAAATATATACTAACATAAATCATGATAATAATCCAATTAATATCTAAATCTATTTCCCAAGAATGATTCATGTCATGTGAATCAGTATGTTAATAAAATGATGAATGAACATAGTCAGAACCTCATTATATAAAGTCACTGGAGTTTAAATCTCATAATATAATAACATCACAAAAAAAGTGAGTCACTCATGGTGAAAGTCAAATAACAATGTAATAAGAAAAATCCAATAGCTAAAAGTCCCACCCCATGGTAACTTATTTTTTCACTGAGGTATCAGATGATCTCTCCTAGGAATGACCTCAATACTAATCATCAGAACATTACTAGTCTCATTTCTACCATTACCAAATAGTATGATGCAATAAAAACAATTTTCGGTACCACATGGTAATGACCCAACTTAGAGGCCACTGAGCCAGTGCCTGAGGTTGTCTTACCCCATGGTGGCAGGTGCAGCTTCCAATTTTCTAGAACTTAAAATAATGGGATGGGTATTTGAGGTTATTAATAAGAGACTATGACCTCATGTAGTAGTATCCATTAGAACTCATGTAGTTAACAACCTATAAACATTCTGGTTAACAATTATAGATAATGCATTGTGAGTGATAATAAATAAATACTAGAACAAAATTCCAAAATAATGAAAAGTATCACCCATGAGAAAATAATATAGATGAATGATAAAATAAAATTAAGAAAATCAACTATGTATAATATTTAAATATTATTAAGTGTATCTCGATCCCATTTTCCATTAACATAAAATATTCCAATCCAAATACTATCAATGTCAATCCATGACCTTTTACTTTATCCCATAACAAAATAATGAAATATGCTCTCGTACCCATGTTCCCTAAAAACCTAAAAAGTGTGTGAGAATAACTTAGTAGGCCACTACTAAAAATTTCTATAAATTATCCATTATTATATTTATGTTCTATTAGAAATGATCTAGGGAAAATTTTTAAAAAATTTAAACATTTTAATTAAACATAACAAAACAAAAAAATAATGCACTAATTCCCCATGAAATTGATGACACACGAGGTCTGTAGTAAATTTTTAATATTTAGGCTCATGAACATGATTAACCATATCAGCATCGGCCAATTTTGGGGTTTCTCGGAGCATGTATAAATGACTACTCTAACCATAAATCACCATCTGGAATCCACTGAATAATATATAATTTCTAATATCTTGGATTTTCACGTGGAATCATAGCGATCATACTTATGTTCCTATGTATTCTAAGATCTCTTCCCAATATTCCTAATCACTATTTATCACATTGAATCCATATATTCACCCGATAATTCTTGTGGAATTCGAGTAATCATCCTCACATTCCTATTCATCCATAGAGATATAGGTCTAGGAACTCCTCCTCTTTATCCCAAGTTATAATGAATGACTTGGAATTCGTGAAATCATACAAGAATTACTAACCGCTATCTATTTTCTGAAATATAGTCAGTCATCCTAACATTCCCAAGTACCATGTTTCATATAGAATATGTGGAGCTCATCCTAACATTCAAGATAATTACCTATCACAATCATATTTTACACTAGTAGAAAAATATCATTCATGTTAGGATTTTAACCTTGGTTTTATTAAAAATGATGTTAAAACCCTATTGTGAGAATGATTTTAACTTTATATTTATATATATACCCGATGATAAAAGTAAAATTTCAGATGCACCGAATCAACATTTAAACATTCTCACTGCTGAGTTTCATTTTTTTAAATCTTGCTAGATTTTTTTTACATCCCCACCCCAATTATATTTTCATGTACATTATATAACTTTTCATACTCTCTATTTCAATATATTTGATATACTCTTTTTCGATCCATATGAATGTCCCACCCCTTATTCATTTAATGATTTCAACATGGTATTGATTCTCATCATATTGTTTCATTATTTTTTGTTTTCAATATCATTAAAGTTCGTGACGATTTATTTTCTTATGATGAAGTAGCCTTCTTATATTTGTGCTATGAAGATAAATTATCCACATGATATTTACCAGAAATAATTTGGAATTCCTTATAAATAGAATTTTTTGACACCACATGAGTTCATACTGGACAAGAATAGGTACAACCACAAACAATATATCAATTTTAATGAAACCACTATAGATAAAGAATTTAATTCAAAGATTTATATTAATTTTCTTTTTTCTCATTTTTTCCTATTATTTTAGTTAAAATTTCTTATGTTTTCTTCCAAAATAGTAGACTACATAGGAATTTAAAATAAATAATACACTTTCGAATTTGGAAGTCAAAATAACTAATGTAGAAAGTTACATAAAAATTCAACGATCAAAAAAAAAATTTCAAATGTAATATATTGGAATTTTGGATTTTATTATCAAAATACTCAATGGAAAAATACACAAACTAATTTATTTAACATTAGTTTAATTAACTCACAATAAAAGTATCAATTAAAACATTAGAATAATTGATATTGGATTGAAATATAATGATAATTGTAAAAAATATGTTAAATTCTATTCTTTACACGTCTTAGTGTCTTAATTATAACATTTTGAATCTTTAATTCACATTATAGTTAATCATTATAAATCATGAATTTTAATTAATTTACTTAATTTACACAAACTAAAATGAACTATAATCACCCTTTCACATTTAATAACAAGACAATTATAAAACTTATTTCCATAGGGCATATAATTTTTAAACCACATTACATATCTTAAAAATTCCTTACCTTTTTATAACCTAATAATCCATTTAAAAAGTATAACTTCTATTATACTTTAGATGGTTATGAAATTATATTACACAACTATCAAGATAATTAAAAATTAATTTTTAGCCATTTTGTCATAAATCACTTTTCATATTCGAATTACATTTAAAAAAATTACCCATTAACAAGAAAATCTGAAATTAGAAATCACTTATTATGATATTTCTTATGGAGTCTCTCTCTAAGGCTGTAAGTATAGAAAATTGGGGGCCTAGTAGGGAGATGAAAATTTTAAAATAATCCAATCAAAATATGGTTAATTAATATAAATTCAAAAGGACCGTACCAGTATATAACTAATATAAATTAGAGATACTAAGGATTAATTAAAAGGGAACACCTACCATATTCATAGAAAAAACAACACATTAGATATTGGATACTGGTTCGGCCTGAAGTAACAGTTAATAGAAATGTAAAAAAATCGATGGAAATAGGACATATTACACTAAAATGATAGAACAAGGATTGATGTAGTAATAGATGGATAATGGTTGGTATAGGGGTTTTAGGATTAATAAGAGATCTTGATCACACCAAGTTGAAGAAAAAATAGATAAGGAGCCAACAAGTTTCACCCAAGGAAGAGTAGTGAGATGAGAATCATGCATAGAGGGGTCCTATCAAAAAGGGAATGTAATAGGGTGTTTACAAGTAAATAGATAAAAGGTAGAAATTCAGTATTCAACTTCAAAGTAATAAAAAAATTAAGGCTATTTTGTTTTTAAACCATTCTCTAACCATGAATACCTCATTTTATAAAACATTCAATCTCATAATGTTATGTCACAAAAATTTACTTATCGTGCGCTAATCATGTAGATGCCTCTATAAATTTCTATAAAAAATCCTTTGGTTTAATAAATAAAAAATAATGGTTAATAAATTTACACACCAAAGTAAATTTGTATTCATGGTTGGTGTTCAAATTCAGATATAACTATGTGTTTATTGTGCACCCATGGTTTTTCCGCTGAAAAAATATTTCAAACTCGTTGGCTTTGAGGAATTTTTCATGTTCCTAAGAAAACACATAGACACAAACCAAATCTAAAAATATCCTTTTGTGAGGTTCCAACTCTCATAGTTATATTTTTATGTTCAATTCTCAAAATAGAGAAACAATCAATTAGAAATTAGAATATTCACAGAACATCAAGGCCCACTAAACCCCTAGAAATTAAAAATCAATCCCCACATGGTTTAAAAAGAGATGAATTTGATTATAATAGGTGTGGTGTACCTCAAAAATAGGGATAGAATATGTTTGCATATCTATCAAATAAAATATGAAAGAGGATTATAAAATAGATTGACATCTTATGTAATAAGGGAAATTCATTTTAAAGTCTTGTGTTATGTATTGTTCCATGATTGTTAGGGTTGCCTAAGATATTTCTTTGATATAAATAGATTATAGTCATAATTAATTGTATTATGTGTAAGTCATGTATTCAAAAAAAAATTAGTTAGAGATAACATAATATTTATTAGTGGGAATAGGTTATCAATTATTAACATTGAAACCACTATCATACCTTTTAGTAATTGAGCATGGATTTTTTTAAATCTCTTTTAGGACTTAATATATGCCCTTAGGGTAACATATAGGAACAAATGAAAGTATGATTTTAAACATAGATTAATGGGGGTCTGTTCATATGTTTCAATGAACCCATTATAACTTATTATGAGAGGAGAAACCAATAGGTAGATATCGATGCATGATTTGGGTTTCAAGGAAAAAAATTAAATCAAGGCTTCTAACTTCACCAATAGGAGAAAATCAAATAGATTTATTTTTTATTTTTTATTATACATAAAACAATGATATAATGTAGGTAAAGTGGAATAGAATATTCCATAAAAGGAGTGGAAAAATCTATAGTTATACCATCAATTTTTGTGTGGTAAATATAGTACCTCAACCCTTTCTTACATAGATATCACATGATAATGGATGACTATTCATTAAATAATAGAACGACCCACCATAAAATTTTATAGGTCTAGTGCCTTTGGAAACTAGGAAACATAAACATCTAGTTCATAGGTTAACTACAACATATCCAACTAAGTTATTCATGACTAGATCCCTTATTAGTCATATCGTAAATAATGACTTTCTTAATAAGATAGGGAAATGAAATATAAAAAACTGGTGAGATCAAATTATCAGTATTGGTAAATAAGGGAGATATCATTAATCACATAATCATAAAAATACTTTAAGTGTATGATAACATGAAAATTATATTTTAAAATCATACAATGCAAATCATAAATCATAAAAATGAGTCATGGAATAGATCTAGTTATTTTATAGGACATAAATAAAAATTTAATCAAATAACATGATCCATGAGATCATAACATTGGAATAAGACTTGGTTTAGTGGCATACACATAAGAATAAAAAATATTATGACAATACTTCCAAGTCATAAATTCATAACATGTTATTATTTAGTTAACCACTAGTTTACCTACTTTGGGAATGGGACAACCTCCTATGTACCATATTTTGGGGTTAGGATAACATCTTTTGTACCCTATTCTTTTGTGATTTGGAGAACCTCCCATATACCCATTGAGTTTCAACTAACATTAATCATCAAAAAAGTTTATTGGAGGAAGATATTAGTCCCAACCACCACATAATCATTATTTTGTATCTATAAGAAAAAAAACATTCATTATATCAGAAACAATGAATATAAGTGAGTCTGATAAGAATGTTATCAAAGCATGACATGTGGAAAAGAAACAGGCTTCATAAACATTTGGTTATTACGTTATAGTATAACCCATGGAAAAGGAATGGGTTTCGTAAATATATTTTAATCATAGACATAAAAAATATATACAATTAACAAGGATGATATTGTTGGATCACAAACCTAGTAGATCATAAGTTACATAAAAGGTTGTCACCTTATATGAAAAATTATATTGAAACATGGATTTGAAGATTTCTTGAAGATAATAACCTTTCCACCTTAAAAAAAGTTATTTTAATTCTAAAAATTACCCAAATATTAAAGAAAATATTTTATTATAAAATATCCTTAGAAACTAGTAAATGAATATTTAAATCATTGAGTGGTCCTGATAGTGGGAAATAGTTTTTATGTCATATAAGTCCAAATGACGATTCTTTTCAAATTTTTTTGTAAAAATTCCAAAGATCCTTTTCCAAAAATTAAATGAAAAGTATTTTTAAACCATTTTTTTTTAAAATTATATAATTTAAAATTTAATTTAATTAAACATTTTAAAATAATAAAAACATTATTTTAATTTTTTTTGAAAATAAGGACATTTAATAGAAAGGGTTTACATTCAAAGAGATAAAAAAGATAATTTTTCTTAAACACATTATTTTTGTATCTTTGATCATTTAATTGGGAAAAAATACTGTAGAAAATATATTACCAATAAATAATAAGAGTATAATATATATTTTTTGATTTTATTTAAATATAGATCATAATATTTCATCATAAATAACATATTTAAAAATAATATGAATAAACAATGAGAATGAAACATAAAACGATTTCCATTTTGGTAACTTTTGAATTGTAATGCATGTGAAATAATAACATTAAATGATTCTTTAAATATCATGAGTGTAAATAAAGTCATCTTATAACCTATTAATGTGTCTTTCTATATTCCTCATAAAATAAAATAGGGTCATTACATAATATATGTCCCTAAGAATAGAATTTGAGACAATAATTCCAAAAATGAAGTCCTGATTTTCTTTGAATTCATTCTCACATATTATATAATAGATATATATTTATTATAAATATATTCTTGAAATATAATAATATATAAAATTTTATATTTTCTTTACTTATAACCATTCGTTACTTGTTTATTAAACATTCTTTGTTAAAATCACTTTTTGGGTAATTACTACTCCAGTTTTCTTCTTTGTTTTAGTTTGGCTGTTTCTTGTAATTATTAATTGATCATGGTTTGATCATCTAAAAAATTTCAACCATGAAAAAAATATAAAATATTTACATTATATATATATATATATATTCTAATTCATTAAATTTAGATATTGAAAATGAATTACACTATTCATTGGGGGGTTATGTTGTACATATACATGAACATCATTTTAATTTTCTTGATGAATGGACAGAAAGAATGATAAATAATATATAACCATTAAATAATAATTTATATGATATATATATCATATATATTAACAAAATATATTCCTATTACAATCCAATTCAAAAAAATGAAAAACGCATCACATCGCTTGGTGGAGGTGATAATCCAAACATACACATAAGGGATGTTATCGTTTCCGAAAGGAATGGATGGTAAGAAGGTGGATGTGATATTATAATTAAAAATTATAATTATTTCTGAAATATCATATACCAATGTTAAAGCATTCATTTTAATTATCCGTGATGATTGCAAAGGAAAATGACTTACATCGGTTCGCGAGACCGTAGTCGGTCACACACATGATTGACGGTTTCCTTTTAAATTTAATAGAGGAGGAGATGAAAATAATTTTTCTCACTATAATAATAACATCACAATATATGGAATATAATGATGTTATTATATCATCAGGGTTAGAGAATATTTTATTTATGTGGAACAAGAAATAAAAAAACGCATAGTTTAAAATAATATCTCTTTTTCAAAAAACATCATTAGGTTTGTAAAAAAATAATTCATAGGTGGAATTCACAGTTAAATAAATGCATCTAGTATATTTTAAGTGAAGTAATCAAGGAATTTTAGAAGTTATTTTCTGAAGAAAAAAAATTCATTGGAATTGTGAAGAGGAGAGGAGAGCAGGTTCACTTTTAAAAGTGGGGGAAAATGACACATTTTAAATGTTTGAAAATAAAAACATACTACAATGATCCTAAATGGATCATTATAAAAAATATATATTTTATAATATTAAAAAATATGTATAACATAGTAATATGAAATTTTCTTGGGTTATTCTAACCCTTATTATTTTAGTTTAAACCCCTTGTAAACTCTTTTAACTTTAATAGTGGGTATTAATTTATACTGTTTTTACTATTCATTGTGTCAAAAAATTAAAGTGAACATATTATATAATGTTAATTATTTTGAATTAAAATTTTGAATCCATTTTTCCAAATTCAATTCATATAGGTGGTATAATTTAATTTAGAAATAAACATTTTAACATGAGGAAAAAAGGATTATCAAAAGAGAAATTTTTCATAAATATAAAAGGTTTTAATATTTAAATTCTTTATTAAATTGATTATAATTACATAAATTGAATTATTTATAAAATAATTGTACAAATTTTAATATTAAATGACTTTAAAAAAATTATCATTGTAAATTATTTGCACAAAACGTTAGTTTTCAATAAAAACTAATTTCATTTTGTATTTATTAAAAATCATTGATTTTTAAAAAATACCAGCAAAAGATATTTTTTACATGTTAATCCCAAAAAATATTTTCATTTTTTCAAATAAATTTTCTAAAAGTTTGATAAATTAATTTTATTATTATTTTCACAAAAAAATAAAAAATCAATTTTTGAGAAAAATGTATTTTCAAATCATATAAATATTGTAATGACCTGGAATTTTCCATGCAATTTTTTTTATTTTATGGAATTATTATGTGTCCGTGAAAATTGAAGACACATGATTTCAAGGCCCGGGGTTTCCAGAATAAATTCTTGATCTTTTTTTAGGTGCGACCAGTAAACGCGCAAGCGGCGTTTTGTATGTTTCGAACTGGTGCTCGAAATTTAAATCTGAGAACACTGTTGAACTCATTGTGCCGATATTTACTTAAAGAGACCTTCATCTTGACCACAGTAGGTCGAGGGAGGAATTTAGTTTTTCATTTTTTTGTGGGAGAAGAAAAATAATTCAAATAACTTTTTATTTTTCTTTCTTGAAACCTCTTTTTTAATCTTAGGGGTGGAGACCACCCAAAATCTTCTTTTAATGGGAGGTAACTCTTGGTTTCTCCCCCAATTTAATGAGAAAGCTTTAATTAATTTAATTTAATTAACCTAATCAAGTGGCTCCTCACCTCTTGGTTGTGGATTGTAGGAAATGGGGAGGTTTTGGGAGAGCTTTGGTGGAGGACTTTTGAAGAAAGATCCTCCAATGAAGAAGACCGAACAATGAAGAGTGTCTTCCGAACGAGGAACGAGGAACCAATATTCAGGAAGCGCCGACGCATCACCTCCTTCACACCTTCTCCAATGAACAGACGAGGTAGGAACTGTTGTTCAATTTTTTATTTATTATTTTACATTGAATCATTCTCATCAAACTGTGTGCTATTGGTCTAACGTGGAGGGTACATTCCAAACGAACATGGCCCGATCCATCCGCCTTTTCATTGTTGAATCATTATTTGCGGGCAGATTGAAGAATTGAGCAGAACCAATCCACATCACTGGTGACCGATGCCAGAAGGGCATAAGGTGAAGGCAGCGCAACAGCGGCGCCAATGGAGGTTGCGGCCCGTCACCCGCGGTGGAGGAGGAAGGCGGCCGACACGTCGGCAGGCCGTGAAGAGGCTGGGTGGCACGTGTATGCACCGTCGATAGAGGAGGATCCCATGGAATTATAGCCAGGGCGGTGCACCCAGAGGGCCCTCGGTACCCGACCGGACACAGGAGGACAACATTGTTATCACACCAATGGAGGAGGGAGCCGACCAGAAGCCCGGCAGGCCGCGTCATGCCGAGCGGGACCAGTTCAACAGGCCTCCGTGCCAGCAGGCGGTAGCCGAATGGTCTGTTAGACCGTTCGGAATATCGGTGGGCGCCTCCCCGTGGTTTAGCGGCTAGGGCAGGCCTCACCAAGGTGGAACACAGCCATCTGGGTGGACCGAGTCCCGCGGGCGGCTTCAAGAAGGTCACGTCGAACGGGCTGCGCCTAGTGTTTTGCGCCCAGTAGTCTGCGCCCAGCGCATGTCGGGCCCTACCCCGTGGTCTGGTCCACCCCCTCTGTAGGTCGGGATAGCCGTGGCCCAGCCCATCGGGCCCATACCTGGACTGGGTCGGGTTGGCCCATTCGGGGTTGGGCCAGGTCGGTCCGATCGGGTCGGACCGGACCCTGGCCCATCTGGACTCAATTTCACCTTTTGGCCATATCTTGAGAATCTAGTGTCCGTTTGATGATTCGTTTGTGGCACCCGAATCCTTGGATCGAGATGGTCCTTTTGGTATACTCAAATTTTGTTTTCGAAAAGGGTGTGGTATGTCCGGGTTGGATCTAACACGAATCCAACCGGGCCCTCAGGACTAAAAGTCTAATAACATACGGACTGGGCATCTGATAGACGCGCCGCCTTACACGTTGGGTTCCTTATGACGTGACAACCCTTTGGGTTACATCTTCATGGTAATTCATGGAATTTGAAGTATCAAATTATGTCTTGAGGATTGTAACCTCCCTGAATCAGTCATGTTTAGTGTGGGAACCCTGTTCCTGGCTATACTTTAGGAGTCTTAAGATTCTATGTGGGTCATCTTCAGATCCTGTGTGGGTCAACGCTTAGCGTTCCTTTTTGGGTTAGCGTATACCGATCCTATGTTGGTAATCTCCAAATCCTATGTGGATCATCTTAAGATCCTGTTTGGTTTATCTTCGATCCTGTGTGGGTCAACAACAGAGCTTCTCAATGAAGTTAGATGATCTAGCAATACAACTAATCATCTATACTTATGTACTTAAGTTATACCTGGTGTAAGCTAAGTATTTACCTTTGTGGTATTTACCTTCATGCTAATACCTTCATGGTATTCCTCTCTGTGGTGTTACCTTTATGGTACTTACCTTCATGGTGATACCTATGTGGTATTCTTCTGTGTGGAATTACCTATGTGGTGTTACCTTCATGGTGTTTTTCCTTTCGTGGAAAACTTGAGCTTTTGGCTAAAGAGATGGGCCTTGAGTTTCCTCATGAATGAGATGGGTATACTTGATAACATAGGTATATGTATGGGCATATACCTATGTAGGGTTGAATGATGTTTTCATACATTGTGATTACAGTCACTATGGGAAAAATAGCTATTTGTGACGGGATTAATTCTTGTCGCAAATAGTCCGTCCCAGAGGTTATTTGCGACGGGGGGGTTCAACCAGTCACAAATATCTAGTTATTTGCGACTGGATTTGGGGTCCCGTCGCAAAACGTGAGGCGCAGTTTGGCGTGGTCTGCCCACCAAAGCGCAGGAAGGTTATTTGCGATGTGACCCATTGCAAATACCAATGGCGGTAAATAGGTTTTTACGACGGGATGTTGTCTCATCCCAAAAAGTGTGTCGGTAGGAAACTATTTGCGACGGGACCCGTTATACATACCCTTTTAACCGCCGAGAGTAATTAATGTGAGAAAAGGTATTAGTGATGGGATAACCATCATAAATAGTATTTTCACAACTAATCTAACCTATATATACCACCTTCCGTTTTTCTTTCTCTTCCTCTTAATTCTCACATCCGCTCTCTCTCCCAAATCTATTTTTAGTGTGAAAATTTTTCTAAGTTTTTTTTACGAAGAAGTTGTGAAGTTCCCTACACCAATAGTATATCAAGTTTAAAGGTATTTATATTTTATTTAATTAAGTATTTATTTCAATTTTTTCTGTTAATTCGAATTATTGTTGATTAGTTGTAATTAAATAAGATTTAAATTGTTTTGTTATCAGTATTTATTTGTAATAATGAATTGAAATTATTATTACTAATTCTTAATAGTTAGAAATAATTAATAATTAGTAAAAATTAATAATTATTAACGGAAATTAGTTTTGTATATAAATAATTAGCGGTAATTAGTAATTAGTAGTTGTAAATTGTAGTTATTAATAACAATTAATGCTAATTAGTTTGAATTACGGGTAATTAGAATCAATTTGGGGTAATTAGTAATAATTTGGGGTAATTAGTAATAATTAGG
This sequence comes from Viscum album, assembly GCA_963277665.1. Taxonomy (NCBI): domain Eukaryota; kingdom Viridiplantae; phylum Streptophyta; class Magnoliopsida; order Santalales; family Viscaceae; genus Viscum; species Viscum album. The sequence goes on along the minus strand of OY728146.1, from coordinate 2,034,429,706 downwards.
GGTAATTAGAAATAATTAGGTGTAATTAGTCATAATTAGGATTAATTATTAATAATTATGGGTAATTATTAATAATTAGGGGTAATTATTAATAATTAGGCGTAATTAGTACTAATTACGGGTAATTAGTACTAATTTGGGGTAATTAGTAATAATTAGGACTAAATAGGAATTAATATGACTAAATAGGAATATGTAGAAATAAATAGGAATAAGTAGTAATAAATAGTAATATGTAGTAATAATTAGTAATAATTACTAATAATTAGCTATAATTAGTAATAATTAGTAATAATTAGTAAAAATTAGTAAAAATTAGTAATAATTAGAAATAATTAGTAATAAATAGTAATAATGACTAGTAATTAGTAATAATTAATAATAATTAGTAATAAATTGTAATAAATAGTAACAAATAGTAATAAATAGTAATAAATAGTAATAAATAGTAGCAAATAGTAATTAATAGTAATTAATAGTAATAAGTAGTAATAAATTGTAATAAATAGTAATAAATAGTAATAATTAGTAATAAATTGTAATAAATATTAATAATCAGTAATAATTATTAATAATTAGTAATAATTACTAATAATTTGTAATAATTAGTAATAAAAAGTAATAATTAATAATAATTAGTAATAATTAGTCAAAAATTATAATTAATAGTAATAATTAGTAATAAATAGTAATAAATATTATTAAATAGTAATAATTAGTAACAATTAGTAATAAATAGCAGTAAATCGCAATAATAAGGAATAAATAGCAATAAAAAGTGATAAATGGAAATAATTATGAATAATTAGCAATAATTAGGAATAAATACCAATAATTAGAAATAATTAGAAATAAATAGGAATAAATAGAAATAATTAGAAATAATTAGCAATAAATAGGAAAAATTTGTAATAATTATCAATTATTAGCAATTATTAGCAATTATGAGCAATTATTAGTAATAATTAGAAATAATTAGCAATAAATTGGAATTATTAGCAATAATTACCAATAATTAAGAATAAATACGAATAAATATGAATAAATATGGATAAATAAGAATAATTAGGAATTAATAGGAACAATTTGGAATAAATAGGAATAAATAGGTATAAATAGTGATGAATAGTAATAAATAGGAATAAATAGTAAAAAATAATAATAAATAGTAATAAATAGTAATAAATATTAATAAATAGTAATAATTTATAATAATTAGTAATAAATAGTAATAATTAGTAATAAATAGTAATAATTTGTAATAGTTAGTAATAATGAGTAATAATTAGTAATAATTAGTAATAAATTATAATAATTAGTAATAAATAGTAATAAATTGTAATAATTATAAATAATTATTAAATAGGAATAAGTACTAATAATTAGTAAATAAGAATAAATAGAAATCGCAATAAATAGGAATATATAGCAATCAAAATAAATTGGAATAAATATAAAAGGCAATAAATAAGAATAAATAACAATCACAATAAATAAGAATAAATAGAAATCGCAATAAATAGGAATAAATAGAAATCAAAATAAATAGGAATAGGTACCAATCACAATATATAAGAATTGCAATAAATAAGAATAAATAGAAATCACAATAAATATCAATTGCAATAATTAGTAATAATTAGTAATAATTAGTAAATAATAATAAATACTCAAAATTAATAAATATGAATAAATAAAAATCGCAATAAATAAAAATAAACAACAATCACAATAAATAAGAATAAATAACAACCACAAAAAATATGAATAAATAGTAATTTTAATAAATATGAATAAATAGGAATCACAATAAATATGAATAAATAGAATTGTCAATAAATATGAATAAATAATTATGAAATAGGAATAAATTGCAATCATAATAAATATGAATAAAAAAACTTGCAATAAATAGGAATAAATTACAATCACAATAAATATGAAAAAATATCAATCTCAATAAATAAGAATTGTAATAAAATAGGTATAAATTGAAATCACAATAAATAATAATTGCAATAAATAAGAATAAATATCAATAAATAACAATTTCTATAAATATAAATTCCAATAAAAATGAATAAAATCAATTTCAATAATTTTGAATAAATAGGAATAAAATAAATTGCCACAAATGGGAGTAAATAGGAATAAATTGTAATGACTGTGCATAATTTCTAGTGCATTGGTGGATATAATGGCCCAGACAACTCCGGTCCATTCCTTTGGGAAATGTGGGGATGGAGGTGTTCCAGGAGGTCAAGGTTCCTTGGGGGTGCATTTGGGTTGAATTTTAAGGAGAGATAAGGGCAATAGCTTTCGCACGGTTTGGCTAAACCGTGCGCCCAAACCGTGGAAGGATGGTTTTGTATGCAGTGGCTAACACACGGTTAGTGCACGGTTTGTATAACTGTGTGGACTAATCGTGCAAGGAGTTGTTGTCGAGATAGAAGCTAATGCACGGTTAGCACAAGGTTTGTCAAACCGTGAGGACTAACCGTGCGAGCACTTAATGTCAGATCCTAAAATTTCAGATATGAACTTTTTTGCATCTAAATGGGTCATTTCAGCCCCTATGTGGACATAACTCAGAATTACCCTTCCATGGAGGTAGAGGAACCTCTCCCAGATGTTTTAGAGGCGATCTAGAGGCTTCTCTTCGTGAAATGAAGCCAGCTTCTCAATGTATGTGATCCTTTTGTTTGCTTTCTTAGATCTACCTAGATCTAGCCCCCTCTTCTATCAGGATCTTAGATATACACATGCTATGGGTAGAACTAGGTGTGTGGATTTCGAATATGATGAGTCATGGTCTTTATCTTGCTAGGAGGAGAGATCTAAGGAAGGGCTTCGGAGAATCGACCCGGATTCGTTGAGCATTCCTTGACCCTTGTGGTTTCCATCAAAAACCTTTGAGGTATAGATTTTACCTTCATCTCTCTAATTTGTGCATCATGCGGGATGGGTGTCCTCTTGATTTCACGAGACATGGTTGAACCAGTTTAAATGAAGATAATAACTGGCTTAAAGAATGGGGATGGGGATGTTGTTATGTTTATCATTGTTTATCCTATTGTTATGTTGTGAATTGAATAGGCTTATGCCTACTGAAAAACATGGTCGTTGGGGGCCTTTGATTGCACAATTAAATGTTTCCCTATCTTTCTGTACCATTTTATAGAAATTTGTCGAATATGGAAATTGGTTAATCGCGTAAATTTGGTTGATTAAATGAATATCTGGAACCCTTGTGTGATCACCCCGGTTGAGAAAAATGGAATAATGAACATGTGGGTGTTGGTTTTGTTACGTGGTGTGTAAAATGGGGGGGGGGGGATAAATCCTGGTTTATTAAGAATAGGATGGGCAGCGGGGTTACAGTAAATGATATTAAATGGGCAATGATGTGGCACAAGCCTTGTTTTATTATATGGTTGTGGAGATGTGGTTATAGTGGAAGCAGGGCTGTAGTAATGGGTTGTTATATTAAAATAAATTGGAATTTTGATAAATGAATTGTAGGGAATGATAATGAATTAAATGCGGGAACAATCAATGGGGATTGATTGATGATAAAAAGGATGGTTTTGTGTTGTTTTTGATCTATCTAACTTGATTTGTGGTTTAAAGGTTCATTTCTCAACGAAACTCTTGATCTGGTTTGATAATTTCCCAATAGTTAAGGAACTAATAAACAAATACTGTTGAAACATGAAAACCTAAATGGGGTTGGGATTGTTTGTTGTATGCATGCTTCATAATAGCAGTGTCGAGGCACATGATCAGCTTCTCTGTTTAGAAGCCATAGGTTGGGTTGTGTGTTTGGTATACATATATGTATCTGTATCTTTTTGTTTTGTCGCACCCCACCCATGTTGAGAACTTAGTGCCGAACACTCCCATTTTGTGGGAGAGGGTGTTTTCCCCTTAGTCACTAGCTCATTCCTACTCCTTCTTCCATAGGCTGTGATGGTTTGAGGTGACCTTACACCCAAGACTCTTTGGGTAGGTTTTAATTGGTGTGATTTTTTAGCCCAAGACTCTTCGGGAATGTTTACTGTTCCCAAGAACCTTATGGATGAGACCCAGGTGTGTTCGGGCTGGATATGTGGTTTTTGAGGCCCATGTGTGTGCAGGCGGGATATGTGGTTTGTGAGTCCCAGGTGTGTGCGGGCGGGATATGTGGTTTGTGAGGCCCAGGTGTGTTCGAGAGGGTTATGTGGTTTTTGAGGCCCAGGTGTGTGCGAGCATGAAGAGTGTGGTAGCATCAAGACGTTCACTGTTAGAAAGAGCAGCTAGCTAGTTGGGGGAAATGGTACGGGGTACCCAATACTCTTGTTCTTATATACTACTACCTCTTGTTTTGTGTTTCGGTGAGCGGGGCTGGTGAGGTAGGGTGGATAGAATTCTTTTCTAGATTTTGGTTCTTTTGTTCTTCTCACGGGACATTAAGATGTCTCCCCACATGTGTACGAGAGCTTTAGTTTTCCTTACGGAGTATACTTATATGCTCATCCTACGTTTACATTCAGGTTCCCAGGAGGGCTACAAGGGCTGTGAGGGACCCTACTAGTCGGGATAGTTGGATTTGTTGTAGTTGATATACTCTTGTTCCTTTTGGTATTCCACTCTTGAGTTTTCTTGTACTTGTAATTTCTTCCAGAATTGTTTAAACATGCATGTGGGATTGGTTTGGGTTTATTTTCATTTACTTGTTCCTTTTCCTTTTTGTGTTTGACTCATCCTATTTCCTGATATTAAAAAATAAAAAGGGTAATGCCCCCCCTATTTTTGAAAACTCATACCCTTGGTGCTAGTGGCCACTCTGGGGCTTACTGGAGGCGGGACTCGGGGGTCCTTATCTCCCTTTCACTATTTCCATCTCAGAATGGGAATCTTTGGTGGGATGGGGTTGTGACAGAATGGTATCAGAGGTGATTTTTGAAATATAGGATGGAGTCTGGAGTTAGTTATAGTGAGGATTTCATGGGATGGTAGGGAAACAATGTTAGGTGATCTTGGTGCGTCACATAGGCCTGGGAAGATAGGCTAGGACATGCAATTTTAGGGCCCCCCATGATCCGATACAAGGAATCTCAGCCTTCCAAATGACCAAGTGAGACAAAATTGATTACAGGGTAGAGACCCTAGAGAAGGTACATGCATTATCATGTTTGTGTTTTACTTTATTTGGTTGTTCAGGGAAAGAAATTGAAATAAAGTGATAAAATAAAACATTGAGAAAATTACTTACTACTTCGGCTTAGGCGATCATTGTTTACTGTACAGATATGGCACCTGGACTTTGTCCCCGAGTGACTCAGACAGTTGAGGCCCAACAGATTCAGGAGGTTGAGTAGTAGAGGATTGACCGAGAGGAAGAAGATGATCAGTGGAGGAAGACTCTCCGTTCTTTCCAGCGACAAACCCTCAAGAAGTATGAGGGTAGCACTTCGGATATGGATACAGAGGGTGGATTGAGGATATAGGGATCACTTTTACTTTGATCCTTCCTCCGAGGGTGTACTGGGTTCCCCTAGCAGGCAGTTAGCTGAGAGGTGAAGCGTGTCAGTGGTGGACACTCTACCTCGGGGAGAGGTCAGAGGTAGAGGTTTCATGGGATGACTTTGAGAAGGAGCTCTGAGAGTAATTCCTTTCTTCCATAATCAAGGTAGATAAGCGGCATGAGTTACTCTTCCTCTAGCAGGGGAGTATGTCAGTACAAGAAATGGGGATCAAGTTCAAGGGTCTCTTACGCTTTGCTCCGGATCTCTTTCCGGATGAGGAGTCTTGGGCGAGACGTTTAGAGTAGGCGCTTCGTCCTTCACTCCAGTATACTCTCACCCACTTCACCCTTCTGATGTAATTGGTAGTACAGAAGAAGGAATAGGTTGTAGATAGGATGAAATCATTGGGAGGTGCACCACGAGAGGGGATCCAGCTAGGTTCTTCAAAGGGGAAGCCAGTCAGCAGCACAAGTTTCTGGCGAGGCCCTTCCAGCAGCAGCAGGACCCTGCTCCTCCGAGGGCAGACATTGCAGGGGGAGGCCGACCTCAGGGTGCTCCTCAGGGACCTCGTCCATGGCATGGTTGGTGAGGTGGTCGACATCAGAGAGGCGGAGGAGCTAGGCATGGATAGTTTCACGCAGCAGAGTTGGAAGCTCCGGTAGGACCAGAGGTGGTGCGATGTACGATTTGTTTGTTCAGCACTCTCATTTATGCTTATTTCGATTCAGGATCTTCACACTCCTTTTTTGGACCTCGTCTAGCCTGTGCTTTGGGTCTAGACATAGGGATACGTTTCGTACCCCTGGTGCTGAGTACACCAGTTGGAGGTCAGACCAGCGTATCTTGTGTTTTCCAGGGATGTGGGCTGACGTTGGGACCACATCGATCTAGTGGGGATCTTCTTTTTCTATAGATGAATCCATATGATGTCATCCTAGGCATCGACTGGTTGTTTTTTTAGTGCCGTTACCGACTGCTTCCGAAGAATAGTCATGTTCTCCGATGTGGATGGGCAGCGTGTAGATTTTTTTGGCGAGAGGAGCTATCAGGTGGGATGTCGGCCTGTGAAGCCTCCCCTTTCTTTGTTAAGTGGGTTATCAGTGGGTTCAGCTTATATAGAGATGATGGATATTCTAGAGGTTGTTGGGGAGTTCCTCGATGTTTTTCCCGAGGAGGTTGTGACTCTACCCCCACCCCCCCGACATGACATTGATTTCAAGATAGACTTACAATCTGGTGGCCAACTTATTTCGATAGCCCCTTATCGGATGGCACCTTCGGAGTTGCGGGAGTTGTAGATTCATATTGAAAATCAGATGGAGAAGGGTTTTGTTCGACCCAGCGTGTCACAATGGGGTGCTCTAGTTTTGTTCGTGAAGAAGGCAGATGGTGGTCTCTGGCTATGCATAGACTACCGAAGGTTGAATTAGGTAATGGTCAAGAACCGTTACACCCTTCAAAGGACATATGATCTCTTCAACCAGCTAAGGGGAGTAGGTTCGTTTTCTAAGATTGATCTACGATCTGGATATCATCAGCTAAGGGTAAGGGATAGTGACATCTCGAAGACGGATATCAGGTGCAGTTATGGGCACTTCGAGTTTGTATTGATGTTGTTTGGAGTTACGAATGCACCAGCTGTGTTCATGGGACTTATGAACTTTGTCTTCTGAGAGTTTCTGGACCGGTTCGTCATTGTGGCTATTGATGACATCCTGATCTACTCAATATCAGAGGAGGAGCACCTTGATCATCTCAGGGAAGTCTTGGAAGTCCTTCAACACCACCATATTTGTGGGAAATTGTCGAAGTGTAATTTCTTGATGAAAGAGGTACACTTCCTTGGTCACGTAGTGTCTTAGCATGGAGTGTCAGTGCACCCGTCGAAGGTGGAGGCAGTTGTTTCTTAGGTGGCACCCAAGAGGATTGCATAATTTCTTAGTTTCCTAGGGTTGGCAGGTTATTATTGGAGGTTTGTTTCAGACTTCTCTCGAGTTTCTGCTCCTTTGATAGCTTTGACAAGGAATGACCAGGTCATTCTATGGAGCGAGCAGTCCCAGAAAACTTTTGACTACCTGAAGGAGAAGTTGGTCAGTGCTACAGTACTCAGATTACCAGAGGAAGGGTTGTTGTATGAGGTGTTTTGTGATGCTTCTGTCCTTGGTTTGGGGTGCGTAATGATGCATAAGAATGGTGTGATCTGTTATGGGTCTAGGAATTTTCTCCCTCACGAGCGTAACTATGCCACCCATGACCAAGAGCTTGTAGTAGTAGTGTTCGCAATGAAATTTGGGTGACATTACCTCATTGGGGAGAACTTCATGGTCTTCTCATATCATAAGAGCTTACGTTATATCTTCTCCCAGTGTGACCTGAACTAACGGTAGCAGAGATGGACTGCGTTTCTCCAAGAATATGACTTCGAGATCTCTTACACTGAAGGTAAGGGCAACATTATGGCGGATGCCCTGAGCAGGAAGTCACATAAGGAAGTGGTTCAGGAATCCATTGGTTCTTTGAAAGCGATGGAAGAGTTGGATGCCTTGCACATGGACGAAAGGGTAGAGGGTGTTATAGGATATTTGTTTCAGATGATTGTGTAACCCTCCCTGTTGCAGTAGGTGGAAGAGTATCAGTGGGGAGACTCCGAGGATGAAGTAATGCGTGATCGTATTGATCTGGGAAAAGCTCCAGAAGGATGGTCAGAGGACAACCAACATCAGATGATTTTTCATGGAAGGTTTTTTTTTCTAGAGGCGATGCAAGAGGGAGTTATCCATGAGTTCCATAGCTCATCCTTGGTGGTACATCTCGGGGTTTCAAAGATGTACCGAGGCCTGAGGGAATAGTTTTGGTTGACCGAGGTGAAATGGACAGTGGCAGAGTTTGTGGATAGGTTCCTAGTGTGTTAGTAAGTAATGATTGAACACTGTGTCCCCAGTGGGTTGTTTCATACTTTAGATGTCCCTGAGTGGAAATGGGATGAAATCTCAATGGTCTTCATCACCAGACTACCCAAAGCTCAGGGTGGTTATGATGATATCTGGGTAGTGGTGGATCGACTGACGAAATCAGATCACTTCTTATCAATTAAGGAGTCAGGCCCGGTGAGTACCTCATAAAAGAGGTACGTAGATGAGGTTGTGTGTTTTTAGGGACTTCCGAAGACTATCATCTTATATCAGGATACTTGGTTTACCTCACGAGTCTGGAGTGGATTACAACAAGCTTTTGGCACCCAGCTACGCCTGAGCACTTCTTTCCACCCCTAGACCAATGGGAAGACAGAGCGGACTATCCAGATGTTGGAGGACATGCTATGAGCATGCGTTCTGGATTTCGGAGGATCATGGGTGCGACACATGCCTTTAGTAGTGTTTTCCTACAATAATAGCTTCCACTCTACTATTGGCATGGTGCCGTTTTAAGTATTGTATGGAAGACCATTTTGTTCACCCATTTTATGGGCAGAGGTTGGTGAGATAGGTGCTCTTTGGCTAGAGGTTGTATAGAGAACCACAAAGAAATATCATCTTGTGCCTGAGAGAATGAAAGAGGCTCAGGACTGATAGAAGTCTTATGCTAATCGTCAGAAGAGGCCCTTGGATTTTGAGGTGGGAGATCATGTGTTCTTGATGGATTCCACTCGAAGGGGGTAGAAGAGGTTTGGGAAGGGGAGTAAGCTCTCCCCTAGGTTCATCGGACCTTTCGAGGTGCTGAGGCGAGTCGGCGAGGTGGCATATCAGCTGGCCTTGCCACTTCAGTTGGAGAAGGTTCATGACTTCTTCCATGTCTCCCAACTTCGTCGCTACTTACACGAAGACTCTCACATTATCGACTGGGGAGAGCTAGATATTGGAGATGATACGACCTTCGAGAAATGACCAGTCAGAATCGAGGATCCTGAATAGAAGGTGCTTCATGGATGAACCATCACCTTGGTTAGTGTGTTGTGGAGGCATGGAGGCCTCGAGGAGAGAACTTGTGAGTGGGAGGCTTAGATGCACGCTCATTACCTAGAGTTGTTTTGACTTGTGTATTAATTTGTTCTTATGAGCTTTGTTTTGATGGTATACTATGTACCTTTGATATATGGAATGCTTGGCTTGTCGGTTGTGAGATGTTTTGTTTCCATGTTCTCTGGAAGAGTGTAACATGTCCAGATGTGTGTGGAAGGGGAAAAAACTTGATCATTAATCGAGATTCATTAATGCGGATGCGATTGAACCCGTGTGGGTGAGTCAGTGCCGCCTAAAGCGGATAATATCTCGACATTGGAGAAGGAATTTCCCAAGCTGTGTGTTTGGGTAGTGTGCTGGTTGTATGGTGTTAGGGGCATTGTAAGTGGGAAAAATCATAATATATGGAAGTGGGAAGAACAAATTCTTAATCGAGACGCATTAATGCAGATGCGATTAAACCCGTGAAGGTGAGTCAGTGCCACATAAAGCAGATAATATCTTGACATAGGAGAAGGAATTCATACCAAATATGATTAGGGTTGTTCGTTGGGTTCCTGTTATAATGAGAGACCTAAGAGGTATCTTGCTTGAGGCGACCTTACACCCAAGACTCTTCGGGTAGGTTTCGATTGGTGTGATTTTTTAGCCGAAGACACTTCGTGCAGGTTTACTGTTCCCAGGAACCTTCGAAATGAGGCCCATGTGTGTTTGGGCGGGATATGTGGATTGTGAGGCCCAGGTGTGTGTGGGAAGGATATGTGGTTAATGAGGCCCATGTGTATGCAGGCGGGATATGTGGTTTGTGAGGCGCAGGTGTGTCCGGGCGGGTTATGTGGTTTGTGAGGCCCAAGTGTGTACATGCAGGAAGAGCGTGGTAGCGTCAAGACGTTCACCGTTAGGAAGAGCAGCTAGCTAGTGTGGGGGAAATAGTGCGAGGTACCCAATACTCTTGTTCTTATATACTACTAGCTGTTGTTTTGTGTTTTGGTGAGCATGGCTAGTGGGGTTGGGTGGATAGAATTTCGTGCTAGGTTTTGGTTCTTCTGTTCTTCTCACGGGACATTAGGATGTCTCCCCATATGTGCATGAGAGCTTTAGGTTTCCTTACTGAGTATATATGTATGCTCACCCTACGTTTACTTTCAGGTTTCTATGAGGACTACCAGGGTCATTCGGGACCCTACTAGTCAGGACAGTTGGAGTTGTTGTAGTTGTTGTACTCTTGTTCGTTTTGGTATTGCACTCTTGAGTTTTCTTATACTTTTACTTTGTTCCAGAATTGTTTAAACATGCATGTGGAATTGGTTTGGGTTTATTTTCATTTACGTTTTCCATTTCCTTTTGGTGTTTGACTCATCCTATTTCCTGATCTTAAATAATAAAAATGGTAATGCCTCCCATATTTGTGAAAACTCATACCCTTGGTGATAGTCGCCACTCTGGGGCCTACTAGAGGCGGGACTCGGGGGTCATTACCACCCTTTCACCATTGCCAGCTCAGAAGGGGCATCTTTGGTGGGAGGGGGTCGTGACTGTTGCACTCCTTTTGTTCGATGACTCTTCTCCTTTTAACTTTAATCGACTCAAAATGTTATGAAAAGTATGCTTCTACGTATGCGTATCAAATCTTTTATGCACGATTTTGAATATGAATTCATAGGACAAAATTTTTCATAATGTTTTAAGGTGGTTACAGTTGAAAGAAGATGATTCATCGACAAAAAAGGAGTTCTTTTTTTCAAAGACACCTTTAATTGCAACTTTCTCCCACTGAAATCACAATGAAGAATATGTTCGGTGGTATTCCTATACATTCTCGTATGAACAAGAATGAATATGCATACTTCTAAGAAGATTCTATATTGTGATTTTAGTGTGACAATGTTGCAAGTAAATGAGATTTTGAACAAAAGAGTAGTCATCAATCCACTGGAAATTGTGTCACTCGTAAATAATGGTAATTATTATGAAGTAGTTGTGATTAATTATCTTCTTTTTTCATATAGGGTTATTATAATTTCAAATAATTCTAAAATAGTAATGATTTTATATTTTTTAGAAAAATATGGAATAAGAATGTTGACAACAGTCTTTTTTAAATGATCGCACTTGGATAAATTAGTACAGAAATCCAAATGGTTCTGGTTTAAATGATGTATTTATTCAGGGTGTTGAAGCATTCTTATCATTTTCATCATCAAAACCAGAATATGTTTCATAAGGAATAATAAAGGGTCCTTGTAAAAAATGTGCTTTGAGAATGTTGGACACATTTGAAAAGGTTGGGGGACATCTCTTGCGGTTTGGTTTTCAGCCCGATTACGTTTTTTTGGTATCAACATAGAGAACACAGTTCCAGAGAAGATACTAATAACTAGATTCAAGATCCATCATTATTTATTAATTTAGTACATGATTTTTTAGGTCCATTTGTTCAAAAAACTGAAACTCATGATGATATCGATACTCCTGAGTTGGTACCATCCTAATTTTATGAGTTGTTGTGGTTTGCTGAGGATGTATTATACCCTGGTTGCAAGATAAGAAAATTATAAGCAGTTGCAAAATTTTTTGCTATTAAATCAGATAATTCAATTTCAAACAACTATTTTGATCAGATATTTTCTTTGTATAAAATTATGTTACCTGAAGGAAATGTGTTGCCTGCAAATTAATATGAGTTTAAGAGGCTGGTTCATAACATGGGCCATAGTTATCAGAAGATTCATGCATGTCTAAAAGATTTCATCTTATATTATGGTGAAAATGAGTCATTGGATAGTTGTCCCTCATATGGATAATCGAGGTATAAAGAATCTCAACCAGGGATGTCTGGATTGATTCCTATAAAACGGTGGAGATATTTCCCCCTTACACCCAAGTTGCAACATTTATTTATGTCTCAGAACACAACGCCAATGATGTCATGGAACAAAACCCTGATTTCAACAGATAAAATCTTGTACCATCCATCTGATAGTGATTCATGGAAACATTTTGACCATCTGCATCCATCTTTTGTATTAGATGCCCAGAACGTGTGATTGTGTCTTTCTACTGATGGTTTTGGTCCTTTTGGTTCTAATGGTAGTAAGTATTTATGTTGTCCTATCTTTATAACTCTGTACAATTTACCTCCGTAAATTTTGATGAAGGATCCTTATATATTTTTGACCTTATGAATCCATAGACATCCAAAAAATAATATTGATATTTATTTGAAACCATTTATTGATGAGTTAAATACATTGTGGAGTAATGGTGTTAGTATATATGATGTTTCTACGATACAAGATTTCATATTAAAAGCTAGATTGATATGGATGATCAGTGAATTACCATTATATGGCACATTATCTAGCTAGAGTACATATGGTTTGATATCATTTCCTTACTGTATTAAAGACAACAATTCCTTTATGCTCGTCAATGGAAAAAACCTTTCTATTTTGACTGTCATTTCATATTTCTTCCAACTGATCATCCTTTTAGGAGGAAAAATATCATTTCAGAAAACGTACAATTGAAATGGATGAACCTCCAAAAATGATCTTAGGTACAGAGTCAAAATCAGTTGTATTTTCATTACCTCCCATCACATTTTGGCCAACAGTAAACCAACAGAAAATTCATGGATTTGGGAAAGTACATAATTAGATAAAACGAAGCATTTTTTGGGATCATTCATATTGGTTCGATTTTTTGGTCTGCCACATGTTGGATTTCATTCATATTTAGAAGATATTTTTTATAATTTAACTCATACTATTTTAGATACACTAGGTAAGACCAAAGATACTGTAAAGGTACAATTATATCTTGCTAAAATTTGCAGGCGACCAGAACATGAACTTTTTGAAAATGTCAGATCACAGAGGTTAATGAAGCCAAAAGAAGATTATACCCTATGCAAAGAGTGTCACTTATTATTTTTCCAGTGGATTGCAGATTTGAGACTTCCAGATAGCCATGCTTTCAATTTGGGAAGATGTTTTAAGAATGGTTATATTACCGGATTAGAAATTCATGATTGATATGTTATAATAGAAATACTTATGAGGATTGGATTCAAAGGATTGTCTAATTCTATTATTTGAGATTCGATAATAGACATATCGTATTTTTTTCAAGACATTTGTGCTGTGATAACAGACTACGATGCGCTAAGGCAAATGGAAGAAGATGTTGATATAGTTATATGTAAACTGGAAAAAATATTTACACCGCTTTCATTAACTCATTGGAACATCTGATATTACATTTTACACTTGAAGCTAAATGTTGAGGTCTAGTACAGTTTTGATGGATGTACCCATTCGAGAGATGAATACAGAAATTGATGAAAAAACTTCGTAACAAAGCATCAGTTGAAGGCTCAATTAATGAAGCTTATTTATAGGAGGAAGTTGTTTTTCTCTGCTCTCATTATTTTGAATCTGAATATCCCACAAAACACAACATCATGGGATGGAATGATGGAAATTTTAATGTTGAAATGGAAAGTCAATTATCAGTTTTTAATCAGACAAATCTTGGTTTAAGTGCAGTTCACGAATAATGACTTTTAGATGATGAACATCATAGAGCTTACACATAAGTTCTGCTCAACTATGATGAAATGACATCATTTATAATGTGAGTCCTTCTATCACTTATTCTATAATTTATTTTATAGTATGCAAACTTATTTTATTTGTAGGTTTCATGATAATCATATCAAGAAACAACTCCAAAAAATTAAAACAGTTTCTCTTGAATAAACGCAGAAAAAAATAATTACTCAATGGTTTAAAAAACTAGTAACATAAAATATTGATGGTTTAATATCAATTCTGTTTATGATTTAGTATATTGATAATTTTTTTACAAATTTTCTGTTCTCTCAACATACTAACAAAATTGATAAGCGATTGTGTATATTGAGTAACCCATTATCCAAAATGGTTAAATATAATAATTCATATGTGGTTAATGGTTTTCAATTTCATACATGTGCATATGGGTAATAATAAAGAATGAACAATTGAGTTTTCTTCAGAGGACCGCATCACAGAGAAACTAATGTTGGATTTTAGGGCATTCTAGATGAAATTATTAAGTTGTGTTATCTAGGATAGAATTACATAACAATATTTAAATGTCAGTGGTTGGATAATGAGAGGGGCTTGCACCTTCATCCGAATCATGGACTTGTTGATATTAAATATAATAGTCTTCTTGCAGTAAATTAACCATTTTTACTGGCTCAACAGGAACATAAAATACATTATGCAAAGTATTGTGCTACTTCAAGCGACATGATTAATTGGTGGAGCATAATAAAAATGAAATAATGGGAAAAACAGTTTACTGAAACTAAATGTGGTTCCGTTGAAGTGGAAGGAATTCAGATTTTTCAATAGATAACTCAAAATCCATCTTTTTCATAAAGAGACATAAATATCGATGATGTCACCCCACAATTTAGGATTGATGGTGAAGAAGATGTTAATGATGTTACAAATGAATTTTAAATGACGAGAAATAATGAAATTGAAACTCATATGGATATTGACGATGCTAAGAAGGAATATGAAGACATTGACATTATCATATATGAATATGATGATGAAGGTGAACATTGACATAGTTTAATGATGGTTATAATCATCACAAATATATATCTATATATAATAGCTATTTTTAGATATCAGGAAAAAACATTAATTTTGTGTTTCAGATGGACCCTGATCTATTTAGAGAATTGGAGGAGGCTGATCTACCTTTGGATGAGGGGGGATTTGGATCATCTGACCCTAATCCTACTGGAGGTTCAGGGGGTACGCTGAGGGGGCGCTGTCTTGCATGACTGATCATTCATGACCCTATCCCTGAGAAACATCCACATCTTGGATTTGATCCACACACACAGAGGTATGGTAACCCGTAAATTTTAGTTATCTTTACTTAATTAATTTATATATATACAAATTGTTTCATTTTTTTATTCATTTTTCAGAGTTTTGTGCATGTAGTTATTAGACAGGGGAGCGCTAACTTGCATAATTATTTTGCACAATTTTAGAAGGAGGGCCAGTAAGAAAGCAGGGATGACAGAATTTGATGAGTTCTTTAGAGGCCACCGAACAGAGTACATTTCATCTCATGTTTGGGATGGATTATGTTTACACTGGTTGGGTGGATGTTTTTAGAGGAGATCTTCAGTGGGTTGGCAGAATCGGGGGAGACAATAGGTGAGGCATCGAGCTGGTATCTGTACATTCAGTACACATAGAGAGCATATGGTAAGTATCTTTTTTAGATATTTTATATAAAATTATATATAAACAATTTAATTTTTATTTTTATAAGTAGTCAGGCATCCTGATATTATGGAGTATGATGTTTATCGGAGGATGTATTGTGATCCAGCCATAAGAGATATTAGAGGAGATCACCAACGTCAGATTGTGGTTAGTATTTTCTTTCAGTTTGACAATTAACTTCATATAATATTTTCACATTTTTAATTTTAAATTGGAACTTAAGGAGTCATATGAGGTTGTGACCTCTCAGGCGCAGGTTGAGATTCAAGACTAGATGGCTGATCCGACTAGTGCCCACCATTTCGATGAGGTAGCATGGATGCAGGGGACTCTTTATGGATTTGAGAAGGGACCAGTAGTTGGTTTCAGCATTAATTTGACTCCTGGTACTTATTATTGTAATATTGTGATGTAGGAATTCAGCTATAGAGGAGATCATGTAGAGGCATCATCTTTTACCTCACATTATCAGGAGTAATCACGAACTTAGACTAAGCTTATAGAGAGTTTGCAGAAGCATCTTGAAGAGATGCGTCAGTAGAAGCAATAGCAGCACGAGGGGGATATGTGTCGATGGCTGCAGCAGCAGCAGCATCCCCATGAGTAGATGGAGTACATGTTCCATATGACTCGTAGTTCTGGGATAGACTTTCCTACACCATCTCCTATAGCTCCACCTCCTCTAGAAGACAACCCTCTAATGATTTTTCTTATGTTAAAAACATTTGAATTCCAGATTTGTTTTAATATGAACTATTTATAGTTTCTGTCTTTTATATTTATGCGAATGTTGCATAATTTAATTTTTTTATTCTTAATATTTTATAATTTTTTATTAGTATATTATTTTTTAATATTTTTTTTATTTTACTAATAATAATAATATAATTATTTTATAATTCTTTTATACTTTCTGTGAATATTGAGAATTTTAATATTATTTTAAATTTTTTATTATTTTAAAAATATTAATATTATTTTTTCATTAATCATAATTTTATTAAATATATTTTTTTAGTATTATATTTTTAATATTTTTTTATTTTACTACTAATAATAATAATATATGATGATTTTTTTATTTTTTTTCGAGAATATTGAGAATTTTTAAAAGAAATTATTTTTATTATAATATTAATATTATTTTTTCCTTAATCATAAGTTTATTATATATATATATATATATATATATATATTTTTCCGTTGTTTAGTATTTGTGATGGGACTTGTTGTGACCGGACCCCGTCGCAAAAAGTTTAAATATATATTTTTTAAAAACATATTTGCGATCGGAAGATTGCCCCATCGCAAATACTATTTGTGACGGGCCCGTCCTAAAAGGTTTTTATATATAATGTATATAATAGGTGAATTATTTGCGATGAGGATGTTCCACATCATAATTACTATTTGCAACGGGCCCATCGCAAAAGGGTTATTTATATATAATGTATATAATCAGAGACTTATTTGCAATGGGCGCATCGCAAAAAAGAGTATTTGTGATGGGGCCCCGTCGCTAATGCTAATTTGCGATGGGATCCTGTCGCAAAAATCCCGTCACAAATACCTCTAATTCCAGTAGTGAATATTACTTTTTGGTTTGTCCTTTTTGGATTTTGGGAGACCATCAGACGTCTTAGGGTCCTTACTAAGTATTGTTATACTCACCCCTACACGAGTTATGCCCACACCTTGTTGTGTCTTGTGCAGATAACAGACAACACTGATCGTGGTTGAGGATACCTGAACTAGAGGCTTCTCAGAGGTGGACCATTAGACGAGGTATACTTCAGAGATGACTGTTCAAGATCTGTACCTACCCTTCAAGTAGGATCCTTGGTAGGTGTTCACAGGATCTATTTCAGTTTTACTTAAACTTTCGAGTTGGGCTTGTATTCTGGCCCCTTAATTACTATACTCACTCTATTTACTATATAGTTTACCTTGTTATTGTATCATGCTATGTTCTTAGATTGTATGAGTTGCAGGTTAAAAAGGAAATGCCTTCCCATTTTTAGGGATATGCCTTTCCGGTGCTAGTCGCCATCACTTGGCCTATGGAAGGAGTGTTAGGGGTAGTCACGACACGAGCCCCAGGGGACAGGTCGTGACAAATTGATTTCAGAGGAGTCAGTTCTACTGATGTCCATGGAATTTGATCTTTTAATCAGCAATACTGTTAAGTGTTATGAGTGTGGTTATTAGTTTGGGGAATCCAGTGTTGGTGTGGCGGTCGACGTATCCATACACATGGACCCTGACTATGAATTTTTGACTCAGTATACAAAAACAATGTTTTCATGTGTGTCTTTAAAAATTTTACATTGTGATCACTTTGAGTCAGCTCACCAGGTATAACATATTTACCATAGTACAACATATTATTTCCAGGATGCCTCCACATAGATAGACATCCATGGATCCAGGAAGATTATGCGATGAAAAACCATCGAGTGATGAGGCTTTGGTGTAGGGCCCCCTTTTGGCAGTTATACCATCTGGTGGTGTATCGGCAGCAACACTTTCCATTGGGCAGCCGTTGCCACCTTCCCCAGAAGCTGAGGGTGCATGCCACTTGAGCACATTGCATGATTTTTAGCACTAGAGTCCGCCGAGGTTGCGAGAAGAGACGGATCCACACACAGTTGAGGATTGGCTGGAGGCCATGGTTAGAGTTTTTCGATGGGCAAGGACTCCAGCTGATCTCATAATGATCCTTGCCACTAGTCTTCTATAGGTAGTAGCAAGCAGATAGTGCGGCTTGATTCTCTAGGTTCACAATGAGGCCACTCTCATTTGGGCGGACTTAGAGAGCCTTTTCAGGGAAAAGTTCATCCCAGCGATCTTACGATCTATGCGTATATAGGAGATTCTCCACTTATAGTAGGGTAGCATAACCGTGGCTTAGTATTTAGTGAGGTTCACTGACCTATCATGCTACTCACTGACATTGTGCATGACCCTTACTTCAAGGCCCCAACCTTCAACCAGGGGCTCAGACGGGAGATTAAAGCTTTGATGAATTCTCTCAGCATCCTGACACAGGCGGGGGTGTTAGAGAGAGAACTCTAAGGGGAGAGCTTCCTTGCTGAGTAATCACCAACATTGAGACTAACCACCAAATATTATGTAGCTTAGTCATCTATAGTTGGCATCAGATAAATGAAGTAGCGGTCTAGGAGGACTAGACCAATATGTGGGCGACCACAGGATACAGGGTCAGTCTTGCGGGGCTCTCGAGATAGAGCAGGACAGGCGAGGAGCAGGTAGTGTTACTCGTGTAGCGGGCAGGGTCACATGGCTCACGACTGCTCAACCCGCCGTATGGACGACCAACAGATGGTCGGAGGACCACCTAGTAAGTGGTGAAGATTAGATTGAGGAGGTCCATAGGTAGATGGTGGACGTGGCAGAGGAGTTGGACGTGCATCAGGAGGTGGGTGGTGATACGAGGTTCTACCGCCACCACCACTAGGTGGCCCACCCCGACCATAGGGAGTGGTTGGACAAGGGCAAGCTCAGCTCCATGCAGCTGTGTCCTATGACCATGGTGCTCCGTAGATGATTAGAGGTACGATCTATGTCTATACCACCTTAGCTGTAATACTTATAGACACATGAAATTGTCACTATTTTATTTCCATAGGCCTCATTCGGATATCAAAGATTCCAGTGGAGCCATTGGCTTGATCATTATAGATAGATACTTTTACGGGATATGATTCAATGATTACACACTAGTGCCGGTTGTGTGAGGATACTCTGGAATACGAGATCTTCGGCTGAGATCTTCTTGTAGCAGCATTGAGGCCTTATGACATAATCTTGGGTATGGATTCGTTATCTACATTCCATGCTCAGATCGACTGTATTAGGTGCAATGTACGATGTGTCTACAAGGATGGGACCAGGTTTTACTTCACCATCACGAAGAGAACCTTTGCAGCACAAGATGGAATTATCGAGAGGAGGTTGCATCATATCACACATAAGTTGGCTTTCTTTACCCTCAGAGAAGTTGATGTTGAGAGTCCGAGTTATCCTGTAGTGGTGGACCAATATGATGATGGTTTCTCTGACGATGTTCTGGGTTTACCTCATCACAGAGAGGTGGACTTTTACAACAACTTGTATCCCCGGAAGTCACTGATATCTACACCAACATATCGGATGGATCTCGTGGATCTTTGAGAGTCACGAGTATAGGTGGAGGACTTATAGTGAAAGGGATTCATTAGGCCCATTATTTCTCCTTGGACAACCCCGATTTTGATCGGCAAGAAGGAGGATGGGAGTTTGAGACTTTTTGAGAACTATCAGCACCTGAACTAGGTGACCATGAAGAACTAGTACCCACTACCGAGTATTGACGTTCTTTTTGATTAGCTGAAGGCAACATGGTGGTTCTAAAAGTTGGACAACATATCAGGCTACCACCAACTCAGGGTACGTGATGAGGATGTGCTGAAGACGACCGTCAGATGTCGATATAGCCATTATGAGTTCTTGGTTATTCCATTCAGTAAGAACAATTCCCCAATAATGTTTATGGGACTCATGAACAAAATCTTCCTTCCACACATCGATCACATTGTGGTAGTCTGCATCGACAACATTCTGGTTTACTTAGCTAAAGAGGAGGAGCATGGCTATCATTTGCAAATAGTTCTTGACATACTCCAAGAGCACCAGCTTTATTGTAAGCACTCGAAGTGCCAGTTCTGGATCTTAGAAATTCACTTTCTTAGACACATCATCTCAGAAGATGAATTTGTGGTGGATCTATTGAATATCGAGGCTGTACTTTCTAGGGAGCCACCTAGGAGTGTGATGGAGGTGCAGAGTTTCCTGGGTTTGTCCAGTTACTTCCAATGGTTTATGACTGACTTTCCAAGAGTTGAAGCACCCTTATTAGCATTGACGAAGAAGGGGTAGCCCTTCATGTGGTTAGAGAAATTACAGTGGAGTTTCTAGGAGCTGAGGTAGAGACTGACGAGTTCCCCCATCTTGAGGTTACCAGAGGAGGGTGTTGAGTAGAAAGTCTAATGCGACGCATCTGGGACTGGGCTTGGATTTGTCCTGATACAGGAGTGAGCAGTGATCTCTAATTGTTCTCAACAGCCGTCACATCATGTGTAGATCTACGCTACCCATGAACTAGAGATAGAATAAGTGTTCTTTTCCTTGAATATGTGGTGACAATACTTGCTGGGTGAGAATTTTATTGTCTACTATGATCACAATAGTCTAAGGTCTATCTTCTATCAAAAGGACATGAACCTGAAACAGCGGTGTTCGATTGAGTTCCTCAAGGACTATGACTTCGAGATAGTCTATAATATTGTAAAAGGGAAAGTAGTATAATATGCACTCAACCAGAGATATGGTATACAATTTCTAAGTGAGGCGACAATGATGCTAGCCACTTTGTGGATATCCTTTGTGGATCGAGATGGAATAGATTATCTTCCGTATCTGACAGTCACTCCCCCACTCCATCATCAAGTTAGGGAGATGCAGCTTGGGGACACTAACTGTGACACTCAATGTACTTAGATATCCACAGTATAGGCACCTGATGGATTTTATGAAGGTTGGAAGCATGTCATCCTCTCTAGAGGGAATACAATGGTACTAGTGGTGCTAAAAGAGGAAGTGTTGAGTGAGTTCCATACGTCCCCTTTAGCGGTACATCCAAGAGTGTCGAAGAGGTACTGGTACCTTCAGCATCAGTACAGGTTTCTAGGAATGAAGAAATGAGTGGAAAGGTTTGTCTCATGGTGCCTCACATGTCCGCATGTGAAGGTATCACATCAGGTTCCAGCGGGCTGAGTTCAGCCACTAGAGGTTCCAGAGTGGAAGTGGGATGGAATCTCCTTGGACATTGTGATAGGAATTCCACACACATCCAAGGGACATGATTCCATCTGGGTGATCGCTGAATGACTAACCATGTGAACCCACTTCCTACCTATTAGAGTGCAGGGTTCAGTAGAGGACATGGGAAGCCTCTATGTGCAGGAGAATGAATGACTTCATTGAGTTCCTTCAATGATTGTCTCCAATAATGATGCACGTTTTACTTCCCGGATATAGAAGGGGTTGTTTGATGCATTTAGGACTCCGGTTATTTTTAGCACTGCATTTCATCCTCAGGAAGATGGTCAGATAAAGTGGACCCTTCAGACCCTTGAAGACATGATGCATTCTTACGTCCTTGATTTCGGCCAGAGCTGGGAGGGTCACTAGCCCTGGGTGGAGTTCGTTTACAACAACAGCTATCACTCCACCATTCGTATGGAACCATTTGAGGCATTGTACGACCGACCATTCATATCACCTCTGTTCTGGACTGTCCCAGGGGAGTCAAAACTCATGGGACCAGAGATGGTACATGCTACCATAGAGAATGTGGAGATCATCCAAGAGCGGATGAAGACTGCACAGAGTAGGCATATGTCCTATGCTGATAGGAGTCGAAGACCTCTATAGTTCTGGGAAGGTGACCATGTCATTCTACGAGTCTCGCCTCAGTACGGTTTGTGTAGATTTGGTCGGGGAGACCAGTTATCTCCGAGGATCATCGCACCCTTTTAGGTCCTTAACAGAGTTGGAGAGGTTGCTTACCGCTTATCTCTTACCCCTTAGTTGCACCGGGTGCACGGTGTTTTTCACGTATCCTAGTTGAGGAGGTATGTGCATGATCCCTCACACATCATTGACTGGGGAGAGAAAGATATCGACGACAGGGAGATGTTTTTGGATGTTTCATAGGAGATTGAAGATCGATAAGAGAGAGTCCTTTGTGGGGGATCGATACCTCTGGTGCATATACGTTGGCAGCACAAGAACCTTCATGAGAGAAAATGGGAGTCGAAGGCTCAAATTCAAGCTCAGTACCCCTACATGTTTCTCTAGACTGTGTTGTGGATTTCTGGGACACAAAGCCCTAAGGTGGGGAGGATGTAAAGACCCGAAATTTTCCATTTAATATTTTTAGTCATAGGAAATTATTACGAGTCCTTGAAAATTTACAATGAATGATTCCGAGGCCCGGTGTTCCCAGAATGAATTTCTAAAAAAAATTAGTTACGATTCTTAAACGCACGACCAGTGTTTCGTAACATTTGAACCGGTGCTCGGAATTGAAATTTGAGGACACCATTGTACTCACAATGCTTATATCGACTCAAGGAGAACTTTACCTCAACTACAGTAGTTTGAGGGTGGAATTTAGTTTTTATGTTTTTTATGGGAGAAAAAAAAAAATAAATAATTTTTTTTTGTTGTTTCTTGAAACCTTCTTTCGAATCTTAGTGGTGGGAACCACATGGAATCTTCTTTTAATGGGAGTTAACTTTTGGTTTCTCCCCAAATTTGATGGGCCAAAATTAATTGATTTAATTTACATAACTTAATTAAGAAGATCCTAACCTCTTGGTTGGATATCAATGGAAAAGGGGCCATTTAGGGAGAGCTTTGGTGGAGAAATCTTAAAGGCAGATCCTCTAATGAAGAAGATCCTCTAACAAAGGGCGTCCTCCAAATGAGGAACGGGGTAATTATGTTTGGGAAGCACTAATGCATCATATCATTCTTCACGCCTTATCCAATGAACTAACGTGGTTGGGAATTTGGTTGAATTTGTTCTTCATTATTTTATGTAGAATCATTCTCCTCGATCTGCGTGCTATCTTTCTAATGCGGAGAGTACGAGACAAATGAGCACGGCCTGATCCCTCCACGTATTCATTTTTGATGCATTCTTTAGGGGTGGATCGAGGGGTTGAGTGTAACTATACCACGTCACTGACGACTGACGCCATCAAGGAACCAGGCGGCGGTCGGCCCTCTGGCCAGTTGCGAGGGTGGCCACGACACAACCGCGCAGCCAGAGGAGGTCGCAGCCTGTTGGCCTTCATGGAGGAGGAAAACGACTGGTATGTTGTATGGCTGTGAGGAGTTAGTTAGGCTCACATCTGCACCACCAGAAAAGGAGGAGTTCGTGGTTTCTTAGTTGTGGCGGTGCACCCGGAGGGTGACCGACAACCGGCCGGCTACATGAAGTCAGCGACACCGTCGCGTCCCTGGCCGCGTCACGTAGAGAGGAACTATTTTGGCTGGCCCCATGTGCCATTAGGCGCCAACCAAATAGTCTGTTAGACCGTTCGAAATACTGGGTGGGGGCATCCCCCTGGGTAGTGCCGAGGGCGGCCCCCACAATAGCAGACTGCACCCAGATGAGTGGGCCGAGTCCTGTGGGCCGCACCGAGCGAGCCGCTCTAAGCGGGCCATGCCCAGAAAGCCACGCCTAGCACGGGCTAGGCGCACTGCAACCGAGCACATCCGGGCCAAACCCAGACTGGGTTGGGTCGTCCCAGGCCAGACCTGGCCCTATTTGGACCTAGTTTCACGTTTTTGGCCATCTCTTGAGAACCAGGTGTCCGTTTGATGAACCGTCTACGATGTCGGAATCCTTGGATCGAGTCGGTCCTTTTGTTATACTCCACTTGAGTTTTAGATAAAGTTGGTGTATGTCCGGGTTGGATCAAACCGGAATCCAACCTAGCCCTCAGGACTAAAAGGCTATTATCTTACAGACTAGGCGTCTGATAGATGCATCGTCTGTCCCGTTGGGTTCCTTATGTTATGATGGAACTTTGGGTTAGTTTTTCATGGGACTTCATGGAAGTTAAAGTATAGACCAATGGATTGAGGAGAATAACCTCCCAGATTCATGCATGATTAGTGCATGAACCCTGTGCCTGGCTGTACTTGAGGAGTCTTCAGATCCTGTGTGGGTCATCTTCATATCTTGTGTTCGTCAGTGATCAGTGATCTTGTGCGGGTCAGCTCATACCGATCCTATGTGGGACATCTCCAGATCATGTGTGGGTCATCATCAGATCCTATGTGGCTCATCTTTGATCCTTTATGGGTCAACAGCAAAGCTTCTCAATGAATTAAGATGATATGGAAATACATATAATCATATATACTTCCGTACTTATGTTATAACTGGTGTGAGATGAGTCTTTACCTTTGTGGTACTTACCTTTGAGGTGATACCTATAAGGCCCCGGCCATAAACATTAACTAATATTGAATTAAATAAATAATTCCCATTGAGGATATTTTTAGGTTTAGAGTTTTAGAGAATTAGATCATAACTATTACATCTCAAAATATTACACAGTAGACACTTCTACAAAGTTTCCATTTTTTTCAAAACATGAACTCTAAAAAAAATTCATTTCTAGTTCCATGTTTAAGACAACATGACTTTTCCTTGATCCCATCCTTGACCATATTCTACATTATGTCCTGTGAAAAACATTTCAAAAAAACTTGGGGTGAGCATAAAAAGACTAGAAAGGGATACACAAAGAAGAAAAACTGTTAGTTTTTCAAAACAACAAGTAAACCATGAATACTTTATCAATGTAATACTTTTCAACTTTATGGAGTATTAAATACTCTTCACTGATTAAAAGATCATTAATTACCCTTTTTTAACCAAAATATTACCATAAAACCCATATAAAAAACACATAACATATAAAGGTAACTTGGGACATAAAATACTTAAATGAAATCACCATACGGTCGACTTCCACACATATCACTTAATGGAATAGCCATACGACCAACTTCCATACCCAATGAATTTGAAGTTATAATGTAACCACCCATCCTGGTATTCACGGCGCCACCCGTCATATGGTTTATCATGTAACCACCCGTCAAATGTCCAAGTACCATTATAAAATCATAAGACATAAAACAAATATAATGGAAAGAAAACATTTCCACAGTTTGATCACAGTATATAACATAAATATATTGACATAACAAATCCATTATAAATACCATTTTCAATACCAAAATTCATAAAAGAGTATATGGTATTTATTTCATTTTAAAAACATTACGGATTGTTGAGGAAGCCAAAGACCAAATAATACTCACGGCAGCGGAAAAGGTCGTTGTCACCGCATACGTTGAAATAAAAAATCCTTTTTTTCATTTAGTAAAATGCTTCATAGAAAAAGATTCCCTTTTAATGAAAAGTCAAAGGTTTTTTATACAGCGTATAAAAGAAATTCTTCTATTAGAATAGAATATGCCTTAATGAAAGGAGATTGAGACAAAGTCCCTTACCTCGTGTCCGACTTGACTCGGTCGCTCTTTAATATCCTGAATAAAAAACAAGTGTTAATTTATACTTTCTTAAGAACCTTTTTCAATCTTATTATTCCTTTTATATCACTTATTTCCAGGTTATAAAAATTGTGTAATCATTTACGTTAATAATGTTCATTTTGTCGATATTTGGTTCTTAAGTCAAAAATGGACTTCTTACAATTACATGTTGTTCATGTGGCCAAAGGTTCATTATATCCATAATGATATTAATGATTTTTATATAATATATATAATATATATCCATCATATACATGTATTTATAACAGTACATAACATTTAGAGGTAAGAAATGAAATGCACTGTTCATGGAGACAGCAAGCCGTACACACGCATGAACACAACTTTCATTTCTATTTCATATTTAATAGAGTGAAATCATAATGATATAAAGGTATATTATAATTCCATTATAATATCATATATAATATCATTAATATCATCCTTTATACATACCACATATGGCATTAATGAATCAAATCACTTTGAGGGGGCGGTAGTCTGCACTTCCTAAAATGAAATTATCGTGTTTACCCATAATGGAAACCATAAAGGTATGCCATAAATGAAAAATACAGAAGAATAAGGAAAATATAAACATAATAAATAAATATATATATATATGAATAGTGACATATTAATGGCCACCATGGAAGGTGTTAAAAGAAGATTGAACAATCATCGTTTCGTGAGGCAGAAATTCGCCAACCACAGAAACAATATGTTCTTTAACCATTAGACGGAGGTGTGTGTAAGTTTAAATCAAATTAATCTCATACAAACATCCTATTATATTTAATATACTGGGTTTTTTACAAGAGGAAGGAATATAAAGAGTTTAGGGGGATGGAGAAGAAAAATAAAACAAAAGAACACAAGTGAAGACATTACCTTCAAATCAGGTAACTCCTCTTGGTTTGAACAAAAGGGGTTTCATGAAGATCTTTATGCTTAAGGAAAGGCTTCAAGGATTAGGAGTGGGATGTGTATAGATAAAATGTGCAGAGCATGGATGAGCCAAAGGCTTGAGACGTGTAGGTAGGGTGGTAGAGGTGGGGGCATTTTATAAGAGGAAAGGATGGGAACTCTTAGAATGTTATAAAATGTTACTTTATTATAAAATATTTTTTCTGATTTTAAAGGTCCCACAATTATATATTTCAAGGATAATATGATAAGAGTTAGAAATCAACCCATTAAATAGGTTTTTGACAAGTTTAGGTCTTATATTTTACATTATCGTTTCATTTTATTTAAATCGTTAAATAATGAGGTAATCACTGCATCATCATGGTGTCATAAATAATTTAATTTATTTAATGTCTAAACATTATAAAAAAAATAGTGATTTAGGAAATATTTTTATCTTTCTAATGAATATTTATAGTGACAAATATGACTTTTATAACCCCATGTAAAAATTGTTTTAGTA
Source organism: Viscum album (assembly GCA_963277665.1). Classification (NCBI taxonomy): domain Eukaryota; kingdom Viridiplantae; phylum Streptophyta; class Magnoliopsida; order Santalales; family Viscaceae; genus Viscum; species Viscum album. Next base: position 2,034,402,294 of record OY728146.1, on the reverse strand, counting down.
AAATAATACATGTTTGTGGCATTTTTATTTTAACTTTAAATAAAAATTTATTAATGTCATTTTCTTACCCATGTGGATCCATGGGGTACCAAAGTTGACCATTGGATTATCGTGGTCGTCCATGACTCATCCAGTAAGGGTCGTACATGTTTCAAGGTCATTTCATATTATTAAAATATTATTTTTACCTTAAATTACACTAATTACCTCTAATCGTGATTAATAAAACTTAAAAGTTACTCTTCACGAAAAAATTATTTTAATCCCATTGAACCACATTTTACATCCTAATGACAAAAATGTATGTCTGATTTTTGAAATTTAATTCACAAAAGTGGTAAAGTTTCATTTAAACGAAAAATTAGTTTTTAACTACCACTTAGTGGTTTCACTATTCATCAAAAATTGAAGTTTTTCAGAAAAATACCAAAATTTCACCCTAAGATATATTTGATATTCAAAAATAAAAAATGATGTCTATTTTACAAAATTCAAAACATATAAGTTTCATTAATTAATTTAATAATTAATTCCCGCTGTCAAAACAAATAGCGTGTTTTTATGAAACAATATATTTCAAAAGATTGACACTAGTGTAAGTCCAATTTCAAAGTGAAATTAATTCCAATGACCACCATTGAATTAAATGGTAAAAATATATTATAATTTCACTTTAAAATCAATTCAAAAGATAATCTAACCATATAAATAAATTCTATTAAAAAGTGGTTTTGAATTAAAATACAACATTTTTCACTATTCATTAAAAAATGAACTTTATCGGAAAAATACCAAAAATTTACACAAAGTAAATTTTGATGTCTCGATTATAAAGAAAAATTTTATTTGTTCCAATATAATGTATAAGAGTTACCAAGAATATATTTAAAGAGGGTTCGCCATCAAAAGGTGATAAGTCGACCTTTTAGTGAATTTTAGAGTATCTATGCCTAAAATTGAATTCTTTTCTTATTTTAAGCCTTTATATTTAATTGGATAAATGTAAAAACATTTAACAAACATATATAATAATATTTTATTTATTTTTTATTCATTACCGCCAATACAACGGCTACGTGTTAACTACCATTTAAAATAATATTATTATATAACTAGCATGCAACGTAAGATTTCAAAGAAACTCTTTGTTGCGTATCAGGTACACTATCAAAAATAGCAACCCCTTTAAAGTAAAATTAATATATAATTAGTAAATATTAATAAAAATGAAAATTTATAATTCTTTATTTACCTGTGATGTTACAATACCTTTGTGGTATTCTTCTATATGGCATAAAATTTATGGTACTTACATTCGTGGTGATACCTATGTGGTATTCTTCTATGTGGCTTTAACATTTGGTACATACCTTTGCGATGTTACCTTCATGCTATTCTTCCCATTATGGAATAGTTGAGATTTTGGCTAAAGAGTTGGGCCTTGTGTTTCCTCATGAATGAGATAGGTATACTTGATAACAAAGGTATATGTACGGGCATATGCCTATGTAGGGTTGACCGATTTTATCATACATTGGGATTATATTATTTATTTGTGGTTTGTCCTTTGTGGATTTTTAGAGACCATTAGGGGTCTCGAGTTCCCTACTAAGTGTTTTTATACTCACCTTTTCATTGGATACACCCGCACTATATCATATCTTGTGCAGATGATGGACATCGTTGATCTAGGTCGAGGGTACCAGGATTGGAGGCTGCTCGGAGGTGGACCATTAGAGGAGGTGTACTATAGAGATGACTCTTCGAGAGCTGTGCATACCATTCAGGTAGGAACCTTGGTGGGTGTTCACAGGAGTTGTATCAGTTTTACTTGTACTTTCCAGTTGGGCATGTATTCTGGCCCCTTACTTACAATACTAACTATGTTTACTATATAGTTTACCTCGTGCTTGTATCTTGCTGTGTGCTTGGATTATATGAGTTGCAGGTTAAAAAGGCAATGCCTTCCCAGTTTTAGGGATATTCCTTTCCGTTGATAGTCGACAACCCCTAGTCTATATAAGGTGGGTTTGGGGTAGTCATGGCACGAGCCCTGGGGGATGGGTCGTGACAAATAATTCTCCAAAATATAAGTACTTATTTGTCAATATTTTTTATTTATCTAATACCTTTATTATTAAATTTCAAGATGTGTTGATTATTATTCATACCACGATGTTTAATGAATTGGTTATAGTGATAATTTTTGAACAATTAATTTAATAGTATATTTCAGTTAGTTAAACCTAGGTGTTTCGTGGAATTAAGGCTATCAAAGAATTTAATTTTATTTGAAAAAAAAATCATTAAATCTCATGGTGTTATAAGCTATTTGGGAAAAAGGAATAGAACATAATGTAATGGGTGGATAAATTAAACCTCACATTAAATATTGTGAGCTCTCAATATGCAGTGGGGTATCTTGGTTATTGGTTTTATAAACCCTCTGATTTTCAAAAAAAAATACTGGTTTCAACATGACTTTCAATAATCCCAAAAAAATAATATAGGCCTTTATAGATTGATCAATTATATAAAGAGGGGAACACCATTTATGGTCATCTATTGCTATACATTCCATGTATTTAATCATATTACCTGATATAACATGTACCATAAATTTTAGATTCATGTAATAATTACCATATTTCACACTGTTTATGGTACTATGAGAGGAACAATTGGTTGTGAAGTTTAGACTTATAATATATAAACATTGTATCTGACCTGGATTTTGAAAAAAGATGTTCCTTTTCAGAATGAGAATAATTATCATGTATTTTTCCCGACTCTCATAATTCTACAAATTTACCTATATATTTTCTATCATCTTTTAGAGATAATATTTAAACATAAATCAATATTATATTACAAGTACCAAAATTTAATGTTATAAAAAATAATTAGTATGATATTTTATAACAACATCCTTCAGCCTCTTGAAACCCAAAAACATAAAAAAACTCATGTCATATTGAATCGATGAACTACTCCACCAAATTCTTAGGCCTAACGAAAAAGATAATTTTTTATATCTTTGAGAGATTGGTGATCCTAGTACATTCTTACAATTATCATGTTCCAATGAGGGTGTTCACTAGATGATGTAGATATTTGGATGAAACATAATCCATTATATTCTCATCTATTTGATTAGAAATTTAATCCTTAATTATTCCATACTTTTTTAGTGTTGATATAACAATCTATGGTAGGGGTAATTATTAACGTGGTCTCCTAAATATACATCACAATGTCCCTTTATCCTTATGATCTTAATCATTTTAATAACATGGAGGATACTTTATCTGGTCAGAATTAATATAACTGATTTATTATTCCATTATTTGGTTTGTATCATTTTCTTCCTTTAATGTCACATATTTCTTAATGAACGTGGGAACATGGATAAATTTGAGATATTGGTAGTGGTAACTTAATCTCAATCATTTCAAGGGAATATTTTGAGGCTACTAACAACAGGTTCATTAATGGTTCTATTCCTAGAATAGTGAAACTTGACTATCATGGGAACTAGATAGTGATCACTATCTTCGAATGTTGATTGGAATGAACCAAATATGGGTTGAATAATTGAAAATTTTATTTAGTGTTATAATATGGGTAATTTTAAAATATGTATGGACACTATGGTTGGATTTTGAAATTAAAATATGTGTAAAACATCCATAATAATTCACTAGGGTGGTGATTTAATGTATGGGCAGAAGACTTATTGGCCTAACCAGTAAAGATTGGAGGATTTTGAAAAAAATCACCCTAAAGGGGTGTAATCTACCAGAGTAACTCTGTAAATATTTTAAAAATATTTACATTTTATCTCTAAAAATTGGAGATTTTTTATTCAATATATTTTAAATTGATACCTTTATGGTAATGAAAAGTAGATAAAATTAAAAGACATTATCAATTCCCAATTGTATGACTAGTGGCTGATAATGGTTTTCTAGTTTGAGATCCTTCTAGTTAGATCATTTTTTTGAAATCAGGAACATGATCCTTATTTACATATTGAGTTATGAGAAATGTTCATTATAAATTCCTCACAATTTACTAATTTACTGCCCACATCACATTGTGAATAATAAAAAAGTATGGAATCTCGTTTTTTAGAGGAGAATAGTGTATCCTCAAGATCTTCCTTAGATGATACCATGTAGTTGGAAATAAGAGATACTATTTCATAAAACTCTTCCTTCTAAATTAACCTTTCCATTAGTTATCTAATATTAATATATATGAAATGATACTCCTCATTAGTATATGATCTTTTTTCTAGATTGGTTACCATGATCTTCTTTACATAAATGTTTCTTATAGTCTCCTATGATGGGATGGTTGAAAAGGCCTTGTTTGTTGAGACAAATCCAATTTACTCTCCTCCTTGGAAGTGTATATTTCTTAGTGTTATATTCTAGGCCAAATCATTTATGGGGGTAGCCCCAACTAGTTATTCCCTCGATAAGATGAACTAATTTAGTGGGGTAATGACCATTGATTCTCTTATTTAGATGAGAATCTCATTTGATGGCATAAAGATAATTCTCCCAATGGTGGATGGATATAGTCTATGAGAGTTTAGACTTGTTTTATAATCCCTTGGGACTATTCATGAACCATGTGTCACCCATGTGGAATTTATGGTATTTTTGAGGAATAGTAGTATAATGTGATTTCATTAAAGATGTAGAGGGATTTGAGGCCATGAATAGACGATCTAATCATTCCATTGTGGTTACACACATGATTATTTAGAGAGAATGCTCAATAAAGTTATCACATGTGGATTTGAACATTGATATAATACTTGACCCTCATCAAACAACCATTAAAAATACCCTTAAATATTAAAAATACATGGATAATGGGAAAAAATTACAATAGTAATAGAAGTAATTTGGATTATCCTTCTGCCACAATTCAGTGGCTTTCTCAGTTTATAGAAATGTAACCATATTACTCTGTATTTTATAGCTAAAATACACATAACCTAATAATTATGTATATAATAAATAATTTTCTTCCTATATGTAATGTCATGTACTCCCATCCTTATCCGTTTGAGGGTGATAGAGGCCATTGTTTATTTCCTCCACAAATTTATCTATAAAATAATTGTTTCTTGAGGTAATTCTATGTTCTTTTAAGTGCAATAATCTAGACATTGTGTAATAGTATTTAATATTAATAACCCACCAAGGTATTTCATTGGGATGTACATGGGAGAAAAGTAATCCAATAGGTTTGATACATAGATATCTTATTAATATTCATGGGAAATATGTATTTCCAAGGATTATGCAAAACCATCCAATCTAATAATCAAATTCCTGAATCTAAAACTCTCTCAATTATTTTAATTGGTGAAGTCAAGTATAATTATCATTAGAGTGGAGATGAATTTTAATTGTAATTTCTAATGTAAATCTTATCATCTTATAATGGAGCTTTATGTATGGTTATTACACCAAAAAAATGTAACTTATAAATTTTGAATAAATAATTTGAGTTTTTATTCATAATTTTTGGTTCTAAATATTGGGAAAAACTGGGATAGAAAATGGTTGTGATGTTACCCTAAATTTCATATTCCATTCAATATTGAGAAGATTTAATTAGAGAAGTTAGGTGGAGGAGGAGTCACATCCACTAACTCATGATATATCTTTATCTCCTGTTGCACAAGTTAATTTAGGCCATTTATTCCCTCCTTCCATGTAGAAAAATCATCTACAAATACCTAGGATACTAATGCCTTAGCTGACACATTATTTAGAAATCTAAATAGGTATGGTATTGTATACTATTTTGAACTTTTAATCCATGAATTTCCTCAAATAACAAATCAATTATCCCCCAAAGATGAGAATTTGAAATAATCAATTATATATTTAGTAAAACACTCCAGTTAATGTGTTCTATTGTTAATGAGTTAGTTATATTTTGAAATTACTCATGAATAAATATACTCTTAGTATATATGATAATCTATAGTATGTATGGATTCAAATTAAAAATCATATCAAGTGAGAATATTTCCCCTCATCAACTAAAATTTATTTTCACAATCCTCTCTATTTTCGAATTTAACGAAGCAGTCTTATATTTTATTTAGAGATCTTCACCATATTTATGAGGTGGGTGTTTTGTTTACATGGACACAAATTTTAATTTTATATTAGAAAAAACTCCATGATTTTCCCTGAGTGGAATATTAGAATGGGATTGCAAATCATGGACTTTATTTCTATTCTTAGTATACACTCATTCCTCACAAACCTCTATAGTGGTATCACTATCGATATAAGCCTCATCATTATCATTTTCATCAATAGTACCATCTTCTATAACATCAATTTAAAAGAAAATGTAACAACATTTAATGATGTGAAACCTGTTATATAAATACTTATTTCATTAAGAAGTTATATCCTTAATTTTGAAATATTTCATCCCAATTGATGATACAAGAATTTAATATAGGGGTATTCCCAAAGACATAAAGTCTAGGGTTATATTTGATATTTTATTTTATTAGTTTTAGAAATTATAACCTCTCAGGCCCATATTCTACCATGTTTTTGATACAGTGATATTCCATTATGAAGGCCTCTATGTTGGTTATTACTCTCCCTTATTTGTGAGGGATTTATTAAACCATTCACTAGGTCCAACTTTGTTGAAGTATAATATTTCTAACGAAAGTTATTTAGAGTTTTCCCAAAGTCATGGAAATGATTTACCGAAAACCCATTAAAATGTTGGTAATAATAAATACATAAACCAATTCATGAGTTGAAGTATTTATCCACACCCCAGGCGCGCTTCCATTTTGGGTATTATTTTTAAATAGTTTGGTATGGATCTAATTAATTTACATCTTCTTATTAATTTTGTGTTACATGATTATAGAAATGTCATTAAATATTGTTTTCATCCGTCTTTGGGGATTTTGGGGTTGTCATATGGATGTAAGAAACATATGCGATAATATCATAAATGTAGGTAAGAAAAGAATTATCTTTCTCATGTGTCAGACTCACAAATAAGTTTAATGTTTAAATGGGTCCCACTTACCCATTATTGATTTTTTTTATCTAGAGACGTACTTGGTGGCCTTAACTCCACTATAAATCTATGAGTTATTTATAGGGTTTATACCACAACATAGTGACAATATTACCAAATTTAATTCACTATATAGTGTTTTAGGAATTGGGTACGTGACTGGGTATATCAATTCCTTAATGCAGATGAAGTTAATGTGAAAATATCATTATATGATCAAGGATCTATTAATCGGTTGTTGGCATCAACCCCCACTACCATTGAATTTTCCCTCCGCTAGTAGATGATCTTGATCACTATTGGTGTCTTCGTATTTGATTTTATATTAATAGTAAAAAAATAATAAAAAACCAATTAGAATAGTTTTACAAATAATAATTCATGTTCAATAAACTCATTTATTGAGTAATGGACTGGGCATATGGTAGATCGTTTTATTTATATTTGTTTTATTTATTTTTAGGCTTATTTTAGTTATTCAACTATCATATGACTCTTCTACATTCCAAAGGTAGGTGACCTCTTGGTCACCTCAGGTTATGAGGAAGAATCCTTTTTTCGGGGATGAGTGGTAGGAAAATCCCAAAAGAGGGGCTTTTTGTCTAGTTTTAGATAATTTATTGGATTTATTGATTTCTTTTAAATCCATCCAAGTAAAAATACAATATACCCTTTATTTAAATTTAGTTCATGATAACATAATTTTAAGATGAAACATTACATTAGAATTGTAGTATTTCTCATTTGATACAAGTGTTTAGTTACTCTATAGTTTAAATATATATAGAAGGTAAGTATATAATTTATTTCTATAAGGACTCAACCTTACACATTATATATCAGATGACCTTTTACATGACTAGGTTTTAGAGAATAGAAAAAAACTTATAAAATAAGATAGTTGCAACAAAAATAAACAAAGTAAAATCCAAACTTCGCTTCCACAATGTGAAAACAATGAAGACCAACATTGGACTTCAAGGTGACCTCTGAAAAAATAATTAAAACAAGGGGAGAGCACAAGAATTTATTTTAAGGTGTTTTAAAACCATTGATAAATACTTAAGAAATATGCTTTTTAAAATAATTTTGTAAATACGTTTAGAAATACCCCTTTTAAAAATACTATTTAAAAATATTTATGGCTTAAAAATACTAGATCATTTTAGAAAATACATACAATAAAAATTGTTTTAAACATAATCTAGGATTTTTATGAAAACCATATGCAATATTATGAGAAAATGACTATTCAAAGGTCACTAGAATCGCTGAAGGCTGTCCGGGCCTACCCTCTTAGAGATGGATGAGTTCACTCACCAATAACCTTACATATTTACAACAATCAAGTGCCCACTTTTATAGAAAGAATTTTTAATCTTGCTTCACATATATATATATATATATGTTTTCAGAGGAGTTATAAATTTTTAAAACATTTCACTACATTAAAATTAACATTCCTAATAACATACATACATACATATATATATATATATATATATATATATAATTATATGTATATCAATACTTTAACTTCCATTACATCACTTTCAGGTTTGGTTAAAACCAAAACTTCTTCTGTATTGGATTTCCATGGACCATCCATGTATTTAATACTTTTTATGTGAAATAAATTTTCTAAAGTTAGTTGTAATAATTAATTATTGATATTGTAAATGAAGAATTTAAAATAAAATACTTTCAATGATATTCATGTACTAGTTATTTTATTTGAAATTAAACCTTAAAATTGAAACCATGTGTTTATTATTACACAATGAGCATCGATGATGTGAACAATCACATGACTATGAGTATATGAAGATGTGAAGTTTAAAATAAGACATTGATATGTTATGCACATTTTTTAGAAATATTAAGATAAATCAACGATAAATATTCTAAGCATGAAAATAACTTTTTCATATATATATATATAATGGGATGAGTAATTTATTTTAAAACACGTCCAACTATGTTTTAATGTGGGGACCTTTTTTACAACATAAAATTTGAAATACGGTTTAAGGAATAAGAAACTCTTTATATATATTGAAAATATAAACAATATATGTGTATATACGCATGTATATACACATATATATGAATCATATTGTGAAAAGATCATGGAAATACACACTTATAATAAAGTGATTTTGGACCCATTGCGTCAAGATAAACATTGTACGCAAATTGAATTAGAAAAAAATGAATTTATATGATTATAAATATATATTTAAATAACATATATATACATGTATATAAATTGAAAAATAATTAAATCCATTACATATAATTATGAAAATACATGATAGAAAATGAACAAACTACATTTGCAAATCATTTTTGGTGGTAATGAAAACATACAATCAAAAAACTAGTGAAATTTAATTCCCCTTATGCAAACCAAAAAATAGAGCTTATAACATGAAATAAATAACTAAATTCCCCTTACAAAAAAAAAATGCAGAACCTCTCTTATTCGTGATATACTTAAAATTTGGCATGTATCACACAAAACAGTTTGTGCATATTGGGGTTCGGGTCTTACATAAATGGAATAGGGGTTCTCTATGAGCCCCTTTATATAACAAAATTCATAGTTCCATAAGCTTCTTAGAGAATCTTAATAATTTGTATTTTTTTATTTTTTAAAAAAATAAATAAATATTTAGTTATTATATCTATTAATATATGATATTATATTTATCTTTTGTTGTTTTTTCTTCTCACTGGTTGTCTCAACCCTCAAATGGGTTTCCACTTTTTTTAAAAAAAATTATTTTAGTATAGTATTTATACCCCTTTTTCCTAAATCATTACACCCACTCTTTTATTACTTTCTCCTCAATAATGACACACCCCACCATTTAATAATGCAATATTTTATTATTAGATTCATTAATAAAAGGCCACTCTTTTTCCCTATGTCAGGCCCTCACATAATGATAATAATATGGTATATGACGTTTTAAAATATTAAAAGGATCATATAATATAATCATAAAACTATACAGAAATCTTATAAAGATTTATGCATAAAATGTTACGATTTATAATATATATAAACAATTTATGTAATGATTTATAATATATATATATATATATAATGATTTATAATATAACAATTTATAATTATAATATATATATATATGTAACGATTTACAAAATATATATATACATATTTATTATATAATGGTTTATAACTATATAATATATATATATAGAGATTTTCAATAAAACGTATTCAATAATTATATATATATATATATATATCTTTTTTCAATGTAAAATAATTATATATATTTGTAAAACGTCTCATATATTTTCTTCATTTTGTTTTTTTATTTAAATTTGTTTATTTTTATAAAAATAATCCAACATATCTTTTTATTTGAAACATAAATTTACTTTTCATGTTTTTATAATTTAATAATTATATAAATTTATAATTTTTAAATTTTATAAAAGAAAACAAAATTTAATTAATAAACAACCCCAATTTCCTTATATAAAATTTATAATACCAATAATTTTATAATATTATTAATAAAAAACATAATATTTCACATATATATATGTATCATAGTTTAAAAATACAAAACTCATTATAATCGTTAATATATTTACTCATTTAAATTACTCTATTAAATAACCATTGATAAAATAAATTATATAATAAAAATAGTTAATTTTAAATACCATTTAAAATAAAGAACAATAATTAAATTTTAAACCTTTAAATTATAATTATTAATTAAAAATTATATTTTTGAAATATTAATTTCAAAATACTCAAAATTAGTCTTAATTATATAAAAAGTAAATTTAAAAATATTTATATAATAAAACTATTTTAAATTTTCTGGGCTATTAAAATTCCCATCTAGTGGTATTAAAATCTATTTATAAGATGTATTTTTTTCATTTAGTGGAGATATTATCTCTATTAATTTTATTCCTTTGTGTCTTGATGAACGAAATAAAAACCCATATAGTTTTTTTCCATTTTATAATAAATTCTGAAACATTTAAGTTCTTGTGACAAGGACCAATGTCGTTCCTTTTTATGTTTTGAGTCTATTAACTAATTGGTTCTATTTCATGTCCTATATTCATGACTAGAGAGGTGCCTTTAATGTTTTAAATCAATGAATAGATTCCTTACTTATATGGAAATGCATCTATGAACACTTCCAAACAGCTTGAAATCAGTACTAGATGTTGTTGTAATTAAATGATCTACTATGGGTGTCATTCTGAATCAACCTTCTCATGGTTATTCCAGAAGATTATCTAGGTAAGGTTTTATTGGGAAACCATGACGAGGATTTTAACTCAAGGTATTTTTGTGACTATGATAAGGATATCCACTCATGGTTATTTGGGAAGATGGTAAGGGTATGTCAACTAAATATGTTCAAGGAAACATATAGGGGTATTTAAACTCAAAAACATTATAAACCAAGAGGAAGAACATGGCTCATTGAATTTATGAGAAAATATGACGTTGTTATCAACTGATAGAGTTTGATTAATCTATGATTATGATCTAAAATCAAGGAATTTATGGAACCCAAGATGAATACCTTCCATTATTTTTTTAATGAGAAACCAAGAGGAGTACATTGGATAAATTCATTCGATGCAACAAACACTAGGATATGAAACTATCATTTTTAACCAATTAGTGGATGTAAACTAGAGTTTTTGAGTTAGAAATTTATATATATAGAAAAACTCAAGGAATTTGTGGAATATAAGAGGCGTAACTTGACTTAAGGTATTTTGGAAAAATAATATGAGGGTCTTGAATCAAAGAGTTGGTGTGGGAAAAAATATTAGTATCTCAACTCAATAAATTTGGGGAGACAAAGAGGTGGATAAAAACTTAATGAAGTTCTAGAAATGAAGACTGGGATCTTAAAACATGACACTTTTAGAGGAATCCAATTTGTGTATTTTTAATAAATGAAATGAGGAATATAATGGGAGTATATAGTCTCTTTGACTTTTAAGACACCAACATGAGGATATCAACTCATGGTTTTTGTGTAGTGAACATATATGGGCTACTGAGATATGAAATATTTCATAGAAAGTATTACCCTACATCAAATCTTATATACTGATGGGATTTTATAAACATAAAAACCATATTCTATAAGATAATAGAGTTCCATGAGATATTATGTTAATTTGAGAAGATTGTTTTTTTCAAATGAAGGCCTATACACCTCGAGAAGGAATATTATAGAGAAAGGGTTACCCATGGACATATTTTTCATGGAATTGGTCTACATGAAATGGCTATAATGTACTTCATAAATCACTAATTTTACATAATATTTGGATTTTATTAGAATGAGGGAATCCTATGGAAATAGAAATGTTTAAGTCTAGCTACCATGTATGTTTTTATGCATTGGTTAGTCCACTGTGAAAGATATATATGGTCGAGGAAGTAGGATCCTTAAAGGATTCATATAGATATTATAGGGAAGTTTCTATATGGTTGAGATATTATGATGAATATTTTTAAATAGATCAAGTACTCCATTGTTAGAATTTTATTTCAATTTTAATAGGGAGATTTATTCTCTAAACCCATTATTGTCGTGTATTTTCTCCTAGAATATTTCATTTTTCATATTCCTGTTATAGTTATCGAGGATTATTATACATCTATATTATATCTTTTTTATGAAACTTTACTACATTACACATACATTGACCTGATTATTGTAATAGTTTAGTTCCTTTATAAACATGCAATATAATCTTCATAATTCAAAAAATACCCTCTACGTATTCCATAATGATCATCCTTGTTATTACTCATTAGAAACATACTGTACTTAAATCCATTCTTCATAACCTATGAAAAGGAAACATTTGAATGTTTGTGCTTAGATTATTAGTATTGGTACAAAAGGAAGATACATAAGCGTGACATGAAAATAAGGGTATGAGAATACAACCATAATATTTTAGAACCATACCATCTAAATCAATGATCATAATCATAAGTCATGAGATAATGATAGGCAATTTATAAGACATGAATCATTAGGAAATCAAAGAACATGATCCCAGAGATAATAACATTGACATAAGACATGGAATTATTGAATACACAAAAGTAGAGAAATTATTATGTCAGGGATACCCACCAAGAAATTACTAACATGTTAGGCTTATCTTAACCATCTATTTACCTAATTCGGGAATGGGAAGACCTCATGTGTACCATTTTTTTATTTTGGGATAACATCCCACACACCATTTGAGATCAAGGAACCTTAATCATTACCCAATTTATTGGAGGGGTATATTGGTTCAACCTATCACATAGTCAATACATATGTGTTGAATAATCTCATAGTAAATTCATCATATCATAAACCAAGGATTGAAATTGGTTTCCTGAAATATTTCATCATTTCATAAGCCAATGAAAAGAAATTTATTTCATAACCATTTCTTCACTTCATCAAAACACAACTCATAGTAAAATGTGGGTTTGGTAAAAATATTTTCTTCAAAAAAATTAATCATATAGTGAATGTATATGAATAATTTCAATTGATAATATCCCCAGTAAATAATAATTAATTTCAAAGGATTTCATCTTATATGTAAAAAAATTTTCGAAAGAAAAATCACTGGGAACATTTATAGGGGAAAATAGAATTCCCCTTTGAAAATTAATTTTATAAAAAACTATTTTCAAAATATTTTTTACTAAAAAAAATCATTAAAATTTAGAAAGGAATATTTAAATAAAATAATTTACATGATGTTAGATAATTTTTTCCTTGTCGTATACATTAAAATAATTATCCCTTTAGAATTTTTAGTAAAATAAAAAGGGATTTATTTTTGGAAAAAGTCATGAATATTACATTCAAATTTTCTTAAAAAATGTTAAAAAATTGACAGAAACATTATTCATCTATCATTTTAATAACCGGAAAAACGTTTTTGAAAACATTTTCAAAAAAAATCTTGAAATATAGTTTTCACCCAAAAATATAATTTTTCATAATTTTTTTAATCTTTTGTGTATAAAAAGAATGAAAAATAATGGGAAGAAATGTATTCTAATTAAACAACCATAGTATAATAAATTTATTTTGTTTATAGATATCTATTTTAGAAGATTCAATCATTGAAAAAATTGTCATAACTAATCCCATGGAATGATGATATTGTTACAAAAAATCATTACAATTATGGTAACATTAAAATGTGAGCCCCATGAATTAATATCATTGAAAAACATAAAATATCATTAATATAAATTAATTAATGATTTTACATGTAAAAGTGGATTTATATACACATTGTACAAGAATATTTAAGTATAATGTAATCATATGTCTCAAAGAAGAAAAATTGAGACAAAAATCCCTTACCGATTTGGCCATTATCGAACCGTATACCCCACGAATATTAGATATTAAAATGGATATGTAAATACCAATAATTTTAATTATAGTAATAATAAAATACATTAATTTTCATTATATACACCCCAAAAAATAAACATGTGATAAATATGGTCTTTGTCTCAAATAAAATAAAAGTGAGACACAAATCCCTTACTGTAAGTCTCGAATTCCATCACACTTGTTCAAAAAAACTATATAATAAAAATAAGTTTATTATAATTATATTGTAGAAACATATATATATATATATATATCATAACATATATTATTTAATTATTTTTTTATTTCAATTATTTTAATAGTTCTACGAAAATGACACGTTTGAGTATTAATCGATTTGTTTTTTTTTTCTTATATGTTTTGATTTGTTATTTTTGGTGATCTTACATTGATCACGGTTTCATTATCTTCAGAATAATATTAATGAAATATTTTTCATATGTATACATCAATTATAATTTTTTGACCAATCATTAATGATGGTCTGGATAAATTAATTAAGTTACAATCATTAAGATGACAGGCCATACATACGCAAGAGTAACTCTTCCATTTTTCAATGATCATTATGGAAAGGAGGTAAGTAATATAATATCATTATATAATTATAACAATATAATAAATAAGATAAAAGTTATTTGATTATACTTATACATATCATCCATGTTGCATGTTTATAAAAATAGAGTCGCATCGCTTCGTGAAGGCGGTATTCCACACATACACGAATGGCATTATTATCATTCAGTGAGTGAATAGGTAAAAAATAAATGGTATAAAAAAATTTAAAAATCATAAATATGTAAATTATATCATTATTATATAATTTATATCACATATATTTATTCTTAGTATCTTCTATGTAATGAGTTAGTGAAAAATGATTCATATCACCTCATGAGGTGGTAGTCCATTGCACACACTAGAAACATTATTATATCCCATTTTGAATAGAAGTTAAATATATATAAGTTATATTTAATCAAAAGGAAAAATTATGTTAAAAATATATAATTTATATATATATAATTTATATCCATCATCATACCCATCTGTGATAGGTGGTAATGGAAAAAATAATGATATCGGTTCGTGTGGCGGTAATCCTCCCTACACACGGAAAATGATTCCATAACACATTTGATGCAAGTAGATATGGTTGTAGGTTATTAAATTAACAAAAAAACATATCAATATATGTATTATACTTAGGTTATTATATAATCATAGATTAATAATATTTTATGTTGGTGGATTAAGAAATAAAACAAAAATTCTTATTGTGGAACATTACCCCTTATTCAAGTATCCTCTTTAGGTTTGTAGCAAAAGCCCTACTAGGGTGCATTGTTTACAAAATAAGTCTTCTAGGGTTATTGGAGTGAAGTTTTAAAGTTATTTTGTGGGGTAAATTCTAAACTAAAAGGTTTTTATGGTGTGAATAAGAGATGATAGGGTGTGGCTTTTATAAGTGAGGTGAGTGGTACACATGTAGTTTTTGAAATGAAAAAGGTATACCCATATTTCTTCACATGTAAAATGTGTAAAAATGGGTTATTATTGATATTTGGATGGGAAAAGGTTGATTTATTTATATAAAATTGGTGTTTTAAATGTTTTGGATTATTTTTAACCCTTATCATTTTGGTTTACCCCCCCCCCCAGTATATCCATTTTATATTAACAACATCAAATAATATTTACAACTGTTACTATTAATTTTGGTCCAAAATTAGGATGAACATATTAGATAATATAAATTATATTGATTAAAAATCTTTAACCCATTTATCCAACATACATTCACTTACGTGTCAATATTTAATTTAAAACTAATTATTTTGGGAAGATGAGAAAACTTAATTTCAATGAGAAAATGTTCAAATCTTTACAAAGTTTTAATATCCAATTTCAATATGAAATTTACTTCAATGAATTAAAGTGGATTTATAGATATATAAATGAAATATTTTCACTATAAATTCAATTAAATATATAATTTAACTTCATAAACAACAAAAATTAAAATGAATATTTCAATTAAAATTCGGTACTTTTCACGATTTATCAAAAATTAATCTTTTTTTGAAAACTGTCAAAAATTCACCCTAATGAAATTTTTATTTTTTATTTAAAAAAATGTTTTTTTAATCAATTTTATAAAAAATATATAAATTAATTATAACATTTTTTCTCTAAAAATCAATGGACATTATTTTTGTGAAAACAATTTTTTTGTTGAATATAATCACTTTTCTAATAAAATGATTGTCCATATAATATTAATTTGTAATTAAATATATTTTGATTATGATATTTATATTCATATTTCCTAAATTAGTTAACACTATTCATACAAATATTTAATTTCAAGTTCATGATGTTCATATTTAAAATAATAATATTTCATGGTACACAGACGCTCGACGTCGTGCATTGTGGTCGCTTTTGAAGAAAGTCGTTGTTTCGTTTATACAAAAGATAAAATAAATACTTTGTATAATAAAATATATAAATATTTCTTTGAATGGTTTAAAATTTTAAAGTTCCTTCCTAAAAATAATAACAATAAAATTATTAATAAAACATCCATTTAAAAGGGAATTTTAGAAACATAATGTTTACTTAATATAAGTAATTACCAGGTTTCCACATTGTTTAACATAGGATGGAAGTGAGGATTTAGACATGGATTAAAATTATAAATAACTATAAAGAGTGATAGAGATCATTTATCATAATAAAATAGATGATCTCGGTAATGTTAATGACCATAAAACTATAAAACAATCTATTTTGAAAAGGATCATTGATATCATAAAAAATAATGCTAACATGCCAATATTTTATTTGAAGATCTATTTCCTAAAGTTAAATAATTTTCATTTTATAATATACATAATTTATTTCATTCTATTTCACAATCACTATCTCATACTTTGGGTTTTCTTTGATCAATTTCCTCATCATTCCATACTCCATTAAATAAAGGTTAATTTTTATTCCTAAAACACTAAAAAGTCATAAAATATATAAATAGAATGATAAGTAATTCCATTTTTCAATAGTCATCATCGAAAAAAAAATTTAGGACATGTTCTGTATTCATCTTTAAATGGTTAAATAATAAATTAATCTCTCAAACCTCATCCAAAATTCAAAATATATAATGAAGTTAACTAAATTTATAAAAATAAACTTCGCTTTGATCCTCAAAGAATAAAAATGTAGATATTGATTGAAACACAACAAATACATGATAACCTTAGTCATATATTTTTCATGAATCATGGTAATAAAAAGAATTACCATAAAAAATTATTGAAAATAGACTTATATCCTTATTCATTGAATAAAACACAAGATTAATGAATAAATTCTATCAATACGATAATGATGTAATCGTTATCAATGATTAAGAAATCACTTTATCTAAAAATTAGTAATTAGTTCCAAGGTAATTAGTACTATTCAATTTATTTCATCAATACCAATCATCTCTTTATCTTATAATAATTATCTGAATATATTAAGGGTTATATTTCCATTAATCATGTGTTTTTCATTGAATACCACCATTCCATTAAATCACTATTGTAAGTAATCATAACCATTCCAGATATTCTTGAAAATCCTTAACAAAAATGTAATATCGAAAAATATTTATATATTTTATTATTTTTGAATTCTAATAAATAAACAATTAAATCATCCAAATTCATTCTCAAACCACTAACATAGATTTATTAACTTATTCTTTAACACACATTTCTTTTCTTATGTAATTTTAGTCTCTTCATCGTCATCTATATAACCATTACTCATGAAACATTTCTAATTTTTATCGAGAGGTTTCCCTTTAAGACATTGATTTTCAAAATTTTTATACCTTCCACATTTGAAAAATTCAACCTTCGATGATACCTCAGGTAGAACATTATTCTCATCATTGTGTTGAAAAAAATGTTCATTTTACCTTTATATTTACTATCATTTTTCCTTCTTTTCTACATTGAAAAAATCTTCTCGTGCTTATAAGGAATTCCATTGAGTGATTCTTCAAAAATTATTGACATATATAAAATTGAATCTTTGTTCCTCTATGGTTTTTATTATCTCAGAAAATCATTGAACTTTATTCTTATCTTATTTTTTGAGTCCAATGGTTTCTGAAGTTGCACATTGTTAATCATATATGTGGATAAATGATTAAGAATAATAACAATATCCTTTATTCCATTAATCATCACATTTTTATATTCATCAGATAATTCTCAATCATATTCAATGTTTACCCATTTCATTCTGGTTCCAACAGTTGAATAGAACCAAAAAGAAAAGTGTGAGCAACATTAATCATAATTTAAAATCACATTGTTTGAAAAATCTTCTATATGAGTTCTAAATTGTTAATTTTTTTTAAATAAATGAAACATTATGTTTAACCAATTTCATTGATGATAATTATCTATTTAAATCATTTATTATGGTTGGTAAATATTTTTTGAATTTGGAAATCAAATCTCCTAGGAGTGTCAAACAAGGTGTGCAGAGAGGCCCACTATCATGCACTATGAGACAATAAAATCCATCTTAATGGGGCTTTTTTTAAGTTATTAGGCCTAGGTACCGTTATTTAAGAGCCAGATCTACTTGTATTATTCATACGAAGATGTAGTTTCTTGGAAACCATGTTTTCTATCCTTTAGCCAAATTTAGTACATTTTCCAATACTTTTATCCTACCAGGGACTTATCCTTAGAGTCCTACTATGAAATTTCCCAAGGGATATCAAAATAGTTTTCCTATACTAGTTTCCAAATGATAAATAAGTCTTTCCTATGATACCAACTATAGTGACCCAATATTGTTACACATGGATATTACATAATTTAAGAAGAATAGTAATTAAAATAAAAAAACACATTCCAAATGAATATAATATTTTATTTCATATGGAAAATTGGAATAAAATAGTCTTAATTCCTGAAACATATTTATTTTCTCAAATATAGATATCCCCTTTAGTAATCTTCACAAACATACCATATATAAAAGCTTTCTCCCTAACTTGGGGAAAGGAACCATAAAAAAGGATGACCTAAGATTCTTATTAAGTGTAATCAAGGGAGATACATAAGTATAAAATGAACAATATGTTATGATAATATGATAATAAAATTTGAAAACCATATGCTTTATATCAAATATCATAATTTTGATTCATGACCCAAATATTGGAAGTTCATAAGGAATGAATCATAAGGAATTCAAATAACATGATCTAAGAGAGCATGACATAGACATAATATATATAATGGTATAATCCACATAATCATATGAAATATTTTGTCACAACTACCCACCAAGATTTTTTTAACATGTAAGTCTTGGGATAACCACTCGTGTACCTTCTTTGGGCATGTGATGACCTCTTGTGCACCCTTTTTCGGGCATGGTATATCCCGCCATGTATTATTTGAGGCAATATAACATTAATCATATCTTAATGCATTGTATGGAGATATAAGTCTCACCTGTGACATTATACATACATTTTTGGTTTGAAAATATTATAGAATATTCCTCATAAAAGTACTCTTTAAAAGAGATTGGTTTTATTAAACATTTTGTCATATCATATCCCATGGAAAATAAACAGGTTTCATAATCATTTATTCACTTCAAAAAAACATAACCCATTAAATTTATATGTATTACATAAATATATTTTCATCATAAACATAAAAAATCTAGGGAAATTATAAAGAATTTTTTACATGTATAATATCCCTAGTAGAATATATGCAACATCAACTTATGTCATGATAAATGGAAAAAATATTTTAAAAGAAAAACCACTTGGAACATTTTTTTTGAAAAATACCCGTCCGCATTGAAAATTAATTTTATAAAATTTAAAAACATTCCAAAATATATTCATTGAAAATAAAATTGAAATTTTTTACAGTAATCTGTAAATTAAATAAAGGTTATGATAATGGGAAATTCTATTCTTATCGTATATGTTAAAAGAAATATTCCTTTCATATTTTCTATAAAATCTAAATGGACATTATTTAGAAAAAAACATGAGGATTCCTTCAAACAACCTATATAAAATAAATGAAAAACATATATTATCAGGTCACTACCTTAGTATGAAAAAATTAAATAGTTTCTTGAGAGTTGGATGATGTGATTCTATCATCAAAACTAAGAGCATACACAATCCCGAAAAATGATAAGATTATAACATAAAATCTTTACCACTGTGGTAGCATACAAATGTAATCCCAATAATGAATTATCATTATGTAAAACATAATATATAATAATTATATGAAATTCAAGATATTACTTTTAAATGGGGTTGTATATACACCTCTTACAAGAATATTGGTGTACATTATAATCATCTGTCTCAAAGAATGAAAATTGAGAGAAAAAACCCCATATTATTTTTGTAACAATTGAACCATAAAGCCCATGAAAGAGTGATCTTAAAATGGATATTTAAATACATAAAACTTTACATAAAAAAATCCTAATATAAATTCATTGGTATTATATACACCGCATGAATGAAACACGAGGTGTCTAGGACACCGGCCTAATAGAAAATAATAGTGAGAAGGAAACCTGTTACTATAAGCCTCAATATCCTTTGCACTCATTAAAACATCCTAAATAATGAATATAAAATTATTAAAAATATATTACTAAATAGTAAATATATATATATATATTAAAATATATTATTTATTTATGTTCTTTTATTTCTCTTTTATTAACAATTCTATGTTAAAGTCACGTTACGAGTAATAACCGCTTTATTTTTCATATGTCTTTATTTGTTATTTTAATTCATATTATATTTATCATGTTTTGATACTATCCAGAATAATAATAATTAAATTGTTGTTATATTTTTTCATCAATTATAATTTTATGTATGTTAAGGAAATTTGGTTTTGAGATATGAAGTTATGTTACAATCATGGAGACAGTAGTCCGTATGTACGTAAGAGTAACATTTCCATTTTTCAATGAGTATTATGGAAAGAAGGTAAGTAATATATTATATTTAAATAATTATAATAATATAATAAGTAAAATATTATTTATTGAAATATACTTATATATATATAATCCAGTGGTTTGGTGATGAAAAGAGGGTACCATCACATCATGAAGGTGATAGTCCACCCATACGCAAATAATGTTATCATCATTCAATGAATAAAATGGTAAGAAAGAAATGCTATATTTTATTTGAAGAATGATAAACATTTCATGAAAATAATAATTATTTCATGTATATCAAATATCTTTATCTTTATTATCTTCCATGTAAATAACTAGTGATAAATGAGGCACATGACCTCGCGAGTCTACCATACACACAAGCGACATCATCATATACTATATAAAATGGGATGAAAAAGGTACATTTTATATAATGAATCCATCAATATAATAATATTATAAATACCATATATTTATATATATATATATATATAATTTAAAATAAAAAGTTTACCCAAATGAGAGAGGATGTATTGGAAAAACGAATTACATCTATTTGCAAGGTGGTAGTCTCTCATATACATGAATGATGATTTCGTAACACATTTAATGTAAGTAGAGAGGATTGTAGGCAATTAATTTAAAATCAAAAAATATAATCATATTTAATATACCTAGTTTTTTATATAATCATTTTTTTATAATAATTTAATGTACTAAAGGAAGAAATAATATAAAATGCATGTCGAAGAATTGTACCTCTTCTCCGGGTATCCAACTTATATTTTCAAAAAAAACTATAGTAGGATAGGGTGTGAAGAGGTAATTTGTAAAGGTATTTGGGTAGGTACTATCCAAACTAAAAGTGTTTTATATTGTGAATAATAGAGAAGAGGGGGTGACCCTTTATAAGTGAGGTGAGTGGCACACTTGTAAATTTTTTTTAAAACTTTATACCCATATTTTTCACAAGAAAAAAGGTCCAAAAATGATTATTATCTACAATTACAAGATATATAATTATATATTTCCATATAATTGGTTTTAGTCAATTTTTAAGGTAAAATTTAACCATTATCCTTTTATTTTAACACCCAGTAAACCCATTTTACCTTTAACTTGGTAAATAATTATTATAGTTTTTACTATTAACTTTGGTCGAAAATTATGTTCACCTAATTAGATAATAAAATTTATTATAATTCCCAATATAGAATTAATTTTTAAGAATTTCATTCTTAGAGGTGGGAAATTTTAATTTAAAATTATTCGAGTAAAAGAGACGAGAAAGGGGGTTTTCAAAGAGAAATCATTCAAAAATTTACAACGTTTTTATATGCAATTTCAAAATTATATTTCATTTAATGAACAATTTTTTATTAATAGATATATAATTTTACTATATTTACATTAAAAACTATTTAAAATATAATTACGCATTACAAATTATTTTAATTAAAATAAAATTTTTAATTAAAATTCATAAATTTTCAATATTTATCAAATAATTAATATTTTCAGAAAATTCTCTAGAAATAAACTAGATATAATTTTGATATGATGATTTTAAAAAATGATGTTTTTTTGGTGATATAAATTTTCTAAAAAATATATAAATTATTTGGAATATGTTTTCATAAAAATCCCTAAAATTTATTTTTAAGTTAAAATATTTTTGATGAATTTAATTACATTAATAAAAGTTTAATAATTATTTTCAAAAAACTTATAGATAAATTTATATTAATTAGTATATTTATATGTATGTTTCATAACATAGTTAATAATATTCATACCTTCCTATTTAACAACTAAATTATAATGGTCATATTTAAAATAATTTTATTTCTTGGTTCACTGAAGCTCGATGTCACGTGTCATGAATGATTTCAAAGAAACACATTGTTAGGCTTAATACAAGAAAAACTACATGTCTCATATAATGAAATCTATACATAGCTAACCATGTAACATAAACTATTAAGAAAATCTAATTCATCTAAAATGTTATTTCAAAAAATCTCAGGGTGCTACACTAGTCATCTAAAATTCAATAATTTTCAATGTGTGTTGAATGGCATACTTGGAGGTCTATTTATGGGAACCACATGTTTTCACTTCCCCTTTAATTTTATCTTAGTAAAATTCCCATTATTATATAATAATCTCATATTAAATTCAAAATAGATGGTTTAAAAATATAATATTTTATGGTGATATAAGAATTTTATAAACATGTTAATAAAATGAGGGATCATAATAACAATCAGGTAGATAAAAATGATTTTCATACTAGGGATAAAAATAAGGAATGTGAATTTTAATTCCTTCACGTTAATAAATAAATTTAACCTTTTCACAGAAAATTAATTCTAGGATTCCAATATATTTATCCACTATAATGTAATCCAACCTTTTCGCTATTAAAAAATATCAAGCCTTTTAATTATTGCATGATCTCAAAGAAAATCTAAACTTCAAACTGAAAATGAAATTTGTATGATTTAATTCTTTTCCCATAACGTTATTCCCTTCTAAGACCACAATTTTTTAATATCGGAATAATTAATTCAGGGTCTCTATAATCTCAGGATTTTATAAAACCTTTAATAATTCTAAATATAAATCTAATATAAAATGTCTGTATTCTTTGATTCATGAGTTTTTTGGTGATCCAAAATTATTAAAATTGAATCTAATAAAATAAAATATACCCGTGGATACTGAGATTACTCATAAAAAGTGTTTTATAGGGATCCAAACACATCTATATGATCCTAGAAAATAATTTTTATAGATTCAATGTCTTTTTCATCATTAATATATTAAATAAATTCCCTAATTCTAGTGGGAGGATCTCACCAGCATGTCACTGAAAAGTGAATTTTGATGAAAAAGCATTTTTAAATGAGTGAGTAAGAAATCATGGAACATAATGATAATCCATTTACATTTTATCTGTACATGAAGATACATTTATTCTATCCTTTTTTTATTAGTTGGTTATGAATCATTTTTTCCATTGAAAGGTTCATGAAAAAAATTTCATTTCCAAAAGTATCATTATTTGAAATTATTTAATATTGAATTTTATAAAAAGTTCTGTAAATAAATTAACTATCCATTTTAAATTATATATTTTATTTAGTGGACTACGATTTATATTTCACTAATCATTGGGACACATTATAACTTGTTACACCACTTATCATTTTATATAGGCAATTATACCATTCAAATTTTATAGAAATATTTGATAGTTGAGCAGAACAATCCTTTCCCAGTTCATCATATGGACAAACTAAAAATTATTCTTTTAGAATCATAATCCTATTAGGGTTTCCCAACTATGTTAAATAAAAAAACACAGAAAATTGTCACAAAATTTTATAAGGATCAAACATTATATTCCTTCATTAAAAAAGATATTCTAGGGGAACCTCGCTTTTTGAGGACCTATATGGTTAAAATATTGAGGAGTTGAAAACTATTTTCTTTGGATGTAATATGAAACTATTTATTTATAAAGGATATTTAAATCTCACCATCTTCTCTAATGTAATCAATTTACATGCATTTATTAGTATAATACTTTAGTTTTGAACCCAATTCCTTCCATAAAGAAAACCATATTGATCTAAAACTCTTTAAACAACTCAAGACATGTGATACTAACCCAAATTAAAAGAAACCATATTCAAACTTATCCAAATTCTTTCAATAAATAATCTACATAAAAAATTCATTTAAATTATTAAAATCATATGAAACTAATAATACCCATAATGGTAATCATGGAATGATATATAGAAAACCAAAACCATCCTATAAAATGAATAAGCTTTTAGTGTGTTGAGTTATTCAACCCATAGTCCCTTTACCTATTATTCATTACTCAAGAGAGACCAAAATCCTAAAGTCAAGGTAGAATAAAACTAAATCAATTAACCAACCTAGCATGTATCACCTTAGATGCATTTATGATAATTTAAGATAATTTTTAAACCAATTTAAATAAATAATACAAAAATTCATAATTTAAAAAATTTATATATATGAATTATGTATTTAATAATAGTAAAGAAATAAATAATCAATAAACGTATACATGAGATAAAAATTTATTAATATTTCATAAAACATCATAAATAATTTATAATATAGAAAAAGGTTAACATGAATAATTAACTTTTATCAAAGATGAAATTTTTATATTATCATTTATACAGATTAATATGAAAACCATATTCAAATTACATGATATTTTATGAAAATTGGAATCAAATTTGAGTGTACTGTTACTCAACATTTGGAATACATATATTTTAAGAAAATATTTATAAAAAATTATCTTTTAATATATAATGTTACTATTTTACAAAATTTAAATATATCATATTTTATTTTATCTAATCCATTGACAACATCATCAAAAACAACCTTTTTAAGAGTTTAAATAATTTAAAAATAAGGCCATCAAATATAAAAAAATTATTTTATTATTTATGAACAATTAATTAGTTAATATAAATACTTTTATATTTTACATTATTGATTTTTTTAATCCGTTAAAAATTTATAAATTATATACCATGTAACATTAATTCTAACATAGATGAAATCTTCTAAAATATATTTTCATAAGTTTAAATCAACAATTTTTATTAGATGTGGGCACTCTGAAACTTCATTGACCATGTTTTTTAAAAATTTTGAGAAAACATAATTTTCTATAAAATTATACTTAAAAATATTTTCACCATGACATAGATTATGTCATTTTAGACTTACAAACATATCCTAAATCTTTACTATTTTGGCACTGGATTCTTGTTTAAACAATTTGTTTTGGGATATCTATTTTGATGGTTTTTTATTTTATTAAGCCCATGAAATTGAAGTAGAAAATAAAAAATTCCATAATATATTGTAGAAAATAAACATTGTCGTGTTCTAAAACATTTTAGAACATGGACATGACACATATAACGAATAACCATGATATATAGGTACAATCCCATGATTCCATGTTTTTAATGTTTTTCTAAATATTCTTATAATGTGAATTTCACATCAACAATGTTCTATCATCCTGGATTTAGAGAAAAAAATATTCCTTTTCAAAGTTGTTGATGTCATCGCCCAACACGAGAAAGAATAAAAAAGATTATTTTATATTTTTTCATGTCATTTCACTTGGTAAATATATTTTTAATGTTTCTTTGTTAATTTTAGGATCAATATTATCTTTGATAATAAAATATTTAATTCCACATATATGTTTCAAGGGGATGTACATCACACATAATATAGTAGAAGAAAACACCAAAACCCAAAAAAACTAGTATCTATCAGTATATTTATAATGTATAAGAAAAGAGAAATATATTGAGTGACTCACTCTAATTGTTTCGATCCTCATACAAGGTTTTTATATTTACCATTATGTAGAAAACAACATTAAGCTTTCTCTTATGGTACCTATATATTTCATTAATCTCTCAACGCTCGAGAATGATCACCTTTCATTCCATGGGTTTGTAGAAAGTTTGATTAAAATATAGAGAGAAAATTAGCTAAATATATATCCTATATAGAATATTTTTACCAGGATTCATGATATATTATAATATACACACACTACATGGGGATCTATATAAATAATATAGGAATCCATGTACTAAATGTTTTTCTATACATTAATATCACATTTCATATAATGTTCCATACTTTTTAACTCATTTAAAATTTAATCAATTTTTCATAATGATATTAAACATTTAAATGGTCATATAAAACATGTACAATCCTCATGATGATCCCCATATTATAGTTTTGATCAATAATGATATTGAGTGTGGAAGATGGTGGCAGAACCATGATTTATTGTACAATAAAATAATCTTATGCATAACCACCATGCCAATGTATTTCACTATATCATGGTTTACATGAGGATAAAATAAAATTTTTTATAATCAATTGTGTGGGTTTTAACTTTTGGATTACATATTAGTCAATTTCCCTAATCATAATCTTCTCTAATAGATGAATTTTGCAATCCATGTCTGTAAAAGATCATCTTATGATTTTTTAAGGAATACCCCAATAATGATACCTTCTTCAAATATCTGATAAATGGGCCTAATAAGGGAGACTCCTACTACATGAAGTGATATATTATCACTTTTAATATATATATTTCTCAATGTTATCATCATCACATCAATGACTCTATTACAGAGACCATATATCATGATTACTTGATTTGAATAACTAAATTGTTTTCACTTAAAATGAATTTTTATCCAAAATAATAATTTTCAAGAAATAATTACTTAGATACCCAAATTACTATATATTCCTAATGAAAATTACCATATACTCTCAATGCTAATATATTCTCAATGACTATATAATAATCACATCAAAATCATATTTACATCCATATATAGATTAATAATATTAGTCCTCCTACTTCCTTATCAATATAACTTCCATGTTTCGGATGTGTTGCATCCATTATATATTTAACATTGGAGTTATTATATTTATGGAAGACCTTTATGATGAATATTTTAATCCTATAATATTTTAATGTATTTTGGATATATTCCTCTTATAATTTTTCTATTTATAATTTTTTTATATTTATTTTATTTTATTTTATTTTATATTTTAGTGTTCTTAATTAATGAAATAAGGCATTTTTATTTTTGGTTTTCTTTTTTGTATATGAAAATATTTATAACATATAATATTTATTAAATGGAACTATAAACAGCATAAATGTGGTGTTATATAGGTTATTTGAAATCATAACGGGTCAAAACCTATGAAACCTCATGCTTGAGGTTTGGGATCTATGAAACCAAAATTATATTATTGAATTATACAGTATTTGATATATATTTATCAATTAAATAATATTATGATATGTTCATGTTAAACACATTTGAGGACCTGTTTTTATTTTTTTCTATACATGTGGATGATTTTTAATACATTTGAGTTAAGATAATATTGGAAGGATTCCATATTGAATATTTAAGATGATATATATCAAGTTAAAAAATATATTATATTCGGAGGTACCCTTGGATTTAAAAAAAATGATATTTATGATATTGAAGATATTGAAAAATAAATATAAATTAATTCCCCATGATATATAGTCTATATTGATGATATGTAAAATATTTTTGATGATTTGTTAGATATTCCATATGATATAAAATATTCTCTCTTATATATAATATATACTAATATTTCAAGATAAGATAAAGGTAACTCTTTCACTAGAATATGTAATATATTTTGGATGATATGTATGATATTATAAGTGACGTGTAATATTTTTTAGAACATATTTAAAATAATTTAACACTTTATAGAGGATATGTATTATTATTTCTAGAAAATAGAATAAACATATAAGGATTCCTAATAAAAAATTTAAAACACATTTTGGTCGTAAAAAAGGTTTTTTATTATGTACATAAGATCAATATATGGGAAAATGATACATTTTAAGGGATTTTAATGTTGTGATTTGATGTTGTTCTTTTATCATGATGATAATGAATATTCTATAGTTATTTAAGATGAATATTGTATAGACATAAAAGTGGATAAATGTGAGGATCAACTTATTCATTTTAAGTATATTCATGTTTGAATATCGAATGACCACTTTTAAGGATAAATAGTTATAGGATTTCCTGAGAATATTATTGATAGATTTAAATTAGAATATCATGGGTAGTTAGGAGAAATTAGTAGAGAATCATCAAAGATAGACCCATTTGATGGATTAAGAGTTTAATTCAGATTGAGGGCGAGAGGGATAAGATCCTATTGGTTCAATATATGAATGAAAAAATTACAGATTTGGGATTTTCATGATTTAATATTTTATTATAATTTTGTTATATTAATTAATGGTGATTCTATGTAGTGTTTTGTAAATAATTATTACAAAACATTTCAATATAATTCGAGAGATAACAGTAGAAAGTTTTTGAAGGGATAATATTTGAAGAGAACAACCAATTCAGATTTTGATGTAATGAATGTATGAAGAAGACAAATATTAGATAGTGGATTGGTTTCTCACACATATAGTATTGATCTTTCATAAAAAGAGGTTTTATTTATTTATTTGGTTAATTTGGTTTTTAATTTGTTAGTTATAGATATTAAAAGTATTTTGAGGATATACCATCAGATATAGCTTAATCTAGATAATAAATGGGAATATCTATATGTGTGGGATAAAAACATACCTACAACAATGATATTTTTAACCACATTTATTGAAAAAATATTTAACAAATGATATGTGTCATCAGTAAATTTCTATATGATTTTGATTTATATATATTATTATTTAATAAGAAGAAAGGTTTCAGTATTATAATAAATGGTTATTAAAATCGATTCACCACAATTTAAGTATTTTTCACATTAACAATTAATTATAATAATTGTTATCAGATTCGAGGCTTGCACTCGATATTTCTATTAAATTTATAAAAATAATAAAAACCCATTCATTAGAATATGAATTCTAATTTTCAATGGAAATAGATTTCATATTTTTAAAAAATGAATGGCATTTCTTCTTCACTATTTGGAGTAGTTTTTCATTATTTAGTTTGATAGGGTTTTATAGTACCATGTGACACTAGTACATGGCCACTTCCTATTTAGAAGAATGCATAGATTAATGGAAAATAAAGAAACTCATTAATATACTTTTTATTTGAGAATAAAATTACATAATTTATTGGCTAAAAACGAATAAGGATATCAAGGAAAATATATACAACACTTATGAAAAGATAAGAACCTATATAAAACAACGGTTAAACTGTGTAGAAGATAATTTCATGATGTGAGAATTCAATGAGGTGAATTTATTGGTGATTATTTACCATAGTGAATATTATATTCTATAATATCAATGTATATAGAGAAACTTTTAATGACTATATAATTGTGAAGTAACTCATTGAACCATTCAATAAAAATTTGATGAGAAGATTTCATCTCTTGAAGAAAGATAACTTAATAACTATTTAATTGACCAGTTACATAATATTTTAACAAATTATAAGGTGATAAGAGGAACTAGACTCCAAATAATTTACTATAAGGGTAAATATAAATTTTTTAATGTCCGAATAAATCTGAATATCGACTATAATAATAACAACACTAATGTAGAAGATAATATGGATGAATTAGATGAGATAACCATACTAATTTTGAGAAACATGATAAGTGGGAAAGGAATATATCAACGTAAACTACCCTATAAATGTTTTAATTGTTGTAAAATTAGTCACTTATTTTTCAAATATCCATTGAGAATATGAAATTAACATGAAGGGGAAGAAGAAACTAAGAGATAGTTCAAGAAAAGAGTCCCCATCAATAAAAATAAATATCAATGAAAATTAATGGAGAATATTGAAAATATGTATATGATAATGAATTAACAATCCTATTATAAAGGATTTTATGACTATAATGAAAATGTGAGGATGATGTAACCCAAAAAAAGCTTAACACCTAGTTCTTGTTGATCATGAAAATGAAAAGTGTTTATCCATAGAGGATGAACCTAAAAACATTGATATATTTTCAATATAAAAAGGAGAAATATACAAGTAGTTAACCATTATACATGATATAAATATGTGAAAAATGGATACTGATAGGATAGAAGATAAAAATTATTATATGAATAAAGTCATGGATGAAATAGATCATTTCCATATTTTTAAAGAAAGTACTATTAAAGATGTAGATAATTTAAAACATTAGAATACTTTGAAAATAATTTGAATTGATGATATGGACTCCAAAATCATCATTATGGATATATAGGATTAAAATTTGAACATGAAAATTGTTTAAGACAACAAGTAAAGGGAAAAACCCATTCCTGATAACAGTATAGATATCATAGATGCTGATGAATGATCCATGAAATAAGAAAACAATTCAAAGATATTTATAAGTTAAAATAGTGTCCAACACAGAAAAACCTAGGCTCTCATTATGAAAATATTTATTTATTATGAATAAATTAATTATATAAAAATAACTACTTAAAAGAAGTTCATTTTTCATGTAATCTAGTAAAAATATCAATTTGCAATAAATTAGATTTATAAGGAAAAATTAAAACCTACTCAAATTTAAAAGGATTAAAATATATAAAAAATAATAAAATAATTTCTAAATTTATATCGATGAAATTATAAAAATACTTTGGTGGAGACATCTTATTAGAGGTCAGATAATGAGTCTGGATCACAAGGCTTGTTGTAGTATAATTTTTATCAAAGAAGTATTTTTAAAGACCACATAATTTTTTGTGGTCTGTTTAGACATAAATCATGGAGTTTATGGTATAATATGTATTTAATAATAAAAATTTGAGTATGTACCATGGGGGATACAATTGAAATATTGAACAAAATATCATCTAAAATTGTTTCAAAAAATATATATGTGAAAAAATCATCGAGGGATTAAAAAAAGTTTTTTGAATCTATGATCGAGAAGGAAATGTCTCAAAGGAGTGTCTTATATTCCTAAAAACATAATTAAATTAATAAATTAATAATTTTAATGGTTATTAAAATATCATTTCTAATAATAGGATATCATTATTGAAGTTTCTTTCAAAACACTCAATTTTGAGAAGTTGTGGATTATTGATAGTGGGTGTTCGTCTCATATCAAATTTTCTATATATAATCTCAATAATATTTATTAATATAGAGGATGTGAAATAAAATTTTTCAATGATATTTCATTGATAATTGAAAGTGTTAGAATGGATAATATTAGGAAGAATCATATCATCCCAAAAAATTATATTTCGAGAGGGTCTGAAGTATAATTTGTTGGGTGTATCAAAAAGAAATTTTTATCAACTTAAGTGGTGTTTTTATTAATATTGGTTTTGTTTAGAATTGATTTAATGTTTTATATATGTTAATAATATAGTTTTTAACCACTAGTAACAAGTATTTTGGTTGGAAAATACAAAATTGAAATGTGAGTATGAAATATGAAACTGATGGCTGCCATCAGATACTTGGCTATATCTAGCAAAAGAACCTGAATAAATTGATAAGATAAGAATCATTGTGAAATGTTATATAATTAAAAGAAAAAATATAAATAAATTTATATGATCCTAAATGGATAAGATTATGCTTCAAAGTAAAATTTAATTTGAGATCTAAATCAGGAGACCATTATAGTTAGTTCAATACTTTTAAACCCTAATTTGGAATACTATATATTTATCAGATAAGAGTTCCATATGACCTCAAGCATGTATCCTCATACATTAATGGATTTTAACTAGAATCGAGGGTTTAAAGTGATATTATGTTGAGACTATACCATAATATTAGTGTGGGAAAACTAAAATATGATTCAATTCATCATTATAACAACCTACTAATAAAAATGAAATATCATAAGAAAATCCAACCATAAATAAATACCCTACCACATGAAATAGATTAATGGACTATATAAAATTTCAAATGAGTCAGGAAAAAACCACAAGACCTTCCATTGGAAGATAATTATGACATTCCCTTTCTCTAAACTACTTTAATGTATCCAGATAGGTTAATCCAATTGACCTCAATCATTTCATCTTTTATTCCAAATGTTATTGATTAGCATAGGGGGTATAAGATGTAATTAAGAGACTATACCCCTTACAAGAGTGTGTAATACAAAAATATTATCAAAAAATCATCCATAAACTACAAATTTCTATTCAAGTTTGTAGAACAAATGAATATCAATACTTTAAATAGAAAATATAAAAAACTAGCAGTCATATAGACTAATAATTATTCCGACATACAGTGATTGATCGCCCACAATCTAGATTATAATAAAAAGGAATAAAATTATAAATTGTTATGTAGGCTCTACGTGTATCCTAGGCCTCACATCATCTAGTCTACAAATCCCAGTGGAGCTGTCTCACTCGGTCATGCTATACTAGGACTCTACCAAACATAAACCAGTGAACTATGATGTTTGTTTAGGTACCTGGTTCCCATCCCCCCCCCCCCCCCCCGAGAAAAGTTCAAGAAAAACTCATAAGGGAAAAAATGATGATGTACATTACATATGTAGTACCCTATATTTCCGGTATTTAACAATTACTTTATTCTTTTTATGGTTATAATGATTATTGCTGATTAATCAGAGTGTTGGGGGAATCTTTGGAAGCAGTTTTGACGTAAAATTGAAGTCGCATAAGCGGTGCACAGTTTTTCTAAATGTGTGTCCACAACATGCGTAATTGGTCCTCTTGAGATAGTGGCTCTAGAAAGGTTGGAGCATTATTAGGGATACTATGTGATGAAACTATGTAAGGGTTTTCTTAGGTAGTAGCTAATGTATTGTATGTTCATGGTTTAGATAACTGTGCATACTAACGGTGCAGATGGTTTAAGTGAGATCCTAAAAAAGCGGATCTCACATGTTTTCCCTCTTAGTGGCCCATTTTTGCTTCTTTGTGGCCATAACTTGGGATTTCTCTTCTTTGATGGTAGGAGGACCTCTCCCAATCGTCTTGGAGGTGAGCTAAAAGATTTCCATGGGGAATCAAAGCAGGATTCTTGAGGTATGTGATCGTTCTTCATCATTTTTGAACGGTTTCTTAGATATACTTAGATCTAATTCTCATATCCTCTTGGTTTCATAGATCTAATCCCTTTATGGGTAGATCTAGGTGTTTGGATTCCAAATATGATAATATTTTTTTCTTTATCTTTTTAGGAGAATAGATATATGGTGGGTTCTTGGAGAATCGACCTGGTTTCCTTGTGTGTTCTTTGTTCATTGGGGTTTTAATCAAAACCTTCAAAGTATGAGTTTTCTTTATCGACTTTACATAGAAGAACTAATTGAAATTCTTTCAAATTAAATGTGTGCTGTTTATTTTTTTATTGAAAACTTTTTGGATTGCTTCTTGAGTGATGGTTCTGAAATATGGAAAATTGGGGATTTTGAATGAGTGATTTGGTTCTTGGTTTTAAAATATGGATTTTGAAATGGGGATTTTCCATAATTGTAGAACATGGTGTGGATTAGATTTTTTTAATAAAATTTAATGTTTTATTGAAGTTAAATTACTATTATAAATTTGTTTTATTCTCTTTTTCCCATAAAATTATTTTTTTATTGAATTTTTTTGAATTAGTTGAACCCACTTGTTTTTTGACATTATGGTTGTCTATGTCACAGGTTTTCAGGATGGATAAAGTCTAGCAGTCTCCCCCATCATTAATGGGATGGATTGGGGTTGGGGATCTCCCCCGTCAAAGGGTACATGTGGGATGGATAAGTGTTCAGGGTCTCCCCGATCATTAAAATGAGGGATATGGGTTAGGAATCTCCCAAATCAATTGGTTCACTAGGGATTAATTAGTCAAAGGATGAATCACCACTCACAAGTATAGGGAGATCTAGGTTACATTCACGGTTGTTTTTTTGGATCTGTGTAATGGATTGGTTATGCTAAAAAAATATTGATAAATGGTTTCAAAGCATTGTTTAGTTATTTTTTTGGAAAAAACATTCTATAAAAATTGGATTCATTAGCACCAATTTTTATTGGGTTGAAAACGGTTTTTGATAATTGTTTATATTTGGTAATAAACTATTTTATATGAATTTGGATATTTTTTTTATCCTAGTGGAGTGAGTAGGGAAGTCATTGGGGAAATCCTACTAAGTTTTTTACTCTCCCCTACTTTGGCACTTTGGTGCTTTTGCAGATGGTATTTTTGGGGATAAGGGTAAAGGTAATGTTTCCCTCATTTGTAGCACTACCTCATGATATTTGGGTAGTTCAGTGATCATGGAGCTTAGATCACTGGTATATTGGAGTCTTGGGGTCTCTTGAGAGTCATTATTAGTATATCCAATGTTTATTTTGATACTGGTTTGGTCATCCATTATAGAACACTTTGATGTGGTTTTGAGATACATGATGTTATGTAGTGGTCTTTCATTTGTTCATTCATCATATAGAAAATGATTTTTTTATGGTTTCTTTGTTTAATGGTTTATTTATTAATGTGTTAATCATCCCCCAATTGTATTAAAACCCTTCTGTATTTATTGTCAGCCTTTGGCATCTTGGGGATGTCTCTTAAGGCCATATAATGACATGTTGTGCTCTCAAGCCAATGATAATTAGAATGTCATTACAAATAGTATCATTCTAGTCCTTCTTTTTTGGTACTAATGTAATCAGTTTGTTTGGTTCTTGAATAACAAGTTGTCATTGGAGTTCTTGGTCTTGTATTTGAACTTATTTCCTATCTATTCTTTTGGTTGAAATATTATACCTGAGTAGGATTTTCGGAACATGAAATGTATAGCATAAGAGGACACAACTAACACTTTAATATTAAACATCAAGTTACCAGGGGTTTGGGTACATAACTGTTTGGAGACAATTCTAGGATTTAGATCTCATTGTCATTGGTGAAGCCAATGAGACGAGCATGGCATGAAATGTAGAGGAATTACATCCCACTATGATTTCATATTTCATTTGGAGTAATGATTTATGATTTTGTGCAGGGTGGAAATTTTTAAAAAATACAGAATTTATTTTCAAATGAATGATTTTGAAATGTTGATATTTGGTGTATTTTGAAAATTGTTTGGTTTTCAATAGAAATAATGGTTTTAAAAAAAATTGAACATGGAAAAAGTTTTTTTTGGAAAACAATGTTGTGATAGTTGATTTGATATATTTTTAAATGCTAAGCCATTAGGTTCTAGGGAGAGAGACATACCAAAGTTGTTGTTTTTTTAGAAATGGAACCCAGTAAGAGATGTAGACGCCAGTCAAAAGAGGAAACTAATAATTTAGTTGCAGCTGAGCTATGGGTGAACCAAAAATCGGTCCAAAGCATCACTCAGGATTTTCAAATAGTTGAGTTGATACTTCCACTAGAAACCATGTATATGATATCTATCACTGCTAAAAATCCATGTGGAGTGAGTGTGTTTTTCTTTCACTATAGGAGCTCATAACTCTATCACCAAGATGAAGATGAATTGGGACACCTATTATCAAAGATATGGAACACATCAGAATCAGACCACAAGAGTAATAAATTTCCCCCAACACCAAAGAGAAAGCATG
Source organism: Viscum album (assembly GCA_963277665.1). Lineage (NCBI taxonomy): Eukaryota > Viridiplantae > Streptophyta > Magnoliopsida > Santalales > Viscaceae > Viscum > Viscum album. Next base: position 2,034,365,499 of record OY728146.1, on the reverse strand, counting down.
GATGTCTTCTGTGCGGTTCACTTGGTGACATTAAGTGATAATGTACAACATCACTAAGAGAATGACATAACTAAAAAAATGTGGGACATATTAAAATCTTTTTTCATTGTGCTCAGAGTATTGGTGCTCAGGTCACTTCTCAGATTTTTCATGCACCATATGATTTGACCGAATCAGCGAAATCGCCACAAGGCAACAAAAAGCAGTGCACAATGATGAAGCAACTATATGGAATTGAGAAAATGACTGTCAATGATTATTTTGGGACATCTTCAGTGAGATGTAAGACTCTTTTGAATTATATCCTTGTTAACATTCTCTCCAATACTGGTGTATCACATTTTTTCATTGTTTCTCATACTTTTTATTTTCTATGTTTAATGTTAGAAATGATGCCTTCTATTTGAAAACTCCAAAATCCTCTCAGTGGAAGAGAATTTCAAGCCTCTGTTATTTGATGATATGATATAATTGTTGATGAAGATAAGCTAATATGGAACTTCTCAATGTTGGAAATGGATATCTATGATGTAATCATGGGAATGGATTGGTTGACAATGTTTACGGCTCACACCGACTATTATAGTAGAACTGTGAGTTTCACAACTGAGGATGACATCGAGAATCTCTTCAAAGGAGAGAGGATAGTAAATAAAAGGGAAGCTTATTGGAACCAATGGTGGGATCTATCTCTTATCAGTTGGATGTATTTAATTTGGAATAAATGGAAGAGATAGGGGAAATTAATTTTATAGAAGTTCTAGATCAATTTCTAGACGTATTTCCTAAGAATATCTCTGGGTCACCAACTATAATGGAAGTAGAGTTTGCGATTGATCTCTTTCCGAGGAAAAATCATATTTTCCCTCTGTATTATAGGATATAACCAACAGAATTAAGGTAATATAAAGTGCAGTTGGGGGAGCTAGAAAGTAAGTGTTTCATTTGACCTAGTATATCTTCAAGTGTAGCACTGGTCTTGTCCGTGAAGAAAGAATATAGAACTCTTCAGCTATGTGTTGATTTTCTTAATATTAACCATGTTATGATAAAAAATGATATCAACTTCCATCGATTTTATGAATTAGATATTTTGGTGATATTTGGATTATTTTTTTGTGGTATTTGTGGATAACATCTTGGTGTATTCCAAGACAAGTTCTGACCATGAGGAACACCTTTAAATAGTATTAAAAAACCAAAGAGATCACCGTTTGTATGAAAAATTATCAAAATTTTATTTTCGGATACAGTATGTATGTTTTCTTGGCCATGTCATTTCTGAAAAGGAACTTCTGTTGATATTGAAATGGTAGAATCTATTATCTTACGGTACCTACTGAAGAATGTCTTCGATATATAATGTTTTCATGGTCAAGCTGGTTACTACTGATTCTTTTTGTGTGATTTCTCACGACTATATTCTCCATTGATAGCTCTAACAAAGAAGAATGCTGAATTCCAGTGGACATAGGAATTCCAGAAGTCCTTCCAAGAAATACAATTTAGACTTACATTGACACCTATCATGATCTTTCCAGAATCAGGACATGGGTATGCAGTGTATTATGATGCTTCAAGATTAGGGTCGGGCTGTGTTCTCATGAAAGGATACCATGTGGTTACTTATGGTTCAAGGCAGTTCAAGGTGCATGAGAAGAATTACCTAACACTTGATTTAGAGTAATCTTCAGTCATTCATGCCTTCAAAAGAAGGAGACACAATCTCTTTGGTGAGAAATTCACTTTGTTTTCAGACCACAAAAGCTTGAAACACATTTTATAACCATGAGATTTGAATTTGAGGAAAAGGAAATAAATTTAGTAACTCCATATGTTTGAATTTGACAATATTTATACACTGAAGAAAGGGAACTAGGTGGTGGATTCATTGAGTATAAATTCATATGCTCAATTGGAGAAAGAAACATTATATGAATTACAATTACTCTCAGTCCTAGCTGACATGCATATGGAATTTGGAATCCGATGTGATGTTATAATTTTCTTCATAGATACACTTGTTCAATATTTGGTAAATACGGTCCAAGAGGCACAAACATCTGATGTAGATAGCCTGGTTATGAGTTCAAAACTTATTTGTGGGGAGACCATTGTGGGTTGAAACTTGATGGGAGTTTAGTTTTTTGGTTTAGAGAATGCATGGTTGCTCCTATGGATTTATAGGAACAAGACCATCATGATTAACACTATTCGAGATAGTTTGTACATTATGGTACACAAGAAGGTGTATAAGGCATTAAAGGTATAGTTTTGGTGGAGCGACATGAAAAGGAAGGTGGCTGAGTTCTTATAGCAGTGCTTAACTTTCCTACAAGTTAAAGCAGAGTATTAGAGACCAGTAAGAATATTGGAGTCTAACCTATCCTAGTATGGAAATTGGATAAGATAACAATAGATTTTGTTACAGGTCTTCCAAGAATGTCTTGAAAACATGATGCCATATGGGTGATAGTGTATGATCTTCCCAAGTCAATCCATTTCATTCCAATTCATGAAACTCATACGGTGGAAGATCCATCTAAAATCTATATCCAAGATGTGGTAAAGAGGAATGGAATACAATTTTCAATCATCTCAGATAGAGATCCAAGGTTCACATATCATTTTTGTAAATCCTTATAGAAATCCCTTTGGGCACAGATGACTATGAGCATGGCGTATCATCATCAGAAAAATGTACAGTCTAATAGGAAAAGGTAAATGCTGTAAGACATGTTTGGGGCTTGTGTAATGGATTTTTGTCACTCAGGGGAGGATCATATACCCTTGGTGGACTTCTCATAGAATAATAGCTACCATTCCTTGATACATATGGCATCGTTTGAAGCTCTGTTTGTGTGTCCTTCTCATTATCCAAACTGTTGGGTGGAAAAAGGTGAAACTTAACTAGTTGAGACTATAATTATCCACGAAATAACAGAGAAGATCCTGTTGATTAAAAGATGATGGAGACGGCTCATATTCGTCAGAAATATTATACATATCACCGTCGAATACCATTATCGTTTGTTGTGGGTGATCATGTCTTCTTGAGAATATCTTCAAGGCTTGGACATTGTCAATTCGTGAAGCAGGTAAAGTTATATCCTAGATACATTGGCCCCTTCGATATACTGGAATGTGTTGGAGAGGTGGAATATCAATTGGAATTACCACCATAGTTCATTTCAGTGCATAATATGTTCCATGTATCTCAGTTGAAAAGGTATCATCCTGATCTTGTCCTTATAATCAAATAGAATTGCATTGACCTTGATCCATATGCTTCATTGATAGATATCCTGGTATGGATTGTGGGTAGATGATAGAAGGTCTTGGATGAAAAAATAATCAGTCTAGAGAATGTTTTATTGATGCACGGTCAGATTCAATAAGAGACTTGGGAACACAAGAAGGAAATGAAATAGCACTGTCCAGAACACTTTCACGGTAGTGAATGTTTTATACTTTCTTGAGGATGTAAAGGCCAATTTTTGGGAGAATACATTACCTTGTGTATCTTTTAGATACCCCATAATTGATTATTTTCGTGGCTATAATGTTTAACGGTGACGGATGGGACATTTTGGGAGAATTTGGAAGTGGTTTTGAGGTAAAATGGAAGTTACATGGGTGGCGCACAATTTGTCTAACTGTACGGCCAAAAGGTGCGTAATTGTTTATCTTGAGGCAATGGATTCAGCATGCTTGAAGCATGGTTAGAGATACCATGCAATGAAATCATGGAAGGGTCTTACTAGGAATTAACTAACACACAGTTTGTCTAACCGTGTGAACTAATCGTGTTGATGGTTTAAGTGAAATCCTAAAAGAGTGGACCTCAAAGGTTTCTACCTCTATGTGGCCCATTTTTTTCTTCTATGCGTCCATAACATAGTATTTATATTTTTTGAAGGTAGTATAACCTCATTCATCCATTTTAGAGGTGATTCGTAAGCTTTTCATGGTGAATCTAAGTAGGATTCTTGAGGTATGTGATCAATCTTCATCGTTCTTGACCGGTTTCATAGATCTACATAGATCTACATCTAATATCCTCTTGGATTATTATATCTTTACCAATTATGTGTATATCTAGGTGTTTGGATTCAAAATATTATGATATTTGGTCTTGATATTTCTAGGAGAATAGATTTAAGGCGGGTTCTTGGACAATTGACCTGGTTTCCTTATGCGTTCTTCGTTCATTGGGGTTTTCTTCAAAACCTTCATGGTTGGAGGATTCTATAACAACTCCTCATAGTATAACTTATTTTAATGATTTGAAATTGAATGTTTGGTGTTGAATTGATTGTGATTTGGTTTTTGAAAACCTGTTGGAAACCTTCTTTAGTGATGGTTGTGAAATCTAGAGAATTAGGGATTTTGAATGAGTGCTTTGATTCTTGTATTTTAATTAGGGATTGTAAAATGGGGATTTACTAGAATTGTGGCATATGGATTGTATTAGATTTTTTCAATTAAATTTAATGCTCTATTTAAGTGAAATTGTGGTTTGGAAATTGGTTTATTCTTTGGGTTTCAATAAAAGTATTCTTTTATTGAAATGGTTTGAATTGGTTGAACACACTTGGTGTTTCACATGATGGTTGTTTGTGTCATGGGTTTGCAGGAAATATATGGGTTAGGGGATTCCCCCATAATTAATGGGATAGATAAGGAAAATGGATCTCTCCCGTTAATCAGTTCACCTGGGACGACTTAGTGAATGGATGACTCACCACTCGTGAGTATAAGAAGATCCGGGTTACATGCACAATTGTGTGTGTGGATGTGTGTAATGGATATGGTATGCTAAAAGAATATTGAAAAATGGTTTCAACCCATTTTTTGTTATTTTTCTAGAAAAACAACTTGTTGTAAAAATTTGTTTCAATAGATCTCATTTTTAGTTGGATTCAATCAATTTTTAGAACTTGTTTATATTTGGTTATAAACAATATCGGTAAACAGTTTTATATAACTTTGGATAAATTTTCTATCATAGTGGCATGAGTAGGGAAGTCATTGGGTAAAACCTTATGTGTTTTATACCCACCCCTTCTTTGGCACTTTGGTTCTTTTGTAGAAGCTATTTTCTGAGATATGGGAAAAGGTAACATTTCCCACATTTTCATCACTACCTCATGATATTTGGGCTGATCGGTGATCATGGAGCATGGGGATTTAAGAGAATGGAGTCCTGTGGTATCTTAAGAGACTTTAGTAGTTTATCCACTATTTACTTTGATACTGTTTTGGTCTTCTTCTATTTCCCACTTTGATGTCGTTTTGAAATGCATGATGTCATTGAGTGGTCTTTCATTTGTTCACACATCATATAAAGAATGCTTTATTTATGTTTGGTTGTTTGGATGGTTTATTTATTAAAGGGTTAATTTTTCCCCACACGTATTGAAACCCTTCAGAATTTATTTCTAGCCACTGGCATCTTTGGTATGTCGCTTAAGGCCGAGTAATGACACGTTGTTCCCTCAAGGCAATTAGAATTAGCGGGTCATTACCACAAAACTAATAATATAGTAAAAATATGTGATATGATGATAATAATAAAATAAATAAATTATGTAGAAGCATAAATAAATAATCATTACCGGTCCTTAGGTTATGAAATGACACATAGGACTGAATTTTACTTACTTGATCCATGGATGGGGAGTCTCTAGCCATTTCATTGACTCACACCATTAATTATTAGGCCCACAGAGAATTTATAGTAGAGATTCCAAGAAAATATAGTACTATTAGGAAAAATATAGATACCTATGATGGAATAAATGCAGTTATATAGTCATAAATTATAATCATCGATCACTAGAAAGTTACCCCACATAATCAATAGTCATCTGGAAAAATCATTGTCCCTAATGAGGTCCACAGTGATCTGTAGAAACCATGCATCATCAATGATCACTAGAGAGTAAACCTAAGTGATTAATAGTTATCGAGCATTATCCTAGATCCCTTGGATGTAATCATAAGTAATTAACTTTCCTTAAATGTCATTACAATTTCCTACAAAGAAGTCCTAGGTGGTCCATAGTCATCATGAATCATCACTGATCCCAAGTAGATAATCCTAGGAGATTGGTAAGCATTATGAATAATCATTGGTCACTCAGAGGTAATATGGGATGATTCCAAATTATTTTGAATAAACATTGATCCCTAGAAGGTTTTCCTAGGGTATCTATAATCATAAGGCACCGTCATTGATACTTAAGAGATAATCTTAGGTGATACATACTCATGAAGTTTAAAGGCCTTGACCCTAGTAGCCCAATTTTGGTTGTTTCCTTTTTTAAATTGTTATAAAATACATGATATTTTATCTCAAATGACCATATAGTTTAGTAGTCTCGTTTAAATAGATACATAATTGAACATCAAATTACAATTGAAACATAAAAAATAAAATGTAGTCAACATAGATATTCTACAACATTGAAATCATTAAAAGATTATGTCTTCCTAACAGGGAGAAAATAAAATAAAATTGAGTGTGATGAGATTATCATGACATGTTATATACAATGGATGATATCATGAATAAATAAGTAAGAATCCAAATGGAAAGGTAAATAACTAAAAACATATTCCATTTAACAAATATCTTGAGCAGGAATAATAATATGATATGAATTGTTGATAATGAAATATTATGATAAAACTAATCACATGAGTTTGAAACTATTACATGGATATCATAACAATTAAAATATCCATATTGACATCAAGAACTAATCTTATTAATATGTAATGCATTATGACGAACATCATAATCTAGTCTTCAAGGCCTTATTGAAAGACATCATACACAAACAGGTAAGGAATTATCCAAATACCGAAAATAGCTTTTACCATGATATAAACTAATGCATTGAGGGGATATAGTGGGCCCCATAAATCAAATAATAAGTCAAAAACATTATTAATATGAAATGGTAGAACAAAATTTCAATATATAATGAGTAGAAATGTTCATATTAAAACACTATCATGTGAAATTTTAATATTTAACCCAATCAAACATATCTTAAAAAAGTCAGAGAAAGAATAAGGATGGAATCATCACAACATTTCCTTAGTGAAGTATAATTAAAACAAAGGGTTTTTTATTTCAATGAGTATTAATTCTAAAAAATATCATTAGTAAAATTCTTCAATAAAATAACATCCCCAAAATAACTTTTAAAAACTAAAGATATCCCAAATATTAGGGAAAATATTCATTGAAAATAACCTTTAAACATCAAATCATTGAGTGGTCTTGATGGTAGGAAATTCCCATCATGTTGAGTATATTAATGATAATATTATCTTCAAATTTTTTATGAAAAATAAAAAATTACTACTTTAAAAAAATGATTGGTAGATTCTTTTTGGTCCATTTAGTAAAAGTAAAACAATGGTAAACCTATACTTAATAATTCATTATAGTATATTAAAATAATTTATTAAATATATTTTTAGAAAACATGTATTATGGAAAAAATCTTCTTTTTGAGATGGAAATAAAGTCAGATTTTTTATAAGAATTTTATCAATAATTTTAGGTACTAATGAGTGTAAAATGGCACAATAAGTTTTAAATTTTAGGATCAAATAGAGGATAATAAAATAATAATTATTCATCAAATAAGGATATTATAATTTATTTTAATATAAATTTAATCATTAAAACAGTGATTAAAATGAGATTGAAACATAAATCTCTTACAACATTGGTAACTTTTGAATCATACCTCTCAAGAAACAAATAACTTAAAATGAAAAATTAACTAACATGAATATAATCGGATTCATGTTGCAACATATCAAATGGTTAGAATATACACCTTATAAAATAAAATAGTTCTATAACATAAAATATCTCCGCATGGTGATAATTTGAGATGAAGACCCCCTATAATGACCATAATATTTAAGTGAGAATTAAACTATAAAGTGACTATGTGTAAGAAATTTAAATAAATATATAACAATTTGAATTAAAATATAAAATAAATAAAATTAATTACACACATAATCTTAAAACATTAAAGACAATGTACAAGTAATACAACACAATGAAAAGAAATTGAGTTATGAAACCCATTATGAAATGGTAAATTTCAAATGAAATTTCTTTATATAATATAATTTTAATTTTAACATAAAATACCACAGATTATTAATGATTAATGGTATAACATGTAAAAGGGGCATTATACCCACTATATAAAATAAATTATGTTTATAAAAATAAAATACACATCAATGGAAGAAAATTGTAATGGGATCCTTGATAATGGTCATAACTTCGACGTGAGAATCAATATATGAAATTATTATGTCTAGAAAATATAAATAAAAGCTATAAAGGATTAAATAAAACATATAATTATCAAAAGTCATTACCCACATTATTTTAGGATATCAATGATAGTGAAGATGTAATGTAACCCAATCTAATGAAATTGAGTTATAAAACCCATCACAGAATGGTAACATTCATATCAAATCCAATTTGATTGAATCATTTGATTTTGAACTTTATATACTATTAATTATGAAGGATTTATGATATAAAAAGTAATAAGGGATGTATATACACCATATGAAATAATTTATTTCATAAAATTAAAATATTCATCAATGAAAGAGAATTTAGATGAAATCTCTTACCTGAAGAATGAACCGTCATGTAAGTTATTTATCATTTGAAATAATAATATTATTTTAATTATTTAGTTTCCGAATATAATTTTTCATTTTTAATATCTATTTTTTTATTTAATAACCAAATATTTTTAATTACAAAATCAATTAAGTACATGTAAAATGTTTTGATGATATTCAATTAATATGTCCAAAATGACTTTGATAGTTTGACTATAATTAAATTGGTCATTATTACACTATCTATAGAATTATAATCATAAAAAAAATACAATTATTTAATTTTTATACTTTTTAAAAAACCTATGGAATATGGTTAGGAGAAATGGACTATGTTAAAATCATTGAGATAGTAAGTTGTACATATGCCTGAGTAACATTTCCATTTTTCGAAAATCATGATGGAATGAGAATTATTATTATTTTATATCTAAATTATTATAAATATCACATTAATATCACATTATTTTTTAAAAAACTTATATATAGAATTCATATTATGTGGTTAAGAAAAATGGATCACATCACTTAATGAAGGTGGTTATCCATATAAACACACATGTAAAGTTTTCATTTTTAAATCAGTGGAATGGTACAAAATTAAATGTTTTATTATCTTTATAGAATGATAAATACATGATTTCTATAATATTTATATGGTACATCTATCATTGAAATAATATTGGGGTTGAGCTAATAAAAGATGAAATACACTGGTTCGTGAGGCGGTAGTCTTCCAATCCCACAAACAATAGGTTTGTTTCCCATTTGAAGAACGAAGAAATTCATATAGGACATTACATCATCATAAAAAAATTATAATATATGGTAGAAATTTATTTTATTAAACTATAATGTTTTATTTGTAATTTAATGATGTGGAAGAAGAAATTGTACAAAAACACTCAGTTAGGAATGATATCTCTTCTTTATGAGAACTCTATATGTTCATACCAAATAAATAACTATGAGGAACTTTTAATCAAATCCTAGAATATAGGATCACAGAAGAGAATTATCAAGGGAATTGGTAATGTATTAAATAAAAGAAAAGGATCTATATGTGTTATTAGAAAAGTATATAGTGCTTCCTTTTATAAGTGAGGATGAGTTTCATGTTTGTAAATACACAAAAAAATCATCAATGGGAAATAAATCTCAAACAAAGTTCCTTATAAATTGATTAATAATGTATTTATGGTATTATATGGTCAATACAAACCTCCAAAAATAAATAAGAAACATTGTTCAGACATTTTATTTCCTTAACCATTTAGGATACATACTTTTACCATTTTAATTTTCATCATGGTAATTAGTTTTATACATAGGTAATTTATCCTTTAATCTTAAAAAATGAAATGATACTTATTAGATAATTTTTAACCATTTATTATTAATATTAATTACAGTTTATCAAATAATAATTATATTTGTGTTAAAAATAAATATTTCACAAGTGCATGTAATATGGAAAACCTTGTTTTAACATTACCTTGGTAACAAATGTTTATTGTCTTTTCTACTAATTGTGACAAAAAATAAGTTGACCTTATTAAATAAAGTTAGTCATTATCATACCAAATATTTAATTTGTTTTATCTTGTTTAATATTTATAATTTTAAAAAATTACATCAAATATAATCACGTAAAATGTGTCAAAAAATGGGTTTTCAAGGAATATATTTTCCAAGAATAAGATAATATTAATTTAATTATATAAATAGTGACACCATTATATGGATATAAATTATAATTTATATATATAAATCTATAAATTTTATTTCCATCAATCATCATTAAATAGTATATTCTTGAGATTTAATGAGATAGATAATTTTAATTTCATTGATGTATTGCATTGTATTCTACACCATGATTAGTTTGTGATATATGAAACACCTTATTTGTGTGTAATATATGCAACCCTGGCATGGCTTTCATTTCATACAATATCGGCCTTCCTTGAGAGCTTGCATTGTATTTCATATCAAGTTTCACTAAAAAATGATATATTGTTAAAAAAATTTGAGGATATAAACTAGCTGTTATGAATAGAATTAACCACATTTTTAATTTTATATGACATTAACATTCATATTATTTTTTCTAGACATGATATAATATCATGTTCATTTTTTCAGATAAAAGAAGTATGTTTCAGAAAATGAATTTTTGCCACATTTTTATTGTGCCCCCATTTTAAATCTAGTTTTTAACACTTTTATATATTCTATTTGAATAAATAAACCTTTTCATTAAAATATGTACATATAAAATTTACTTCTGTTGAATTTTTTGTATTTTTATGATAAAATTCATATTTTAATGAATAGTAAAAAATAATGCATTTTAATTCAAAATTACATTTTAATCTAATTTATTTATATATTTAGATTATCATTATAATTTTTTTTAATGTTTAATAGTATTAATTTTTTATAATTCAATCCAATTTTGGTCATCTAAATTAATTTCAGAAAGATATTTTACATAAAAACATCTCAATCTTATGATAGTTATTCCTTCTTAAAAACCAACTTTTTTGTTTTGACAATGAGAATTAATTTTAAATTAATTACTAAAACTTCTGAGTTTTAAATATGAAAAAAGGATTCCCTAATTGGAATCAAAATGTCCATATTTGTGAATATGTGTCTTTTATTTTTTTGGACATTATGAATAGTAACTTCTGTAATTATTTTTATTTACAATGGTTAAAGGGTGAATCTGGTAAATAAGGGTAAAAACAATATTATAATAATATTAAAATACTCTAGAACATGTAATAATCCTATTGAATGATATATTTCCAACCATTTGAATCATTGAAATGATTTTGGGACTCCATGGAACCACTTGGATGTTCAAAATCAATTTATAAAAAATAATTTAAAGTTAGAAAATAAATATGACATAAACATGCATCTTCTTAATAAAACAATTATAATATGGGGTTATAAAAAATAAAATTCTACTATAAATAGTCATTATAACGATCAAAATATGTCCAACATCATGGTGTTTTATTTTTAATTTTTAAAAACCAAATAATTAAATTTATGTATGACACAATGATAATGTAGCGATTACCTTATTAATGAATGTCTTAAAGAATGAGATTATAAATATTAAAATAAATTTATTTGGAAACTTTTTATGACATCCAAAAATTTTAGGGATTCATATGACTTTATATATTTTAATTAATGATGTTTTTTTGTATGATTAATGTTTTTATGTATTTTCGAAATGTCATGATATGAATAGTATACCAATTTATATAAATGAGTTTTTAAAAAAAATACTTTTTTATTAAATGATATAATAGTCCTAAAATTTTTTGATCTATTGAAATGACTTATCTAATGTTCCGCATTCTATTAATGAACCACTTTTGGTTATATTTTCATTTTATAATAACTATATAAACTATATAGTGTGAATATACAAGAAGACATGGTAAGAGTTAAATTAGTTAACTAATGTTTAAAGCAAATATATAAGGTTAAATTTGAGACTTAACATGTCTAAAACCTATTTTATGAGATAATTTAGAACAATAATCATTTTATAATATAATTAAATGAGTTTTGGACATTTTTAGAGAGAAAATAATTTTATAACAAAATAATATTTCAATACATTCCAAAATTGCCCATCCTCCTCTCTTATAAAAGGCATCTCCTACCACATTTCCTCACACCAACTTGTGACTTATAGCTCAACCAAATCCAGAAAAATTAAACTAAAAACATTATTTCTTAACTTATGTTGGTCTTGGTTTTCCATAAAGTCTATCCCTAGTGTCTCTTAGAAGAGATCCAATGGAAGTCCAACGAAGAAGAGGTAATTACTTTACCAATTGAATTCAATTTATTTTCTTCTTTTACTTCATCCTTTTATCTTGATTTCATACTAAAGTAATTTTTCTAGTATATTATACATAGTGAGATTTTAATGTAATTATGGGACAACCTTATACCTCCATCTATCCATATTATGAATAATAATATCACCATGTGTGCGTATGTATGGCTTACTGTCTCTAAACCGTGGTGTAATTTTTTATTCAAAAATAAATTATTAGGATGGGTATAATAATGATAATAATGGATTTTAATAATGAGTATAAAATGATAATTATTCCTTATAATTAATATACCATCCAATTCCATACCCTTTAAACTTTAATAAAATGATATCGTTGCTCATGCATACGTGCGACCTACTGTCTCCACAACATGGTGAGATTTTTCTTCGTCGTTAACAATTCATGAATGATTATAAATTTTATATGATGAGTGAAAACAATAATTATAAACTTAATTTAAGTAATACAATATGTCTTATTCATTATAAATATTACTTACATGGCATTATAAGAATGGGAGAATGAAGTAGTTAACACCCAAAATAATGGTAATATTGAAATACTATTAAGAGAATAATATATTAAGTTAATATTTGATTTCTTATATATAGATATGGTCCTAGTATAATATAATAACATGGTTTATCCACTATAAAATAGGTGAAGGCACCCATTAATAACTAAAATTACAAGATAAGAGATAACTTTTCCAATCTCATTTTTATTAGAGATTGTTTATTTGTAAGTATTTACGGGGGATATATTTATCATCCATGTCCATGATTTATAAAAATGTTGTAACAAAATGTTCAATATTAATCTCTATATAAATATTTTCATTGTTACCCCTTTTTGACTTTTACTACATGGTATGGAAGAAATATTTCTTTCATTAACCATAGAATTTACTTTTTGACTTTTTCAGAAAAAGTACGAGGAGAATGTTTTTTAACTTATACGACATGAATGGATTTTTAAATCATCATATCTCCTTTTTCCATGAATACTCCTATACATTTTTTCTTGTTTATGTTCAACTAAATTCTTTTCTTTTGAAATTTTGTGGCATATTTAGAAATTAAAACATTTTTTATGAAGAAAGGATATTATCCTCAAGAATTAAGTTCAAGTGTTTTATCAAAATTATTTTCCACATAAGATAACGATATTTAAATAGAGTTATGTTTATATCCCTATAATTAATATTATTTTATTATGTTAATGATGTAATGAAATTTTATATGGATTACTTTATGATGGGATGATGTTTAAAGAAACACATTTTATTTCTTAGGTTATGATATGATGAATGCTTTATGTTTCATGGAACATGAAAGAATTATTTTTATTATAAGATGGGTGGGACCTATATATACCTATAATGCAATTGGTAAATATTTATATCTCATAAGATATACATGAATGGAAAAGAAAGTAAATATGGTTCAGTAAAATAGGGCTGGAATGACAAGTAAATCCACTTCAGTAATACATGCCATGAATGAAAAGTAAACCTGGTTCAGTAATAGACTATTTCCACTATGATGGTTTTGGAATCAATTCCTCTGATACTATGGAAATCATATTATGTATTTATTTTTACCATAATTCCATGTTTTATTTCAATTCTATTTTATCTTGGTTATTTTTCCTTTATGATCTATGCCCCACGAACTACCGAAATTTATTTCATTACTCATGCTTTGTATATTCAAACATTATGTTCATGTTTTTACATTCTTCTATTTATGGTCTGTTTTATGTTACCCTGGTTTACGCTTACTATGAATTTGAGCAGACCATTCTTATGTTTTATTTCCCCCAGATATGGTGAATGGTTTTAGGTAGGAAAAATGGGAATATCTTTATTGGAGATGTTGAAGATCATTCTAGAAGTTAGAAGATTACTTTCTACATTTCTAAAGGCACTAAACTAATATAATATTTGGTTATCTATTTGTGTCAAGTATGAAGTATTACTAAAAATAAATTTAATTTCCATGTACATAAATCATGGTTCATTGTAGTTGGTATCAGAGGGAAGGTTTAGTCAACCTTTGGAAACTAGAATGCAAGATCTTTAGTGAGATCCCTCGATATATTTCTAATGTATGTCTAGGTATGTCCCTAAGTTTATGTATAAATAAATCTTACTTTTGTAGAATTATGGTAACGATCATGAATAACCTAGAATAAAATTGAGATGTTATAGATTGAAGGTACTCCACCTTGATTATGTTGTCTTCCTAGTATGTTTTTTTCCTCTCACGATATTTTTTGGGTTTTAGATGTTGAATGGAACCCAAAGGAACAATGTTAATGATCAATGCACTTGGAAATGAAATTATTGTTCTCATGAAATTCCAAATATTATGGGAGATGGAATGAAAAATCATATTTATATAATAATAGAGGCTATTAAACATTATGGATTTCGAAATGACCGGAGAAGGGAACAACATTCTATTGTATCCTTTAATAGGAAATGTCCACCTTCATTCAATGGGTCTTCTGATCCACTTGTTGCTGAACAATTTATCAATACCATTGGAAAGATATTTTCCATCCTTCACTTTTCAGAACATGAAAAGTCATTTTGGTTGTCTATCGATTATAAGGTGAGGTAGACCAGTGGTGGAATCTAATTAAAAATATAAATAGACAAGTTGAAATTGAATCCATTGAATTCGAAGAGTTCCAGAACTGGTTTTTCAATAAGTACTTCCATCGCATTCTTCGAAAATTGATGGAAAAAGGAGTTCCTTGATCTTAAAAAAATGATGATCAATTTGTTGGTACACACGAGGTGAATTTTAAAAGACTTTCAAGGTATTATTATCACTTCATCATCTATCCTAAAAGTAAAGTTGATCAATTATTCATTGGGTTAAAACTAAGACTTTGAAGGGAATTAGCTATTAGAAACTTTAGTAGCTAGGAATAGATTGTTCATTGAGATATCAAGGTTGAACTAGAAGTTGGTATTACATGTCAGTTTCATGGGTTGGAATGGAAACAACAGATGGAGTTCTGGGGAAAATCTCAAAATAATGGTGAAAAGAAGATGAATGTTTACTTATGCTCAAAGTGCGGAAATAAGCATGGTCGATATTGTCATAAATAGACTAGAAAATGTTTCATGTGTGGAAACGAAGGTCATAGAGTAGTTGAGTGCTGAATTAAAGGGGAAATGGTTTCTAATGATGTTAATTGAGAAAATACTACCTAGAATGCAACACCAACACTTAATTTCTATAAGTGCAAGGAAATGGGGCATTATTCTAACCAATGCCCAAATCAAAGGTTTATAGATGATGATCGACATCAAAAACCTCTTAAATCCAAAGATAAAGGAAAATCACATCCATGCGATCACTATTGGTGATATTGAATATGACAATGAAGTGGTAGAATGATTGAGTGTTTGTGTAATTGGATTCCAAAATAGTGTTGTGGAATCTCATTTATAGTATTATGGAATTTTGGAATTTCTGTGTATTGGTTCATTGTGGTTTTCCATAATTATATTCTACCGGTAACCATGAAAAGTGATTGAAATAATTTTGGAAAGCACGTGATATGTGCATAATTAAGGGACAAGGATAAAATGTGTTATTTGATAGTATTATTGACCTCATGACTAGTATAAAGATAAACTGATATCATGGTTTGAGTATATATAATATTTCTATTTTTTGGTATGTGGAAAGAGTTAACTTTTGATGGCAGGTATGTTTTCACTAAGGTTTTATTCTAATTCATGTTTGAAGAGAATAAATTATTAAGGTATTCAACTGTTTGGAATGTGACAACCATGAACTACTTTATTTGATATGGGAGAGAAATGTTAAGTCAATTTAGTTCAACTCTCTATAATGTTTTATATTTTTAGTTATTGGACGGATTTTAATGTTATCCATTGATGGATAGTATAATTTATATTCCAATTGAATTTGTTATATTAATGTATTATCTCACTATAGGTGGACTTATGCATATTTTCAAACATGTTCTAAGGTTTTTTTGAGACACATGGAATGACCTATCATTCTATCACATGATATGATAACACATAAAGAAGGAAAAATTCAAGGTCATTTATTTAAAGAAGAGATGAAGTAGAAATTATTCATGGAATGATCTACATTGAGATTGTACTGATATCATGTTTTTGTTTATTCTCATTCAAAAATTCATCATCTTTAGGAAAAGGATCTTAAAACTAAAAAGGTTATCCTAGTTCTTTAATATCCAATAAATTAGATGTTCCCTTAAATAATCATATAATTATGTCTTTCTAGTAGTTAAAATTCATCAATCCTTATTCTATTTCACTATCCATCTAAACATTATAGTTATATTTCTCTTCCATATCTATTTTTTCACTTATCTCCTATGTTCTATTATGTGGAAACCCGTGGATGAGTTAATTTGGGTATCCATTATGTTACTAACTTCCATTTTTTAAAGGAAGTTTTAGTTGTTGGGACCACTTTGTGTATAAGTTCTATTTTTTGTCAATAAGTGTAAATAATTGTAAAAATGAAGAAGGAACTCCAAAGTAAATAGAGATTTCTTGAAGTGAATATCCCTGGTTAATTGTTATGGATTTATAGCATTGGATTCCATGCTTGGGAAATTCTCCATGTTGTTGAAAATTAGTTGATTTATGCATTGATCTTAAAGTCAAATAACTTATGTTAAAGGTGACACATTGTTAACAACAATGAAGAATTGTGATGTATCATCTATATAAGGATTACTTAAAAAGAAATGGTGGAAGGTGAAGTTCTAAGTTTGATCATGAAAAGGTAAATAATTATGTGATTTTCATGATGAGGAGAAGAGAGAAGAAGAGAACAATTTACAATCGGTTTGGTTTAGAACACATCATGCATGGACTCATGTTCATAAATTAAGAACACACAATCCATGTAAAAAGGAATTAGATTTTGGAGGTCATGCGTGGTACTGACATTCCAAATGGCCATGCTTGGGATTGGAGTTAATGTGATTCCAATCATATTCAGTTTCGATTGGTATAAATGATGCTGTTGGAAGATAGGGAAGTTAGGATACATTCCTCAGTAAATCTGGTGACGCTTTTCTGGTCTGTAGTTCACAAAGATCGTAAGTTGGCTAGAGAACTAATGATGCAAGAATTATGAAGGAAAGTGGGAGAAATGATGCATCCAATCAGCATGGTTGGTCTTGCAGAAGCAGGTGTCTAAGGTGATGCTATTTCGTAGTGTTAAGAGCATATGAAAATATAGAAAAGGAATAAATTTCATGAATATGGGCTTCATGAATTGTATATTGTGAAGACATGAATAAATTTGAAGGTGTTCATCGTGATTAAAATGAGAATTGAGAATGGCAGAGGTCAAGAGTTTTGTAAGAAATCATTGTGGTGAAAAGGAAGAAGGATAATTGCGATATGGTGAAGGAAGAAAGAGCATCGCGTCAGATCAAAGGAAGGGAGAGAATCATGGTAGTTCAAAGGATTTGAAAGATCGCTTCTCGGTTACGATGAGCTTCACAAATTTGAAAAATACCCATGTTGCTTTGTAAAACAGAGTGACTTTTGGTGGAAATTTTGGAGCTCTGAAATTTGATGCTGACGTGGAGCTGAGGTGGATGAATGGTTCTAGATTTTATGGGAAAAGCTAATAAATTGGCCCATACCCACTCAATTGAGGTAGAGATACATAACTAGAATTTTTGAGCTCTCAAATTATCTATAAGCTTCACGAAGTAAGTTGTTCTATGAAAGCAACGTGATTCCTGATGACAGGTTGTTCCATAAAGGCTTAGTGAGCATTGCGATGTTGTGGGATCTAGGAAGGTAGTTTTCTTTGCAGCGGATGTGAGTTCTACAAAGGAACTCATGCTCTTTGAAGGCCAGAGCTCTACTATAGGCTGAGATCTACGAAGCAGTGAGGTCTACGAAGGAGTGTGTTCTATAAAGTAGTGAGATCTGCGAAGAAGTGTGCGCTGCAAAGTGGCTTTGAAAATGAGCTTCGTGATGTAGCTACGTGAAGGAGCTTTGCAAATAGAATTTTTGAATAATGGGTTTAAGTGAACCAGTGCTTATGAAGACACTGCTACACTCTTCAATATTATAGTGTGTCCACGAAGAATCAAGTGTGCCCACTTATAGACTGATTAGTACCCAGGGAAGAATAACTGTGATAATGCTAAGTTGATATAGTCTTCATTTTTCTAACACTCACAAAGAAGAGATTGTGATTCTAGAAAGAATAAGATAAGGGTTAAGTATAGATGGTGTTGAACTGAATAAGCAGAAGAAGAAAAGTGTGTGGCTTAAAAGTTTTCTGCATAGAAAGAAGTGGATAGATACTTTCATACTGCTAAGTAAGTAATAAGTGAAGAGTAGTAGATCAGGCAATAGTGTGACATCTAATAGGTCTCAGTAGGTAGAGGCCTCTATTTTTGTTGAAAACCCTCTACAACATGGAGAAGCCTGTCATGAGTGTCAGTATAAATAACCAGTAAGGAGCTTCAAGTTGGACAAGGTTGTCAGCAGTTCAGGGAAGAGGATTGTTCCCCTCCCCCCTCCAGAGTATAGGGGCCCTCACTAATAATAGTATTGTTTTCATAGTCACTCCACTGTAAAAAAATATCAACTTATAGTATAGAATCCATGCACTTGTCATTCCCATGCATGGTAAGGACATAGCTTCTCTTATCGAGTGGTGAACCTTGTAAAAATATAATGTTCATACTTTTACTTCTTTATATTATTGCATTCGACTCAGAAAATAGAATAAGAGAATCAATATTGTAAAAGATCACAAGGTATAGGGACAATAAGTTGAAATTGGTTTAAAAAGTTTCCAACACAGATTCACCCACCTCTCAGTGTTCGGTGTATCCCAAAATGGTACTTTCAATTGGTATCAGAATGATAGGTTCACCTCTGTTATATTCTCTATAGTGAAGTTATTCTCTTTTGCATATATGAGTTTCCTTCCTGATTTATCAATGAAGTGCCCTTTCTATGAAGAATTAGTTATCTATGAGAAAAAGGATATATCTACCAAAACCATGATGAATAGGGAAAAATAGAAGGTAATGTTGAAGAATAATTCCCTTCTATCCAAAGAAGAGAATAATTATGGTTCTCCATGTCTGACTAACATTGAAGACACACTAGACATGGAATGTAATGAGAAGGTGGATTATGTACCCACCAAGAAGATGGAAAACCTTCCTACCATAACTGATCCAAAGGTATGTGTTAGTACATTTGAAAAATATTCTCATGATGAAAATCCTGGCACAAGTACTGATGATCTATTTAAAAAATCTCAAGAAATATAAGTTGATAGTTTAATAATTATTCTGCACGGTATATCTGAATAAAGTACCTCCCAATTTTTTGGATTATTTCAATGCATGCTAGAAAAAATCACTGATCTAGAATAAGAAACTAATATTTTTGAGAAAGACTTATAAGAAAAAATTGTTGAATGTTTAAAGCTCTCCAGACAGGTTGGAGCCTTTGAAGAAACAAATAGGTTATTTTGAAGTAAGTTCTCTAAAGTGGATCAAATATATTGAAGAGAAAGAGAGAGTTAATAAGACCCTATAAGGGAAGATCCATGCACTTGAAGATGAGCTGAAAAAAAGAAATGAAGTCAAGGGGTTATATTTGGAAGAAGACTCCAAGAAGATCAAATTACATGACTCTTTTCTATAAAACAATGTAAATATGAATGAAGATGAAGTTAAAATATTAAATAGGGATTGTGAAGAGAAGATGAAAATGATTGAAAACCAGGAAGTCATCCTCAATATGAGATTTCTAGAATTGGTAGGTGAGTTGACTAATATTGAGAAGACACATATTATGTCTCCACCAAATAAGGAAACAATTTCTACAAGTAATCAATGATCACTTGAGGATTTTTCTATCAAAATACCTCCCAAATGTGATATGAATATCATAACATCACTCATTTATCCATCAAAAGAAACTGAGAATGTAAAGGTCCCATCCATACTAAAATTTATTAATGTTTCTAAAATTGCTTCTACAAAAATTGTTGGTTGGAATAAAAATTCTAAACAAGTATGGATGAAGAAATGTGAGAATAAACATACCACCGTGGATAGGGTGGATAGGGGGAAAGAATGTGGAAGGCATCTCCCCACAGAAACTGCAACATACAAAGAAGAGGATTCGTCAACCTAACAACGAAGACAATAAGAAGTCATGGTTTGTTGGTTAATGTTGGTGTTATAATATATATGGGCATTTTGTACTGGATTTTTGGTACAATCCCTTAAATTTATAAGCATAGAGAAACCCCATATCAAGGGGTAGAAATCTAGAGAAAAAGAAATAAGATCCATAGATCTAGAAGCATCTTTATACTGAAAACCAATTTGGAATTTTAGATAACATCTGTGATATATGCAATAGGAGTGGTCACATGAATGGTGCATGTTCCTTCCAATATCTACCCAAAGATGATAAGAAAATAATAACACAAGAGTTGGATATGTTATAAAAATCATCCTTGGGAAACAGTGAAAAGAATTTTGGAAAACAAACAGTCCCAAGAAGCCTCTAAGGAGGAATATGGGGAAGACCTAGGATTGTAAATCTAATAATTTGAAGGGTGGGGCATCAAAAAGAACTACTAAGAAGGATTCTACTTAGAAGAATCCATGTAGAGGATTCAATCTTGATTCCTCAGTACCTAATGATATATTAGTGCTTTGGCCAAAATATATGAAAATAATGAGAAAGATGTAAGATTAACTATCTAAGTCTAGTGATAAAAACGAAAATAAGATTTTAAATGAATTTAAAGATGTTATATGTGTCAGGTTCAACAAAGTTGGTAAAAATTTTATAATGTTATTTGAATTTACTCTAGAACAAGAAGAATTCCTCAAGATGATGAATGTTGCCCCAGGATATTCTAGTTCTTTGAAATCCCTTGATGAAAGAAGAATCAAACATAATGAAATAGAATATGTTTAGAGATACTCCCAATCACAGTTATCATTGAAGTTCTGTAGTGAATGTGTTAATAATGGAGCATCTGGGTTGAGAAAATCATCTCAACCTTATTGTTCACATTGATAAAGAAACTGGATCAACCTTATTCGCTTAAATATTTGTGTATTTTATTTTGTCTTATCATATATGGAATTTAATGTGAAGCAAGATATCATAGGGAGAACCTAGGATTCATGATGAGAAGTGTTCCCTTGAGGGGGAGACACATGAAGAAGCTTCCTGAGTCATTTCCTCAATCAGTATCAACACCAGTTGGTATAAAATTCTATTACTCTAAAGATTTTCTGAAGATCATGTCATTGGAAATAGTTTGTTATTTCAAAATATTTTATCACTCGTTACTAAAAATAAATATCATTCTACAAAGGGTGAGTAACAATGTTAATCCATGACATAAGAAGAGTGAATGTGCCCCAATACCACTAATCATACCAATTACACTATAATGTTTTTAATCCTTTTATTAGAGGAACTGCAAAAGTTTTAGGTTGATCATTTCATATCACATTTTTTATCCTAATCCTAGAATGAATGTAGAAATAGTTTGAAGATATGTACTTGAGTTCTCATATCATGAAGTATAATATTCAGTAGTTAATGAGCATTTTTTTGTTTAAATCAAATCCTCCTGTTTTATACACCAAGAATTTCTCAAGTAGACGTAGAGTGATATGATTGATGGAAAATTTCATAAGTATGGAATGATACTCTCTCTACCATGAACATTGTATTTCATATCAATAAAGGGGAGATAAGTGAAGTGAAAGTCTAGGGTAGAGAAATAAGTAAACTAAGATAGAATATTCTCATTTTGACATTTACATTTTATGAGAAGTTTTAAGGTATTGAAAACAAAATAAAAAGGGGTATATTGTTGGGAAAACTTCTTGTATATGTTTTATTTGTTGTCAAGAAGAGTCAATAGATGTAAACATGATAAAGTTACTCCAAATTGAATGGATATTGATTGATGTGAAGATTCTTGGAGAATAGTTATGGATTCATAGCATTGGATGCCATGCTTGGACAGTTATCCATGTTGTTGGAAATTTGATGATTGATGCACTAATCTTAATGTTAAAAGAACATGTATCAAAGGAGACACATTGTTTACAAAAATGAAGAATCGTGAAGTATCATCCATCTAAGTATGAATGAATAAGAAATGGGGGAAGGTGAAGTTATTTGTGTGATCATGCAAAAGAAAATAATTAGGCAATTATCTTGAAGAGGAGTAGATAGAAGAAGAGAATAGTGTACATTCAGTATTGTTGAGAACACATCATGCATGCACTCAAGTACATAAATTATGAACACCCAAAACAAGTGAAAAGGAAGAATAGAGAGGAGTTCATGGATGGTATTTACATTCAAAATTGCCTTTCATGAGATTGAAGTTAAGGTGATTCCAATCATATTTAGTTAATATCGGAATGAAAGATGCTGTTGGAATATACGAAATTAATAATACTTTCCTCAGTAAATCTGATGATGCTTTGTTGTTCTATACTTCACAAGGATCATAAGTTAGCTGGAGAACTTATGATGTAAGAATTATAAAGGAATGAGGAAGAAATGATGCAGTTAATCAACATGGCTAGTCTTGTAGAAGCAGGTGTCTAAGGTGGTGAAGTTTCCCAGTATTTAGAGCATATCAAAATAGGGAAAACGCTTGAATTTAATGAATATGGGATTCATGAAGTGTATTTCATGAAGGAATTAAAATTTTTAATGTGTTTTCATGATTATGATGAGCTTCACAAATGGATGAGGTGAAGAGATTTAAAAGAAATATTTGTGGCACAAAGGAAGAAGGCGCATCATGGTCGGGTGAAGGAAGAAGGAGCATCGTGGCGGTGCAAAGGAAGGATGATCATGACAGTGGCACAAAGGATTTGACGGAACGATTTTCTATTATTATGAGTATTGATAATTAGGAAAATATCCATGGGGATTCATGAAAAAGAGTGAATTTCTATGAAAATATTGGAGCTCTGTGATTTTATGTGGGCATGGCACTAAGGTGGCTAGAAGGTTCTAGAGATTGTGGGAAAAGCCTATAAATGGGCCCCTACACCCTCAAGTGAAGTAAAGAGGCTTAATGAGAATTTTAAAACTCTTAATTTGTGAAAAATATTCATGAAGTAAGTTGTTATGCGAAGGAAACATGTTTCAGGATGACAAGTTGTTCCATAAAGGTTGAGTGAGCTTTGTGAAGTTGTGGGATCTGTGAAGGCATTTTTGTTTGCAGCAGATATGAGTTCTATAAAGGTAGTCAAGCTCTACGAAGGCTATATCTCTTCGAGATCCTAGGTTTTGTAAAGTAGTGTGCTCTGTGAAGTAATGATCTCTGTGAAACAATGAGCTCTATGAAACAGTGTGCTCTGTGAAGGAGCTTTGGAAGGGTGCTTCACAAAGTAGCTTCGCAGAGGAGATTTGCAAATAACAGTTTTTAATAAATAGTTTATGTTAATCGGTGCTTGGTAAGACACCACTACACTATTCCATATTACAGTGTGTCAATGAAGAATCATGTGTCCCCACATAGAGACTGATTATTATGTAGGGTGGAATAACTATGATGATGCTAAGTCGATCTGGACTTCCATGATATAATAATCATAAAGAGGAGATTTTGATTCTAGAAAGAAGAAGAGATGGGTTCAGTGCAGTTGGTGTTACACTGAATAAGAAGAAGAAGAAGCATGTGTAGCATACAGGTTTTCTCTATAGAAAGAATGGGATGGTTACTTACATGTTACTAAGTAAGTAACAATTGAAGAGTAGAAGATCAAGCAGCACTATGACATACAATAGGTCTTTACAGGTTGAGGACTCTATTGGTGATGCAAGACATATTCAATAGGGAGAAGACTATAAAGAGAGTTAGTAAAAGAACCAGTAATGAGCTACATGTTTGACTAGGTTGTCACCAATTCAGTGAAGAAGATTGTTTCCCTCCCCACTCAAAAGTGTAGGAACCCACACTGACTAGTGGATTATATTCCTAGTCACTCCACTATAAAATCATATCACATTATTACGGAAAATCCATGCACTGGTCATTCCCATTCATGGAAAGGACGTAGTTTTTCTTGAGTTGTGAACCTTGTAAAAATATCATGCGCAAATTTTTACTACTTTCTACTATCGCATGTGATAGGGAAAAGAGAATAATAGAATAAATATCCTAACAGGTTATGAAGTATAGGGATAAGAAATTGGAATTGGTTTAAAATGTTCCCAACACCGATTCACCCCTATTAGTGTTAGGTGTATCCAAAACTAGTCCTCTCATTTGTATTCCTTTTTACTATATGGGTTTATGTAACGACCCAAAGTTTCATTAATGGAAATACCTCTTGATGGAATTAAATATCTCTTTATTTTTATATAAAATGTCAACTTCGTTGGTTTTATGTTAAGAATTTTGACCATTGCTAATATAGACATTGAACAGTGATCACATGATTAGTATAAATATAGGGATTTAATAAATCCAATTTACTTAGACAAAAGAAGCTATGGACTCATCCAGTAGAATTGCCCCATATGAATCCCATTTATTGGAGATCAGAAAAGAGGTGGCATCCTTGGTATTCACTCTTGACCAAGACCAAGCTGAGCTTCACCATGTCAAGCTTGAATAGGA
The DNA here is from genome assembly GCA_963277665.1 of Viscum album. NCBI lineage: Eukaryota > Viridiplantae > Streptophyta > Magnoliopsida > Santalales > Viscaceae > Viscum > Viscum album. The sequence goes on along the minus strand of OY728146.1, from coordinate 2,034,340,232 downwards.
CCATCTGCAGAAAAAGTGGAAGTTGATAGAGATTACCAGTCGAGCAATGTTATCTGAGCCACCCAAGAGTCTGTCACCATCTCACACCATACCCTTAGGTCTTATGCGGCTATTTTAAGGGGTTATATAACTAATCGATAATACTATGTTCATGTATATAATTTTTTTATATAATAAGGAATATAATTTCATGTCATTATTGATACATTGTAAATAGTTTTTAAAGTACAAATAGTGTTTTTAGTTATTATTTAATTAAGAATTTGATTTTATTAAATTTAGGAATTTTTGAATTAAATAATATTTTAGTAAAATATTATTATGATTATTAAATTAATTTTTATTATATAAAAATGATCATATAATTTTATGAATGCAATTGTAATTTTTATTAAGGTTTAAAAGCCATTTCTGTCAAAACCCGTGAATTTTCGATAAATGTCAATTTTTATTTTAAATGTGAAAATTAACATATTTAGAAAATATTTAGATAAAATAAATGTAATTTTTGGAATCAGGATGTTGAAATTATCCAACGGTGATTTTTTCATAATTTTCTGAGACAGTCAAATTTTTGAGTAAAAATTAAATACCGTTTAAATATATAATATGTTTTATGAAATCATAATGACCCAATAGTGATGTAACAAAATAATATAATCTTTATGTTCGGCCAATATATGTTTTACCATTAATATAATGTTATTTTGGGTTTGTTTGGATTACTTTTCAAAGCATTAATGGACCCCTCATGACTTATTAAACACCTTGTCTTTTTAAATTAATTTCCATGGGAGTATGAATCACCTCCACATAAGCAACCCAATTATTTTAATAATTTCGGACTTTGGCCTTATAAAATATTGTTTTCCTCTTCCCTTTTCCAAAAACCATGTGCAAAAACCATGGGATGGTTTGTGGTTTGGATTAATTTAATGTAAGGGGACCCAAACCTAAATAATAAAGAATTCCCTCACCTTTCCTATATAAACCCACCCAAGATCCCACTTCCTCCTCACACAAAGCATTTGGATTTCGTCCAAACTCTGCCCTACTCTTTCTAGAATCCTCCCAAGGTGCCCCGAGCTCCCATGAAGCCTCTCACAATCCTCTCTCTAGCCTTTGGAAGCACACTTCCAAGTAAGGGTTTTTTCTTCCTTTCTCATTTTTGTCCAATTTTTTTAAGTTGTTTTGCCCTTTTAATTTCAATTATGAATGGTTAGGTATGGTTTTGCACCTCATTCATACTCCCCTCTTTAATTTTGAATGATGAGAGACCCCTTTATCTCTCATTATATGCCTCCCATGTCCACCCGTTACTATGCGAAAATTCTGAAAGGAACTTCTCTCTCCTCATTTACATTCAAGCAATACTTTTGTATCATGAATCTAAATTCCATTACAATTGTTGGGACATGTGTCTATATGACCTACTTACTGTCCATTACATTTAAATTGGATGAGGAACCCCTTTATCTCTTATCAACCATTTTTATGAATTCTTATGTCACGTCGTTACGCTGCCGAAATCGCACCGATTTTCTAAGCCAATGTCATTGTGTAGTGAATACCATGCCCATTTCTCCATCAAGGGTATTCACCTTTATGCACATTTACATATTGATTATAAAGTTTCATGTATGAATTCAACATTACTTTATCGTGGAATAAATGATTATGTTTTATGAATCCGTGTTTTATGATCTATGTGGCACACTTATGCATGAAATGAAATGATTAAGAAGGGCACTCCCCTATAGCGCTCCAATGAATTGGGTAAAGTATAGTATCATGATACGCCATGTGCAATGAGTGTTGACTCATTCTAATTCAAGTGAAATGACGGTTTAATCATGCTTTATGTGCAATGAGTATTTACTCATGCTCCATGTGCAATGAGCCATGGCTCAGGGTTATTCTATGTTTAGTGTTATTGCCACATTTCCATGTTATGATTATCATGATTTATCATGCCTTTATGTTCATGTTTCTATTGCGCTATATTGATATGCCTAATTTCTAACATGTATTGTTCTCCTCATGTTATTCCATGTGTATTCCCTTATTGGGATTTATAGCTCACACTTTTCTTATACATGTCCTCAGGTTATCCCATGCAATTCTAAGTACGAAGGAATATAGTGATCCTGTAAAGGATGTTTTCAATAAAGATGTTGTATTTCATGTTTCAAGTACTTATATAATTATCATAATCCTCAAAGATAGTAATCCCCACAATCTTTTTTGTTGTACCAAGTGACGTTTTATGTAATAAATCATGTTTAAGTTGTAATAAAAAGCAGGGTTGTCATAGTTGGTATCAGAGGATAGGTTTAGTTATTTTTGGGATTAGGATTAGAAAACCTTATTGAAGACTTAGAGACAAGACTAAGTATAATTAAAACATCCCTACATTTTGGTGAGTATCGAGTAAGTAGGTTATCAAGCAAATACATCCCTGTCTAGATAGAGCAGGTAGAGGCGGCTCTAGCACAGATGTATCCTAGGGATAAAACCCAAAAACACCGCTTTAAGCTAGACATGAATGGGAACTGGTGCACGGCAACGGGCCTTGCTGCACTCTTGGTTACGACACTCCTGGGGGATATGTTTTGATAAATTCATGTGCTTAATATGAACCCTTATTAAGGGAATTAAAAAAATTCCCCAAAGAATATATATTAGAAGGTAGATCATGAAAAGCCTAGATTGAAGCCTATAGACTCATGAGTTGAGGAAATAAAATTTATTTATAAGTCATCAACTATTGTCTTTGGATTACCCTTTATGTGTTACCCCTAACTTTCTTTTTATTCCAGCCAATGGATGGTAATAGGAGGACTCGGGCTAAAAACCGATGTGAAGATTAGTGTGATGACTGTACTAATGAGATGCCCAATCCAATGGGAGCAGGAATCACGAACTTTTTCACACTTCTCTCTCAGCTAACTCAAGTTTTGAATAGAAACATGGGTCAAGAGGAACGTTCAACCCCCCCCCCCACCCAAGAAAGAATAAGTAGCTATCAAGAGCTTCATGAGACAAAGGCCTCTTACTTTTAGTGGATAATCCAATCCCACGATCACTGAACAATGGATCAACTCCATTGAAAAGATCTTCTCCATCCTTCAATGTTCTGAACAAGAGAAGGTTCTCCTGGCGGTTTATTGTATGGAGGGTGAAGCTGATCAATGGTGGAAGTTGATAAAAAATATGATGCCTGAAGAGGAGATCGAGGCATTGGAAGGGAAGGATTTCCAAAAGATGTTTTTTGATAAATATATTCTGCACACCCTCTGGCTTAAGATGGATAGGGACTTACTTTTCCTCAAGAAAAAATGTTGAAGAATCTGTTGAAGCGTACGAGGAAAACTTCACAAGGCTTGCACGATACGCTTCTGGCTTTGTCGTTACCCCCTAATGCAAAGTTGGCCGCTTATTTGGTGGGATGAAGCCGAGCCTGTGGGAAGCATTGGTGATCCGTGACTTCGACAGCTATGAGGAAATTGTCTGATGTTCCCTCAAGGTCAAAATGGAGATCGGAGAATTGCAAGGGTATTATGGGGATAAGAATCATAAGGTGGACTTCAATGCTGGTGGTTCGATGGATAAATCCAAAGGTGCTAACAAGATCTATCACCCCACTTTCCAAATGTGCGGAAAGAAGAACCCTGGAAATTGCATTAAGGGGACGAGGAAATGCTTCAGGTGTGGAAGAGAAGGGAACCTAGTTGTTAAATGTCTGCAAGAAAGTCCCACAGCTGCGACAGAGGATAGGAATGCTCAATTCGATCCTCAACACGTTGTTCAATTCTACAAATGCAAAGAACCTGGTCATTTTGAAAATCAGTGCACTAATCCAAGGGTTTTCGGAGGCAACCAACAACCTCCAAGGCAGCAAGGAAGAGATTTTTCCATCACTTCTGCCAAAGTGAACCCCGAAAACGAAGTGGTGATAGGTATGCTAGTTATTCATTCATGAATAGCGAACGTACTTTTTGATTCTGGTTCTACGCATTCTTTTATATCTCTAATGTTTAGTAGAACAATCCCCGCACCACCACAAATCATAGAAGTGAAGATGTCGGTGAGTACGGAAAATGGAGCAATAATTGTATCCCATGAATATAAGTCCTCCCCTATTATAATATGTGGATTGAATTTCCTGGTGAACCTCTTCATACTCCCTCTGGTGGAATTTGATGCAATTCTTGGCATGGATTGGCTTTCCTTATATAGAGCCAACATAAATTGTCGGGAGAGGGAAATCATAATCCATATGGAGAATCGAACCCCGATTATTTAAAAGTGTAAGGAGGAAGATGAATCTCTTTTAGCTGTATCATCTGAATCATGGATATTAATGCCTTATGAGCACGCGTATCTGGCTCAGATGATTGAGTCCAAAGAAGAAACCATCCTTGATGAAATGCCTATTGTGAGGGAATTTGCTGAAGTGTTCCCCAAGGAACTACCTGGTCTTCCTCCTAGAAGAGATGTTGAATTCTCAATTGAACTTATACCCAGGGATTTACCAATATCCAAGACTCCATATAGAATAGCTGTTTTAGAGCTTGAAGAGAAGAAGAGACAACTACAAGAGAATCTGGACAAAGGGTTTATACGCCCAAGTGCTTCACTATGGGGCGCACCAGTCCTCTTTGTCAAGAAGAAGGATGGGTCAATGCGAATTTACATCAATTATCATGAACTTAACAAAATCACAATAAAGGACAAGTATCCTCTCCCACGAATCAATGACTTTTTTGATCAGCTGTGTGGAGCACAATACTTCTCCATGGTAGATCAGTCCCTTCAAGATTCTTGATCGTGTCGGGGCTGTGGCCTATAGACTAGCACTTCCACATACAATGGCCAAAGTAAAAGATTTCTTTCATGTATCCCTATTAAGTAAGTACATACCGGAACCTTCACATGTACTCTCTTCTAAGGTGGTACAGTTGGAGGATGATCTTTCTTATGAGGAGCAACCACTGAAGATCAAAGATCATAGGGAAAAAGTTATACGAAATAATTCAATGCCCCTCATCAAGGTGTTGTGGAGAAACCACAAGATTGAGGAAGAGACTTGGGAATCGGAGGAAATTATGAAGTTGAGTTACCCACATCTGTTTTAGTGTGGGAAAAGGAAAATTTTGAGGGTGAAATTTATTAAGGGGGGAATATTGTAACGATCCAAAGTTTCATTAATGGAAATACCTCTTGATCTAATTAAATATCTATTTATGTTTATATAAAATTTCAACTTCTATGGTTTTATGTTATGAATTTTGACCATTTCTAATATAGCCGTTGAACAGTGATCACATGATTAGTATAAATATAGGGCTTTAACAAATCCAATTTACTCAGACAAAAGAAGCGATGGCCTCATCCTGTAGAATTTCCCCATACGAAGCCCATTTATCAGAGCTCTTAAAAGAGGTGGCATCATTGGGCTTTTCTCTTGACCAAGCCCAAGCAGAGCTTCACTATGTCAAGCTCAAATGGGACCGTCTACGGGAAAAGTGAATGTTGATAGAGATTACTACTCGAGCAATGTTATCCGAGCCACCCCAAGAGTCTGTCACAATCACACACCTTACCCTTAGGTCTTATGTGGTTGTTTTAAGGGGTTATGTAACTAATCGATAGTACTATGTTCATGTACATTTTTTTGTATATAACAATGAATATAATTTCTTGTCATTATTGATACATTTTAAATAGTTTTTAAAGAACAAATAGTGTTCTTAGTTATTATTTAATTAAGAATTATATTTAATTAAAATAAGTTATTTTTGAATTAAATAATATTTTAATAAAATATTATTATTATTAATATTAAATTTATTTTTATTATATATAAATGATCATATAATTTTATAAATGCAATTGTAATTTTTATGAAGGTTTGAATGCCATTTCTGTCAAAACCCGTGAATTTTCGATAAATGTCAGGTTTTATTTCCAAAGTGAAAATTAACATATTTTGAAATTTATTTGGATAAAATAATTGTTATTTTTGGAATCAGGACGTCGAAATTATCCAACGGTGAATTTTTCATAATTTTCTAAGACAGTCAAATTTTTGAGTAAAAATTTAATACCGTTTAAATATATAATGTGTTTTATGACATCATAATGACCCAATAGTGATGTAATAAAATACTATAATCTTTATGTTGGGCCAATATATGTTTTACCATTAAAATAATGTGATTTTGGGTTTGTTTGGATTACTTTTCAAAGCATTAATGGACCCTTCAAGACTTATTAAACCCCTTGTCTTTTTAAATTAATTTCCATGGGAGTATGACTCACCTCCACATAAGCAACCCTATTATTTTAAGAAGTTAGTACTTTGGCCTTATAAAATATTGTTTTCCTATTCCCTTTTCCAAAAACCATGGGCAAGAACCATGGTATGGTTTGTGGTTTGGATTAATTTAATGTAATGGGACCCAAACCTAAATAATAAAGAATTCCCTCAACTTTCCTATATAAACCCACCCAAGATCCCACTTCCTCCTCACTCAAAGCCCTTGGAGTTCATCCAAACTCTTCCCTACTCTCTCTAGAATCTTATCAAGGTGCCCCAAGCTCCCAAGAAGCCTCTCACAAGCCTCTATCTAGCCTTTGAAGCACACTTCCATGTAAGGGTTTTTTCATCCTTTCTCATTTTTGTCCAATTTTATTTAAGTTGTTTTGCCCTTTTGATTTGAATTATGAATGTTGGGGTATGGTTTCGCCCCTCCCTCATACTGCCCTATTTATGTTTGAATGATGGGATACCCCTTTCTCTCTCAATAGTTGCCTCCCATGTACACCCGTTACTATGCCGAAATTCTAAAAGGAACTTCTCTCTCCTCATTTACATTCAAGCAATACTTTTGTATCATGAATCTAAATTCCATTAAAATTGTTTGTACATGTATCTATATGACCTCATTACTGTACATTACTTGTAAATAGGATGAGTAACCCCTTTATTTCTCATGAACCATTTTTATAAATTTTTATGTCACGCCGTTATGCTGCCGAAATCGCACCGATTTTCTAAGCCAATGTCATTGTGTAGTGAATACCATGCCCATTTCTCCATCAAGGGTATTCATCTTTATGCACATTTACTTATTGATTATAAAGTTTCATGTATGAATTCCACATTCCTTTATCATGGAATAAATGATTATGTTTTATGAATCCATGTTTTATGATCCATGTGGCACACTTATGCATTGAATAAAATGTTTAAGAAGGGTGCTCCCTTATAGCGCTTCAATGCATTGGGTAATGTATAGTATCATGATACGTCCTGTGCAATGAGTGTTGACTCATGATAATTCAAGTGCAACGAGGGTTTAATCATGCTTTATGTGCAATGAGGATTTACTCATGCTCCATGTGCAATGAGCCTTGGCTCATGATAATTCCATGTTAAGTGTTGTTTCCACATTTCCATGTTATGATTATCATGATTTATCTTTCCATTATGTTCATCTTTCTCTTGTGATCTATTGATATGCCTAATGTATAACATGTATTGTACTCCTCATTTTATTCCATGTGTATTCCCTTAGTGGTCTTTATAGATCACCCTTTTCTTATGCATGTCATCCGGTTATCCCATGCAATGCTAAGTACGAAGGAATGTAGTGATCATGTAGAGGATGTTTTCAATAAAGATGTTATATTTCATGTTTCAAGTTTTTATGTTATTATCCTAAGCCCCAAAGACACTAAACCTATCGATCTTATTTGTTGTATCAAGTGAATTTTTATGTAATAAATCATGTTTAAGTTGTAATAAAAAGCAGGGTTTTCATAGTTTCCATGAAATAATCTTTCAAGTAGTTAACCATTTATAACCCTAATGAATTTCAATGGAGAACTTCATTTTATTGGTGGTAGAATGTGACATCCCAATATTTTTTGAGATAGATTATTTTAGTTTCTTTGATGTCTTGTGTTGTAAAATACACCATTATTTTCTATTACTATACTCAACATCATATTAGCTTTCCGTATATGTAACACAAACTTGTCTTTCACTACAAGTAAAAGTGACCATCCTCGATAGCTTGCATTGTACGCCATACCAAGTTTCAGTAAACAATGATATATTGTTAAAATATTATTATGGGATATAAACTAGACATTATTAATAGTATTATCCATATTTTTAATTTTATATAAAAATAACATTCATATTATTTATTTTTTAGACATGATATAAGAACAAGTTCATTTTTTTAGAAAAAAAAATTTTTCATCAAAAAATTGCTATTTTTCCGCCTTCTGATGGTGCACCCCTTTTAAATATAGTTTTTAACACTTTTATATATTTTATTTGACATAATAAACTCTTTTTTTTTCAGCGGGAAATAAAAATTTATTTATTTTGAATTTTTGGTATTTTTCTTATAAAATTCATATTTTAATGTATAGTGAAAAATACTACATTTTACTTTGAATCTTCATTTTCATCTAATTTATTTATATAGTTATATTATTATTTTAAAATTGTTTTAATGTGTAATTGGAATAAGTTATTATCATTTAATCATATTCTGGTCATAGTAAGTAATTTCACATTGAAATGATATATGAACACCTCTCAATCTTTTGATAATTATTACCTCTTAAAAACCTGCTTTTTAGTTTTGACAAGACGATTAAATTTTAAATTAATTACTGAAACTTATGTATTTTGAATTTGGAAAAATGGATTCCATTTTTTAATTATATGGTTAAAATTATGTGAATATGTACATTTTATTTTTGGAAATTATGAATAGTAACATCAGTAATTATTTTTATTTGCCATGATTAAGGGGTAAATCTGGTAAATAATGGTAAAAATTAATTTTTTAATAATTTTGAAATAGCCTAAAATATTTATTAATCCTATTTTTTAAGATATTAATAACAATGGGAATCCTAGGGTCGATTTTGGGACCCCATGGAACTACTTGAATGTGAAAATGACATTTTATAAGAATTAATTTAATGTAAAGAGAAATATGACATAAACTTGTATCTTCTTAAAAAATAATATGGGTTTGTATATTAGATAAATTCGAAAATAAATAGTCCTTGGAAAAATAAAAATATTTCTAACATCATGGTATTTTATATATAATTTTTAATTACCAAATAAATAAATTTGTGTATGACACATTTATGATGTGTTGATTACCTTATTAATGAATGATTTAAATTAATGAGATTATAAATATTAAAATAATTTTATTTCGAAACTTTTTATGACATACACGAATATTATGGAGGATTATGATTTTTTATTTTTTAATTAATGAAATTTTTTTTGATTAATAAAGTTGTTATATATTATTAAAAATTCAGGATATGAATGTTATTAAAAATGACATAAATGATTTTTGAAAAATATATAATTTTATTAAATGATATAACATTCCTAAAAATATAATATTTTTCCAAATGGCTTAGAAACTATTTAAAATGTCATTATAGAACCACTAGAGTTTTGATTATCTTTTTATAGTGACTATATTAACCATATAGTCTGAATATACATGAAGACATATTAAGAGTTAAATTAGTTATATATGGGTTAAAACTAAAAGATAAGGTTAAATTTGAGAACAAAACATGTCTAAAATATTTTGGTTAAAATTATTTAGAAAAATAATTGTATAATATTAAAATTAAATTCATTTTGGGACTTTTTAATCTGAAAATCATTTTATAATAGAATAATATTTCAATACACTCCTAAAGTGCCCCTCCTCTTCTCTTATATAAAGGAATCTCCTCCCTTATTTCCTCCCACCACCTTGATCCTTCTTACATGACCAAACCCTACCCAATTATCCTATCTAGATTCTTATTTAACTTCTTGAGGCCCTTTATTTAAAAAAAATCCATCACTAGTGTCCATATGAAGAGATCCATAGGAAATCCAACGAATAAGAGGTAATTGATTTTACAATTCAATTAATTTCCATTTCTTCTTCTACATCCTATTTGTATGTTGATTACATACTATATTAATAAATATTATATATTATATATAATAAGATTTTATTATAATTATTGTACAACTTTATTCCATCTTCAATCCATCCTATGAATAACAATATCACCATGCGTGCGTACGTACGACTTACTGTCTCCACGCCATGGTGTAATTTTTTATTCAGAAATACATTATTAGGATGGGAATAATGTTGAGTGTAATAGATTTAAATAATTAATTTAACATGATAATTATTCTGTATAATTAATATACAATCCAATTCCATACCATTTAAGCATCAGGTAAATGATATCATTGCTCGTGCGTAAAGATGACCTACCGTCCCAACGATGTGGTGAGATTCATTATCCTCATTAATAGTTCAAGAATTATTATAAAATTTATATTATGACTGAAAATAATAATTATAAACATAATTTAATTAATAAAATAAATCCTATACATAATAAAAATGACTTACAGAGAAAAATATTAATGGGAAAAAAATTAGTTAACACCCGAAATAATGGTAATATTGACATAATTTTATCAAAATGATATAATAGAATAATATATGATATCATAAATATAGATACGGACCTTGTATAATTAAATCAAATTATTTAAACATTATATAGGAGGTGAAAACACCCTCGACTAATGAAAAGTATAAGTTAAGGGATAACTTTTCCAATCTCGTTTTTAATAGAGATTGTTTATTCTTAAGTATTTACTAGGGATATATTTATAATCAATGTCCATGTTTTCTAGAAATGTTTTAATAAAATGTTTAATATCATTCTATGAATATTTAATGTCATTTTTACGCCTTTTTGACTTTTACTATGTGGTATAGAAGGAATCTTTCTTTCGTTTACCATACGAGTTACATTTTTATTTTTCCATCAAAAGTATGTGGAGAATGTTTATTTAACTAATATTGCATGAATGGATTTTTACATCATCATAATGCCTTATTCACATGAATCTTCCTATAAAAATTTTCAAGTTTATCTTCAAATAAATTATATTCTTCTAAAATTTCATAGAATTTTGAGAGAAAAAATGTTTTTTAGGAAGAAAGATTATTTTCCCTAGGAATTATGTTCAAGTGTTTTATCAAAATAGTTTTCCATCAATGGTGATGATCTCTAAATAGGGTTATATTTCTATACCAATTATTACTATGATTATATTATGTTAATGGTTAAATAATATTTTATATGGATTATGTTATGATGGAATTATGTTTAAAGAAACCCATTTTATTTCTTGAGTTATGATATAACGAATGCTTTATGTTTTTTGGGACATGTAATAATGATTTCATTATGATATGGGAGTGTCATATATCTCCATCCAATGTATTTGGTAATGATTTATATCTCATGGGATTGATATGATAGGAAAAGAAAGTAAATATGGTTTGATAATGTACGGCAGGAATGACAAGTAAATATGGTTTAGTAATACATGGATAGAATGGCTTGTAAACCCAGTTCCATAATGGACTATTTCTACTATGATGGTCTTGGAAGCAATGCCTTTGCTACCATGGAAATCATATTATGTTCTTATTCGAGTTCCACAATTCCATGTTTTATGCCACTATTATTTTATATTGGTTAATGTTCCTTTTTGATCTATGCCTCACGAACTTCCAAGATTTATTTCATGACTCATGATTTTGAAATTTAAAATAATGTTAATTTTTTTACATTCATATGGTTATGGTTTGTTTTAGGTCCTCCATGTTTACCCTTATTGAGCATTTGAGTTCATCCATCTTATGTTTTTCCCCAAGATATAATAATGGTTTTAGGTATGAAAAGAGGTATGATCTTTATGGGGGATGTTAAAGATATTTCACCATGTTAGAATATTTCATTCCATGTTTTTCAAAGTCATTAAACTAATATGGTCATTGGACATCTATTTGTGTCATGTATTAAGAATTCAGAAAAAGAAATTTAATTTTCATGTACGTCAAGCTTGGGTTGTTATATAAAATTAATTTCCTCAACTCAAGTGGACATTCATAATTCACTTAAAAAGAGTTTTCAATAAAAATTATTATTCTTCACTACTCAATGAAAAAAACTTTTCTGAAAAATCTCAAAAATTTACCAGATGACATTATTTATATGTTTATTTTAAAAATAATTTTATTTTTTCAAATAAAATTTTTCAATGTGAATATATTAATTCAATTGTCTGTTCCAAATAACAAAATAAATAATTTTTTATGAAAATATTTATTTAAAGTACGAAATAATGTGACTAAAAATATTGTTCTTTTTTTCAAATAATTTATAAATGAATTTTTATTGATTGGAAACATTATATATAAATTTATATATCTTTCATTATGAATTTAATCATATCTTAACCCTCATATTCAATTATTATGTTAAAATGGAAAAATTTAAATAATATATTTCATGAGTGGGTTTTTCTAGTTGTTTCATATAGTATATGATATCAAGAAGAATTTTCTTATACTGAAATCATGGAGTTTTACATTCAATCTATATTCAATAAATTACACCCTTAATATTTTTACAGTATATCATACATAAATGGTTTTCCATCTAGAAACATTTTTATTTGAAAAATCACATCATACAAAGGGTTAATAAACCTTCTTGTTGATAAGAGAGAATGGGATGTAGAAACTTAATTTAAAAATTGCATAACTTGGTTTCCAGGAAGAAAAAAAGTTTGGGAAGTAAAATTATAGACATTGTTGAGAAAATTAATGTTTTAAATAATGATGGGTACTGATTGAGAACATTTATCATATGAAATTGAATGATCATGAGAATGTGAATAACGATAAGATAATAAACCAAAGAGGTTTTAAAAGGAATATTGATTTATCAAACTTAATTGTTTTAAGAAAATAATTTTTTCCAAGATCAGTTTCCTAGAGTTGAGTAATTATTATTCTATCATGGTAGATACACCAGAAAGAGTACATAATAGATAAATTTTTATAAGAAATATTTTATACTTTGGTTATACATTAATTAATATCCACATCATTTAATACTCTAAGAAATGAATACCCAAGATGATTTTCTTCTTAAAAGAAATAAAATAATCTTCTAACATTTAACATAATCCAAAAATATATATATATATATACTTCCCATATTTAGCAAAACCAAAATGGTTCATATAATGTCAGGGAAAGAAAAAAAATGAAAAAAACGAAATACATTAATAAATAAAACTAAACAATAATACCAAATATTTAAGATATAATTTTCCTAAAATAAATTTTCTGATATACCAAATAACACCCAAAGACTAAACATTAAAGAATGTTTTGACATCAATGATTATTTCATACTATTTATCATTCACCATTAAAAAATAATATCATTCTACTCAAATAATACATTAAATTCAAGCTAAAGGTTATATATATAAATCATCGTAATAAAACATGTCATGAAAAATCGTTGATCACATAAAAATAAAAAATTATTTGATCCTATAATATGTTTCAAAAAATAAACTTAATTTGTATCCATAATTTTTTTTAAACAATTACATACTAACCACAATAACTTGTAATCTAGTGGTAGAAGATGCACATTCCTCTTACATTTGTTGTGGTTTCAAGCACCACGACCATGTATTATGTGATAAATATTCCCTTATACTTAAAAATATTTTAATATAATTACTATAACATCCCCATAAATATGGTGAACATACTTAGGAAAAAAATTCTTCATAAAATCTATTTTTAACCTAATCTATTTTATATATTAATTATTATTTCATGAAAATAAAATAACCTTATATGAGTATTATTAACATAGAATCAATGATCATATGAACCCTAAATGTTACCAAATACTTTAAAATTATGTCCAAAAAATATTTAATCATTATTCCTCAAAAATAGTTCTCACTAAAATAGAAGTTCTTCATAAGGGTTATATATACGTCCAACATCTATTAAAACTAAATTTACTTCATTAATGTTCTTAGATCACATAAAACCTTGAAATGGGTATCTATTCCCTTAAATATATAGTCATGCTTATAAATATTAACCCATGATGGAAAATAAAAAACATAAATTTCCCTCATTCACATTATAAAAGTTTATCCTTCAGGGAGTTTATTCATAGTCTTTATTATGTTTATGTTCATTAATCTAGGTTTTTTTAAATTTAGATAAGAGGTTTTATATTAAACATTCTATGATACAAACTGTAATGTTACTTACCCTAGTTTCCCAGAGCCGGTGTTTGTTTTATTATATTATAATAAGATACAATAAATCAATTACCAAAGTATTGAATAATTTAGTAGTCTTGGTGAATTAGACACATAATGGAATACCAAATTAAATTTGAAACATAAAAATAAAACAAATTGAATGTAAATATAATACATCCTTGAAATCAATCAAATATTACTTTTTCATAAACTAGGGAAAGGAATCACAACATGGATGTGCTCAAATTCTTAGTAAGGGTTATGAAAATGGAAGATATCATTAGTCAATTTGGAATAATATATATAGAAATGTAAATAACTAAAAACACATTCCATTTATTCAATAACATGTCCATGAATAATATAATGGAATGAATAATTTATAATCAGACAATTACATATAACTAGCCCCATGAGATAGAAACTAATCCATGGTATGATAACTATGTAACAATCATACAGAAATAAATAAATAATCTCATAATGATGATGTTGAATATAATAAACAAATCCTCTTGTCATTTTTCCAAGACATCATATATAAATAGGTAACTCCTCATGCAAATACACTAACTAGTTTTTCTCATGAGACCTAACAATGCCTCAATGGGCTATAGAAGGCCCCATGTGTCACTTAATAAGTCCAATTAATTCATCACATGAAAAAGATGAATCATTATTCCATATATAGTAACTATAAATATTCATACTGAAAAGAATTCATATGGTCTCTTAAAATTTTCCCAAAATAAAATTATAAAAAAAACCAAATAATTAATAATGATGAAATGATTAAAACACATAAGCAATGAACAAAATGTAAAATAAAAGATTTTTGTCATTGTAGATTATAAATTCCATTAAAATATTATTAAAATAATTCTTCAATAAATTAAACATAAAATAATCAAAAGTCATTATGCACATAATCACTAGATATCAGTGGTAGTGAAGAAGTAATTTAACCCAATAAAATTAAATTGTGTTATAAAACCCATTAACAAATGGTAACATTCATATATTAAACCCTTGTATGAAATAATTTTAATTGAAACTGAAGATTTCATAAACCATGAAGGATGAATGATATAATATATAGATTTTGTCGAATATGGACCATATAAAATTAATTGGTGCATAATAGTAAAATATGACTCAATGAAAGGATATTGAAATGGAATCCCTTGCCTCATGTCTAACTCATCAAGCATGTTTTTTATATTTCATCATAATAAAATTATGTCCATTATTTAATTACTTCAGTAAATTTTTTATTTTTAATTTCTATTATTTATTTAATACCTTTTTGTATTTTATTACTTAATAAAATAAGTTCATGTCAGAAATTTTAATGAAATTCAGTTCAAATCTCCCAAAATAAATTTGGTAGTTTAACTCTTGAAAAAGAGGTATTTGTAAAATAATATCAATAATAATAATCATAAAATAATTATAATTCTTATTCTTATATTATAAATTTTAAACCAACCCTAAAATATTGTTAGGAAAAAATAAATAAGTGCAATCATGGAGAAGGTAAACTGTATGTACTCAGGAGTATGATTTCAATTTTTCAACGGTCATGGTAGAAATAAAATAAGTCTTATTTTATATTTTCATTATTATTATAATAACCTAAATACAACATTATATATTTAAATTTAATTATATATAGTAGTAATGTGATTAGGTTTTGGAAAATGAATCACATTTTTTCGTAACGGTGGTAATACACATGTACACAAGTGTGATGTTATCACTTTTAAATGAATATAATTATATGAAATTAAATGATAAATTATATTTCAAAATTTCAAAATGTATCAATAATATAAAAACCATATTTTTATATTGGGTATAATGTTTTTGTTATATCATCATGCTTTAATAAGAATTGAAGTATGTGTAAGAAGAAATAAAAAAAACTAAGTGAACAATGATACGATGGAATATATGGTCAGTAAAGACCATAAAAATTTAAAAATAAAACTTTTCAAACATTTATTCCCTTAACCACAAGGTTACACACTTTTATCATTTTATATTTCACCATAGTTATTAGTAGTTTAACTAATGTATGTAATCATTTAATCCTAAAAATAAAATCAGCCTTATTGGGTAATTCAAGACTAATTATTTAAAATATTAAATTAGAATTATAAAATAAAAATAATATATGTGAGTGAAATTAAAATTTCCACAAGTTCATGTAATATGAAAAACCACATTCTAACCTTTAATTGTGGTAACATATTTTTACTATTTCATAAAGGCCAAAAATAATGATAATGTTATTAAATTTTATTAATTATTTTTATAAAAAATATGGAACATATTTTTTTCAAATTAAATTCATATAAATAGAATAATTTAATTTAAAAATAATATGGTAAAATGTGTCAAAAAAACTATTTTATAAAGAATGCATTTATCAAGCATAATATGATCTTAAATTAACCATATGACAAGTGATCATAATTCTATGGATTAAAATTAATGAAATAAGCTATATAATATATAAAATTTCATTAAATTATTCATTTTTATATATTATTTTAATTAATTAAAATGAAAAAATACTATGCATTCGAAATCATTTTTCAATAAAAAGCTGTATGTTTCACTATTCATTTAAAAATCATGTTATTTCGGAGATACTAAAAAATTCACCCTAATATATTATTTATATGATAGGTTTAATAATAAATCAAATCTTATTATATAAATTTTTAAAATATGGATGAAATTATTAGTTTTATCGGTGCACAAAAAGCAATAAAAATAATTTTTGAAGAAAATGATTTTTTGAAGCCAAAAAATACATTAATAATAATTGTGTGATAATTTTATAATAATTAATCATATATTTTTATTGATTAGTATGCTTACATGTATATTTAATAATAAAGTTAATCCTCTATTAATCTACCATTTCAATGATAAGGTTATAATAGTCATATTAAAATTATATAATTATTGGTATGTTTAAGCTCGCTGTTGAGTTTAGTAAATTCTATTAAAAAATATAATTATTTTAAAATATTATGGTGTTACGTCAGATTTAATTTTCAATACTTAGTAAGAAAATCTACATGATCAATAGTCATTTCTTTTCATCATTGATCCTTAAGTGGCAATCCTTGGTGATCTTTATTTGTAGTTATGAAGGTTGGATCCAAGTAGAACGTTCAATGAATCCCATGTGTATATATGAATATCTATATATGTATATATATATATATATATATCATATGGTATTCAATTCCACCATAATCATATGAGGTAAATATCACCATTACCTCATTTGGCTCACAATGTTGATCTCGATTCTATGTTTTATCCTGGTTCATCACTTTCCATTCATGCACTCACCCTCTCTAAAGTTAACATATCACTTGGAAACCTACAAATAGGGTTCCCTTAGTTTCACCATAACACTGACAACATTACAGGGTTTCATCTATCTCATATTCATCTCTTGAGTCAACACCCATCAATGAGGGGTAACACATCACCCACCCTTATCACAATCAACATAAGACCTAACTAGACTCAAAAGTGGATCTTCATTAAGATTGGTTTCAATAAATGTCACAAGGACCATCTCACTATCTAGGTCATAAAACATTAGTCCTCTAAACATACATGTTTACAGTCTACACTGAGCATAATCACCCAGTTCTCATATACTTGTGGGGGGGGGGGGGATACTCATCCCACTATCATCTATTCTAGACTAAAGGATTTAATAAATAGTAGTTTTACCACATATATAATACATTTTCCATCCAAAAAAATTAATCACTCATTGATACATTGAAGTCATTAAGGTAACTCATAACTAGGGTTGTTACATCTAATTCATATTGTTTAATTTAGTTTATTTCACTTACACCCCTAAAGGTCTGTGTATATGACGTAATAAAAATATAATCAATGACTCAACTATCGATGGATAAGCCATCATGGAAGTGCAAAAGGGTCTCTCATGTCCATTATAAAATTATCTAATCTATATTAAATAAATTTTAATAAAAACAATATTTTAAATTCTGGGGTTTAATTACCCTTAGTGTAGAGACCACATACCACATGCCATTAATTTATAAATAAAGGTAATGGTCTATATATATTTTCTTAGGGGACCACCTACCACAATTTTATAATTATTCCCCTTTAAATCATATCAGGAAAACTCTCCCTCAAGATCTTCCAATTCAAACAACCACTTAATGATCACCCTAATTCATAGTTCCAATAATGATACCCAACAATTTATTATAAACCATTATAATTAATTATTCAAATCACATTTAACATTTTCAATTTAGTTTTCATTTAAATTTATTTTGGAATAATTTTTTACAACTCATCATTCCATAAGTGCTTGCGGAAACCTAGATCGATAGAGTGTAGTCTACTCATGACACACAATTGATCCTAATATATGAAAAATCTCCATCCTTCGCCAATAATTTATCCCTAAATGTTGTCAATTTTTTTTAAAAAACATATAAAAAATCAATGAAAATCATTCCTTAATATAAACTATGAATGATGATATGATTTCCTCTTTCCAAGTTGTCATGTATAATTTTCCCACAATAGATTCTTTGAGGTATAACCCTCTCTATTTGTTCACACAAGAAAAAATTAACCCAAGGGTGTTTCTAAGAGAATATCCTAGTGAAATTGTAAAAAATGACCTAAAATAGAAATAATTCAGCATAAGTAGATTGCATGAAAAGAGGGTTCATGCAATGAATCCTTTCCTAAACATGGGAAATACCCTCTTCAATAAAAATTTATATTATGAACCCTATTCATAAAGTTAATACTCCAAGGTAGTAATCACTTCCATGAACTACCCCACAAAATATTTTTGAATTTTCATAAATCACATTATGGGTTAGTGAGAACCGCATAACGAACATGTTATGGATGGAATACCCCATTTTAAACCAAAAATCCCCCCAATGGTATCCACACCATTAGTGACACTTCATTCCATAAATGGAATACTAATTCGAAAGTTTTATATTCAAACTACCTAGTAATTTCTTAGATGTCCACCCACCCTCATAGGTTGTCAACTGAGCCTCAAACCATATCAAAAAAAATTGTTTGATATGTCTAAACCCTAAATATCTAGATTTGTGTCCCAATTAACAAAATAAACCACTAAACAAATCAATTATTCTAATTACTTATGAAACTATACCAAAGGAATGGTATGGGGTGGTATAACCTCCCCACAATAACAAATGATATCCTTGAACATCCTAAGTGGTCCTATAACAAACAAACATGAAAAATCTCTTTCATCGACATGTATCTCACTCGTCTTGTTCTACTATGAAACAACAATAGTTCCTATACCGCATAACTCTAAAAATTAGGTTAACTACTAATTAAAAATAAACCCACCTATCAAAATTATTTCCGAGACATTAATATAATGGTTATCAATACCTATTTAACTCTAGAAACTAATGTGTTGTTAACAAATTCATAACATGGCCTATAGAGGTTTTAAATATATGTCCAATCCTATCAAAGGGTGATTCCAATACACAATGCTATTATCTATCACAATATCATACTAAATCACATTTACAATGATATAGTTGATGCTCGATATGATTTATCCCTTAGTACACCAATAATATGATGAAAAACTTGATAGTACTCCTCTATCCGACTAATCCAAACTATTCTCAGATTTAATAGCTAACACACTATCATATTTCGCATGATTGATTCCTTTACTCTAGAAGGAATTGTAGAAATATCTGAAAAAACATTGAAAATAGATACCCACTCCCAGTGTAATTACTTAACAAGATCACCAACCACTCTCATCAGTTATCATGCTCTCACCATGGGCAATGACACATTATCAACTAAATTAGATCTTATATCTCATAAAATCCGATTCGGATCATGATTCAAATATCCAGATTCCAATGAATATTACATATGAATCTCAATTCTGGGAGTCACCAAAGAATAAGATATATCATATAAAATAACAAACCAGAATACCAAAATCCACCTTGACTATCCACTAATTGTTATAATCATAGCCATGACCCTACCAATAAAGATTCATAACTCAATAGATCAGAGTCAATCCATTTCCACACATAATAACTATACATTTCTATCTCACCCCTTCCAAAGTGCCAACATTATTCATCGATCAAACACCTCTTGTGGATCATGGGAATTTTTATACTTATATCTAAATAAAATATCATCCCAATTAATGGTTACAACCTATAATATCTTGTGGTGTACTCCCAACAATAAATTTTTTCCAATACCATGCCTTAAGAAAAACCACAACAGGTTAAATAACAATACATGTGTCACTCCACCTTATACATTCTCATATGTCCTGTTAATACTAACAAGGATCACGCCATATCCACCATTCCACAATGATTCAACCATTTCTGATATCACGTTTATCAAGAAATGAAATTTCCCTTTTTTAAAAATCCATAGGGGAAACCATGATCATAGGAATTACATCAATCATGGTACCTCAACCAACACACAGCCACTCTTGAAACCATAATTAAAATTGTACAGTTTAAAAAATGTTCATGATATAATTGTCTCATTAGAACATAAGGATTATACCCTCCCATACAACCAACTCAATTATCCTAATTCACAGTGTCATGAATTGTGTCTCATAATACCTAGCCTCACCCACATAATAAACCATGTATGCTACTTTGACATTTCATCTCATATAAATAGATAATCCTAGGTGTAACACCTGAAAATTAGGGATTTAACATATTCCATGGTCTACCACATGATCACCGACCCATCATCATCGCCTTCAAAATCAACATCATTAACCCATTCTCTCACCTATCCCCTAAATGAAAATCTGGAAGCAACAAATATAAGATAAACTTACCACTCTAGGGTCTCATTTATACATCTAAAGCATTACATTCCATGTCCTAAACCTACTCAAGGGTACTAATTCTCATTGAGAATACTTTTATGGGACTATTACCTTGATAATAATGGCCTCACACATTAGAATATATAAAAAATGATATTATTCAATGATGGTACATGTTATGTAAAACATAGTTTTTCATATTTGTTATGTAGAGTTCCACAAATAAGCTATTTTGAAAAATGTAATAGCCATCATCTCCCATAAGGGTTGTATCTCTAAGGTTTCACATTCTTATACTAAACTACTATGCTCACTATATGTCTCTTACAAGAGGGACTACATAGCGATCCTCAAGGGGCATCTTGCCTCCAAATTGACTGGACATTTCATCATAAGAAACATATACTATATTCATGTTTAGTTTAATTCCATTAACAATTTATATGAGAAAACATAGTATATTTTTTATTGACACTTTAAATAGACGAACCCTTTCATCAGTGAAAGGAAATTTAAAATAACACTTATTTTAGGTAAACCCTATTACCTAATATGATTATTGATCATTATCCTCTTGCAAACATGCCAAGAGGAAAAAACAGGTAAATCATAAATCCAAAAATCCATGTATGTCACACTAGGTGAAATCATACTACCATTATAGCATTAACTATGAAATGTAGTCCAATATTCTGGGTAACTTATATTTCGTAACAGAAAAGGTGGTTATGACACACCACATTAATATCCATCCCAAGACCCTAAAAATTTCTAGGTCACTTGGGTACCACCTCATTAATTGTATAAAAATATAGAACTCAAATAAAAACTACTTTATAAATCACATAAAATCCCTGATACAACATTGTGAAGATTTTAGACCACAAACCACTCAATAGTGTCAGCACTAGTGATGCCAAAAGAGCTCGAGCACACCTCTCCATATTCTAGAGAGTACAAATAAGATGGGGGTATATGTTGTAATTGTGGGTGGACTATACCTACTTAACAATGCATGAAATAATAAACAATAATTAAACATATTAATTAAACAATAGACATCCATCATAGTACATAGAATAAAAAAAATTAATGTTATTTCAAGGAACATACAATAATTAGTATTCATACATACTCATGATCATGGGTTCAAATAGATTATGATCGCACACTAGGATGATCATGCAAAAAGTAAGTACAAAAAAAATTATATACAGAGGATCTACTATGATACTCAAACCTCACCTCAAATTCTATCCAAATCTTGTTCGATTAGTCCAATAAAATCCATAAAGACCAGGCCACTACCCAAACTAAACTTATTATCAACGAGTTCAGGTTGGGTACCCAATTGTAATGACCTCTCGAGAGGGGTGTGAGTCCAACTGAATAGGGAACTACCAATGTTGGCCTTTATAGAACCAATAATATAGTGTACATGATTTATATATTAAGAATAATCAAATAAATAAATAGTATAGAAGCATATATAAATAACCACATTCAATACTTGGGTAGTAAAATGACACATCAGATTGAATCTAACAATATTTTTCTAGTTATGGAGTGTCTTTTAGAAATCCATGAAATCTTTTCCAACAACATGAGTCACAAGGACACTTACTAGGATAATTTGTATGGTATTTCAGTAGTATTAGGCACAGTTTTGTTCCCTAGTTGGTAACCCACAATTATTAATAGCCATCACACATCATCACACATCCCTAGAAGGTAACCCTTGGTGATCAATTGTTTTTAAATATCTTTTCTAATCCTTAAGATTTAATCAAAATGGATACGTAGTCACCAATAATCATCTCCAATCCATGGAGAGTAACCCTATGTGATTAATAATAATTAGGCATCATCACTGAACCCTAATAAGAAATTTTACTTGATTCTTAATCATATGTAATTAATATCGGTCCCTAAGAGGAAATTTTAGGTGATCCATAGTAATCAAAAATCACCACTGATCTTTTGGAGCTAGTCCTATGTGGTATAAATTCATAAATTTACATCATTCATCCCACATAGGTAATCATATGTAATCCATCATCATTAATCTACACCACTAATCCCTATGAGGAAAAACTAGGCAATCCAAAATCATCAGGAATTATCTCCAATCCCTAGGAGGTAATCCTATTTCATACAAATTTATTTGGCATAATCTACAATTCCTAGGAAATAACACTAGCTGATAAATAGTCATTAGTTTCCATCACTAATAACAATGAGGAAATAGTATGCAATTCATAATAGTATGCATGAAGACTGGATCCAAGGAGATTATCCAAGACATCCCTTATATATGTATATATTCATCTCATAAGGAGGTACATTACTCTTGAATCTTCCCTGGTCATCATCAACATGGATTCCACATGATGATAATGTCAATATGAGCTATAAGTTGATGCCTAAAATCATCACTACCTATTCTATAACACACCCTCTCTAGGGTTAATATGTCACTATTTAACCTACCTATGGGGTCCCCTATGCCACGCCTTTGCATGAAAATCATTAAATGGGTTCCTCTATCTCATATACATCTCTTTTTTGAAAACCCAAATTCTAAGGTTAATAGGCCCTTCAATATTATCATGGTTTTCATACAACCACACTTCCTTCATAAAGTAATCCCCTTTGTAAATGGCCTCAAGAGATAGCATAAGGCCCATTTAACTATCCAGGCCGTCAAAGGATACACCTCTAACCCAAAATTTACACAATATACTTAGGGAATACCCACCTAATGCTTATATACTAGTGGGAGATGAATAATCACCCCATTATCATATGATTCAGTATGAATTCTTTAAGTCATCTGAATCTTTACACACCTCCAATCCCTATTCCATTCATCTAAATTCACTACTCACCTCCATTGAAATATAACAAATGGAATCTATCAATAAGGTGACTACATCTTATTTATTTAATTTAATTTAATTCGTTTCATTTAAATAATTTCATTTATACTACTCATTGTCCATGTATAAAAAAGGATTCAAATATAATTATGAACTTGACTATAGATGGTCGAGGAAAGAAGAAAATGTACAAGGTCCCTTCATGGCCCATGGTACAATACCCAATCCAGTATAGTTTCATTTTATTGAAAATAAAAAATTTAAATTAAGGGGATAAATTTATAAAAAATGGAAAGAAGAAAATCCATATTTAAATAATTAATAATTAAATTAAAATACCTTTGGGATATGGGCAAGGGACCACCTACCTTAATTTCATTGTTATTCCACTTTAATGCACAAAATGAAAACTATCTCCCAAAAAGCTCCAAGTCCAATGATCACTTTTGAAACTCCAAAATCACTGAATAAAACCGTAAAATAGAATAAATAATTATAAAAAACAATTAAAAATAATAAAAACCATTTTTAGTAATTTAAAATATAATAAAAATTTCATTCAATGTGAATAATTTACTGAAACTCATCATACCATAGTTTCTCACCAAAACTTTCAGCAATGGGGTACAGTTTACTCCTAACACACACTCAAACCTAATCTATACAAAATTCCTACCAATCCCCATCAATTAATCAATAATTTTAACATAATTTTTTTAAAAACCCCTAATAAAAATTATTGGGAAAGATACATGAAGGTAAAAGATGAATGAAGACATTATTTCCTCCTTTAGGGATATCCTCTAAAATATACACATGAAATTGTGATCAAGTAGGATGGTTTATCCATAATACAGGGAAATATTCTCCTAATCACCCTAAATGATGATCCCAAAATTTTGAACAAATAAAGAAGAAAAAACATATAAATGGAGGGTGGGGTTGTTCTATGAACCACATTGACGTAACTCCCCTAAACCACCTAGATCTATGAACACTGAGGATGTTAAAGATGATATCAAAAGAGGGCTATCCATCTCCATTTAGTTGACCAAGAAGAGCCAAACATAAAAGGGTTCCTTAAAAACTATTAGATAGAAATTTTAATAGATCCACCGAAAATAGATAATCAATCATCAGTTCATGACATGAATAGGTGGTTCATTCCCTCAATCCTCTACTTCATTTCAGATATACCATTTTCATTAAAAAAATTAGGTGTGAATGAAATTCATGTTGTGAATTATTAAGAGTAGTTACTCCCCCCCCCCCCTCAGGCTACCACATTCAAAACCAAAAATTCCATCCTCACCTGTTATTCATAGTGTGAATGACCCCTCACGTCATGAATTGACAACTTCTATAAGAATTTCACATCCTAACCACCCTTCCACTACTATGAAATCCTCTTAAACTCTAAATCAATCCACTAATCCTCAAAACATGTAATAAAAATTCTTTGAGATATCAAAACACATAAATTTTGTATGAATGTTCCAATTCTCAAAAAGGATATATCACTTAATCAAAACCTAAAATTCCCTCTAAATTCACACAATAAAAATGTATGGGTTTGAAAATAATTAAATAATAATAAAAAATATAAATGGAGAAAAATAACTATAACCTTGTTTCAGGTCCACACCTAGTACCAATTCATGTCTCTATCCAATAAATTTTTATCAACTGTCCAACATTCAACATTTTATCTACCAATTCCTCCAATAGCATGGTATTATTATGTACCAATGTGTGAGGGCCTCAAGAAAAATGTATCAGTATAACATAGTATAAAACCACCAATGGTGTCCTAAGCAAAACTAGTGAATAAAACACATGTATACTGGGATATGTATATACAATATAAATAACAAAAAAGATAATAAATTTCTATTTCAAAGTGTAATTTCCATGTCACCCCCATGTGAAAATACCAACATTGGCATATGTCACATGTCACTGTGAATGATACACCCACACCTATAAGAAATATCAGGCTTACCTCAATAACACTATACACTATATACAATTAATAAAAATATCTACCATCCTACGTACTATCTTATATCATCATGTTGAATAATGACTAACCCATATAGCACATTATAAATAGGTGGAATAACATCCACCCCGTATACCATTATATTTAATTAGGGGATATTGTTTACCCTATATATAATCCCATATAATCGATGAGAATAACACCTTCACTGTATATAATCATATATCATCTGGCTGATAGTCCCCAACCGGTATAAAATAATACTCCTTTGATAAAAATAGTGATTTCCTTGTATACCATCATATATAAATGGGGGAATAAATACCACCTTGTATAACAACATATATCATTTGGTGGAATAACACCCATGATGTATATTGTTATATATCATCATAGAGAATAGTGATCAGCATGTATACCATCATATATCATTATGGATAATAACACATCATCCATATACTATCATATATGATCGGGAGGAATAACTCTCACACTTATAAAATGAAATAACATATAATCGAGGGATAAGAATTATGCTGGATATACAATAATATATCAAATCACACAATGGGGGAATGGTTCCCCTCACCAGTCAAAAATCATAATATTAATACATATAGAATAATATAACCCATATATATTTTTATCAAATAAAATAAATACATGGGTTAGAATGGTCCCACCCTTATTCTATGTCACATTTCACAATGTATTTCAAAAAATATTATTTACCTTCCCTACATTACATTATATCCAAATTATATCATTTCCAAAAGTTATCATTTTTGTTCTAAATAGGTTAACACTTTACCAACCATGGTCTCAATCTATTCTTTCCGAATTCTACCTCTATTCTATCCTATATTTAATATGAAAACACATCCTAGGGATCATCATAGGGAATCTATTTTCAACATAATAGGTCCCAATTATCCTTGGGATAACCCCTATGGGTTTTCACTATAATTCCCATTCGATTAGTTTAATTCATACCTTAGTTGGTTCCTAAAGCGTATTAGGTTGAACCCAAGCGATCTACATAAACCACCCTTAGTCAAAACATCCATAGTTTTCACATTCTCCAACATGAAAGAATAATTAAACATAATTAATGTTTGTCCATGTTACATTAATTTAATTAATTCCACTTTAGGGTCTTTATATAACATTATACCAATAATGGTTATTAATACGACCATCAATGGTTAATGAATTAGAAATTTTGTTCAATGGTCCCTCACAAATCAAGATACATTCATTTTATAATTTGGGTTGAAAATAATAATTTTTTTCAATTCATGGTCGGTTTTATATATATAAAGAGGCTAAATATCATATTCTATATAAATTAATGAATAAGATGTTGAGATAAGTTCAAGAACCCCTAACCTCAATCAATTTTATTATCCTAATGAAAGATCAACCACTGTAACCTAATATCTTTTACTCCAAATTTCCCATCACACATTAAATCATTCCCTTATTAGTTTAACAAGATACCAACCATAAGAAATGGGCTGCAGATCACTCCTAGATAACCCTATAGGCCAAAACTAAAAAACTTCATCATGGGAAATTATGTGATATTTAGTTCATTCACCCTCCCATTATCCCAAATATCCATTAAAAATGACATCCCCAACACATTGATCTTGACTCTACCATGTTCTGATGAAATCAACATAAATTCCTTAAATGGAAATCAAAACAACATTCAATCATACAAATTCATGTTTTTTTGAATGAGATAATATGAATAAAATATAAGAATTTCCTCACATTGATTATATTTTGAGTATATAAAAAATACAAAATGGGTTTCATATTTTATAAATATAGAAGTCCAATTTTCCATAGCATTTAAAAATAAACATGAAACAAACTAGGTTTTAGGACATAAATTTTTTCCTTACATTATATATCTATAATTATAATGTATTTTTTACAATAACTTATAAATAATTAAATGGATTTAGATATTATTTTTGAAATATATAAAATTAATTAAAAATAGTTTATTTATTCATAGTAAAAAATTACAATAATGGTACATGAAATAATGAGCTACATATCATGAAATATTACAAACCATGGATGATTTCATCAATTATAACTACATAAATTAAAATGAGATAATAAATTGAAAATAATAATATATTTAAAACATTTATATCCCGTAGATATTTTATAAGATTTATAATTTCCTTTAGTAGAAATAAATATACAATGAATAAAAAATATCATAAAATTAGAAAGCATTATAAAAAATATGTAATGAACATTTTCAAAATGAGAGGTATTCATTGTGAAGTTATAATGTTGTGAATTTATATGAGGTAATTATGTAATATAGTTGATTTATATGTGTATTAAAAGGGGTATATATCCCTTAAAAATCTGGCCACTAGAATTATGATCATTTAAAATATAGTCATTGGATGTATGTCTATTGGGTATGCAGAAGTTCAATAGGTATATTGAATATTTTTCATAATTAATAGAAATTTGAAAATAATATAATTGATGATTTATAAATAATAAAACAAAAATATTAAATTTAATATGAAAATTTTTATATAAAAATATATTTTTATGTGCCGAATAATAATAATATTATTATTAAATAATTATTTTCAAAATAAACAATTGATAAAAATGAATTATTTTTATTATATCTATCAAATAATTAAGGAATTATTGTTAACCCTAATTTAATGATTCTTGGACTGTTAAATATTATTTATTTAAAAACAATTTTATATTATTTATTTTATGTTTTATTTAAAATTTGTATTTTATTATTTTATGAAATTTAAATAAATTAACTAATTATATATATATATATTATTTAAAATTCATGAAAGCAAATAAATTAATTTAAATTTATAAAAAATTCTTTAATGTAAAAGGTATATTTTTAAAGGATTGTAATTTTAATTTATGATGTTGTTTTCTATAATAAATTAATTTGATTATTTTTTAATGATAAATATAAAACAAATTATCAACGTATAAACATATTAATATCAATACTCATTTAACTATTAACTTATATGAAATAATATTAAGAAAAAATAATGTCTATAATGTTCGTGTTCAATAAAAATAAATGTTTTTAATATATTTTATGGTTTTATTTTAATGAACTATTTTTTATATTTATAAATTTAAAGTGATTAAATGTAGTTCACATTTTTAGTTAACATATAGAGATTATATAAGGAGTAAAATATCATTTTTATACATAAAAAATTTAACAAAAAAATTGACTTACCTTGGTAAAGTTCAAACATGGTTAAAAGTTTTACAAATAATATCTAAAAACAAAAAATATCATCAAATCATATATTAAAATCCATAATGGAGTGATATTTCTTAACAAAACCATAAAATATTCTGTAATTTCTCATTTTTAAAAAACTTTCCTTTTAAAAATTCTCTTTATAATGTGTAATATGTGTTACAAAAATTTAACTTCACTTACCTATAAAAGTACCCCTTCACACCCCACTTCTCCCCACACCATAAATGTATTAAATTCCCCAAACTATAACCAAATAACTCTATAAATTTAACACCTATATGTTTTTATGAAATATTATATTTAAATAATTTTTATTCTTCAGTATCTTTCTTTGAACGCAATCATTTGGTTAAATAAACCAAGAGATTCCCTTAATATAAAATTACTATTATAGCCTAGTCATTAGGATAGTGGTAATAACAACAACTAACTTATGAAAATGCATTATTATTTCATTGAGTATTAATTACTTATGAGACATATAAATATATTAGAAATTTTTATTTTGTTCAGTGAATTACGTTTCGTTATGATATTAATGAGATATATGTGTCCTATAATTAATGGAATATTTTATTCATATTCATCCAATTGATATTTTAGTCACAGTGTATGAATAAAACCCTATTTTATGTATAAGAAACTATTTTTTTAAACATTAATTTGGTACCTTTGTATGGGGAACCCATTTTAAATTAATATTTTGACACATTAATAATTTATATATGAAATCATAACCATGTTATTTTGAATAAGGGTATACAAAATTTTCTTTGGATAAATTTCTTATATTTTTCAGACAACTTTCTTGTTTTGATGAATTGTAAAAATACACTAAATTTTAATTAAAAACAAATTTTCTCATCGAGATAATTTATATGATTAAATTATAATATTGAATGGTTATAAAGTATAAATAGAAAATATTTTAACCATTTAATATAATTTATTTCATTATCATTAATTTTACATTGAATTCATAGGTAAAAACATTTCACTCATTTGAAATGTTTAAACTTTTAAAACCTCTATTCTCATTTCTATAAAAGGATTGATTTTAAATAAATTACTAAAACATATAATTTTTGAATTTGGAATAATTGATTCAATATTTGGAATCATAAGGTACAAATGTTGTGAAAATGTACATTTTATTTTGGACATTATGAATAGTAACTTCAGTAATTATTTTATTTATAATGGTTAAAGGTTAAATCTGGTAAATAAGGGTGCGAAAAAAAATATTTAAAAATATAACACTACATCAAAACGTTTCTTAATCCTATTGGATGAAATATATTCGACCATGGGAATCCTTGGGTTGATTTTGGGCCCCATGGATTCACATGGAAGTGAAAATAAAGTTTTATAAGAATTAATTTAAGGAAAAGATAATTGTAACCTAAATATATAACTTTTAGTAAATAGATTTTAATATAGGGTTATATAAATTATCAATATGATTATAAATAGTAATTATAAATATATAAATATTTTCTACATCATGGTATTTTATTTATAATTATTAAAGATTATATAAATTGTTTTATTTATGACACAAATATGATGTAGTGATTACCTCATTATGGAAAGATTTAAATAAATGAATTTACCAATAAAACAAACTAATTTGGTTATTTTGATGTCATCCAAATTTTTTTAGATTACATTGAAATATTTATTTGATTTCATGCCTTATTTTCTAAGGAATAATTTTTTATGAATTTCTAAAAAGCCCATTATGAATAGTGTCGAAAAATTATACAATTCATAACATAAAGCATTAAATTGTTTATTAAATGATATTAATTCCAAAAAATCTATGATTCAGAAAAAATGGTTAATATAAGTTCAAATATGTGCTAAATAATTTTCTTTGGGTCTTTTGACATGATATGGTAATTATATTACCAACAATGTGTAAATAACTTGATATCATGGTAAGATTAAAAATGGTAAAATATGGGTTAAACCAACAAGATTAGGATAAAAAAATATTCTATACATTTCTAAATATTATTTGATTATGGGTATTCAAAAAAATCATCTTATATTTTAATTATATAGGTTTTCGAATATTCTTAGTCAAAATTGAATTTATTATAAATTAATATTTTTGAGAGTTTCTTAAAGTGCCCCTCTCCTCTCTTATAAAAGTCCACATCCCCCCTCTCCATTTCACTCCATTTTTAGACATAAAGATCATCTAAAAACATTCTATTTATCTTATAAACATCCATAGTCACATTCTATATGTTCTCTTCTACTCAAATGATCAACTCTAGTGCGTTGAGAGGAAATTTAATGGAGGCATGTTGAGGAAGAGGTAATCTCTTCTACCGATTCATTCAAATTTCATTCTCTTTATACATACTCTTATTTATTTTTTTCATTGTAAAGTAATAAAATCAGTATCACTCATATACTAATATGTTATTATAAATATGAAACAACCTGATTTATCCTTCTATCCATCCTACGAAAAATGAAATGATCGTGTGTGCGTACATACGACTTATCGTCTCCACACCATCGTGTAATCTGTTTTCACCACCACCTTAATTGGTTGGGTATAATGGTGGCAATAATAAATATTTGTGATTAATATAACATTATTATAATTTTTATATACTATAAAACATCCAATTAAATTCCACTAAACAATTATGGGAATGGTACTATTGCTCGTGTGTACGTACGGCTTATCCAGGATTTCTTATTCATAAGTATTTAATGGGGATATATTTAGCAACCATGTCCATGTTTTCTAAAAATATACCCATAAAATGTTTACTATTCATCTATGTATTATATAAATAAGTTTTACTTATTTTTACTTTTACTGCATGGTTTGGAAGGAATCATTATTTTTTTACCATACGAGATACTTTTTGACTTTTCCGGAAAAAGTACGAGGAGAATATTATTTTTAACTTATACGAAATGATGGGGTTTTTACATATTTTTTTCCGAAGGCCATATTTTTTATTTTATTATGGATAATCCTCCTTTTAAGGGTTGAAGGAGAACCCATACTTGATCCGTATGCCCAAGGAACATGGCCCGACTGAATCGCAATACATGACACGAAGGCCTAGAGGCGTACCATGACAAATACATGACCCGTAGGCCCAACACACTCGAACTGCCCCTCCTCAGCTTATGTTTCATTGATCACCTAGCTCCCCACCTTGAAGTTCTTATCAGCTAGCATTTCCCCATACAAAGATGCACGGTGCCTTGTCCCAATGGTGGCTGCCATACCCTCTCATTATTCCAATCCGGTTAACTCAACAACTAGTGGTTTCTACTCTAGTTGCCTTGATCCTATTGTAGAGATTGTTCTATATGAACTGGGCTACTCCATGGTCTTTGTGGCCTGAAGGCCCTGTGGACCAAAGGCCCTTGAGACCCGTAGGCCAAAACTGGTGGCCCGAAGGGCCAAATCAGGTGAATAGTTTTGGATGCTAAAGTACCGAATAGTAACAGCTTTAGTAACTGCGATAGTGGCAGCTACAATGACTGCTATAGTACTAATACAACAACTCGGAAATTCGCCTCCACCAAGTTTTGAACCTGGGTCTCCTGGATGCCAAGTAGGAGCCCATACCACTCAGGTATGGGCTCGTTGGCCTAGGTTTTTACATATTCATAACGCCTTATTTCCATGAATCTCCAACTACATGTTTACAAGTGTATTTTAAACTCAATTCTTTTCATTTAAAATTGCATGAAATTTTGAGAACAGAAAACATTTTTGAAAAATAAATGATATTTTCCTAATGAATTATGTTTAATTTTTTTATCAAAATTATTTTTCATCTGTGATGACATATAATTATGTTTCTATCCCTATAAATAATTTTATGCAATTTTTTTATAATTAAATTATATTTATGGATTCCATTTATCTTATATGGATTATGTTATGATGAAATGATGTCTAAAAATCCCATTTTATTACATGTTTTATGCTATGATGAATGATTTATGTTCTTGTGGAACACATAAGAATGGTATTATTATGAGATGGGTGGGACCTATATACCCCTCTAATTAATTGGGTAAAGAGTTATATATCATGATATAGACATGAAAATAATGACAAATAAATTTGGATTAGTAATACAAGGCTGGAACGAGGAGGGAACTCAGTGGTGTAATGGACCTTGTCTGATATGATGGTCTTGGAAATGAGACTTGACTAATATTAAATGAATATATACGCTTATGTGTGTATTCCACAAAGTTTCATGTCTTATATTATGATTATTTGGATTACATTTCACTTCTATGATATATCCCATGACATGATATTATGATCTCTTATATGCCAGATAAGATTATCAAATGTTATATATGATTGATATTTCCTTTTTTTTACCCTTACTAAGAAATTGAGATCACCCTTTAAAATTTTCCTTTTCCCTAGGTCAGGAATAAGGGTATTAAGTATGATATGCCAAAAATGTGTCTAATTAATATGAAATAAACAAGAGATAAATTATTTGTTTTGTGAACCAGTTTTTTGTGTTTCTTAGTTTCTAAAGGAACTATACCGATATGGTCCTATTATGGTTTTGTTATATGTTGTGATAAATATACATCGATTATGAAGTAATATCAATGTATGATTATTATGGGCCATTACTGTTTGTATTAAAAGAAAGGTATAGTTAACCATTGGAAACTATCATGAGAAATCCTTAGTAAGAACTATAAGAATATGTAAAATTATAATATTCCATCCTAGTGTTTTAAAAACAACAATGA
Source organism: Viscum album (assembly GCA_963277665.1). Taxonomy (NCBI): domain Eukaryota; kingdom Viridiplantae; phylum Streptophyta; class Magnoliopsida; order Santalales; family Viscaceae; genus Viscum; species Viscum album. Next base: position 2,034,306,104 of record OY728146.1, on the reverse strand, counting down.
ATAACCTACGATAAAACATAAAGTGACCTAAATTTAAATTTCATTCCTGATTATGCGGTTTTCCTATTATGATTAGTTTTTCTTACACTATGCTTCTTGGTGTTAGTTAATGGATAGAACCTGAAAGAACTGCATTAATGCTGAATGCAACGAGCAATGAAATTATTGTCCCCCTGAGAGACCAAAAGTTATGAGAGATAGAATAAAAAATCTTATAGACATGGTCACACAACTTTCTCAAGCTTTGAATCATGCAGTACTTCCAGACAAAAAGGGAAATCAGCAACATTCTATTGAATCCTTCATGGGGCAGCGTCCAACTTCATTCAATAGGTCATATGATCCATTACAGTGTGAACAATGGATCAGTTCCACTAAAAAGATATTTTTAGTTCTACAATTTTATGAACATGATAAAGTTATCTTAGTAATATATCATTTGGAAGGTGAAGCAGAACAATGGTGGAATCTTATCAAGAATATGAGGAAAAGAGATGAAATTGAGTCTATATAATGGGATGAGTTCATGAACTTATTTTCCAATAAGTACATTCCTTATATTCTTAGAACAAAGTTAGAGAAAGAGTTCCCTTACCTAAGCAGAAGGATGATGAATCTGTTGGTACCTACGAAGCAAATTTTACATGATTTTCAAGGTGCACTTATAGAATTATTATCCAACCTTATAGTAAGATTTATAGATTACTTATGGTCTTAAAACCAAGTCTACAAAGGGAATTAACTATAAGGGACCTCAATAGGTATGAGGAAACTGTTCGATGTGATCTCAAGGCTAAGATGGATATTGGAGTAACCCATCAGTCATATGGGTATGATAACAAGAGGAAAATGGAATTCATAGGAAAATCTAAAGATCACACTGAAAGGAAGATGAGTTTTACCTTATGCTCAATGTGTGGGAAGAAACATGCAAGGAATTATTTTAAAGGGAATAGTAAATGTTTTATGTGTGTAAAAGAAGGTCATAATGAAATTGAATGCCAATGTGATGGGAAAATGATGTCTAATGACGTGAACAAAAGAAAACGCTATACAAAATGTGCCTCCTACACTTCAATGTTAGAAGTGAAAAAATGCGTCACTATGGGAATCAATGCCCTATTTCAATGGATATTGATGATGATTGACATCAAAAAATAGTTAAGGCCAAATATAAATGAAATCCAAATGAAATTACTATTGGAGACATGGAGTATGATAATGAAGTAGTGTAAGGTACACTTACCATCCACTCTATAGTAGAAGATGTTTTATTTAAATTTGGATCCACCCAATCTTTTATTTGAGAATAATTTTCTCAGGGTATCACCGTATTACCACAACAATTTGATGTTGATTTAGCCATGACATCTCTTAATGGCATAATAGTCGCATCAAAAGTTTACAATTATTCTCCAGTTGATGTTTTTAGGAAAGTGATTCATTCAAAACATGTGATCCTTCATATAGTAGAATTTGATATGATTCATGGCATGGATTAGAATTATTTATATGAATATTATATCAATTTCCAAAGAAGGGATTTCACATTTAATATTACAAATCAATCTATGATCATCTATCGGTGAAAGGATGAATGTAACCGTCTAGTGAAAATTTATTCAATATTATGGGTCTTCATTCTAATAAATTAAGGGTATTTATCTAAAATAGTTTTCGGAGAAACTCATAATTATAAATACACCCATAGTATGAGAGTTTGATTATGTCTTTCTGGAGTAATTTTCTGGTCTTGCACCAAAGTGTAAAGTTGAGTTTTCAATATAACTCGTATCGGGCGCTATGCATATTTTAGTGACACCTTATAGAATGGACCTAATTGAGTTCCATGAATTGAAGAAGAAACTCAAAGAGAATATTTATAAAGAATCCATAAGCCCTAGTGTGTCACCTTGGGGAGCACCTATTCAAGTTTGTTAATAAGAAAGTTGGATCAATGAGTCTCTGCATTGATTATCGAAAACCCAACAAGATCACAATCAAGGAAAAAAATATCCTCCTCCCCGTGTTGATGACTTATTTGACCAACTATGTAGAGCTTAATACTTTTCCAAGATAGATATTCTTTTATGATATAATCAATTAAGGGTCAAAATGTAGGATATACAAAAGAAATAATTCCATACAAGGTATGAACACTATAAATTTAAAGGGATTCGCTTTGGTCTTACTAATACCCCTCACATCTTCATGTATTTAATGAATAGCGTTTTAGAGACTATCTTGATTAGTTTTTAGTAGTCTTGATAGATGATATTATTTTCTATTCAAAGGGAAAGGAAGACCATGAATATCACTTGAGAATTGTATTGAAGACCATGAGAAAGAAGAAGATTTATGCCAAATTTACCAAAGTTTGAATTTTGTCCTCAAAAAGTTTCATTTTTGGGTCACATAATCTCAAGAGAGGGGATATCCATGGATCCACCAAAAATAGAGGTTATTAAAAGATATTCAATAGCAACAACTATAACTGAGATCCAATATGTTTTTTGGATTGGGTGGATGTTATCGACATTTTGTGAATTATTTTTCCTGATCATTTAATCCACTGACCAAATTGACTCAGAAAGGAATTATTTTTGTTCGGAGGAGGAATGTGAATAGAATTTCAAGGTTCTAAAAGGAAGGTTAGCCAGTACACCTGTTCTCATACTTCGTGATAGTAGAGAAATTTTTTTCATCTATAGTAATGCATCGAAGAAAGGGCTAGTGTGTGTTCTCCTGAAAAATTACATGGTGTTAGATTTTTCATCATGACAATAGAAATTCCATGTGCAAAATTACACCAATAATGATTTGGAGTAACATATGGTAATATTTTTATTATAGATATAGAGGAATTGTATTTTTGGTGAAAGCTGTGATATTTATGGAGATCATCATAGTTTAAAACATATTTTCACACAAAAGTTGTTGAATATGCACCAAAAAAGATGGTCGGAGTTGATTAAAGATTACGATTTCTCAATACATTATCAGCCTGGGAAAGTAAGCATGGTGGAAGATGCATTAAGTCGACAAGACCATTCCATCTAATCCATGATGTGGATCACGAAGGATCCAATATTTATGGATTTTCAAAGGGTGGATCTTGAAATTATAAAGAAAGTACAGAAATATTATATTTATCAAATGAATGGTCAACCATATATTCATGTAAATATTAAAGAAGCACATATGGAAAATGTTGAGTTACCAATGAAGGTGAATTTTTTTTTTTCTGAATTAAACCTTGATTGTGATAAAATAATAAGGTTCAAGAAAAGAAATTGTATTCCTCCCATACCAGAATTAATGAACGTGCTACTGGATAAGGCTCATAATTCCTCATTATCTATTCAAACTGGAAGTAAAAAAGATGTAAATGGACCTTAAAGAGTATTTTTGGTTGGATGGAATGGAAATAGATGTCTCCGAATATGTCTCTAATTTCCTGGTTTTTCAGCAAGTCAAGTGTGAAGGACATAAGTATAAGGGGATGTTACAACCATTACCCATAGCAGGATGGAATTGGGAAAACATCACTATGGACTTTTTCATCAAACATATAAAAACATCTAATGGAAATAATTATATCTAGGTTATACTTGATCTCATTATGATTTCGTCATTTTTCTTGGCCATTAAAGAGGATTTCCCTCTTAATCACCTTGCCCAAATATATGTAAAGGAAGTGGTAAGATTTCATGGAGTACCAATTTCCATTATATCTTATTGGGATCCAAGGTTTACCTCAATGTTCTAGAAATGTTTTCAACATGATCTAGATACAGATTAATGTTTTATCACTTCTTATCATCCTCAGACAGATAGTCACTCTAATTGGAAAATTCAATCTCTGGAAGGAAAGTTAAGGGATTTCTATATTGACTTCAATGGTGGTTGGTATCAACACCTACCGTTGGAGGAATTTTTTTACAATAATAGATTCCACACCTTTATTCAGATGGATCATTATGAATCGCACTATTTAAAGAAGTGTAAAACTCCAACTTATTGGGTTGATGTTAGGGAAAGAAAGCTATTCGGACCTGATCTTGTTGTTGAAATGAAAAAAAGGGTAGATTTATTCAAGAAGACATTAGAGAATCCCAGAGTCGACAAAAAAGTTATGCTGACAACCAAAGAAAAGGTATAGATTATTGAGTGGGTGATAAAGTGTTCTTACTATTATCTCCATGGAATAGAGTAATGATATTTGTAATGAAGGGCAAGCTAATCCCTTGGTATATCAGTCCTTTTGAAATTTTATATCTTTTTGGGAAGGTAGATTACCAATTGGGTCTTCCACCGAATCTATATCATGTTCATGATGTGTTATATGTATCTATCCTGAGAAAGTACAATCCTTATCCTTAACATGTACTAGGCTCATAAGTCATACTGCGGGAGCAAGATCTTTCTTATGAATAATGACTAATAGAGATTCTGTATCATAGAAAATATGTTATACGAAACAAGACCACTCGTTTGGTTATAGTTTTATGGAGGAACTACCAATTTGACGAAAATACATTGACACTTGAGGATACGCTGAGGGAGAGGTATCTTTATCTATTAATATCTAAATAACAAATTTCAAGGGTGAAATTTAGTTTAAGGGGGTAGAATGTAACACCTAGATGTTTTTATAAAATATTTTAGTTGAATATTTTTTATTATTTAGTAGCTTCATTTTCAGGAAATCGTGAATTTAATTGAACTGTGACATTCTCTTACTATAAAATTACCATTATTTCAAAGCTATTTGGATATCCAGAATAATTATAACTAACTTATAAGAATGCATCATGAATTCATTGGCTATTAATCATTTATGAAAAATATAAATCAATTAGATATTTGTTTTTTAGTGAATTAAATTTAGAAATGATATTAATGATATTAATTAGATATAGGTGTTATATACTTAATAATATTTTTTTTTGATATTCCTCCATTTGATATTTTAGTCATAGGGTATGAATAAAACCCTATTTAATGTATAAGAACCTATTTTTTGAAAGGTTAATTTTATACATTCGAATGGAGAACCCATTTTAAATTAAGATCTTGACACATTAATAATTTCAATATGAAAAATTAAACATATTATTTTTAATAGATATATAAAAAATTTACTTTGGATAAATTTCTGATAAATTTCCGATAACTATCATGTTTTGATAAATAGTAAAAATATGCTAAATTTTTTTCAAAAACATAATTTTTCATCAAGATTATTTATATGAATAAATTATAATATTGATTGTTTAAAAAGTATAAATATAATATATTTTTACCTATTAATTTAATGTATGTCATTGGCATTAATTTTACATTGAATTCATAGGTAAAAACATTTCAATCTTTTGCAATGTTTTAACTTTTAAACCCCGTATTCTAATTCCAACAATGGGATTAATTTTAAATCAACTACATCAACATTTGTTTTTTGAATACAGAAAAATGGATTCCATATTTGGAATTTTTATGTCCACATTCTGTGAATTATTTTTTGACATTATTAATAGTAACTTCAGTAATTTTTTTATTTACCATGGTTAAAGGGTAATTCTGGTAAATAAGTGTAAAAAACAATAATTTAATAATTTAATAGTATCCTAAAACGTGTTCGAATCCTATTTGGTGAAATATTTCAGACCATGGGAATCCTTAGGTTGATTTTGGAACCCCATGGACTCACATGGAAGTGAAAATGACATTTAATAAGAATTAATCTAATATAATGATAATTATAACCAAAACATATATCTTTTACTAAATTGAATTTAATATAGTTGTATATAAATGATCACTATTATTAAAAATAGTGATTATAAATATAAAAATATTTCACAGATCATGTTATTTTGTTTAATATTTTTAGATAGTATGTAAATAGTTTTAATTACGGCACAAATATAATGTAGTGATTACCTCATTAATGATATATTAAAATAAATGAAATTATAAATATTAAAAAAAATTTATTTTTATTATTTTGATGTTATCCACGAATTTTGTAGAGTAAATTGACATATTATATTTGAGTAAATTCTTTATTTTAGAAGGAATAAGTTTATAATGATTTTTTAAAAAGTAAAGTATGAATAGTGTCCAAAATTGACACAATTCGTAACTTAAAACGTAAAATGGTTTACTAAATGAGATTAAATTCCTAAAAATCTAAGATTCGTAAAAATGGTTAATATAAGTCCAAATATGTCAATAATAACATTATGGGGTCTTTTGACATGATATGGTATTTAAATTCACACAAAATGTTTAAATAACATGACATGACGGTATGATTAAAAACGCTAAAATAAGTGTTAAACAAAAAAGATAAGGATAAATAATATTCCAAAAATTTATAAATACTATTGGATGATGGTTAATCGAACCAAAATCATCTTATATTTTAATAAAATTGGTTTTTAATGATTTTTAGTCTAAATAGAATTTATTATAAATTAATATGTTTGATAGTTTCTTGAAGTGTCTTTATGGTCTCTTATAAAAGGAAACATCCTCCCTCTTATCTTAGGTCCATTTTGAGACTTCAACCTATTCCAAATCATACCCAGATCACATATAAAATTTTATATTTTCATTATAGTTTTTTATCTTCTCAAATGAAAAACATTATTTCCTTAAGAAGAAATTTAAAGAAGGCATATCGAGGAAGAGGTAATCTCTTCTACTGATTATTTCAAATTTCTTTCTTCTTATACTTCATCTTCATTAGTTGATTAATTATAAATCAATAAAATCATTATAAATAATATTATTATATGTTATTATAAATTTGAAACAACCCTATTTCACCATCTATCTATCCCATGGAAACTGAAATCGCCACACGTGCGTATGTAATAATTACCATCTCCACACCGTGGTGTAAATTTTTTTTTACCATCACCTTAAATGGATGGGTATAATGTTGGAAATAATAACTATATATGATTAATATATAATTATAATAATTCTGAGATACTATAAACCATCCAAATAAATACCACGCAATAATTTTGGTAACGATATCATCGCTCATGCGTTCGTACAGCTTACCCTCTCTACAGTACGATGTGATATGTTCTATATAATCTTCATTAAATCATGAATATATATTTGAATTAAATTAATAAATATTATATATATTAAAAAAATACAATTATGTAAATGATATATCTATAAAAATAGTAATAAGAACTTATCATACAGAACATATATAAGAACGTAAAACAGTTAATTCCCAAATAACTAGTAATAATTAAATGTTACTAAAAAACGGAGGAAAATATAATCATATGTGTTATCATAAAAATTATTATGATTACTGAATAAATCTGTAACATTATTTATATTATTATATATGAGTTTTAGATACATACAAACCATATCGGACCTATGGTAAGGGATGACATTTTTGATCTTGTTTTATCCGTGATTTTTTATTCGTAAGTATCTATTGGGGATATATTTATCATCCTTGTCCTTGTTTTATAAAAATATTCCCATAAATTTTTTACTATTATTCTTTTTATTATTAAATTCATTTTTACCCATTTTGACTTTTACTACATTATTTGGAAGGATTATTTCTTTTATTTACCATATGAGGTACTTTTTGACTTTTCCAGCAAAAGTACGGGGATAATGTTTATTAACTTATATGACATGAACAAGTTTTTATATCTTCATAATTCCTTAGTTCTATGAAGATTAATCTACATTTTTTAATGTTTATTTTCATCTCAATTTTTTTTAAATTTTCCCGACATTTTGAGAAAATAAATCGTTTTTGAAGAAGAAATGATATTTTCATCCAGAATTAGGTTCAACTGTATTATCAAAATATAATCCATTTAAGATGACATAGGGTTAGGTTTAAATACCTATTATTACATTAATTTTATTGTTTTTATGATGGAAGTATATTTATAAAGTCTCTTTATCTTATATGGATTATGTTATGATGAAATGATGTTTAAAAATCCCATTTTATTACATGGGTTACGTAATGATGTATGATTTATGTTCTTGTAGCACACATAATAATGGTTTCATTATGATAAGGGTGAGACCTATATCTCCCTCCAATGCATTGGGTAAGGAGTTAAATCTCATGAGATAGATATGGCTGGAATGGAATGTAAATATGGTTCAGTAATATAGAGCAGGAACGAGGAGTGAACTTGGTTCATTAATGGACTTTATCCGCTATGATGGTCTTGGAAGTGAGCCTTGAATTATATGAAATGATTTTCTATGCTTAGGTGTGCATGAAAAAAGGTTTCATGTATTATTTTCTGATTACTGAGATAAGATTTCACTTCTATTATTTATCCCATGACATCATATTATGATGTCTTATATGCATGATAATATTTTCAAATGTTATATATGATTGATATTTCCTTTTTTTACCCTTACTGAGCATTTGAGATCACCCTTTGATATGTTTCTTTTCCCCAGGTCAGAAATAAGGGTATTATGTATGATATTCCAAAAAGGATTATATTTATAATGAAATACATAGTAGACAATGTAGATGTTTTATGAACCAGTTGTCTAGGTTTCCCAGTTTCTAAAGACATTATACATATATGGTTCTGTAATGGTTTTGTCATATGTTGTAATACATATAAATAAATTATAAAGTAATATTAATGTATATAGTGTATGGTTTATTACACTAACACTCTTATAGTAATAAGGAAAAGATGATTTTTTATTATACAATGATTACTAACATGGACATTGTGAACAGTTTACAAAATAATCCAAATTACCAACATATGATGATAAAAATAAACAATAACAAACTAATATATTTTTAAGGAATAATTTATATTTAAGGTAATAAAGGGAAATATATATTAATATTATTATAAAATAATAGATTAAAATATTTATGTTTATTATATATTATTTTAATTTGATTTCATTGAAGTAAGATGTAATGGTAAGTGTATTCTCATTTCAATTTGATTTTGGTTAGATATGATTTTTGTGATCTGCTGGTTTTCTTGGTCATATGATTTAGATTTGGGGCTGCACTGTTCATCTGGTGTTGGTTCCGGGATGTGGGCAATATTGGTGATGGTTTGAATTATTTGACATTTTGGATGAGTTTTATGATGTTTTGATGTGGTTTAAATCTGTGGGAAAGGAGATGCACCTATACTTGAACACATGGATCGGGCCTCAGAGGTGGTTCTAGAGATATTTGTTCATCATTGCAGTGCTTCATCGAATTGGATGTTTGTGAGGGTATGGTGCCAGCCATTGGATCAGGCCTGAGCTTTGATACAGGACACTTGCTTGTTGTTTAACTATGCAATAATGGAGATCTTTACAATGATTTTATGTAGGGGAGGGGTGCTTCGTGTTGTCTGTTTGGTTTGTCTCTCTTGACCTTCGAGTGTGATTTATTTTAAGTCCATAATGTCTATTTGGGATCTCTCCCTTCTTCCCTTAAAAGTGGGATTGCTTATAATAAAAAAAATAAGGCCTTCGGGTCGTTGGATGGATTGATGGTATTAACCACCTTTTTTATTTATGTGGTGTATATTATAACCCATGAATTTATATAAACATACCATTTATTTAATTCCTGTGAATTAAATGATCAAATAAAGTTCTTTCAATTAATATCTTTTAATTTAAATTTTTCCAAATTGATAAGGGTTTCTTCGCCTCAATTTCTATTCTCGGATTCCTACTTCTTATTGTGAACCATGTTTCCTTTTATATAGTTTTCATTAGTTTCTATTATATGTGAAATTTTTTTTCAATATAATTTATATAATAAATGGTATTTAAGAATAAAAAACATGTTATTCCCCCAATTAGAATTTTATTGAAATTTTATTATATTTTTAATGAATTTTCACCACAAATTCCATTCTTTGAGACATGTATTGTATTATGAATTTATTTTATTTTATATAAGTATTATAGCACTTATCTGAAATATAATATCATGAATCAATCTTTAATCATGAAATTTAATTTTATATTTCAATATCCTATATGTAAATTGTTTTTTATTCAAATATTATATAATTCATAAGGTTTTTTGTATATCACTATTAATTAGATGAGAAATGTTCTATAATAACTACCATATTTATTTATGTTGTGTATATAATACTACATAAATATATTTTACCATATCATTCATGAAATTATGGTAATAGAAAGGTCTATATAATTTTCGTTCTTTCGGTGTCATCTAATTTCAATGTTACCAAAGAAATAAGGGTTTTTTCTTCTAAATTCTAAATCCTTTAGATATTCAAAATTTTATGCACCTTGTTTCATTTTATATGTTTTTATTCTTATTAAATATCTTATAGAAGTCTTGTACTATATTTTTCATGTTATTAATTGAGTCTACCTGGTCCCACAAATCCATATCATGTTCTAAAATCATTCTCAATTTCATTTTGTCATTGATACCAATTTTAATGACCCTCAATTAAACAAAAATAATTTTAATATTTATAAAAAATACCAAGTCACTTAAAAACACATTATCAGTTTAGGCTTAGAGTCATAGATAATTTTTGAATACCCATTTACAAAACAAAACAGTTATCTTTTTTATAAAATGATACTTTTTAATGTATACAAAGAATATATTATTTTATAATATGTCCTAAATATCCCATATAAAAATTTCTATCCATGATTACTTTGTAGACAAATCATATATAGTATCATTATTCATATCCTATGGAAATTGAAATGTAAAAAGGGTGTTCTGAAACTCTAATTAAGGTTAAACATATGAATTATTAATAAATGATTATATGTTCCAATATAATAATCTTATGAATATAAAAACAAAATCATAACATATAAAAATAGACATAACATGTCACAGACCATAAATCAGGGGTCATGGAATAAGGCCTTTTCATAAAAAATACAGGTGTAATAATTGCGTGGAATAATAAAAAATATATCATGATATTTTAAACCATATCATAAAGATAACACATAAGTTTTCATCATACTACTAATCATCAAAATCATTTTTCAGGGTTACCCTAAAAGACATTCATCATATTACAAGATTGGGATAACCACCCGTCTACCTTCTTTGGTTTGGGATAATGACCATATAACTGTCTATGGGCCTTGTAAGGGTTCCCCCTCATCCCTTGAAGGTGGGGTTATCAAAAATCAATAAAAATGAAGGCCTTTAGGCCATTCATGCATATAGCATATTGGTCATGGTTTAATTGCTTGCATACCCAATTGGACATGCCTTAATAATAAATGTACCTTATTGACCTTGGTTTGACCACTAGTATACCTCTTTGGGATTTTTATCACCACATATATACCCAATTGGGTTCGCTGAAATCTCTTATTTACCCTCTTGGTCTCTAGTTAATCGTATAAGCACTCTATATGGATTAAGCTCAATAATTATGTAAAATTTGACATAATGTGGTATAAAACATTACCTAATTAATTGGAGGGATATAATGAACCCAATGATCAAAAAATAATAAACAATTAATATCAATTTTATAATAATATATGATCATTCATCATTCTTTTAAAGATCATCTTACTCATGAGAAATAAACAATTTCATGAAAAATCACTAAAAAACACAAAAACATTATCCATATAGAGATATAAATTACATGGTATGATTATATCATATCTTAAATTAATCATAACATTCCATAATGGATTTTGGAATAAGTGAAAAATATTTTTTAAATCCATTGTTTGGATTCTTTAAAAACAGAAATATAATTTCATTTTTTTAATTTTTGAAAACTAAAAATTCCCAAAAAATGGGATTGTGTTTTCTTCATTAAACCATGAAAAATTTAATTATAATTTTCATTATGAAGAAATGAAATGATGGAAATAAAATTCATTTATTCAAAAAATGTTCAAAAACATTATTTACATTCTTTTGTGATGAAAGTAAAAAAATGATGTTTTTGGAAAACAATTAGATGAATCATTTAAAAATATTATATATAATGTCAAAAATATTTGAAAAATAACTTTATAACTCATTTAAAATTAAATAATTACTATCATAAAACAATATTGAATGATATATATATGCAAGATAATATTTTCCTAACCAAAAATGAGAAATAAGTTCAGAATTTCATAAAAAAATTATTTTAGCCTACATGGAGTTCAAAGACGAAGAAAAATAAATAATGCCTGATAATAAATATATATGGGGGTCATAAGATAAGTAAAAAATATTTTTTTACAATACATATTTAAATAATAAAAATATTGATAACGAAATAAGATTGTAACATAAACTCTTAAAACATTGGTAACATTTGAATTAACACTTTATAAAAGAGAAAATATTATATTGATTATTAATTCATTATAGTTTCCTTTAAAATTATCATAATTTTTTTGGGTATTATATATACCATAAAATTGAGAAAAGTTCATGAATAGGAGAATATCCGAATGAAGGAAAATTTTGTTAAATAATACCTTATGAAGATTGTAATATTTGGAATAAGAATCCATCAATGAAAATATTTTTTAGATCAAATTTTAGTCATCAGTAAAAAATTTAAAATGCAATATAAAAAACCTATTTTATAAGAAACATACACTACTATAAAAGAAACCTATACCCATAGTTTTGAACTGTGGGTATAGCCCCCAAAACATGGGTATCAGTTATATCCACGATTATGGGAACTATGTGTAGTTTAGTCATCATATAGCTCTAAGATGTAACCACTGTCTGAAACAGATATACCCATTGATTAAAAATAGTTCATATAGGTTTGTTCCACCATGCCATTAACCATATACCCATGGTTTCAAAACATTGGGTATTGGTTTTAAAAAATCAATGGCGGTAGGCTTCGATCCCTTGACCACATGTACAGAATTACCATGCCTTACTACTACACCCCACAGAATTATAGGTATATAAATATAAATTTATATATATTTATTTATCAAATCCATAACATAATGTGTAAAGCTATGTCAATGGGTGTTCCCTCCAATTTGTTTTCTGGTGGTAATATTTTTTCCCACCATAATGAAGGAAAGCTATAATCATGGTTATTTAAAACCATGGGTATATGGGATAAAAAGCCATATACTAATGGTTTTTTTCAAAATCATTGGTATATTTTTTACATATAAACAAATTTTTTGAAAAAACCTATAGGTATAGGTCTTGAAAAAACCTTATAACCATGGTTTCTCAAAAACTATGGGTATATGTGACAATTTTGAACATATACCAATGGTTTTACAAAACAATCGGTATAGGTTCCCACAAAATACCTATACCCATTAGTTTTTCCAAAATCTTGGGTATAAGGTCATTTTATAGTAGTGATATTATTCAGAGGAAAGTGTCAATGAAGAATAAATATAACCGAAATAACGGATAATTATTTAAAAACACCTTTATAATGGACTTCTACTTGGTCAAACATGTTATAAACACTTTAATAATGAATTAATATTTATTATAAATCAATACTATAACTATATTATTAATTTTACCATTATCTTAGAATTGTTTGTTATATATATAATAGAAATTCATTGTTTAAATCAACATTTTTGTGTTATCTATTAAGTTTTCCATGCATATTTTGATTCAAGGGTTCTCATCCATACACCTTGGTTATGGTTCCTCTAAATCCAATATTTTCATGAATATGAAAATAATGAGTTTTACATTGTAATATAGTTTCATAATAACTTATAAAACATATGTCAATGGCTCACATGGAATTCATAAAAATTACCTATTTATGTTATTATTGAATTTAACAAAAGAATTAAATATAATAGTAACTATAATTTATAATTTTACAACAATATAATTATTAAATCATTATGAACTCATCATTGATACTTAATATTACTAGTGAAAAAATTCCTCATAATGACCATCCATTTTGGATCCATTAAAATACATATTATGTTATATAACTTATGACACATTCTACACCCAATATAATCAAACAAAAAAATTAATGAAACTATAATAAGAATTAATATGGAAAATAATTAATAGGTTTTACATATATAAATTAAATAGTAAATATGTGTTAATTTTGAAAATTTAAATCCAATAAAATTAATTTTAATTATATTATGTTCTTTCCTAAAGAAGATATTTTTAATAGTGTTAGAATTTTATATGGGTAAATTAGTTTTATTTCTCAATTCCTATAAATTAAATTATCATAGGATATATGTTGATATTTTTATAGAATAATCATTTTTAGGTGGATAGAAAAAATTTTATTTTTTACAAAAATGATGAATTTTATAACATTAGTAGTAAATGAGCAAGGCCTAACATGTAAAAAATACATAAATTGCAAATTATAAAATTTAAGGGTATAATTATTAAATATAAAATATTATTTTATCTTATAAATAATATTTTTATTATTTATGACTTTACCAACATTTTAATAGAATTTAGAAACGATTTTCTTACTTCTTTTAATAAAAAAATTTTGAGGTGAAATTTTGTTTTGGATTTATTTAAAATAGACATAAATTTTAATTGTTTTATAATAAATAATTTAAAATCCTGAAAATTAGTAACCATAAAAAATATATCTTATACATAAGTCTAAATTAAAAAATAACACTTTCATTTAAATAAATTTTTAATATGTTATTTGTGTTTCATTTAAAATAATATTTTCGAATATTTATTAAATTAATTTATTTAAATGGGTCCCAAATACAGAGTCAACATGTATAAATTATGTAACAAGGATCCACTTATATTTTTTGAAATAAAATCATTCACATGATTAGTATTTAATTAAATCCAATTAGTGTTTAAATTACCAATTTAATGTGGCTAGAATTTTTATAAATTAAATTGAACTATAGAGATTCTAGAAACAATAATTTTAGTTTTTTAATTTCTTTTCACATTTCATAAATTTTTTTTAACTAAATCATCTTACATTAATTCCATTCCATATTTTCCAATTACTATACAATCTTTTCCGTGTAAAAGTCACTTCCTTACACTTATAAAAGAGACCACTCACATAGATTATTCATACATCCATAAATTTGAATAAATTGGTGAAAAATTGATCCATAATTTATACAATAATAATCTCTGACAAACCATTGTTTTTGTAAACCCATAATTATCTTAATTCAATTGTTTATAAGGAAAATTTTAATTAAATTCATAGTTCTTGATGCAAGTACTACTCTCCTCTTAGTCATTATTTTTAATTTTCCACTTTATAATATTCACTAAGATTTTTAATATTAGCAATTCAGAACAATTTATATAATTAATTATCATTATATATATGTGCCTTCAGTTATTCATTCATTACATTGCATCCGCTAGGAAAAATAAAATAATTAATCTTACATATGGGTATACTACCTCCTCCAATACATGAGGGAGTTATTTTTTCATAATAATATCTTAGGAAAGGTATAAATTATTTTTACGATGAATAATTAATTTTTAATTTTTCTTATAATATCCATAAATTGTCACCTTTTACATTTACCTTCATTCCATTCATTCGTTGATGAATGAGATCATTTTCCATGCATTTGTGCGGACTACCACCTCCATGAAAAACATGTATTACATATATTAACCTCCATAATTAATGGACCTAAATTTTAAATTAAGGAAATAATATTATTTTTATAATATTTTTATAATTTATTAATGTTATAACTTTATATACTACCACTTTTTCAATTCATTCTGAAATGGGTTTATTAACCATGTGTATGTTCTGACTATCACCTCCATGAACGATTAATTTCATTTTTTATCACCCCCATAATTAATGGTTATAATAATGGATTTTTTGGAGATAAATTATATACATTCAGTTTTAGTATTTATTAAATTTTAAATTGACATTATACAATATCACTTACTCATTCGATCATTACGACATGCTTTTGTTTTGGTTAGTTCAATTCCTACTTAAAAGATATTTTAATATTTATATAATGAATGATTAAAAAATTTTATATTCCATTTATAACCTGAAATAATTAGTTTCTAAATATTTTTTAATGTTTTCAAAGTTATAATTTAAGTATCTAAACATGTCAATAATATATCTTTTGTATTCATTAAAAAGTAAAGAAATAAGTTTCTCTCTAGATTCAACTTCAATTGTAAGAATTAAATGTCTCTTACAATAAAAGTTGAATATTATAAATTATCAAGGGATATATATATATATATATATATATATATATATATTATATAACAATAATTAATCTTTAAATTATTAACTTGATATCAATGATCTAGGATCATTATTAATATTACTATTAATATTCAGTAAAATTTAAAGGGTTATCATTTGATGTTAAAAATGATATTATAAACCACTATATTCATGGTAAATAATTTAAATGATTTATATAAAAGTTTTATATAGTTGAATAACTTTCTTATTCATATTATTTGTATAACTATTATTATTTTATAGTATGTTATAGCATGATCAACAAAAAGGTTAAATAAGGTAAAGTATTTTTTGTCAAACTCTATTCTTTTAGGCATGTTTTCCTCTATAAACCATTTTAGATTTATATGGTGTATAACCTTCCAAATTGATATTATATCATGACATATCTTTTATTAATGTTAATTTCGGTTTATTTTTAGAAATTATCTCTTTCAATTATTTTAATTAAAATGATATTCAATTCATATTTGTTTTCTCAACTAAAGTCCATCCTGTTAGTCATGAAATATATTCTATATTTTTGACCACCCAATTATCTTCTTCCAACCATTATATTTTCAGATTTTACATTAAATTTTCCTCTAGGGATATTAATTATCTTCAATAATATCCAACTATTTGATGAAAAACATTCTCTAATAAAAGAATTTTTTTAATAAGAATAACTTATATACTTTTTAAAATATATTTTTCTTCCCTTTAAATGATTTGACTGTTGAAAGTGTGATATATTTCCCACATATTATTCACCCTAGGAGACATTAAAATTTAACATCCCATATTTTTTTAAAAAATAATTGTTTTTATAATGCTAGTATTATAAAATGTTTTTAATGAATTTTTCTTGTTTTCAACATGGATAGTTTTGAAAAAACATTTTCCATTCATTTATAGGTACAAATTATTTAGAATGTATTGAATAAAAATTTATCTAATTTTATTTGCAAATAAATTTACTTTTGAAAAAAATATAAAACATATACTTTTTAACATTTTCCATATGGAAATTTTTTTGATGGATGAAATCTCTTTAACTAATTTCCATGTGAAGATTTGTTTTGTAAGATTTTTAATTTTCTAAAAGCCATCAAATATATGATTTAATGCTTTGGAAAATGGAATTTTTTTCTCATGGTTTGATAATATCATGATTTTGAAATGTATTTATAAGACATGGGAAACTCTTATTTTAAAAGATATATACATAATTCATTGATTATTTTGGTTCATCTATGTCATATTCTTAATCAATGGTATTATATAAATGATATCATACACCAAAATTATCTTTATGCCTTATTAAATTCTATTTTATATCAATTGTATGATTTATCATTAATTTTTCTTTCAGTAATATTCCATTTATATATGAATGATTTACTCCTAATTCCATTCCTATGTAAATTCCCAATATTCCATTACTCGATTTAAGTTTGTTCATATATAATCACAACTCTAAATTTATTAAGAAACATTTGAAATCCCAATATTTCAAAATACACTATGTTCAATATAGTATATAACATGAAACACTGAGCTTAAAAAATCAAATATATACAATTAAAATATTATAATTTAAATGTGACTAATATAAAATTGAAATTAAATTAGTCAATATAAATAGTATTAAAAAATATGAAATATATATCAAGATAATAATAAATTCAAGTTTAATGATAATTTCATTAGAAATAATAACTGAATTATTTATTAATAATTTTTTAACCAAAAAAATATGCTTACTTACAAAAATATTTTTTTATTTTTGTGTCAAAATATAATAGTTAATATATATAACTTTAAGAAATATTATTTTATAAAATTAATATAACTTTTGAAATAATAATATCAAAATTTAATTAGGGTGAAATGTTTATATTTTTCAAAAACATTTCATTTTTAGTGGGTATTGAAAATTACAGATTTATCAAGTACTATCAATTTTTTTAATAAAATAAGTAACTCAAATTCCCAATTATATTTTTTTATTTTGTATTAAACCTACATATGAATCATTTTAATTATAATAATATAATAAATTTCAATTGAAAGATTAATTTTCATGATTTTAGTATAAGTTTTTTATGCTTAAAATGCAGTTTTATAAAAACTATTTTTAAGTGCATAATATTTATCCATATTGATGAATTAAAATAACAACAATAAATGAAATTTTTAATTGAAATAAATATATTATAAATATATTTATGTTATATTAAATTTATAAAATGGTTATTTCTATTGGTATAGTAAATATAAGACCATCTATTTCTTAGAAAATACATTTCACAAATAGAACCAATTTTTAAAACTTTTTGTATCATAAAATTAAACTTATTCATTCAAATTATATGATTTTAAAATGATGAAATTTAATATATATTTTGAATCATTATAATTAATATCAGTTAATAACACCAACTTTGTTTTTGGACATAATATATAGCAAAAACAATAGAAAACATATTAGAGTAGAGAAAAACTATAAATGTAAAATTGTTTAATATTAAAGGAAAATAGAATAACAAGTTTAAAAAAAAGTTTCTATTTGAACAGTAGAGATTTTACATTACTATATCACCCCAAAAAATTATTATTTATCAATTTTTGGATAAATGTTCAGGAAAGTGACTTGCCATTTTTGAATGTTTTTTTTATTTTAAAAAATGATACTCACTCTCACCTGTAAAAGGGAAACTCTTTTCCTATGAATTACACATTTGAAAAGTTATTTTTAGAAAATAACTAAATATGAATCCTAATTAATTATCTTCCAAAGTCATTTATTCTTTATTATGATCATAAATTCAATCAATAGAGGATTTAGGTATAATCTTAAAGAGATGGCCCCAAGAAGAGGTGTCTTTCTTTACCGAACATTTTTGTGTTATTTTCTTTTCCAAATCATTAATATATTAATAAATATTGATAATATAATAAAATAAATATAAAAAATATACTTATATGTTATTATATTAATGTTATAACCTACATCCTCCTCCTCTTCCATCCAAATGGGAAACCAAACCATCGTTTATGTGTATGACGGACAACAACATTGCTAACTGATGTAGTTAATTTCCAATAATCACCTCTCGCATATTTTCATGATGAAAATTTTAATGTTTATAAATTATACAAATAAGATATTAATTATTATTGAAAATTAATATATCATATACTTTCTTACCTTGTTACACATTGTAATATGATTTTATCGTCCACGTGTGCGGTAAACTACCACCTAACGAAGATTTGAGATTCTTTTTTTTATTAAAAAATCACATGGATGGTATATGTAAGTGAGTTTTAGTATATAATATGATATTTATTATATAATTATGTTTTTATAAATTTAAAATATAACATACCTTTTTTCCATCGTGATCATTGAAAAATAGAAACATTACGAAAGAATTCATATGACCAAATGTATCCATGATTATAACATTGATTATTTTTAATAACAAAAATTCATGGTAATATTAATAGTATGATTTATGTAAAAATGATAATTAATTAATGATTATAATTATGGATATTATGGAACATTGACCCCTTTGATCAGAGTCAACACAACTTTGTCGTTTGGAATTTATAAACTGAACATCCTCAAAACACCCGATGTGGAAATAACTATCAAATTAATTAAATATGTTATTAAAATAAATTAAATATATTATCGATGAATAAGGATATAAAATTGTAAATTTTTTTAAAAAAAGAAATAATTGATATTTTTTATATAGGAGATAAAATATAAACATGACAGAGTCTAGACTACAAAGACGGGTTTCATCTTTAAGCATTCTTATTTGAGATTCATATTATTTTATGCATGAAATTTCATCAAAATAATGTATATAATTCAAATTTAAAAATTATGTAATTAATAAAACATAATTAATGTTATTTTAAGATTTAATTTATTTAATTTTTAATGGGATCTATGATTTGAAAGATACCAAAGCGGTAAGGGTTTATGTTACAATATAATATCTAATCCGGATTATTTACACTCGAATTAACGTTGTGGGAAATTATATTATCATTGACTATTGAAAAAAATTACATATATTATCCTATATTCAGTCAATAAAATTTAATGTAATAGTATCATTTTCTCTTTGTTTGTATAAAAATTATTAAAAATTGTTTTAAGTAATGCTAACATTACTTTTATTTTCAATCAAATTTTATTTTTATTTCGTATCCATATTTTTAGTAAAATGATTTAATGTATATTTCATAATATTTTCCATTTATTTATTGTATAATTTTTTACCCACATTTTAAATTTTTTCTATATTTTTTAAAAGTAATCTAATTTTCCATTTTTGATTAAGTATTTTTTTTGAATTATAAAAAATGAATGTTTTTTAACTTGTACTAAAAGTGATAAATCTCCCACCATCATAACCACTAAATAAATTGATGAATAATTTTTAAATTTACTAGTTTATTTTTAAAACCATTATATAATATTTTGGGTATTTTTAGACTAAAAGTAATTGATTTTAGTGTAAAATTTGTATTCTCATCAAGAAATATTACATCTGAACGTCCAAAGAAACTTTTATTACTAAAAAACATTATGTTATGGGATTCTTATATAATTATGTGTGTATATATATCACACATATACTAATATTATTCTACCTTCCATTGAATTGGTAATAAATACCTTATGTTCATCTCTCAAATTCAATTATTATGAAATTTCCTTTGATTATGACATGAGGAAAAATTATTCATTCCATTTATTTCTAGAGGTAATTATTATATTTCTGTATTATTATTGATTTCATGTTCCTGAAAGACATAATAATGAACCTATTATAAAGGGTTTCCTCAGTTAGTTATCCAAAAAAAATTCTTATTGTTTTAGTATCATGATACATCACATTTGGGATTATGTGTTAATATTACTCCATTATTAGACTTTTCCACCATGAGATATGGTCTACATAGTTATCCTTGACTCATTTTTATATCATATTTCTATTTTGTAACATTTCCAATGGTACCATTATCTTATAATTCCATGTTATTTATATTATAATCCCATGTGATTTTCTCATGATCCTTATATTTTATTTTATATTTTTTTTACTTTTGAATAACATGTTATGTTTCCTTATCATGTTATTCTGTTGTTGGTAGTTTCAGATCACCTATATCTTATAGGTATTCCCCAGCTTGTCCAATTAAATTTTATAAGCTCAAAGAGATGTAGGAAGTTAGTAAGGAAAATAACAAAAAAAGTTTTGGTTTTGTCTCTTTTGATGTTTTATATACCTATTATTCCAAATATAGTAGGCCTCATGGCCTTAAGGGATTAATTAATATACCGTATTATTATAAATTAGGGAGTTATATGTGTCAAAGGACATGTTCTCCATATTTTTTCATAGATAATGGTATAGTTATTTTTAGAGATAAAGTAGGGAATAATTTTGTGAGAAACCGAAGGATATTTATATGTATTATAAAATGTATAGAAAAAATATCCATTAATTTTGGAAAAGTATAGAGACTGTTGGTCTAAAGCAATTATATCCCTCTCTAAATACTAAATGTGGATTTTTCTCTAGAACAGTTGTAATTGGGGATAATAAACCTAAAAATGTGAATTAGGCTTGACTCGATCATTACCCAGTGCAAAACAACAAGCCTTTCTACAATTCTATTTTGAAAATCTTGGGTAATATGTTTGGGAGATTCAAAAACACTTTACGAACAGTTATGATGGAATTGAAAATTTTTCATTTTAGAAAACCTAATAAGAAATAAAGATGTCTCAGGAAATATCAAGTGTTAAATATGACAATGAAATGAAAATTAAATTCTCTACATTTCAAAAATATGGAAAGAGGAACCATGGAAATTTTTTTAACGAGACTGTAATATTATTTATCATTGGAAATGGATTGAAAAAGAAGATAATTGTGGAAGAAAAATAATGTGTCTGGTCAACAAGAAACTTGTAATGTTCCCACCCAACCTTTTTTAATTATTTCTTTTATTATTTTTCATGGCATTGAGTATCCTTTATGAGGATTGGGTTGAATCCAATTTTTAATTTTTTAATTTTATTGAAATATGTGTCTTTTGGGGCATGTCAACATCGTGTGCATGGGTGGATCACTGTTTCGAAACCAGAAAGCTTCACCCAAGTCACTGTGTGGCCTGCCAAATTTTTTAGTTAAATAAATAAATTGAAATAAATACTAAAAAGGTATCAAAATGATATAATAGAAACCAAATAAATTTAATAGTATTTTTTTACTAATAATAATGATGAAAATATTATTATTATTGTTAATAATAGTAATATTATTATTATTAGTTAAATTTTTTAGGGTTTTTTCTCATTCTCCCCCTCTCCATGAAACCTCCCCCCATGCATCATGATGCATTCCCCCACCCCCCTTCCAGGACATACAGTGCACTGACCCCCCCTCATTCTCTACAGTGGGAGAACCCCGAATCCTTCCCCTTCACCGCTCTTTCCTTTTGGAGACCTCCATTATCTAGACTCCCTTCCCCATATGTCTGTTCGGTGACCCCCCCCCCCCCACCGTGTGAACCCACTTTCGGCTCCCTCCTCCCTATGTGGAACACTGAACCCACTTTCCACCCCTCTAATAATTGTTCCCTTGCTTACATCCTCCTACTCTTGTGGTTGCCCCTTCAGTAAGATTTGATTCCTTTTTTAGGGTATCATTTAAGGGTTCTATTTGTTTAGGGTTCTATCGTTAATTCTTTTGGTATAATGTTTTAAATTAGGGTCTAATTTGGATTCTTTCAGGTGTGTTTGGTGCACATTTAAAGTTACTTACCTAGATTTGGAGTTTTCGAATCCTAAGGTATGTGGTTCCATGTATAAATATTATTGGATGAATTATATTTTTGTTTAATTAATTTATCATGTTTGTTAATTAATTTTTTTGATGCGAAAATAGTTTTTAATAGTATTTGTTATGTGTTTGATATTTAATGTGTCATGTTCATATGAAATTTGGGGGTTCATGGATAAAAATCCATATTGTTTCATTAAATTTTCATTTATAAAATGTGCAGTTGGTTTATTAAATTAGGAAAGGGATTAAAATTATATTTTAGTTTGTTATTAGTGCACGCTAGATAACAGAAAAATATTCGAATGGGTTTTTTGTGTATTAATCCATGGGATACACCTTGAAATTGTTTAATAATATTTCATTGTGTTTTATTTAACTATGAAAATTGTCTAATTGATTTTGAAAGTGGTGTGAATTATGTCTTGAAAGGTACAAAAGTATTTTTGAAGAGATCTAATATGAAATTAATTTTAAAATGGACTTTACGTGAAAAAACATCTATATTTTTTATGCAAGCTCTTATTGTGTCCTTTGGAAATGTTTTATTTATTGAATAAATTACTTATTAAATTGGTTTTGTGTTGAGAATCATGGTTGGAATGATTTTTTATGTTCATTTGGGTTTAAATAGTTTTTTAGTGTTCTCTATGGATTATCGAAAATGTGAGAAAGTGGTTTTCAAAATAAATAGTTCTTGTATTTGGCTTCAAATTGGGCATTTCATGTGAAATGGGGTGTATTTGTAGTGACAAACCACAATATGCATCATGGAAGTGATATATAAATGGCGTAAATATTTTACAAATTTTTTTAATCATTTCAATCATATTTTAGATATGTATTAGTGTTTGTTTGGTTTTGAATTTTTTTGGGTGTGTAAAGGATGATTTTGACATTTGTAGTGTTTTTGTTGATATCTTGGATGAGAGTAGAATACTAAATGAATATAAAACTTGTTTAATCACAAATGGGAAGCCATGGAAGATAGGACTAGTGTTCTAGTGAATTGTATGTGGATTCGGGGTGGTTTCACTTAGAAGTGTTGATGAAGATACTATTTATGAAACATGTGATATTGTTATAGACCAAAAGGCCATGGGTTGTGACTCCCCCTAGTGTCTAATTCCTAATAACAAATTTGGATGTGTTTATTATACAACTTTGCACCAATATGTGAGGTTCTAGGGTCCCATTTCTAGCTATTACTCATATAGCCCCTCACATGTCGAGGGCACTTTAACTATTTGGAAATCGTTGGCAACATATAGTTTGGAACTTTTGTTACATAAAAATTAAATGTATTTCTAATTAATGTTTCATTCCTTTGAATTCATTTTCAATAAAACTTCGTTACTTTAAAAATTTCATGAATTTTCCTTTAATTAGTTTCATATGATAGTTTATTTATAATTTAATGTTTATAGAATGGAACCTTTTTATCTAGGTGTCATTTTAATGGGTTTTATCTCACACCCTACATACAACCTCGGGTGTATATATATCTTGTTTCAAGTTTTTTCTAGGTAAAGGAATGACATTAGTGTTGTATGTATGATTTTTGAGTGGTATTCTATGTGGATCCTGGTGATGGTGGCTTAATGATACGTTCCTCTTGTTTCATGGAGATTGGAAAAGAGTTTTGCATCCATTCGGTTGTAGTAATTTTTCGGTGTTTTTTTAGTTTCCCTTTGTGTTATTTTCTGTTTTGGTATTTATTTAGATGTAAATATATATTCTAGAACTGTAAAAGGAATGTTTTGTTAAAATTTTCATATCTGGATATTTAGTTTTTAGATTTTATTTTAATATGATTAATTCAAATAAATTGTTTCCACATGTTCTATTTGATACACAATAACCTTTTCTAGCCAATGGGGTTCAGAAGTGTTGTTCGAGCCTTTCTGCGGACGGGGTCGGGTGCCCGGTCAGATGGTGACCCAACTTGGTTTGTGAAAAATGGTATTAAAAGTATTTACTCTTTTGGGTCTTTTTTATTGGAAAAAAGTTAGGGTAATCTAGAGCAGGGATTTTCGAAACTCGATATAGTGGTTACGAGTAAAGTTATTGGCTATAAAATCTCATTGAAGGACTTTAGTTACCAAGGGAATTTGGTTTCACGTGAGTCTTTTTGTCCTTACATTTTATTTATGTTTTTGAAATGAAAAGAGAGTTGGTTCAACGGTCTTTGTGATATGTCAGGACCTGGAAAGCTATGTAGAGGTGGGGGAATTGTCCTAGAAAACTCTCTAGGATGGTTGTGTGACCGACATATGGCTACCAACCATATGTCTAAGTCACCCATCTACACTACATTCCACGTGAATCATCTTGTGATATTTTCAATTCCGAAAAGTTTTTTTCTAAACCCTTCTTTGAAAAGAGTGGGAATTGAATTTTAAAATAGAAATAATTTTATTTTTAAAGGATAGAAAATGTTTTTCTAGATTGGTTTTCAATGAATTTTGAAATGGTGGACTTTTATAGAATGATATTATGAATGGTGATTTTTAGAAATATATGGATGTGGGTATAACACTTTTTGGGAAAGTGAAAAATGTTATTTTTTGATCTATGGTACTCTCAGGAGTGACCACATTCATATGATTTGTGAGGAATGTGGGGGGGGGGTACCTAGGTGGCATGAGAACATGCATCTGTGGAACTCTATGAGATTCCACAGGGGAGAGTTAAACCCACCAACCCATTTTTATTTTAAAAATTTTTTTTTCTCGAAAACATAGTGTTTTGATTACAGAAAATTGTGTGGTATGTCTTTCAAGATTTTGGATATATTGTTGTGGGGTGTTTTGAGTTCAAAAACCCTTATTGTTTGTGAGATGTTTGAAGTTTTGTTTCGTCGATAAGTTGGTTCGAAATAATGGTTTTTGGTATCTTTCAAGAAGTGTTTTAGGAAGACTTTGTAGTGGCTCCACTAGTGTGTTTGGTTTTTTGTATGGATTTTTAGGCCAACCAACCTGTTTGATTAGGTAATCAGGATTTTTCTCCATGGGATATTGTACACCCCCATAAAGAGTTAATGTGAAATTAAAGTGTGTCCACATATAATTCCCCATGGGAAGATCCTCCATTTGAACATAGTGTGAACATTCTTCTAGAGTTTAGGGTTGAGTCTAACTCTCTTATTTTTCAGATAAGAGAATCCTCTCATATATGGGAAGCATATGCAGGTGGAGCTAAAGTAAATATTAGCTTTCTGGTTTCATTTTGGATGTCAATGGTGATGTTTTACATGCATCTGCCAGAATGACCTACCAGGAAGTGATGAAGGGATATTCCAGTGGGGAATTTGAGAAGTGGTTTTGTTTTTTTGGTGTTTCTCACTATCTTAAAATGGTATTTGGACCTATCATTCATTTCCCTCTAATAAAGAGATTGATTTAGTCCACCCTTGACATGAACCTAGTCGTAAGAGGTTGTTATGGCCATTTGCAACAGTCATGTGTTGTTTAGGACTTGGTGAAAATTACTTTTCTCCGTAAGTCCTCTTTTATCTCCATAGTCATGTTCGGTGGGATTATTGTTTGTCGTGTTCTCTCCCAAATGAGGAGGTGGATGTTGTGGAACCTTATGAAAACCACTATTTTATAAAAATTTGCATTCCATTTGGGGAATTCTTAAATTTTCTATTTTAGGTGAAATCAATTTTTAGGTGCCTTTACATTTGATATTTCTCATTCGAATTCGAATGTGATAATACATTGTCACCTAGTAACTCTTTGTCATGATGATGTTCCATGATGAGGCATGGTAGGTTTTTAGGTGTGTGGTGTTCTATTGGTGTTTTTTCATCATTGTTTGGTTGTTGGTGAAACAAAAAAAAGATGTTTTGATCAGGGATTTTCACTTCCTCACTACAAGATATGAGATTCTTCAGTCATCATAGAACTAGCCATAGGTCTCGGAGTGATGTTGACCTGTGTTTTGGAACCCCCAAGGTTTTGAGGGACCTCGGTCTGATGTTTGTCTTTAGTTTGGTAAATGAAGATAGCTTTAGCATTCTGTGTTTTTTTTCCATTCTGAATGATCCAATTGGATGGAGGGATTATGAGAACCCTATTTCTTGGTGGTATATTAGGTTGTGCGGGTAAATCCCATGCTAGCTCTTGTCAGGACTTTGATGTCAGACCATGCCATTCAGTTAAGCTAGTTGGCCTTTATGGTGGGGAGACCCACCATGGGTCTCGCTATAATTCCACCAAAATTAATTGATGTAGCCTACTCCTTATGGTGGGGAGTCCATTATGGCCTCACTGCATTGGTCCTATGGCCCCTTCTTGGGTGTTGATTTTTTCTCATGGTGGGAAGTCCATTCAGGCCTCCCAAAGATAGTAATTCATTATATTAATGGTGTTTTCTTGGAGACCTATAATCTCATTCAAAGTTATCTAACCAAAAGCCCCTCTCTTAAGTAATACTTTGCGGTCGATGTGAACCCAGTAGTGTTTTGAACAAAGGCTATGGTAACATTTTTTGTGTTTTTTAGTAAAATGTGTGCGCCTCTTTGGGAATGTTAATGACATTTTGTCTCGGTATATTGAATGGTACATTTTGAGAGTTTCTTTCATTGGATTATTAACTAGAGAAGTATTGACTTCTGGGGGAGGGAATCACTTGTTTGGGATTTTGTGTTGGGTCTCCCGAGTTTATTTTGTAAGTCTCTTACTTTTTTGGATAGGGTTTTGGCCTTTTTTGGTTCATTTTTCATTGGTAATCTACTTGGACTGCAAAAGGGTTTTGAATTATACATTGGTGTTAGGAATTATTGTGGATTTTCAGGGGTGGAAATCATTAAGGTGGGGAGAATTATCAAACTATAAAATTTTCAATTATTTATTTTTTTAATTATCGTGGAATCAGGAATCCTTTTTTATTTTTGGGTTGAAGTCTGGTTTGATTTTTTGAGGTTTTTTTAAATATTTTTGTTTTGGGGCATGACAACATCGAGCGCACTGGCTGAGCATTATTTCAAAACCATATTTCTTCACCTAGGTCACAATTTAGCCTCCCCTTTGTTAAAAATAAATAAAATAAAGGAAATAAATACAAAAAGATGAAAAATAAAATAGAAGAAACAAAATGAAATTTAATTTAATATTTTAATAATAATAACAATGAAAACATTATTTTTACTGTTATTATTATTATTTTTATTTTTATTATTATCATTTGTTAAATTTTTTAGGGTTTTTCTCATTCTCCTTACCCTTTTTATGAACCCTCCTCCCCATAGGTCGCGACGCCTCACCCCCCCTTCTCGGACCTACAGTGCACTGACCCCCCTTTCTCTACTTCCAGTGAACCTCGATATTCTCTACTTGTGCACCCTTCTCTTTTGGAAACCTCCATCGGTCAGACTCCATTACCCTACATTTATTAGGTGACCCCCCCCCACTCATGTGACCCAACTTCTAGCCCCCTCCTCCCTATGCAGTGAACCAATTCTTTCAGAAACTCTCCTATGGAGATTGTGACCTCTCTGGAGTACTCCACCAATGATGTCTCCCCCTAAGGAATGTTTTTCATCCCCCTTGTAGGGTTTTAGTTTAGGGTTTCATTTATTTAGGGTTATATCATGAATTATTTTAGTTAAAAATCATGAATTAGATTCTAATTTGTGTTTTTATGGTGTTTTTGCTGTATGATTGATGTTTCACAGTAAAATTTGGTTTTTCCAACACCTGAGGTGGGTGGTTCCGTGTATAAACATTATTTGATGATTTTTTTCCTTTTTAATAAAATTACTGGTTTATCTAATTTATTTTTTGATGTGAACTTACTTTTTATGAGCGTTTATTATTAATTTGATTTTTAAAGTGTCATTTTAAAAGTGAAATGTGATGCGTCTTGGGTGAAAATCCAAATTATTCCATTAAATTTTGTTTTATAACATGCACATTTGGTTTATTAAATGATTCAAAGGCTGAAAATTATGTTTCAGATTTTTTTTGTGCGGTTGATCAAAAAAGAATATTTGAGTGGGGTTTTTTGTGTTTTATACCATTGGATACTCTTGAAATTGTTTGATAATTTTTCTTAGTGGTTTATTTAACTATGAAAATAGTCTGGTAAGTTGTGAAAGTTGTGAGAATTATGTTTTGAAATGTAAGAAAGTAGTTTTGAAGAGATTTTATTTGAAATTAATTTTAAAATAGACATTAAATGGATTTTTTTTCATGATGCAAGCCCTTGTTATTTCCTTTTGAAATGTTTTAATAATTGTATCCATGATTTGTTAAATGTAGTTTGTGTTTTGAATCATTGTTGTAAAGAGTTTTGTTTTTTGTATGGGTTTAATGAGTGTATTAGTGTGCTTTATAAATTATTTGAATGGGGGAAAAAGTGGTTTTCAAAATGATTGGTTGTGTATTTGGATTCAAATTTTTCTTCTCATGTGAAATGGGATGTATTCATGTTGTAAACCCCATTTTTTTATCGTGGAAGCATTTTAATAATGGTGTAAAGAATTTGTTAATTTTTTTTGTCATTTTGATCATATTTTAGTGATATTTGGCAAGTGTATGGTTTTGAAATTTGGTTTGGGTGTGTAAAGAGTGACTTTGGAATGTGTAGTGTTTTTATTGATTTCTTTTGTGAAGGGGGTATACTATATAAATCTAAATGTTTTTTGAGTACGAATGGGAAGCCCAAGTAGCTAGTATGGCGGACTAGGAATAGTGTTCCAGTGATTTGAAAGTGGATTCGGTCCAGTTTCACATAATAGGTTTGATGATGAAAACATTTATTAAACATGTGATATGGTTGGAGACTATTAGGCCTTAGGTTGGGTTTCCCCCTAGTGGATCATCCATGAGAACACATTTAGTTCTGGTTCTTAAACCACTCGTCACCGAGATGTTAGGTTCAATGGTCCAACTATTAGCCTGTACCCATCAGTATCCATTGATGATTAGTTATCTTTATCAATTTTTCACTCAACATATGTATACTTTTTAGAACTTATGATACATCAAAATTAATTTTTTTAATTAAATTTGAGTTCCTTTGAAGCCATTTTCCTTAAAACATCTTTCTTTTAAATTGTTCAAACATTTTTCTTTAATTAGTTAAACATTAATGTTTATTTTTCATTTAATGTTTATATCATAGATCCTTTTTATCAGGGTTTCATCCAACTAAGCATTATCTCACAACATACACACACCCTCGTGTGTATCAATATCTTGTTGCAAGATTGTTCTAGGTATGTTCAAAAAGATAGTGTTGGAAGTTTGAGTTTCAAGAAGCATTCTCTATAGATCATGGTAATAGAGTCTTGAGGATGAGTTCCTCTTATTGAATGTAGTATTTTATAGAGTTTTCTCTCCAGTTGGATGTAGTACTATTGGGGTGTCAATTTAGATCCCCATTTCTGTTATTTTCCTTTTTGGTATTTTTTTCCTGTAAATTTAAAATATATAATTGTTAAAGACTTGTTTTGTTAAATTTTTTAGAGATGGATTTTTCATTCTTATCGGTTATTTTAATATGATTAATTCTAGTAAATTGTTCCCACCTATTCAATTTAATGCCAAGGAACTTTTGCCAATCCGTGGGGATCAGGAGTTCCCTTTGGGCATTACTTTGGACTGGGTCGGGAGATTGGTTGGATGGTGACCTAGCTTGGTTCGTGATAGAAATTAAGTTCATCCTTGAGAATAACTAAAAGTTTATTTTCATAGATGTTGGGTAACTGGCCTTTATTTGATTCAATAACCGAATACACGGATTAATTAATAAGGTCAGATATTATGAATATCATTTAAGTGGAATGATTGAAGTGTTTATATATTTCAACCTCATAATTATATTTTTTGAAGTATTTTTATTAATGGTATTCTAGTGATAAGAATCATGAAACATATACGGTTGGTTTAGTAGCAATTTTTTATAAGTGTTTTCAATATTATATATATTGGTACAGATGACCTATAAATGTAATTATATATTAAGGTGGTATTTTACTTAAAAACGATTAGAGAAAATATAATCCTTATTATATACTTTTTTCAATTTAATTACAGTAAATTAAAATTATTTTATTTTATGGAAAAGAATGTCCTAGATAGAAAAAATTAAATGTTTGAAAGGAAGTGATTTAGTGACTAATATTATTTTTTAATTTTTATTTGCACTCTTTAGAATGTTATATGATCAATGTGAATCCGGAATATGGTTATCAGATTATATTTCAATATTTTTTGAATAATAAAAACTGAAAATATGAGGGTAACCTGTCACATCTAGTGAGTTCATGAGACATGAACCTACAACTGAAGGGAAATAAGGGTGCATATCCTAAAAAATTCATATGTATTGTATTTTTTAGTAAGATATATTTATAGTTAATAAATATTATGGATAGTTACTAAATTGATTTTGGGAAACATATTTTAGGATCAAATATTTTAAAAAAATTAGGATTTTAAAGTGATTAATGGAATTTCATGATCTATTTAATTAGGTTGAGCTATATTTTCTCATTAGTTCTGAAATTCAATTTATTGAAAAATATTTCATGAGAGGAAGACAATAAATTCATTTATTGTTGAGGTTATTTGGGATGTAAGGTTATTTATTTATGGGATTATTTAATTTGATATATAGATTAGGATATTAATACAATGGTGAATAAATTTAGGAAATTATCTTACCTTATGCTAATCGTTTTTTTGGTTGGTTTCTAAAGACCATAAAAATATTTTTATTTCAATTTTTGGAGTCATGTGATCCATTAGAGAAAAATATTATTTCATCAGGCCTGAAGAATTCATCTTGAAAAGTCAGTATTTGGATGAATAGATGAGATTATGTTAAAAAATGATTAATGTATTAAATTAAACCAGTTAAATATGTATATTTACTTAATTAAATATTCTAGATGAAAAACGTTTCACTCAAATTTTTGAAAAGGGTCATGAAAAAAAAATTAATTTTTTATAAATTAATGAACTCTTCTCTCACCAAAAAGGGATAATTTTATCTCCTATATGGATATAATTTCATAATATATTTTTTCACTTACCACTAATGTTATCATTATTTGTTAACCATTTTTTTGTTATTTCATATGGACATTGTATTTCTCTTTCACACTTTTTAAGAGGATGTATTTTTTACCCTATTTATTATGTAGGTTTTCCAAAAAAATTATAATTTCATAATATATTTTTTCCTTGAATAATGATAAAAAGATCAAATTATAATGACATAATTTATTTAATATTTTATAATTTCATGAATTCATATTTTTAAATAAAATTTTTATTATAGTGTATATAACATACAACTTTATGTTTAAATAAACCCCGATATAAAATTAAGATATTATTATTTAAACTTGATTGATACAACCTTTCCATTAATTTTTTAGGTATGAATAGGATTAATAGATATATGAACTTTATATTTTGTTCCGAATAAATATAAATTTATTGAAAAATAGATAAGAAATAATCAACTAATTTTTAATTAATAAATTTAATACTATAAAAATATGCTTCCTTAAAAAATTAATTTCATTTAATTTTAGTGAAAATATTATAATTATTTTCTGAAACATTTAAAAAAATTATTTAAAAAAATTTCATATATTTTTATAATAATCTTATAAAAATTAAATTAGGGTTTAGTTTTGGACTTTTTATTAAATGTTTGATTTTTTTAGTGAATAGTCAAAATTAAACTTTTTTCAAATAATAGTCGTTTTCATTAAATAATGTAATTTAAAAGTACCATTTTGTTGTAGATTTTGTCTTAAAGTGAAATATAAAACATTTTACATAAAATTTTCTATTTAATTTCATTTTAATCATAAAAAATTTTTGATATTGGGATACATTTATTTTTATGATTAAAAATGCATTTTTCGGCAAACAATTTTGAATTGTGTAATGTTTATAAATTTTAATTGACTAGAATTATCCATATTAAGTAAATATTTTACTTCAATACATGTAATATTATTAAATTTATATGAATACGAATTCGTATAATGATTATTACTATTCATAGAGACAATATAAGATCATCTATTTCATGAAAATACATTTCTAAAAAATCAATTTTCGACATTATTTTTAGGATTAATTTCAAATTGAAATCAGAAAATTAAATTATTTGAAAAAGATAAAATGGATTAAAATTTTGGAATCATATTAATTAATATTTTTTAATGTTTCAAACTAATTTTTTCAAAATGAATAATAAATTTTTAAAAAACTAGTTATTGTTGTGACAAAACTAGAATGGTAAATATGAGTAACCTTATAGGTAATTAGAATATCATAAAAAATGTATCTTTTTTTTTTAAATCTAGTATGTCTTTAATGACCATAACACCCCTAAAATTATTTATTTATCAATTTTTAGGCAATTTTCTAGAGATTGACTTCTCATTATTGAATAGATTGTTGGATTTACTATAATATCACTCCCTCTCACTTATAAAAGGATACTCACTATTCTCTCATTTTTACACTAAAATTAACATGTGAATCTTACAAAAACAACAAAAATATCATTATTATCATTTTATGTACATATTAGAAGAATTTTTTATCATAAATTCATTCTATGGAGTCTTCAAGTTTAATCCTCCAGAGGTTCTCCAAATTAGAAGTATCATTATTAACTGAGATTCATTTTATTATATATTCTAAAAAATTTGTATGATATTACTATATCATGATTATATAATAACACAAATATCTCCCAAATAATTATATTCTATTATGTTAATGGAATATCTTACATTCACATCCTAATCCAATAGAAGAGAAACAAAGCCATTGTTTGTTTGTACGGAGTTCTTCCGTCTCGTGAACAGATATACTACATTTTCCATCATCTCTTCTCAAGAATATTCATGAAAATGGATTTAAATTTTTATATGTTATTAAAGACATATTAATAAATATATAAATTTAATATATCATACAATTTCTTACGTTTACATCCATTTTATAATAAAAATGTTATTCATCAGTGTGGAAGATTGCCTCTTCATGGATAAATGTGAATCGTTTTTTATTAATTCGTTATATGCATGATACATTTAAGTGAATTTTAAGAAATAATACGATATTTATTATATAATTTCAATTATATATAAATAAAATAACTCTTAACATATGGAGACACAAACATTTCATAGACAGATATTATATCATAATAGATGAATATTCATTTCATAACAAAAAGATCCATGCCAGAATTATAAAGGTATAGTAGCTTTGGAAACATGGATACACAAATATTTTTTTCATAATTTAACTATATAAACTACCACTAAGTTTTTCAAGACATCCAACCTTCTTATATATATCATACAAAATATCTTTCTTTATAAACTGAGAAAATGAAATATTTGAAGTGGTGAGCTAATATTCTCAATAAGGGTAATCAAGGGAAACATAAATGATAAAATAAGCATAATATGATAATAATAGTGTGAGACCATGATAATATCATTTTAAAACCATAATGTATACATCAAAGATCACAAACCTGAGTGATATTCTAAATATCGGTTATTTACAAGACATTAATCATAATGGAATCACAGAATAAAATAGATTGGATCATAACAGTGTCATGCAACATAGAATTGTTTCATACACATAGTAATAGAAAATATGATGTTATTTATATCCAAAAATAGATTCCTAACATGTTGGTATTGGGAAAACCACCTCTATATATGATATGGTCATGGGATAAATTCTTGTATACCAACCTCCAGTGTACCCTCTTTCAGGTAACAGATAAACTCTTTTGTAGCCTCTTTTATGATTGGGATAACCCTTAATGTACCCTCTTTTGATATTGGGATAACATCTAATATTCCCACTTTTTACATTGGGATTACCTCAAACTAACCTTCATTCATGAATCAGATAACATCTTTTATACACTATTTGGATCTCCGGATAACCTATCATGTACCCTTTGAGCACAAAGAAGATTTATCATTACATAATTAATTATATGGAGATATACCCCCAATGATTCAAATAATATAGCTTTTTTTGGGCCATAAGATTATAAAATATTCACCATATCATAAATCCAGAAAAGAAATGGGTTACACGGATATTTTAGCAATGTATGAACCATGGAAATGAAATTGGCATCCTAAAAAACATTTCACCATAATAATAAACCATACATCAAAAAAATAAGGATGGTTTAATTGGATTATATCCACAAAAAAACATAATAAATAGAAATTTTCTCTCATTAATGAATTGAAATCACATAAATATATCCATAAAATCTTCTTGACCAAAATATGTATTCAATTTTAAATCACTTATTTAAAATCATAAAATGTTCCCAATTTTGATGAATAAATTTTTTTTGAGAATAATAATTGAATCATTTAAATAATTACTTAAATCATTTAGTAGTCATGATGTTGAAAAATATCGCTCATGCCATATTAATTAAAATTTATATTCTTTTCTCAATTTTGGTAAAAAGAAATAATATCCTTATTTGGAGAAGATAAGAAGTTTTGTTTTAAATACTTTTTTAAAAAAATTAATAAATGAGTAAAAATTTATATAAAATATTTGTAAAATAGTAAAAAAAATTGTTTAAAACAATTTCAAAAATAATGTACATGGATGAAAAAGGGTTTTTGACCGAAGATAGAATTAAACTAGTTTTTTAGGAAAACATTTTTTTTGGCCTCTTTAATTCATAAAAA
This sequence comes from Viscum album, assembly GCA_963277665.1. Taxonomy (NCBI): domain Eukaryota; kingdom Viridiplantae; phylum Streptophyta; class Magnoliopsida; order Santalales; family Viscaceae; genus Viscum; species Viscum album. The sequence goes on along the minus strand of OY728146.1, from coordinate 2,034,270,237 downwards.
TGGGAAAATGAAATGATAAAATGTATTACAAAAAAATTAAATTATGTCTAATAATATACATGATTTTATTTAAATATAATTCATTGTATTTTATCATTTGATAATTAATCATAAACAATCATGATAAATAATTACATTATAACATAAAACCATTACCACATGGGAAAATTTTGAATCATAAACCCCATGAAATAATAAAATTCAATGAAGATTTAAATATCACGAGACTAAAAAAATTTATGATATTAAATCTAACATTTTATGAATATATATCTCTTGTATAATATAGGTTTGTAACATAACAAATTCACCAATGAAAATAATTTGAGACAATAATATCTTACCTCATGTCCCGAATTTTATTATACATGTTCAAATAAAAATTATAATAAATATAGGTTTGTTATAAATACTTTATGGAACCATAATCATATATATATAACCATATATTATTTTCAAATTACCTTTTACTTCTGGTTTTTTAAAATTTTATTGATGATATCACATTTTGGATAATAACTTATTCGTTTTTCATATATCTTTTGTTTTAGTATTTTTTAGTACTTTTAATTTGATAATGGTAAAATATTCTGTAGAATTTAACCACGATATAAATATAATACATATTCATTGTATTTATATTTATAGTAATTCAAAATTAATTGGAAATGTAAATGAGAGAAACCATTAACAGACATGGTAGGCCGTATGTACGCATTAAAATTTCTTCAGTTTTCTCGATGTATGGAAGGTAATATAGGTAATTAATATTTCACCTAAAAAAATATTTTTTATATCTTAGATATCATATATATTTATTTAATCTAACCATGTTTCCATCCATGTTGACGCAAAATAAAACAGAAAAACATTTTTCCTTGAGGTGGAAGTCTACACATACGCACGTGCAACGTTATTATTGTACGATAGATTTAGGTAAGAATTTAGATGTTATATTTTAATTGTAATTTTATAAATATTTCATAAATATAATATTTAAATATAAAGTTAATTATTATATCTAGCAGTGAGAAATGGTGATGTAAAAAAAAGTTCATTATTTCGTGTGGCGGTAGCCCGCCATACACACAATCGACAGTGTCGTTTCCCATTTAAATAAAATAATAGAAGGATATAGGTTATCACATTATCATAACAAAATCTCAGTATATTAGAGATATTATATGTTTTTATTATAATATTTTAATAATAATTTTTTAAGGGTGGAAGAAAAAAACAAAAAATGCTTGTTCAAGAACGATACCGCTTCATTAGAAAACCTTTTTAGGTATGCACCTAAAACCTTTTTAGGAGGTTTTACTAATTAAAATATGGAATATAAAATTTGGATAATAAACTATGGATGGGATTTAGGTTGTTATTATCGGAAATAAAATGTTTTGAGAGGTGAAGAGGAGTGGAGAGTGTCTTTCCTATTATAAGTTGGGGGAAAGACACACTTTGAATTGTTTAAAAGAAAATGGTATAATCACCTTTTACACGTTCCTAAAGCTCCAAAATGGATCATTATCATGCCTAATATTATTCAAGGTTGAAATATTGCTATAAAATATGATTTTGAATAGTATTTACGACATTTTAACCCTTATCTTTTTAGATAAACCTATAGTAAACCTGTTTTTATCCTTAATTGAAATAATTAGGCTTTACTATTTCTCTATTAATTGTAACCAAAGAATGTTTAACCTGTTATGTGATATTAATTAATATTATTGAAAATACGTAATCTATTTTAATAAATTCAATTCACATAATTGGAATAATTTAATATCAAATAAAACCCATAGACATGAAAAAGTATTTTTCCAATAAAAAGTTTCAATTGTAAAAAATGTTATTATATTAAAATTCAACGTAAAAGTTGATTCTAATTACCTAAATTTTATTAATAATAATATAATTGAAATAATATTACTCTTAAATAATTTTATTGAAAAAATATTTTTTTGAATACACTAGATGAGGAGAATTTTTTTAATAAAAGGACTATTTTCCACTATTATTAAAAAAAATTGGGCTTGTAGAATAGTGTAAAACAACCCTATAATCTTTCATCCAAATCCGGGGATTGAGTCTTGATAAGAATTAATTTTTATAGGGGCGGATCTTCTTGATTTTGGCCAATTCGTAAATATGTGGTGTGGAGGATGCCAGCTATGTCGCACATGCTAACGACATCGATAGAGGGGGTGGTTAAGCATCATCAAGGTCTAATGATGGCAGTGGTGTTGGGAATAGCATGGTCAATTGGGATCTTGGAGATGATCATTGGCCAGCATAGGATGATGTAATGGGGATGGATCAACCAGAGGATGAAAATAATGGTGGGTTTATGAGGATGATGGTGTCGGGTGTGGGTTAAAGCGGTGTCAGTTAGAGTAGTGATTCAATAGAAGAAAGAAAAAATGGGTTTATATCCCTATTGAATCTCTAGAAGAGGCTTGTAGTGAAGAAAAAATGTATCTCCAAGGAAAATTATATTCGAATATTGAGATAATATGGCTTTGAAATCAGTTCTAGGCCTCATTCAGTCCTTTATAGGGTATTACTAGTTGATATCCCTCTAGGTAATGATCTTCTAAGAAAATACTTTTTAATTGGATAAGCTAGGGAGGGGTTTCTACTAGGTTTCGTGTCCTTGGGAATTCAATGTCCAAGTATTTGGCTTAGTTTCTATGTGATTATGAGTAATGCAAAATTACTCCTAAACCCCAAAAAAAGGATTTTCCAAAGATATTTAAAATAGAATGGCCATTAGATTTTTGGATGTTATTCATCAAAAAATTGAATTTTTTTATAAATTTTTTAAAAATTTACCCTAGGATAATTTTTTCATTTTTTTTCAAAAAAAATTACTTCAGTTTTTAAAAAATAAATTTTAGTGGTGGAAACATTTCTTGGATTATATATCACAAAATGAAATTTTTTTTTTTTGAGAAAATAATATTTTGAAAGAATGTAAATTCATTACTAAAAGTTAACTTATTTATCAATATGTTACATATATATATATGACCACTGTATATACTTTTAAAAATGTTCTTATACCAATTAGAACCACAAAATTTAAAATCTTGGTTATAGTTTCAATGTTTAACTATTAATAATAATAGTATATTGTGGTTCATGAAAACATAGAGTTACATTTAACAGAAGCTATCAAAGAACAAAATTTTTCCCTAAAAAAATTATTTTATAAAATATGGCGGTGTTTCATTATACCCCCTTGAAATGAAAATTTTCCTCAAAATTATTTATCTCTTATTCATAGAATGTATATTCTTTTGGCTCATCATATCATCAGGATCTCATTTAACATCCTCATGTTTTTGGATTCCCCATTAATCCATGACTAGGTGAGTGATCTATTTCATAGAACAATCTCTATATTATCCAAAATCTCCAAAGGATTTTCTTTAGTGGAAATATCTTGATCCCATAGTATAAACATTGTGTTATTCAGTTGTGAATGATATTGTATGTACTTCCCCAGGAGAGATACATGGAACACATCATGGACTTAAGAGATGTTCAATGGAAGCGCCAAGCAATAAGTTACAATCCATAGCCCATATAGACTATTTAAAGATAAAATATAACTAAGTATGAAATTTAATTTCTTTATAAATATAATAAACTTCTTACATAGAAAAATTAAGAGAATAATCTTTCACAAACGTTAAATTACATATTATTCTAGTAATTATCTGTCTAATATTTCAACTATCTTTTTTCTTTCCTTATGTATTATTTAATGTTGGAAACATTCTCATAAATATCTTCTGTTATATCAATTGCCAATAACATATCTCTAACTTTACCCCATCATGTTTGATTTATACATTTATTTCAATATAGGAATTTATAAGGAGTCATCTTAATGCTCAAGTAAAAGACATTTTTTTGACCATACTCTACTAGAAGAAGATGTAGACCCCAAAAACCTTTGAAATCAATTGAAAATGATCATAAAATACCCCCTAGGTTATTAATTTCTTTCTTAGAGAGAAATTATAGTTGGGGAAGACACAAAGTATTGAAACTCACTTTTGTATCAACACCTTACTGAATAATTCACCAAAACATCAAGGTAAACCTAAAATATCGATCACAAAAATAGAATTTGGTTATTTTTTAATCCTTATAACTTCTTTAATATATATACTAAAATATAATCAAGTGATAAATATCCTTTGATATAAATGAAATGTGTTTAATTTGTAACTATACCAACTATAACCCATATAAAATTTCTTCTTTTTGATGTTTTGGGTAGTCCTATGAAAAACTCAATGGTGATTTTTTCTCATTTATATTTTGGTATGTGTAATTCTTGTAACATATAATTAGAATTATGACTCGATTTCTTAACATGCTTACATACCAAACAGAAATAAAAAAGTATACAATATATCTTTTAGTCCAATTCAACCATAAATACTATTTCAAATATCTATACATCTATTTCATTCATAGATGAATCGAAAACAATAAACTTTTCGTATCCTCTACAAGTTCATTCCTCAAATACGGTATGTACAAAACAAATACACAATACTAAATCATTATAATTCCATCATATTCAAGGATAAACTCAATAACATTTATCACCTTCATCAATAGCTCTACATATTCCTTCTAAGCCTCTTTAATCTTTACTTATATGAATGGTAAAAAACTTATTTAAGAAAGATGAAATTTTTACCATTCTTTAATGATTTATATTTTTATCCTCTACAAATTCTTAAATATTAGATCATTTGTGATCCTTATCATAGAAAATATAGTGTGACCCTTTTAACACATAGCATCAACCACTTTTTTCACATTCCCAAGGGGGTGATACATTGAGTAGAAATAATCTTTAATCGGCTCAAACCATATTCTATAGCACATATTTAATTATTTCCTTGTGAAAATACACGTTAAACACTCATGATCAATATATATATCACACCTTTATATGTAACGATAATTCCTCTATATATTTAATGTAAAAATTATGATAGATAAATCTAAATCATGTGTTGGGTAATTTTTCTCATGAACATTCAATTATTGTGAGGCATAAGCTATCACTATATCATTTTGAAATACCATGGCTATGATAAAAAAATATTTTCAATAAATCAAATGAATATTTATTAATAACATTATTTTAAAAAAATTGAAACTTCCATGACATCACATTGGTCAGTGGTAGGAATGTTTCCCTAATTTCTCTTTACTTGTTGGTTCAAACCCCATGACCTGTTAGATATGATTGTTTGTCATTTTGACTAAAACCATATTAATATAATTCTTGTAACATCACCCAGAACATTTTAAACATCTATAAATATAAATTTATTCATCAATGTTCATATAATCCATAATGGTTATCATTGCTTTTAATATTTTTTAAATATCATTCTTATTCAAATAATACAACATGTTGAACCTAAGAGTTACAATTACCATATTATAATAAAATGTATCCCAAAATATCGTTAATCGCCTTAAAATCAAATCACTAAGAACATAAAATTGGGTGTATTAGACTTTGAACTTATGATCAACCTTTAAATAATAATTCCATGATGGTATCCATAACCCTTAATTTAATCTTACCAGAACAGATATATTCTTCCAAAATAATCAAAATCCTTATATGTCTCAAGATTATTAAAACCAAAATAACAATGGTAATATTACGTATAAATTAAAATTCAGGAATTCTAATGCCTAAACTATTAAATAAATTTTCTTCAATGATTCGGTACAACATTGGTCCTTCTTGGATCTTGGGGATAATCCTTTGTTTATGATATTGGCTCAAATCATTCCCATGATCCCCACATATAAGACGTAAAATTCCTTTCAAAATTCATAGATCTATAACCCTCATTTCCACATAGAAAACATGTTCTCCTCTATTTGAAATATTATTATAGGTGAATATTCCCACCATCCTAATTAATAGTGAGTGAAATCTTATTTTCACATTATTTATTAAAATAAGAACATTTATAAAATTCCATCTTAGTCTTATTTAATGAATTTGAAATCTCAAAAAATGTTCATTTTTTTATAATATAACATGATAGTTGATTAGGTATAATCACACTATCATTTAGTCAAGTCATCATCACATTTGGATCCTCATAATTCCTAAATATTCTATTACATTTTTTGTTAACAAGATTCATCCATGTTTTAACTGTGGACAAGAACCAGAAATAATTTTCTGAGGTACAATAATCATATAAAGAAAACCACATGATCATGAAAAAACAATTTATTAGATGTAAAAATAATGATACCATATTTTAATTCTATAACACCTTAGTCTTAACCTATATAATATATGGTAATAATCTATTCAAATTATAAATTATGGTTCATAATGTGTTTTTTAATTCCAATAACATATATCTTAGGTGTGTCATATCAAGTGTGTATCAAGTCTTATTTTAATGCACCAGTTAACAATCGATTAAAATCCCAGTGCATCCTTTTGGAGTTAGAAACACTATATATAATAGTTATAAAGCTTCATATACTAATAATATCTAGATAGGGGTGTAATTTATTAAAAAACACTCGCTTTATCCTTGACCAAAATTTTAGGATTTTCTTATATACTTAGATTTATCTTTATGGTTCGCACTAAAATTTTCTCATCAAAGATTCTACAGGTTAACTAAACCTGGATCTGATACTAAACGTAGAGACCCAAATTTTGCATAAATAAAAATTACATATTAATAAATCAATACTCATTTCATAACATATCGGTACAGGATAGAATCATGTCAGACTTTTTCCTTGGAAAATTGGATACATAAACAACAGGTTCACAAAGTAAACTATGTAATCTCACATGAAGTTATTCATATCTAAGTCCCTTGTTAGAAATATCATAAATAATACCTTTCTTTACCACCTAGGGAATGGAAACATAATATTTGGTGATATTAGATTCTTATTAAGGGTAAATAATAGAGATATCAATGATCACATAAAAATAACATGAGAATAATGGTATGCAAAAATGATAATAAAATTTCAAAACCATTCGATATATATCATATATCATGAACTTGAGTCAATGAATGAGTATTATATATTCATAACACATGAATAATAATGGAATAAAAGATCATAATAAGAGAGATAATAATAATTACATAAGCGATATATTTTTGGAATACACATAAGTATACAAAATGTTTTGTTAAGGGTACCCACCAACACATTCATAATATAATTGGAATTTGTTAACCACCTGTGTACCCACTTTGGGATTTGGAAAAACACCTATTTACCCTATTTATAGAATTGTATAACCTCTCATATACCCTTTTTATGTCTGAGGATAACCACTAATGTACCATTTTTTATTCATGGGGCAACCTCCTACATGGCATCTTTCGAGCATGGGATAACCTCCTGTTAACTCTCTTTCATGCTTGGGATAACCCCTCATGTACCATCTTTTGGGCTTGGGATAACCTCACATGTACCCTCTGAGATCATAAAACATATTTCATTAACCAATAAATTGATGGAAGATATAGGTCCCACTATTCACATAATCCATACATTTGTGTGTCAAAAGGACATAAAACATTCACTATATCAAAAATAATGAAAATAAATAAGTTCTATAAGATTTTCATTATAGGTTTTCCCATGGAAAATAAATAGGTTTCATAGAAATCTTTTCACCATAATAAAAAAATACATAGAATGAAAAATGAATGTAATGTTTGATCATATCCCATGTAAAATATAATAAACACCAAAGGTTGTTGTTATTGATCAATTTAAATTACATAAAAATATAATTAAAAAATTCTAGAGGAAAATCGCCTTTCCATTTAGAAATATCCAATCTAAAATATAATATTTTTAAATATACTTAAGAAATAAATTTCTTTTCAAATAAACATCAAAAAATTCAAAGAAATATTTAAATCATTTAGCAGTCCTTATAGTATAAATTAACATTCATTAGAAACACCGTAAAATGAATATTCCATCCACATCTTTTAGTAAAAATTAAAAATTTTATTGTTTATAAAACAATATGAAGATTCCATTTAAACTATTTTTGTAAAAATTCAAATGTGGGTAAAAATTTAATTAAAAAATAATTTTTGAACAGGGAAAACATTCTTTTAAAAAAATTACAAAACCATGGAATTAAAGAGAAAGAGTTTTAGTCCGAATATAGAAATAAAGATAAGATTTCATAGAAACATTATTTTGGTCACATTAAGCATTTAATAGAGGAAAATGAAAGGAATACATGTATTATAAAGAATTAAACATTGTATATTAAAGGATATGAGTTTATATAAATATATATCAGATGATTTCTTTGTCATAAACTTAATCATAAAGAATCCAAATAAAATAATGAGATTGTAACATTAAACCTTTACTAATTTAGTAAATTTTTAATCATAATATTCATGAAATAATAACATTAAATAGAACATAAAATAACATGATAATATTTAAATTCATTATATAACATATCAAATAGGTTTTACATTCACCTCATATAAGAAGATAGGTTCATGACATAATATATGTTCTAAGGAATACCAATTGAGGGAATAATCCCTTACCTCAGGACTCAACTTTCCTCACACAAATATTAACCTCCTATATAATAACTATAGTTTTATTATATTATATTATAGAACCATAATAATTTATATAATATAAAATATGATATACTTATGACCTTTTATGAAACATTTATTAACAATTTCCTTTTAAAATCGTTTTTAAGTCATAACTTCATTATTCTTCATGTATATTTTGGTTTTGTATTTTATGTCATTTTAATTTGATCATGGTTGTATAATATAAAAATAATTAAAAATAAAATAAATATCTTATATATTAATTATATATATATTTATAGTAATAAATAATATTTGGATACAAGAAATTAATTTCACTGTTTATAGAGAGGGTAGGTTGTATGTATATATGATTGTTGTTTCCATTTTCTCGATGGATGAAATGAAAGAAAGGTGAATAATATATATCATATAAAAATAATTTTTTTTCATATATATATATATGTATATCATATATATTCATTAAATATATCCTTATTAACGTCCATGTTAAAGTAAAATGAAAAATAACGTTATCGTTTTCATGAAGGTGGTTGTCCACAAGCACGCATAAGCGACGTTATGATTTTCCAAAGGATTGAAAGGTAAGAATGTAGATATTATATTATTATTAAAGACATAAAAATATTTCATAAATAACTTATATAAATATTAAATCCATCAATATCTCTATCATTGATAGGTGATGAGGTAATATAAATTAAATCTTTCTGTAAGGCCATTGTTCGTCGTACAAATGATCGACCTTTTCATTTCCCATTTAAGGGAAATGGAAATGTATATATGTTATTATATTAACATAATAACATCTCCCTATATGTTATGTAATGATTTTGTTATTTTATAATATTTTATGTATATTTCAATTAGGTGGCATAAGAAACAGAACAAAAACAACACTCGATTTATAACAATACCTCTTCTTTGGACAACCTCCTTATATTTTCTTCAAAATAATTCTTATGAGAGTTTTTATAATCAAATAATGTAATATATGATGCTTTAAGATAATTATGGATTATATTTGGGTAGTTATGGGTCAAAAAAACTCTTTGGGAGTGTGAATATTAGCGGAGGAGGGATATCCTTTTATTCTTGGGGGAGATGACACACTAAGAATGTTTGAAAAGAAAAAGTTATACCATTGTTTTAACCATTAAAAAAGGCCCCAAATGGCCATTTACTGAAAATTTATGATATAATGTATAAATATATTGATGAAATTTTAATTAGATAATTTTTTATGCTAATTTATCAATTATATTTTTAGTAGAACCTCGATAAACCCATTTTAACCATAACAGTGATGATTATTTTTTACTTCTTTTACATATTATTAAGAAAAAAATTATATTTAACTTTTTATATAATATTATTTATTATATTTCAAATTTAAAAATATATTTTTCTTAATTCAATTCACATTATTGGAAAATTATAATTTATAATTTCATCCACGAAGGCGATGAAAAAACTATTTTCCAATGAAATTTTTTAAAAAAGTTCTAAAAAAATATATATATAATCCAAATACTTTTTATAACGTCAATAATTTTATTTATAATAAAATAATAAAACAAATACTACTTTTAAACAACATTAATATAATATTTAAATTTGTAAACAATTTAAACTAATAGACAACTTCTAATAAAAAATATTTTTCACTATTCATTACAGAATTAATATTTTTAGTAATTTATAAATAATTCACCCTATGTTATTTTTGAAATTTTTATTCAAAAAATTGTATTAATTTTTCCCTATAAAAATTCCATAGTTTTAAAAATCAATTTTATTATTCGTTTATAATAAAAAATAAAACATTTTTGGCAAAATGGTACTTTCAAAGCTTGTAAACAATTTAATCAAAATTTCCTAATTTTTTACAATATGTTACATTGTATAAAAACATTATACTTATTTTTGGAAATTTATTTACTCCTATTTATTTGATTTTTTTATTTCTATTTATAACACTATCTTTAATGGGTTGGTTATAACAGTAATGTTTAAATATTAATATCAATAGTGTATTATGGTTTTTAAAACTCGGTGTTGTGTGTAATACATGATATAAAAGAAATTAAATTTATTTGAAAAAAAATATTTCATAAAATCACAGGGTGTTACATGCCTACATTCCATCAAGATCATTGAAAAATGGAAATGTTACAAATGAATACGTAAAATCTTACATGATCTATGATTAAAATCTAGTACATTTTTTACAATAAGGATTAATGGTTATTTTTAAAATTAAAATTTATGAATAAAAATGATAATTATTTCATTATTATTATTATAAATTTGAAAGAATTGTGACCCCATTGTGAATGGTAAACAAAATGATTTCTATTTGAATTTATAAATTGAACATCCTCAAAACACCTAATGTGGAAATAACTAATTAAAATTCATATAGTTTTCTTATAGAAGAGGTAAAATACAAACACAAGAAATTCATGGATCTAGGTAAGGGTTTTGTATCAAAAAATCCTTCTTTTAGACATGTGTTCTTTTATATACCTAATTTATTTTAAAGGGTACATATAAGTACACTTTATAAATTATTTCATTCATAATTCATATATCATGGTATTTTAATTTACACATAACTAACACTATTCATCGGTGTTATGTTTCAAAAACACCAAAGTGGTAAGGGTTTATGTTTCTATCACTTTTAGTTATGGGTTGTTTATTTTTGAATTTCTATTTTAGGATTTTTTTTGAAAATTTCCTAATAAACCAATTAATTTTCTTATCCACTATTCATTAATGAAATATTTTTTTAATAGTACTATTTACCCTTATTGTTTTACATAAAATGGTTGATAACATCTTTTAATAAAGGATTATATTATTTCTTTTTTCTATAAAAAATAATTTTTTATTTCAAGTCAATATTATCTTTAAATATTTAAAGAATAATTTAAAATAATAAAATAATTTATTAAATAAATTTCTATTTTTTTACCTTTTGTAAGATGTTCTAGAATATATCTCCTTTAGGATTTATGAACAATGAGCTTATTTACATTTTACAAAGGAATGATTTTTAACTTGTATAGAATGAAAGGAATATTCTACCATTATGACGACCCAAAAATTTTATTTTCACTATAATTTTCCATGATTTTTTTGATGGAAATTTTTTTATATAATAATTTGGAAATTTTAAAATTTTAATGAATTGATATAGAATTGAAAAGTGAAGATTCTTCAAGAAATATTCAATATAATATTTTAAATAGATTTTCATCAATAAAGACAACCATAGATGTTATAGACTACATCTAAATTATTTATATATGTTTTTCATATATATACCTGTATTATTGTTCATTACATTTGTTGGTTAATTAATTCTTTATTTTAATCTCTCAAATTCATTAATTATGATATTTTCATTTGATTATGATATGAAGAATGATTATGGAACCTATTTCATTCTATGGGCAATTCGTTTGTTTATGCGTTATGGTTAAATTTCATTTTATGGAACAGTAATCTTGAAAATTCTATTATAGCTCACTTATATATAACTCAAACACATTTGGTAAATATTTAGTCTCATGAGATATCATGTATGTGATTATGTAGTAAACATAATTCATAATGGGTCTTTTTCTACCATGTGATATTGTCTGGGAAGATTTCATTGACTCATTATTATGTGACGTTATATGTTGTAGACACATTTCTTATGATACCATGATCTTATGATTCAATATTAATTATGTTATCCTCCAATTTTTTTCACTCGCGAGTTTTATCAATTATGATATCATGTTTTATTTGTTACTCATGTGATATTTTTCCCCATCATGTTATTACGGAACATGTATTTTTAGCTCTCCCATCTGTTTTATGTATTCTCCATGCTATCAAATGAAGTTATTTGATTAAAAATAGATTAAGGATCATAAAAAAGAAAACTTTTAAAATAAGTTATTTGGTTTTAGTTTATTATGATTTTTTATGTACCTAGTCTTCAAAAGACACTAAACCTCATGGTATTTGTGTTGTAATTAATGGATATTTATGTCATAAATCATTGAATAATTTGTGTAAAAAGATTGAGTTTCTAGAGCAATTTTTATCTAAAGTATATATTCGATTCCTATATGATTTCACTATCATATATGTAGTCATCCTTATTGAGTGGTATTTATCTTGAATGATGGTTAAAGTAATTAAATACCAGTTTATTTTCTATTGGATTATCATGTAATTTTTATTGATGAAATCAATAATGATTCCTAATGGAACCTCTTGAAAATGAGATAATTTTTTTTATTTATTTGGTTTTCATGATATTTTGATTGATATCATTTTTCACAAACTTTTAAGATTTTCATTATGTGATAGGTGGACCCAAGAATATCTTTCTCTCCAATGTATTGTAAAGTTTTTCTATCTTTAAAGATATCATGTTGTGTAGGAATTGATCCTATACAAAAATAGTGAATGGGAAGTTAGTGTATCCATCTATGTTATGTTAAGGAGGCTGGGATCCTTGAATTATGCTTATGATGTCAGGATTATGTTGTCTTTGGATTCTAATAATTTCCTTCTCTTATACTTTGATCATTGTTTAATCCATGTACAGATGATATTATCTTTTTATTCCATGATTTCATCCTAATGATCATCCGCATTGTGATATCATGTTGTGGATCACATATCTCATGTTATTATTTATTATTATATTTACCCTTACTGAGTGTTTGAGCTCACCCATTTCTTATGTTTCCATTTACCCATGTTTTGAAAAATATTATTATTTATGTTAATCATAGAAGATTTTGTTGTGTGTTGAATGTATAGGTGACATTTAAGACAAGTTATGGGTCTATTAGATTTTTATATAGTAGAGAAAAAATATACATTTTATGATAAGGCTTTATATTTATTGGTGATATATTTTTATAAATTCTCTAAAATTTTAATCTGAAAGGCCTTGGATTTCAAATACAAGATGTATATTATATTCATAGATGTTTACCAATCCTATTATTGAATGTTATTTATTTTCAATATAATATCCTTGAGTGGGAGCCAAGGGGTGATACATTTGGTATTAGAGTAGTATTTGGATAACATTAGTGGTAATGATATTATTAGTTGAGGAAGATTTATGATTTAGTAATAAAATACAAGGTTGATGAGTTATGGATTATCATAGTTTCAATATTACAGATAATCAAATTGGTTTGATGTTATGAATATTTTATATATTTTGTGGGTATTATGATAACAGAACATTATTAGAAACCCTAGGAATAAATCAATGTATATGATTATAAACTATAACAAATTGAAATAATACTATGTTATATTATTCAAATCATTTATGAATTATTTATCTTAAATAAAAAAAATTACCTTTTACATTTACTAATTAAATTATTCACATACCTAAACATTGTTTTAAGGAAATATCTGAAGAAATGAGGATTCAATATAATAAAGGGTGATATTTACAATCTTTTAATTGTTCTAACATATAATATATTGGGTTAAAAACTGGGGTTAAAAATTGTTCTATTATTGAAAGTCAACTATCCGAGATAATTATTAACAATGTGAACGTAGTTGAATTATATATCACTTCATAGAAGTGAATGATGAAGTATCTTATAAATATGGGTGACATTGACGGTGAATAAAAGAATAGATAAAATTTCATTTGTATTATAAACATGGTGAAAATGGGGAATAACTTAAAGGAACAATATAATACTTTTTTGGAAAATGAGGACCTAAATATCTAATTTCTGATGTAAAATTAATCATTTAGTTTAATTAATAGAGAAATAAAATTTTATTACATTTTTACATACGATGTTAATTTATAGATTTCATTTTATGTTTTATCATTATTCACATCTTTTTTTGGAAACCCTTAATTAATGTATTTGTTAAAATTACAAGGTTTTAATTTATTTAAGAAGGGATAATTTAATTACCCAAAAATTTTTATCCTTTAAAATTCACACAATGTTCTAAAACATATTTCATCTGATACACCTAACATAAAAAACAAAAACATTAATAAATCTGTAATAAAAACTATTATGGAAAACATTTCTAGTTGTTACCTTTAAAAGGTAAGTAATTAATATGAGTTAATATTGAAAAGGATATTTTCAAAAAGATTAATTTCATTATATTATATATTTTATTTTTTAATGATAATTTCAAAATTTTCAAAATTTAAATTTGATAAACTAAAATGTATTTTTAAATTACTAAAAATAAAATTATCTTATTATATATATATATATATTTTTCAGATATAATAAAAATTTATGAGGTTTTTTAAAAGTATATTTTTTTTAACAAATGATGACCATTATTTCAATACCTATAAGGACCTTACCCTTAATAATACAATATCTAGTATCTTCATACCTGAAATCCCTTCCTTTTATTCCCAAAAATCATATAGGTTTATAGTTTTAGATAATTAGGCCATAAATATTTTATAAAAATCCTCTATATTAAAACTGAACACTTATTCTCAGAATCAATTTTTCCCATTATATAAAACATTCTATTTAAAAATATATACTGTTTTATGAAAAATTTTACTAACTTTAAACTTGAATTCCAATTTTATCTTTTCTCATCATTAAACCAAAAGAAAAACATTTTAAAAATATGGAATGTGAAAAAAATGTTCTCAAATAGTCATAAAAAGAAAAAGTTTGTTAGTCTAGTGAAAAAATATTAAAACCCATGAAAATTTTACATAATAAATAATTTACACATGAAAAAACATAAAAACTGTTTTTAAAGAAAACTATTGAAATCCTCGGTAAGAAAATAAAAATATTATACAGGATATAGATAATTATACCCATAAATAATGTCAAAAATTACTAGACACCTGTTAAATCCATAAGAGAAACCTCTTTGATAACACCCTCCTTATAGCCTATTATGAAAAGGAACATTATCCATTGAATTGGAGAGCTATAATTTATATAATATATATCTATCTCAGAGATCATCATGAGCTATAATGGGGTTAAACACATTATATAATCTATATCAAGAACATACATTTCTTATATATAATTCCAATGTACTATATGTTGAACCCTCTGGAATTAAGTGGCCTTATTGTGTTTTGATAATCCCAACCATTCTTTATTTATATCTTGATTATGCTTAATACATTCCAAATATACTTTAGTATATGTTGTTACTTTCATTATGATTAAATTAAGTCTTGAAATTATCAGATATATGTTTACTATGACTTAAATCATTCTGCCAAGTGAATGGTCACACAGTTTTCAGCTACCGTTACAAACTAGCTACCAATACAGAATAGAGAAACCATTAGATAGTAGCTACTGTCAGAACATATAGGTACTGTTACAAGCTAGCAACCATTACCGCCCACAGCGACCGATACAGTTAAGTCTACTGATATGTTGGACCTACCACTATAAGAGAGCTACCGATACAGCTACCTATACCCAAAGTCCATCGCAGCATCAAAATCTATTAATAGAGATACCGATACAATGAATTCGACAGTTACAGCTACTCTTACAAGGAAGAGCCACAGCTACCGATAGAGAGTTACCGCTACTGGTAAAAGCAGAGCCACTGCTACTGTTACAAGTCCACCGCTACGGATACATCAAGTCTACTGACAGAAAAGTCTACCATTACAAATACCTACCGATACCCAGACCTACAGTAACACAAGTCTATCGATATCAAGAGCTACCGTTCCAGAGGCAGAACCCGACACGACTTTAATTTCTTTATCTTTGTTTTATCTAACCAACGGTCATATCAGGTATATTTTAATACACTGACATTTATTTAATGTGTTCTATTGGATGTCAGGGAACCGTACCTCATACCTACAAAAAGTAAATCACCGTTTGGCGGAGCACGTGGTTTAACTAAAGGAAGGATGTGCTACTACAAAAGAGACGAATACAGATATAGACAGAATATGGGGGGTGTGTGAGACATATAGACGAATACACAGATAGATACATATACCACGAGGTGTGCTGGAAGAACAACCAAGCGTGAATGCAAAGAGACGACAGAACTTACATGAAGAACTATGCATACCAATAAAGAGCTGAGAATGAGAACATAACACAAGAGCTTCATCGACTGTCTCTACACCTGGAAGTCAAGGAAACAGACGATACTCTGTTTTCTAGACAAAAACCAGAAGAGGACGGAGAGCAAATTCTGATCAATCAAAGGAGTCCGGAACTCCCTGACAATCACTAGAGCCATTTCTTAACTCTAAATTTTTTCTCTGTGATTTATCCTTTTACATATTGAGCAGTGTGTTTCATCTGCTGCATTTTACACACACACTGTCTCCTGTACTCTAACTGGAGGATTTTTAAATCCTCAATTAATACTCTTACATCTTTTATTTCCCACTGGGATAGTGGTAGAGGTCGTGTGACCTGGACAGCCGGTTGCTGTTGTTTTTGTTCCCACGGATAACAGTAGTAGAGGTCTTGGACCTGGACAGTTGTATACTTTTGTTTATCCCCGATCTAGGGTGTGGATGACCTTTATATAAATTTTTGAGAGGACTAAGTCACAGCTTGAGACTGAACCTCATGGTTAAATCAGCTGTGCTTATTTATTTTCAAAGTTATTTTTATTCCACTACTAATAATTTAAAACCAAAATTATTTTTAAAGCTACTTTGATAATTAAACTCGCAAGTGCTTATATTACATGTAAATTAGTATGTTAGTTTCAAAAGTTAATCAAGTCTGCTGATTTGATTAACTGGGAACTAATCAATCCCTTGAGAACCTAACAGAACATTTACCTTGATATAAATTCACTAAAGTTTAATTCTGTATTATATTTGGGGGATTTTAACTCAAATTTTTAAACAGAAATTTTAAATTGGAACTCAATTCACTCCTCTCTTGAGTATCCACTCCAACCAACATTTGGTATCAGAGGATTGTTTAAAATATTTTGTACTCTGTTTTTCAACTGTGATTTTAGTTGTATTTTAAATTTCTTAAAATTTCTGTTATTTCTAAATTTTTATCTCTTTAAAATATTTTCTTTAATTTAGTTATCATGGACAATAGAGTTGAAGGTGTTTCTACCAATAGACCACCATTTTTCAGTGGCACCAATTATGCTCAGTGGAAAATCAAGATGAAAAATCATTTAGAGAGAATGGGTTTTGATATTTGGACTGCTATAGAATCTGAATATAAAATTCCTACTACTGTTAGAACTACTTGGAATGAAGATACTAAGACAACCTACAATAATAATTGTAAAGATATCAATGCTTTGTACTGTGCTTTAGGAGATGAGGAATTTAATAGAATATTTTCTTGTAAAACTTCTTATGAAATTTGGGATACCTTAGCTGTTTCTCATGAAGGAACAACTAATGATAAGGAGATGAGATTTAATACCTATACTATTATGTATGATAATTTTAAGATGAAGCCTGATGAACCCATTTCTGATATGTATCTCCGGTTCAATGAAATTGTCAACACAATGACTTCTCTGGGAAAGGATGTTCCAGCAAAGGAAAAAATCATGAGTATTTTGAGATGTCTACCTGAAAGATGGAGAGGAAACTCTGTCTCTATTAGAGAATCGTGTGACATTGGAAAACTGCCAGTCAAGGAACTAATTGGAAAACTGATGATGTATGAAGAGGAACTCAAGGTTAACAAAGAAGAAGATGATGAACCTAGAAGGAAGTCTGTTGCCTTCAAAACTACAACCTCAAAGAATAAGGATAAGGAAAAGCTTCAAGCTATCAATGAAATTTCAAGCTGTGAAGACAGTGAGAGTGATCCTAAGAGTGATGCTGAGATGGCTCACATTTCCAGAATATTTAAAAAGTTTTATAGGAAGAAGAAGTTTTTCAAAAAGTCAAACTACAAAGGTAAGTATGACAAAAAGGACATTGGAAAAAGGTTTGGAAGAAGCCTGATAAATCAGATGAAGTTGTCTGTTATGAGTGCAAAAGGGAAGGACACATAAAATCATACTATCCAAAGCTTAAATACAAGAAGAAGTATGAATAAAAGGATAAAAAGTATAAGAAATCCATGAAGGCTACTTGTAGTGCTTCTGAGCACAGTTCTAGTGAATCTGAAGTTTCTGAAACTGAACACAGAAACAAGGCGAACATGTGTTTTATGACAAACACTTCTGAGGTAACTTCAGAAACTCCTGCTTCTAATTCATATTATTATGGAGATGATTCTGAATGTGATAACATGTCTAAATCCGATCTATTTGAATATTGTGATATGTTAGAAGAAACTTGTAATGAGCTGAAAGAAAAATACAAAGGTTTAAAGAAACAGTATGCTTTAACTGCTAAACATAAATCTGATCTTGATATTGAAGTAGAAAAAAATGCTCAGTTGCTTAAAGAAAACACTGAACTAAAATTATCTTATGAGCAACTCAAGAAAGACTTAGAGAAATTTACAAATGGTAAAGATACTCTTACTCAGATTCTAGGTAAGAAAATAGCACCTAGATATACTACTGGTATAGGATACCAACCTGGACAAAGGAAAATTACCCAAACTAGATTCATTCCTAAATCTGGACAGAATGTAGCTAGCTCTGGAACTTCATATGCTTCAACGAGTTGTATTCATAGTTATGGATCTAATAAGGTTTATATTTCAAAATCTAGTGACTCTAGAAATTTTATGAGACCCATTAGACAAATATGGGTACCTGAATTGTTATTGGCTAACCTGTCTGGACCCAAGAAAATCTGGGTACCAAAATCATTTCCTATTTAAATCTGTTTTGTAGGAAACCTGCTTAAAGAGCTCCTGTAAAAAGACCTGGTACTTGGACAGTGGATGTTCAAGACACATGTCAAGAGACTTCTCATGCTTTAAAAGCTTAGTCAGAGTTGATGGAGGGTTTGTCACTTTTGGTGATAACTCGAAAGGAAAAATCATCGGCTTAGGCCATATTGGTAACACTGACTCAGTATTAATTTCTAAAGTTTTATTTGTTGATGCACTTAAATACAATTAGTTATGTATTTCTCAGTTATGTGATGATGGATTTTATGTTAAATTTGAAAATGATTCTTGCAATGTTTTTAATTCCAATTTTTTTTTAGTATTTTCTGCTTTGAGAAATGAAAATGTTTATATTGTTGATTTAAATTCTTTAGCTAAGAAGAATATTAATTTTTTAAATAATTTTCATAAAGAGTCATGACTTTGGCACATAAGATTAGGACACTGCAATGTGCATTCACTTAGAAAACATTCTAGGAAAAACTTAGTTAGAGACCTACCCAAACTTGACTTTCCAGCAAACAAAGTTTGTAATCCCTGTCAAAAGGGAAAGCAACATAAAGTTTCTTTTAAATAAAAGAATGACGTGTCAACTTCTTAACCTCTCGAGTTGGTTCACATGGATTTATTTGGACCTTCTAGAGTTTCTAGTTTAAATGGGAAGCATTATGTCTATGTTCTTGTAGATTACTATTCTAGATATACTTGGGTATACTTTCTAGCTCACAAAAGTGAAGCCTGTTCATGCTTTATAAATTACTCCAAGTCTATAGAAAACCTTAGTGTAATTAAGATTAAAACCCTGATAATTGATCATGGCCGTGAGTTTGAAAATCATGAGTTTGAATCTTACTACTCACACAGTGGCTATAGTCACAATTTCTCTGCCCCTAGGACACCTCAATAGAATGGTGTAGTAGAAAGGAGGAATAGAACCCTGCAAGAAATTGCTAGAACTATGCTAAATGAGTGTGATCTACCTATTTATTTATGGGCTGAAGCTATAAATGCATCTTGTTATGTTATCAATAGAGTCTTGATCAGACCTGTTCTTAAGAGGACCCCTTATGAGTTATGGAACCATAGGAAACCTAAAGTTAACTACTTCAAAGTTTTTGGCTGCAAAGTCTTTATACTTAATACTAAAGACAATCTCGACAAATTTGCATCCAAGTGTGATGAAGGAATTTTCCTAGGTTACTCAACTTCCAGTAAAACCTATAGAGTTTTTAATAAGAGAACCAAATGTGTGGAAGAATCGGTTCACATCAAATTTGATGAAACTCATCCACATGAACCTAAGACCTCTCTTGAAAATCTTGAAGATGATATCTCTAGTTTGAACCTTAATGATAAAAACAGTGGACATGTAGTTAAAACATCATGTTCTGGAAATATTCTAGACCCTTCTTCTGTTGAACCTCAACCTATAGACGAACCTGAAATCTCGAGCCCTACCTTTTCTAGATCAACTAGAATTCTGAAGAATCATCCTTTAGATGTTGTTGTAAGAAATCTTGATAGAGGGACACAGACTACAGCTTCTCTTAGAAATTAGGTTGAACATCAAGCCTTCTTGTCACAGCTAGAACCTAAAAATATCAATGATGCTATTAATGATGAATTTTGGGTAATGGCTATGCAAGAGGAACTAAATCAATTTTAAAGAAACAAAGTCTGGAAATTAGTAGAAAGAACTAAGGACACTATCACCATAGGCACAAAATGGGTGTTTAGAAACAAAGTTGATGAATCTGAAAACATCATTAGAAACAAAGCTAGGCTATTTTCACAATGTTACAATCAAGAAGAAGGGATTGACTATGAGGAAACCTTTGCACATGTAGCTATATTAGAGGCTATTAGGATCTTACTTGCCTATGCATCACATCTGAATTTTAAGTTATATCAAATGGATGTGAAAAGTGCTTTTCTAATTGGTTTTATTGTTGAAGATGTTTTTGTAGAACAACCACCTAGTTTCAAAAATCCTCATTTTCAAAATCATGTCTTTAAACTTTCTAAAGCTTTATATGGTTTAAAACAAGCTCCAAGAGATTGGTATGAAAGTATTTCAAACTTTCTTATTTCAAAAGGATTTACAAAAGGAATAGCTGACTCCACTCTTTTTATAAAAAGGATTTCAAAAGATTTATTAATAGTACAAATCTATGTTGATGACATTATTTTTGGATCTTCTAAAAATTCTTTATGTACTAATTTTTCAGAAGTTATGAAATATGAATTTGAAATGAGCTTAATGGGAGAGCTTAAGTATTTTCTTGGATTTCAAATCTTTCAAACTAAAGATGGTATTATTCTAAATCAATGTAAATATACTAAGGATTTATTAAAACGTTTTGGTCTAGATAGTATTAAGGAAAGTGATATACCTATGACTACTACCTGTAAATTGGATATTGATGAAACCAGTAAACCAGTTGATCAAACTAATTACAGAGGTATGATTGGGATTTTACTTTATCTTACTGCTAGTCGACCAGATATTATGTTCAGTGTATGTATGTGTGCTAGATTTCAAGCTAATCCTAAAGAGTCACACTTACTTGCTGTTAAAAGGATTTTTAAATATCTTAAGCATACTATGAATTTATGATTGTTTTATCCATAAGGACAATCATTTGACTTAACAAAGTTATTCAGATGTTGATTTTCTGGGCTGTAAGTTAGATAGGAAGAGCACATCTGGAACATGTCACTTACTTGGAAAATCCCTTGTATCATGGTGTAGTAAGAAACAGAACTCATTTGCATTGTCTACTACTAAAGCAGAAAACATTGCTGCTGGTAGTTGCTGTGTACAGATTCTGTGGATGAAACACACACTACTAGATTATGGATTTGACTTTAAACATGTTTCAATCAACTGTGACAACACTAGTGCTATTAATATCTCTAAGAAACCTGTGTCTCACTCTAGAACTAAACATATTGATGTTAGACACCATTTTCTAAGATATCATTATCAAAGAGGTGATATAACACTTGATTTTATAGGCACTGAACTTCAATTAGCTGATATTTTTACTAAGCCTTTAAGTTCAAAAAGATTAAGTTTCATTAGACATGAATTAGGAATGATAACTTACCCTTGAAACCATTAGAGAATCCTCACCATTAGAAAACCTCACAGTTAGAGAATCCTCACTGTTAGAAAACCTCACCATTAGAAAACCTCATCGTTAGAGAATCCTCACCGTTAGAAAACCTCACCATTAGAAAACCTCACTGTTAGAGAATCCTCACCGTTAGAGAATCCTGACCATTAGAAAACCTCACCGTTAGAAAACCTCACCGTTAGAAAACCTCACCTTTAGAAAACCTCACCGTTATAAAACCTCACCGTTAGAAAACCTTACCGTTAGAAAACCTCACCGTTAGAGAAACCTCACTGTTAGGGAGACCTCACCGTTAGGGAGACCTCACCGTTAGGGAGACCTTACCGTTAGAAGACATTACCGGTACATTTGCGCGCTGTATTATTCTGTAAAGCCGAGTCATCGAACCATTGTTTATTTTATTTATGATATATGTAATTTATGAATCCTAAATGATATTAAAACTCGAACTAGACTCACTCAATCTCACCGCAAACCTGTCTGCTCGAATTCTCCTAAACCTAAACCTCTCACCCTTTAGAACCCTAACCTCAAATTCGTAATGGCCCACGTCAAGAGACCTCAGATAAATGATGGAAGTGAAGCGCCGGCAGTGAAGAGACAAAAAGTAGCTAGTAATGATTCCAGTGGAAGTGGCAGTGGAAGTGTAGATCAGAGAAGACCAGTAAACCCGCACCTATTGAAGCGTGAAATTGTTGTTGAAAAAGAAGTGTGTGCAGAATGGTTGATGGAAATCAAGTCGTTAGTTATTAAGGTTTTACAAGAACAAGGTTGTCTAGAATGCTTCGCGAACAAAAACGGACCTTATTTTCCAGGACTGGTGAAACAATTCTACGAATTCGTTCATTTTGAAAAGTCTGAAGAAGAAAGAAGAATGGTTTCTGTGGTAAGTGGTCAGGAAGTATCTTTTACTTAAGAAGAATGGGCTGAGAACCTGAGAGTTTTTCATGAGGGAGATTTTTCTTATTATTACAAGTATGTACCTTCGACTAGTGATGTGTTTCAATATGAAGATTCTTTGCTAGAACTCATAGGGAATGGGACTCCTAGAAAGGTGAATTCTGCAGAGATGGTAGGAGAAGTTAAGCTATTGTTTAAATTTATTCAGAATATTGTTTGTCCGAGAAGAGGAGACTTTGATACATTGAGATTCCAAGACATATATCTGTTAAATTTGCTGAAGCACAGTGTGAGAATCAATCTGTGTAGATTGATTATGTTTCAAGTGGAAGAGATGACTAGAACGAAGTCAAAATCAAATGCCTTGTTTTTCTCAAAACTAATTTCTGTGATGCTGAAAGTGAAGGAGATAGTTGGACCTCAGGATGAGCTTGTAGTGGTTAAGGATAACTTCTGTATTACAAGAACTGTCTGTAAATTCATGAAAGTCAGCTGGAATCCTTGGAAGAAATCATGGGTGAATGATGATGGAAAAATTTATGACAAGTTCACTCCTATGGATCATGCCTCTAGATCAAAGGATGTGAGAGATCCTGGTCTTAGACCAGATGATCCTGAACCGGTCTATAGTGATGATGAAGCTGAGGAGGAAGAGACATCAGTAGAGGAAGGAGGAGATCCAGACTTACCCCCTAGTCCTGTGTATCAAGTTGTTTCTTATGGAGCAGCTAGCCCTCCAAGAGAACTACCAAAGGGAGAAACTGTCTTGAAGGACAATGATACAGAGACTACAGAAGAAGAAGAAGACGCATGCCAGTATGTTTTCAAGGATACCTCTGAGGAGGGTGAGACATCCTAATCTGATCACAATGTTAATGGAGAAAAGGAGGCTGATGGTGAAGCAGATGATGAGGACAATGTTGAAAAAGAGCTCAGTTTGAGTCCTCTAATAGTCAGTATAGTCAGGACAGTGGCTGATCAGGAACACATTGCAGCAGCACCTGTTAATGAGAGAATCATTAATGACTCAGAACAAATGGCTATTGAATATACTGTGGTTGTAGAGGAAATTGCAGAATTACCTCAGGAAGAACAGTTGGAAGAGATACCTCCGGAGAATGTTCCAAGTGAGGGAGAGAATCTTGGCTCAGTATCAGTATTATATGACATTGAAGGTTGGACATCAGACCCCAGATATATGATTCTTAGACTTTCTTATGGAGATTTGAATGAGGAAGACCAACCCCAAAAGGAATCAGTTTCCTTACCCACTGTGGCTAAAAATGTGGCAACCAAGGAGGACATTAAGTCTTTAAAAGTCGAATTGATAGAAACAATAAGAGAATCAGTGGCAGATGTGAAGAAAAGTATGGTTGAAGAGATGAAAAGCATGGAGCAATCCCTTGAGTTATCCATTGGATGTATTGTGTCTAGTCCTGTGAAAGAAATGGTGGATGAACTTAAGGTGTGCCACACTCAGATTGAGAGTTGGACAGGAGCTGTGGTTTCTCTTAGACAATCAATTGCTTCATTGACTGCTTTGAACAGTTCTCAACCCCAAGTGCACACTGACATTTGTTATATCAAAGATGTGGTCAAACAATTTGTGGATGTTTTTTAGGCCTTTATGAAGTCAGTCAAAGAACATCTGAACAGTAAGGATGAACTTGTTCAGAAGGTGGTCAGTAGTCTGACTCAATATTTCAAAGTAACAGTGGCATTCTCAATGAAACCTCTTCCCTCAACTAGCTCCAGTGTGAACCTTGACCAGATCCGCACTATTATTCAGGAAGAATTGGCTAAGGCCAGTCCCAGTGGTGCATTAGATACTCAGATTCTTGCTACCACTAGGGAAGTTAGTAGTTTTGTTCGTGATCACCTGCGGGCAGCTACTGCTTCTCAAGAGGAAATCAAAAATAAGGTGGATGCTTATTTTGAAAAGGTTTATACCAAGCACCAAATGAAAAACCATTTCAAGATTTTGATTGAGAATATGATGTTACCTCCAGTTACCCAAGCCTTCAGAGAACAGGTTAGTAAGCTCAGGGAGCTTACTCCTGCCTTGGACAAATTTATTGAGAACAGAGATGATTTTGTATCTGCTATGGAGAGAGGTGGAAGCATTATCATGGATTTAAGGAATCTCTTGCTGCCGTTCCTACATGTGGATGCTCGGCCAGTTATTGTACCACCTGACCTTCCACCATCTGCCTCTGGGAGTACTCCTCAACTGACTCCAGTTCAAGCCATCAGAATCCTGACACCGATGATCCCTCAGAGGATCTCAGATCACTGATCTGGTACTGTATCAGTTTCTGATCCACCGGTGGTTCTTTCAGGAATTCCCAAGCCTACTGACACTACCTCTGAACCCTCTGCTGATCCCAAGGGAAAGACACCTGTTCAGGAGGATGGTTGACTGCTTCTAGCTCCATTTTTTATGGGATTAATTGTCTTTTTGTACTTTTCTGATTTTCCCAATGTATCTTTTGCTTATCAATCAAATACTTCATTCCTCTCTTCACTCTCTATTTTACTCTGTCTATTTTCTTTCCTAGTACTTCTCTTTTCTATGATACCCTCCTTTTTGTTAATCA
The DNA here is from genome assembly GCA_963277665.1 of Viscum album. NCBI lineage: Eukaryota > Viridiplantae > Streptophyta > Magnoliopsida > Santalales > Viscaceae > Viscum > Viscum album. Next base: position 2,034,244,108 of record OY728146.1, on the reverse strand, counting down.
CAAAGGGGGAGAAATTATTGGAAACCTGTACCCAAAGAAATTGATAGGGGGAGAAAATCACTAAATTGGAGGAAAATCCTCTAGTTAAATTGATAGGGGGAGGAATATGTGAATCTTTTCAAACTAACGAATCTTGTTTGTTTTTTCCCTCTTATACTACATTATTTCTTGATATATTCATGTTTTCATATTTTTCCTCTCATACTATTTTATTTTTGATATAAATTTCTGAGATTTTTCTTCTGATACTATACTATTGGTATCATACTTTGATAAATTTTTTCCTCTGATATTACTTTATTTTTTGCAGAAGTTGTGATTATCAAAAAGGGAGAGATTGTTGAACCCTCTGGAATTAAATGGACTTATTGTGTTTTGATAATCCCAACCATTATTTATTTATATCTTGATTATGCTTAATACATTCCAAATATACTTTAGTATATGTTGTTACTTTCATTATGATTAAATTAAGTCTTTTGAAATTATCAGATATATGTTTACTATGACTTAACTCATTCTTCCAAGTGAATGCTCATACAGTTTTCAGCTACCGTTACAAACTAGCTACCGATACAGAATAGAGCAACCATTAGATAGTAGATACCGTCAGAACATACAACTACCGTTACAAGCTAGCAACCGTTACAGCCCACATCGACCGATACAGTTAAGTCTACTGATATGTTGGAGCTACCTCTATAAGAGAGCTACCGATATAGCTACCTATACCCAAATTCCATCACTGCATCAAAATCTACTGATAGAGCTACCGATAAAATGAAGTCGACAGTTACCGCTACCGTTACAAGAAAGAGCCACAGCTACCGATAGAGAGTTACCGCTACTGGTAAAAGCAGAGCCACCGCTACTGTTACAAGTCCACCGCTACCGATACATCAAGTCTACCGACAGACAAGTCTACCGTTACAAATGCCTACCGATTCTCAGACCTACCGTAACACAAGTCTACCGATATCAAGAGCTACCGTTCCAGAGACAGAACCCGACACAACTTTAATTTCTTTATCTTTGTTTAATCTAACCAACGGTCATATCAGGTATATTTTAATACACTGACATTTATTTAATGTGTGCTGTTGGATGTCAGGGAACCGTACCTCGTACCTGCAAAATGTAAATCATCGTTTTCCGGAGCACGTGGTTTAACTAAAGGAAGGATGTGCTACTACAAAAGAGACGAAAACAGATACAGACAGAATATGGGGGGTGTGAAAGACATATAGACGAATACACAGAGATATACAGATACCACGAGGTGTGCTGGAAGAACAACCAAGCATGAATGCAAAGAGACGATAGAACTTATACGAAGAACTCTGCATACCAGTAAAGAGCTGAGAACGAGAACATAACACAAGATCTTCATCAACTGTCTCTACACCTAGAAGTCAAGGAAACAGACGATACTCTGTTTTCCAGACAAAAACCATACGAGGAGTCAGAGCGAATTCTAATCAATCAAAAGAGTCTAGAACTGCATGACAATCACTAGAGCCATTTCTAAACTCTAAATATTTGCTATGTGATTTATCCTTTTACATATTGAGCAGTGTGTATCATCTGCTGCATTTTACACAGACACTGTCTCCTGTACTCTAACAGGAGTATTTGTAAATCCTCAATCAATACTCTTACATCATTTATGTCCCACTAGGATAGTGGTAGAGGTCTGTGACCTGGACAACCAGTTTCTGTTTTTTTTGTTCCCACAGATAACAGTGGTAGAGGTCTTGGACCTGGACAGTTGTATACTGTTGTTTATCCCCGATCCAGGGTGTGGATCACCTTTATATAATGTTTTGAGAGGACTAAGTCTCAGCTTGAGACTAAACCTCTTGGATAAATATTTTGTGCTTATTTATTTTCAAAGTTATTTTTATTCCGCTGTTAATACATTAAAACCGAAATTATTATTGAAGCTACTTTGATAATTAAACTCACAAGTGTTTATATTAGTTGTAAATCAGTAAGTTAGTTTCAAAAGTTAATCAAGTCTGCTGATTTGATAAACTGGGAACTAATCAATCCCTTGAGAACCTAATAGAACATTTACATTGATATAAATTGACTACAGTTTAATTCTGTATTCTATTTGGGGGATTTTAACTCATAGTTTTAAACAGAAATTTTAAATTGGAACTCAATTCACCCCCTCTTGAGTATCCACTCCGACCCACACTATATCATAGAAAAACATGTTATTATTGTACCCTTTCATCATAAATCATTTGAAAAACTCTATTGAACTGATATTTACATAATTTTCATATGTAAAAATATTTCTTTCATTTTAAACCCCCATTTTCAAAATAAAAATAACCATACTAAGGGAATGTGGGTTATTTTTAATAAAACATGGAATCATGTAACAAAATCCAAAAAAAATAACCATTATAGTGGTTGGAAAATTCGTGGTCACCTAATACATTAAAATTGAACATTTTTTTTGTCTTTTTTATCAAAATGTTCTATTCAAACTTATTAAAAAGATTGTTTTTGAAAAAAATTGAAGGAAATAAAAAAGGAATATAGAATCAACTAAATAACACTTATATTTAATTCTTAATAAAATAATAAAATATATATTTTAATATGATCAGAAAAAATATATTTTTTGAAATTATTCATTAAAATATAAAAAATTATGTTTTTAGTTGAAGTTTCTTTTACATGCAGTCTATCTCGCCATTCATGTTTAAATATTTCTAAATAAAAACACTATTTTATTTATTTAAAACTATAAGAAAATTTATCATTTGAATTATTCCTTTTATTTTTCTAATTATGATTTATATACAATTATTTTAACATTTATGATTACATTGGATGTTTTGAAGGATTTGGATCATATGTCAAAAATGACTTGGGTTGGTTGAATATAGTAAAAGTGGTCATTATTTTATCATATCCAGAAAAATAATAATGTAATAATTATCCTCTTTAAACATCAATTTTACTCTTAAAATCAACTATGAAAGAGGGTTATGAAAAATGAACTATATTGTAATAATGGGAATGGTAGGTCGTACGTACGCATAAGTGACATTTCCCTTTTTAAAATATTATTAGAGAAAGAATGTTAGTATAATTATATAATTAGATAATTATAATTAGATCACATTTATAATATTATATCATTATTATAACTTATATATACCGTCCATGTTATGTAGTGAGGAAAAACAAATCACCTCACTTTTTGGAGGTGGTAGCCCATACGTACGCAAGAATGATGTTATAATTTTTCAATGAATGGAAATGAGATAATATAGGTGTTATATTATGTTTACATAATGAAAAATTTGTTATTATTAATATATATATATATATAATCAAATACATAATTATAACCATCAGTGAGGGGGATGATGGAAAATAAATTACTTTGATTCGCGAGGTGGTAATCCACTATACACGCACATGATGGATTCAATTCCTATTTGATAGAGGTGGGAGATGGATATTGGTTAATAAATTAAAATAATAACTTCTAATTATATTAAGAAAACTTATTTTATTATATAATCATGGTTAATTATTATTTTAGGGATGTGAAAAAAAAACAAACAAAAACTCTTGGTTATGAAACAGACTTCTTCTTTGGAAAACCTCTTAATTTTTGCACCAAGTTCCCTCCTAAGTTGATGTTTTAATCATACCAATGCCACTAAAAAGTGAACATGGGTGCTAAGAATAGATTTAGTCATTTATTATATTAACTAAACATATTTTTAATTGTAACTCAAATAGGAGGGGAGGTCGGAAATTATAAGAGACAGGTGGAGCACTCTTGTAATTTTATGAAGTATTAAATTATTATAAATTAATATTCATATTATAATGGATTCAAATGAATAAAATTCAAATATAATATTAGTATGAGTATCAATAATACCTTACATTAATATTTTGATAAGTTTATATTATTTTCATACCCTTATATTTTTCTTTCGATCCACATAAACTATTTTTTATAATTATTATGATAATATAGATTTTACACTATTCGGTTCAATATAGTTACTATAAAAAAAATTTCCCCCTAAATTTCCCATGGTTAATATTTAAACAATATTCCAATAACTTGGATAAATATAAAAATTTTATGAAATTTAAATCAGATAGTAAAATATATTTTTTATAAAATATCCTTAAGGTCAATATTGACACTATTAATTTAATTTGATGTTAAAAACATTTAAGAAAAAGCTTAAATTCTAATATAATCACTCAAATATTCACTAATAAGATATTTTTATCTAATAAATTATTATAAAACCAAAATTCATCCAAAATTTATTAATTTAAACATTTTAAAAAAATTAATTTTTTTCTATTAATTTAATAGTTTATGAATCAACATTGTGTAAGATCTTAATGTAATTTCTTTATCACTATAAATTAAAAATTAAATTTTATTGAAAAATAATAATTTATCTTTTATAAAAATATTTAATACTATACATATCATCTTTTAATCACTATTAGAAAATTTAGACATAAGTAAATAAAGAGAATGATATTTTTTTACATTTCTCTATAGAGAAAAATATAATAGTCGAAATCAATGGAGGAATTTAAATCGAGGTTTGAAATATTTAGTAAGGTTATTATTAATAATAACAAAAAATAAAAGGGTACTAATTAAAAAAAATTAACTATATGATTATAATTATTGAATTTATTTTTTTATTTTCAAAACACAAAATTTGTAGAATTTAATTAAAAAAATTTACAAAAGTGGGACGAAGAACATTTTGTCATTAATTTTTTTTAGTATGAAATGATTTTATTCAAATTTTAGGAATAATTTTTTAATAAATCCCACAATTAAGTAATTTAAAATAGAAATTAATTAATGAAATTTTGAAACTAATAAAAAATATAATTTTACTTTATAAATACTAAAAAAGAAAATACAATTTTCATTAACAATTTGAATTATAATTACTCATTGCAAATTAAATATTTGAAGAAAATATTCAAAAAGTGTTCTTATGATATGTTTTCCATGATGAAATAATAAATAAAATTCATCTTCTCTAATTAAAATTCTATAATTTGAATATTAATCATTTATATATAACCAATAAGAAGTATGTTTAGTAAAACCATTTACATTTTTTATTTGAAAATTACTTAATAATTATATAATGAATATAACTATCTAATTCAAGAATACAATTGAAAATGGATGTGATTTATTTTATGATTAACTAGATTATAACATTCTTCCCCACTTTTTTAAATTACATTCTCACAATTTTATATCACTTAAAAATATATGGGGATATATTTTCCTCAAATCATTCTTAGATTCTTATATTTCTTCTTCAACCATATTTTTTTCTATAAAACATTAACTTGGTTAATTTAGTTATTTTGTAACACTTTTTCTCAGTTTTCATGATTCATAACTAGGTATTCCTTATAAGAAATTTTATCTCTTATTTTAATGACTATATTTCTCGAACAAGAGTTGAATCTGAAACATGTTTTCCTCACAATGAAATATGAAATAAATTTTGTATTAGGGATAAAATCGGTGGAAAGGCCACTCCGGAGGTAAATGATCTAACATTCCCCAAGACTACATATAGTCTAATGAATTATGGACATTTATTCCCAATTTTTTTAAAAATTACACATTTCTATAAAGATACTTTATGAAAAATAAGATCACCTACCTCGAATGAGAGATATTTCCTCATGCCATTTGCCTAAATATTCATCCCCTTTTGATCCATAATCATAAGTTGTTTAACCATATTCGTCATCCAAACTGTTTAATCAACCAACTACACTACCATCAACTTCCCTTCACCCAAAACATCATAAAAAAGATGAAATTTCCCACTTCTTAGAATTTCTATCAGATTATGGATGAATTGTTGGGATAAAATTTAGATATCCAATTAATGAATTTCCATGACCATTCCAAAGATTGTAACTGAATCTGGAATCATGATCAGATAAAATAAGGAGAGGATCACCATTTAACCTTACCATATCTTTGAGATATATTAAAAAATCTATGTTATTTACCTAGAATGTCAATTATGTTGTAAATGCACAAATTTAGTTAATAGATCAACAATAACTCAAATATCATTGTTAACAAGGAATGTTTTTTAAATATCACCACTAAACCATGGACATATTTTCCCATTTCCTTTGTTTAATTGGAAAAGGATGAAGTATCCCCTTCGGTAATAGTCATTTTTCTTTAACCAATTAGAAATTCCATTATTTCTTGGTCTTTTTTTGCAATATCAATTTTCAATACATCAAAATAGTAATACAACCATTGGTATATGCACATATTAGTGATATGAATATGAAAAAAATGGGAACTATGAGATCCAAACAATAATTTTCTCTTCAAAGAAGAATAACAAATAGCACATAATAGGTTTTAAAATCTCAAAATACATTCTTTTTAAACATCAACTTCAGAAAACACACACTTCTTAATAAATTCTTCTTATTCATGTAACTAACAATCCTACCCATAATATTTATAAATTCTTCCTAACAGAGATTATTTTTTTTGATACCTAGAGCAAAATAGAGGATATTTTTGAATGAAAAATTTCTTGTCCAAAATTTATAAAATCGTTTTCCAAATGTGTTTTTTCTAAACAAAACATGGTTAATGATTCATTATAATTTCCTCTTTAAGAATAAAATAATTTATTTTCATTCTTGAGGATGGTAATAAATTGTGAAATGATAATACTTGTTCTTTTATAGACATTTTATCTACCTTTTGTTTAACTCTTTCTGAGTGGATATATTCTAAAAACATTTGTGATGAATATATATTTCAAACATTACTCCATATAAAATATTCCTCCAGTGTTAAAAATAAAAAACCATAGTGGTAATGTAAAAATAATTATTATGTTAATTTTAATCATGAGTTTTTATTTTAAATAAACCCTATGTAATAACTTATTTATTCTAAATTATTACACTAACAATTCTTTCCAACGAATGATAATTATAGATGGAAAAAATTAAGGGAGAATTGGATAAACATGAGAATTCAACAATATTTTTTTCAATTCTTAAATTAATCATCACACTCTTTCTTCTAGATTAATTTTACTCCTTTTTTATTTATCTTTGTTAGCAGTCTGGACAACTAGGAAAGGATTTCAACAAACTATTTGTAGAAACTTGTTTATCTATGAATTCTTAAAATCTCAGTGATAGTTTTTGGATGTGGCAATTATTCAACAACTTTAGTTTCAGTAGGGTCAATAGTTATGGAATCATTATATAAAATACTCATAAGGAAATGAATTTTTTAAAACCTAAATTCACACTTACTAAACTTCACATAATGTTTTTATTCAATTTTTTTGAGAAAAAAATATCGGCTTACATTATTATACCAATTAATTTTAGAATATACCCATAAACATTCAATAAACACACAAAAACATTTATATGAAGACATATAAAACTCTATTCATAATATCTATGAATACAGATCATGTATTATGAAAATCAAAGTGAATAAGTAGGATCCCATAATAAATGTATCTATTCAAAAAAAAAACATTCTTCAGAATATCTTCTTCTTTTAGCCACAACTGACTGTATCTCTAACTAAGATCAATCTTCGAAAATTATTATTCTCTTTAGAGATGATAAATTACATTGATATGATTAAAAGTATCATTTATTAATAGTGATGTTATTCAAGGATACATAATCAATGAAAAATATATTTGAACCTTATTTCATTTTAATAAATAGAATAGGGGCACCTCATGATGATGTTCGTGGATAAATGAAACCTTTATCTAGAAACTATTTCAATATCTTTTTAAATTCCAAAAGTTATACTTTTTTTATTTGATAATAGGGTATTGAAAGAGACTTAACATCAAGTAATAAGTAAATATTAAAACTAACCTCCCGATCCTGAATAAAACAAGGAAATACCTCAAGAAAAATATCCATATATTCATTCACTACTAGAAAATCACTAATTTTAACATAATCCTTGTTTTCAAAAGAATGAGCTAGGAAAGATTAAAAACCATCATTAATAAATTCAAAACCTTCCTAATAGGTAATAAAATGTATCAAATTTTTGAATAAATCTTTTATATATATGTATTTTATTTTATAATGAAAACCTTAAATATAATCCACACCTAAAATAGTACCAAAATATTAAATGGTAAGTTTAGATAGATTTATAAGAAATTCCATCCCACTATTTACAATATAAAGATTCCTAAATATATTGGATACTTTAATATTTATACCTAAATTTTTAAATACAAGATATATATTCATTTCATGTAGTGATATAACCATTTTTATTGAAGATTTATTATAAATGAATGAATATGAAGATCCAGAGTCAAATGTGGCATTGGAATAATTCAAATAAGAATGTAACATATATTTCACCACATAATTATATTGTCCGACAGTAACTGTAGTAGTACAAAATTATTTTTCTACACCTTTAAAATTTCAATCACTACTAAAATATTTTTTTATCCCTATGCATATATACCAATGGTTTATAGGAACTGTTGGTGTAGAGTTCCAAGAATCATTATATTCCAACTCTTTGAATAAACTGTTGGAATATATAAGGCTATAACAAATATTTTTTTAAAGTGGTATATATTCTCCACCTAAACTGTGGCATCACCTTCAATTACCTCCTCACTTATGGTGTTATTTTCCCTTCACCCGAGTGAGTGGCCACTTTTCCTTATTATCCATTTTCCCCCCTTATTCAGGGATTTTTTTTTGGTCTTCTTTGACATCATATTAGTAGGTTCTGAATCCTTATTCTCCTTTCCATAGTACTGTTTTTATTTTTATCTTTGTATGAAGCCCTAAACAAGAGAATGTTAGGTCATAATTCTTCATAATTATTTAAAAAAAGATCACTTTGAAAAATTTAATTAGTGTTAATTAATAAATGTGATTTTAATATATATATATATATGCTATTTTAGAATAATTATCCTCTAATTTTAAAAAAATCTAGTATATATTTTGTAGTATATATTAAGTGGATACTAATTTAACTAGTATAATAATTTGTTTGTTTTATTAATGTATTAGGGGATTATTATATGTCCAGTGATTATATAGAATATTTTATAAGAGATAAGATGAAAAATTTTATGGGAACTTAGGATTAATATATAGGTTGGCGTATATATGATGTTGGGTTTTATATGATTTAAATTATTATGAAGTGTCTTTGGAGGATATTTCACTATCATTGAGTAAATAACATGTGGATGTGGTTCTCCTATTAGAACTAAACCATATCTACATTTTCCCACCATAAAATGCACCCCAAGTATATAGAACTCCTATATAAAATGAACTACACAGATATGGTTCTCCAATGAAAATATAAGATAAGGATGTGATGTTATAAAATATGTCTAATGTTTCCAAAAGTTAAATAGTTTGGTATTCACCCATTATCCTTATTTTATAAATTTATTATCAGATATTATCTTACTACTTATTTATTTCAACTAATGATTATTTTATAATCGGATTATTGATTATATTTTTTGGTTACATATTATCATCGTAATTATATTATATATTATTAATTCCTCTAGATTTTATATTCATTATTTATTTATATGTAATGAAATTATAATGGTATTTTAATTTTTATAATCATTTAAACTAGATAAAAGGTGATGTTTTTTAGAAATTATTATTTCTATTTAACATAATGTTTTACTATATAAATGAATACTTGATCTGTGTCTCTTTATGTGCATTAATGTCACAAACCATGCCAGGTTTCTATCTAATATGAAACCTATCCTAGCCCATGGCATGGCCCAAATGGTGTTCCCAATCCCCACGGGTTGTCGACTAGTTCATGAGCTTCAAGAATCACATTTGAGATTTATTTTTCCCCCAAACAGCAATCATAAACAATACAAAAGAAAGATTCATCACATGTTAGTCAATAACCAATACCATCAAACATAACTCATAAGAGTTAATCATTTTAAATTTTTATCCAAATACCAAAATGCGGCAGTTTACCATGCATATAACCAAGCCTCCAAGCAATTATAGGTTCATCACCCTCATCCCACCACCATATAAACATCTAAAAAATAAATCAATAGCACAAGATCCACCATCACAGCCACATGGAACGACTTAACTTTAACTATGTCAAACATTACAAGGTCTATAAACACCCTAGGATATTAGTAGGGTATGATCCATATACCCAGTGAGATGACACCAAAATAATTTTCATGAATTAATATTAGATGAAAACTTAATGTGATGGTTTTTATGAAAAGGAGAGTTGAAATTTTAACTAAATCATCATTATGAAATTAAAAAGGAAAGGTAAAAGAGAAAAAAAGTTAATAGGTAACAATGACATGAGAGCCATGGGAAATACCTGAGGCAGTTGGGTTATAGGGGTCCTAGGATCCACATACTCTTAGTGATCAAACCATCTCTGAACCATAACATCCCTGCTCAAGCCATGAATCGTCATCACATGAATGTTTAGTTATTGTTGTTACATAATCCAGTCCGGGATACCATGCCTCTGCACTTCAAACATTCCTAACTTACGAGACCTAGTCTTCCAAAAATGATACCTAGGATTCTATTTATTTCAATTTCTTCCCCTATTTTACACAAACTACCTCTTACGCATACACACATCCAAACACACAAGATGAACAACCATTTTCAGTTGTAAAATTATAATTTAACCCTTACACACAACAGAACAATGACACACAAATATTTTATGATATGTGTCTTCTCAAATAAATTGACTTTATTTTAGAGAATACATTGCACGAAATAACAATCATAAACTAATCATGATATAATTTTTAATATTAACATTACCATTAAAAAAGTAATGTGACTATTAAGAATAGTAAATTGGTCAATGGAATAATACCCTCACCTATGAAAATATAAATAAAATTTAGGTATCTCATAAATAAAAAAATGGAATCATGGAATAAGTAAATAATTGTTTTTAAAAAGTTTTATGGACTGCGTTTGGGATTTTTCTGAAATAGTTGAATTATTGGGGAATAGTGGAATATGCTAATTTGAAGGAATTAAATATTTTAAACACAAATGCATGATTTTTTTAGAAATTAATAATGTTTAAACCCATTATTTAGAACTTACATGAACTATTTACTGAAAATATTCAAGAAAATAAACAATATTTATAGTCTGGAGACAAAATAATAAAAAAATTAATAAAATAATAAAAAACACCCCTCTCCTCTCGCTATATGTACCACGCATCACCACCCATTATCCTCAGACATTATAAGCATTGAATCCGGTAAAAATTCTTATCAAATACCTTCCTAATAATATTCCCCATGTTCATGATCATTTTTCTTACCAGAAGACCAAATCCAAGAGTCTTTAGGAAGATCCCCATGAGTAGATATTTGAGAGTTAAAATCCTCCTTCTTTCTCTTTTATTTTTTTATTTTGTCATTCTATCATCACCTCACATATTCAAAGTGACGTGGTAACAATTTAATTATATATATATATATAGGAATTTTATTTTATTTTAGTTTAATATTCATCTTTAAATCACATCTTCTATCTTTTTAATTCTAAAAATAAAAACATCGTCTGTGAGGTGTTGATTCACCACCTTTATGGACGATGAGTTTTTTTCATTAATTCCTTCATGGATAGACAAAAAATAATTTTTATGGTTAAAAATTATAATATGTTTATTTAAACATATTTTATGTTCTTGAACAAGATTAAAAATATAATATTGAATAAAAAAGTCTTGTTTATAATGGTTATAAAAATTAGCCAAATATAAACTAAACATTTTTCATTAACAATTTTTCTAATGAATAATCCTCATACTCTATAAAAAATTATATATGAGAACTATTTAAAATATTTGGAGTATATTAAAATCATTATATTTCAATTATATTTTTTTCTATTTTATAAGAACAACAATAATTATTCAAAATCGAAAAGACCATAAAACCACGAAACAAATGCTCTAAAAATAATGAATATAAACTTTATAACTCATTAGACTAATAATAAATGAAATTAATAAAACTACATTAAAAAATATATGTTTAATAGGTTCTATTTTATGTAGTTAATAAATCTATTTTTCTTGTCCAGGACATTTAGTATATGTATAGAACCATTTCATACATAAAATAAGTGGTTTCTCATCTCACATTCATTTCTATGAGATATTCTTTATTCACCACTTATTTCTTGTGTGTGGTCTATTTATACTACCCATGTTATTTATTATCATAATAAAATGAATATTTCACTAAGTACCCCTTTTTATTTTATCATTGATGTGATTATTTTCTATGACCTATACCATTTTTACATATGTTATTTAATTTTTAGATTATTCTAATTGGGAAAAAATTGATATATAATTATCCTCTAATAAATATGAATATTCTGATAAGTAGTATTAATTCATGAACAAAATTGAACATTTTTTTATTTGAGTAATCCTTTTGAAATTCAAAAACAGGTGGGCATGATTATATATATCCCCTTTATTAATATATATGTCTCATGAGATAAAAAATTAGGGAAGCCCTTCACATATGTTTCCAAGAATAATTAGATTGGATTATACAAATTTTCTTAAAATGCCTTCTAAAAGGCATTAATGGAAGTGGTTCATGTTCTAGATTCCTGAGATCAAATAATTAGTCACTTTTTTCATTGAGTATTTATTTATTACTGTCTATGAGATTTTCACTATGAAAAAAATCAATGGATGCATGTTCAATATCAATTTATTGACTGAATGTTATCTTTTTCGGATATTTACCTTTTTTATTGATTAATCCTTATTGATTATTCTTCACATATTATTGATTCATTTTTTTGTTGTTTGAACACCTTACTGGTCATTTGAGATCACCTATTTTTCCTTCTCTATGTTTTGAAGATTAAATATTTGATTATGTTTAAAGGAATCAGTTTATTCTCCTTCGTCATCTTCTATGTTTAATTAGAAATGTAATGAAGGATCCATTAATTTATCTACTTCCTTAATAATAAAAAACTTATTGATCCTTAGTTATGGGATCTCTTGTATCTATTACATTGAAATAAATAAACTACTGACTTTGGGATACTAGTATTAAGGATTTCATAGTTGGTATCTGAGTCGGTTTAGTAGAGACCTTAGGAAATAGATATTAAATAGACATGAGAATTATAAAAATCCCTTATTGTGAATTTTTGTAATAATACTCATTTTTTCTATGATGTAACTCAGCATCATCCAATTTCTTTATTAGTGGTTCTTAATAAATGGAAGTGAATAAATACCTATAAATAATGTGAACATTATCATCTGAGAAATCTAACATAGTTGGTGTGAGAGAAAATTAGGTCTTGACCATATTAGGATAGCTTACTCTGGTTATGATGAATAACCATACTACACATATGTTAGATCCATTCATATAGAAGAATCCCCCATATTTTTGTTGAAATACTAATTATGTGGTAGAAAATCAATAGATCAAGTACCTCGAAAAGAAATATCTAGCATTAGAATGTGATTAAATGGAAAAGGTGGTGGTATCAGTATATTTCCTCAATGGTGATTTTGATCAATTGTGGTCATTCATATAGAATAATAAATAGTATGATGAAATAAAATACATGGAATTGAGAAATTTTAAAGAAATATTCATTAAAAAATAATTCCCTTATGATAAATGAACTAAAATGAAGAGAAAAATTATTTGGCTTAATTAAAAAGAAAAAGTGAGTGTTGTAGAGTATGTGGATAACTTCACATGACTAGCTATATCCTATTTGATAAAGGTAAATATTTAGCATATGTTGAAATAGTATTAGGTGCCATCAAAATAGAGAATTAATTTGCAAGATCTTATATATTCAATATTAATAAATAGAATAGTAGTTATTCTAATAACCATGGAAAAAATTAAATAATTAAAGAAGTATAAAGGAACAAATAAATTCCAACTATGTGAAAATTTTGGAAATAATCATCATGGGAAATGATTAAAAGGCATATACTTTTTTTATAAATGCATAGAAAATAGTCATCAAGAAAATTAATGTAAGGGGGAAACCCAAATCAAAGAGGTTAAATCCATCAACTGTATATAAATGTGAAATTATTGAAATCATCTTCCCAATATACAATTGAATATACCACAGAAGAGGTCATGTGGAGATGCCCAAGCTTATGTGATCACCATAGATGATGTATAAGTACCCAACAATTTAGTGTCAGGTATTGTAATCATGTCTACAATTTTTCCAATAATTTATTTGATTCAGGATAATTTCACACTTTTATATTGACTAAGATTTCCAATAAAATTTTATATTGAACTTTTGATTTAATAAAGGAGTTGTCTACAAAATATCTTAAGATAAGTCTCATTGAAACACATATAAGTTTGTTAGTGTTCATTAAAGAATATAAATTTTATTTATTTAATGAATTCATATTCAAACCTAGGTTTTACATTTATATAATCCTCGTTATTAACTAAAATTCAAAATATGATGTTAAATTTTGTTGAAAGAGAAAGGAAATTAAAATTTTTGATGAATATTTATAATTCCTTATATTTAGAGAAAAAACTCCAATATCTGAATCTTATCTTGATCTACCCTAGTATTAGAGAGGAAGATAAAACAACATCTAGGGGTGAAGAAGGTTATCATAAAATTAAAGGTGTACATATTTTATAAGAATACAATGATGTATTTTCTTAGAAAATACCTGGACACCCCTATATCATGAGGTTCAATTTACAATTGATTTAATCCCAGATCCAAAACCAATACCAATGGCCCCCTGTGAAAGAAAAACTGTTGAATTAGTGAAGCTGACAAAACTACATAGGGAATTGAGTTATAAAGGATTTATTCTCACTAGTGTTTCTACCTAAGTAGCCCAAATTCCCTTTGTTAATAAAAAAATGTATCCTTGAGGTTATGTATTTATTATAGATAAATCAATGCAATTATGATAAAGAACAAGTATCCAATACCTCACAATAAGGATTTATTTCATCAACTTCATGAATCTTAATATTTTTTAAAAATTGACCTTCATTATAGATATCATTAATTACAATTATATAATGGAAAAATATTGAAGATAGCTTTTTAGATGAGGTATAGACAATATGATATTATAGTAATTCCATTTGGTTTAACTAATGGACCCTCGGATTTTATGGATATGATGAATAGAATATTCAAGGAACAAATTGATGTTTTTCTAGTGGTATTCATTAAAGATATTCTGGTATATTATAAAGACTATGGGGAACATGATAATCACTTGAGGATGTCACTCTAGGGTGGAAACAATTATATGGCAAATATAGAAATTGTGAATTATTTCTTCTAGAAATTTCTTTTATTTGAATGATTTCTTTAAGGATTGAATCTAAATTGATCATGTTAATAAAAAAATTAGTCCTAGAATAGAACACACCAAGTAACATAACTAAGATATGTAGTTTTATTGGTTTAGCAGGATAATATCAACATTTTCTTCAGAATTCATTCAGAGGAGATAACTTGTTAACCAAGCTCACAAGTAAAGGGATTAAGTTATTATGGAAAAAAGGTTCTACAAAATGCTTCGAATAATTTAAGAGATGACTAGTTGATGCTTCAAATTTGACTCTACCGCATGAAATAATGGGATTGTGATATAAAATGATGCTTTGAAGAAAGGACAAATTTTGTTTCCTTTTGAGAAATGATAAAGCTATCAGATATTCATTAAAGAAATTGAAGATTCTTGAACAAAATTATCCAACATTGGATCTTGAGTTAACAGTTTTAATATTTTCTTCGAAAATGTGGATACAATATCTTTATGGTCAATGATGTGAGATATATGCGAATCAAATGAATTTAAAATACATCTATTCATATAAATCACTCATTATGAAAAATATGATGTCTTGAGTTACTCAATGATTATGATTTATCAATACACTAATTTCCAGGAAAAATAAAAAGGTACTTGATTTAATGTGTAGAAACTAACCTGGAGTTTTGAAAAATAAGTGGATTGATAGAGATCTTAGGTTAATTTATTTAGTAAATATGGATATGGGAACTATTATGTTAGGGGAAACATCCTTCATTTTTCAAATTATTGTTAAACATTCTATATTGGAGACGATAAAAAGTTCCCAATATGATGATGAGTATTTTCAATTCAAAAGTAATGCTGCTATGGTTATAAATTTGGGAGAAAACATGTAGGAGGATAGAATTTTTAAATTTTGAAATAGGTTATTTGTTCCACCATTAAATGATCTAAAATGGAATTATTAAATGATATTCATAACTCAAGGAAACTTAAAAGGAATGATGTGATATGGTTTACTGATGATCGTCTTACAAAATTGTACCATTTTCAGTCTATAAGAGATAATTTACCTCTTGAGTGCATAGAAATATACTATATTAATGATGTTTTAAGACTTCATGGTGCACCTATATCAATGTTTTCAGATCGACATCACCCATTTACATATAAGTTTTAGAAGATTATTTAGAAGGATTTGGATATTGACCTTCACTTGAGTAATGATTAGAAACCTAAAATAGATGGACAATCTAAAAGGGCTATTAAAATATTGGAATAAATATTGAGATCAATATCATTTGACTTTAAAGGTATGTGGGATCGTTGTTTACCTTTGGTGGATATTTATATTATAATAGTTTCTATTCAAGTATTCAAATGGTTCTATATGAAGCATTATATAGAAATAGTTGTCTTTCTCCAACTTATTGTGATAAAGTTAGTGAAATGAAACTTATAGGCCCATAAAATTTTAAAGGAAAAACTAAAAAGGTAAATACTATTCTGGATCATGTTTAAACTTTTAAACTTAATAAAAGGTGCTATGATGAAAACCAAAGAAAGGATTCATAATTTAAATTGGGAGATCATGTATTTATGAAAGTATCTCCATTAAAGGGTGTTTTAAGGTTTGGTAAGGAAGGGAAATTGTGCCACGGGTATATCAGACCATTTCAAATTCTATAAAGAATTTGAGCTTCATTTTACCAGTTAGAAATGCCACAAAGTCTCTCTAAAGTTCATGATGTATTCCACATGTCATTTTTAAAGAAGTACATGCCAGACCCAACTAATGTACTCCCCTAGGAAGAATTATAAATGGAACTTGATTTTCCTTACATGGAAGAGACAACTAAGATTATTGACACTAGAGAGAATGTATTGTGAAATCAGATGACTCGAATGGTAAAATTTATTTGGAGAGACTATATAATTGAAGAATTAATGTGGGAGCATTGATTATGGTATGAAGAAGAACCACCCTCATCTATTTACAAAGAAATATTCATTAGAAAGGTTCATAAATAAATTATATAAAGTGGGAAGAATTTAATAATCTAATACTTTATGGTATGTATCTTTTCAAATAAATTCAATTAATTTAATAGCTTTCATTGCATGAAATGCTGATCTTATGAAAATAGTGATATACTATTAAATATTTTCATTCTTGTTGAAAGAGTAGTATGAAAATTTGGAATTGTAAACTGGACATTAGAATAATAACCTGACCTATAAAAATATAAATAAAAAATAGGTATATAATCAATGAAAATATAATTTCATGCACTGAGAAAATAAATGTTTTAACAATTTTAAATTAATTGTTGAAATTTTTGTGAAATTTAAATTTATTTATTCCATTTTATAATTAATATAATAATTTAAAAATAAAATTTATTTTAATAAAAAAAAATAAAAAGTTAATATTCTATTGTTTTATACTTATAATATAATTTTAGGTGGCCTTATTTTGTTTTTCAAATTGTAATAAAATCCGTTATTATTCTAAATTCAGTTTTTCTAATTAAATAATTATTTTAATTATAAATTAAATTTATCATATTTAGAAAATTATTTCATTAAATATAGTAAATTAATAAAATCGAAATAATAAAAAGGTTTTAGGGTTAATTTTCTGATGTTTTCAAAAATAGACGATTTTTTGTTGATTAGTGAAATACAGTAACTTATGGTATTTAAGATTTTAATCCAAATAATTGAATTTTTTAGTAATGAATGGTGTAAGAAACCATTATTTTGATCTTATAGAAACTATTTAATATTATTATCTACATGAATCAACACTATTTATAGTCTTGTTCCCAAATAATAATAAAATGAATAAAATAATCCAAAACACCCCTCTCCTCCCACTATAAATACCACCCATTATCCTCACACATTATAAGCTTTGATTATTGTCTAAAATATGAAAGAATTCCATCTAAATTCTATTATCTAAATAAAATATCTATTGTTTTTACACCAAGACCAATTCTAAGTTTTATAAAGATATTCTCATGGAGACTATATTCGAGAGGTAAAATTATTCTTCTTTCTCTTTTAATTTTTTTCCTTTCTTATCCTCTTATAATCTCCCCTATAAAAAGTGTAATGGTAACCCAAGTATGATATATATACTATAATTTCATTATTTTAATTTTATATTCATCATCAAATAAATTGTACTCTCTATTTAATTATAAAAATGAAAACATGGTTTGTGAGGTGCTGATTCACCTCCATCATCGATGATGAGTTTTAATTTTTCAATACCACCTTTAAAGATGGTCATAAACCCATTTTTATGGTTTTATAACTCATTTTAAGTGAATTTAAATTTATTTAATTTTCATGAAGAAGTATATGAACATAAAATAAAATAAAAATATACTAGTTCATGATGGTCGTAAAAACTGCCAAAATAAACAAATCATTTCCTATTAAAATTTTATCAGTTAAATCATATTAATACCATATAACCAAAATAATTAATGAGGACCATAAGAAGTGATACAAGTTTATTATTATCATTCCATTCCACTTCTAGAGTTTTCGTACATTTTACAAGAACACTTATAATATTACACAAGGGAATCGACCATAGAAGCATGAAATGAACACTGCCAAAACAAAAAAATTAATCGTTATAACTCATCTAATTGTCTGTAAATAAAATAAATAAAATAATAATAAATCATATATATTTTTAATAGATTCCGAATTAATTAATTTAGGATTTTATTTTGATTATCTAGTATATTAAGTAAAGGTGTATAATGCTTTCAGACATAATGTTAGGGGTTTCTAATCGTACTTTTATTTCGGCAAGACTTGCCTTATTCACCACTTATTATTGTGTGTGGTGTATGTATAACACCCATTTTATTTATGATCATTAATAAGTGAAGGTTTACTTAAATATTCAAATTAATTTTATCATGGATATGATTATTGTCTAAGTCATATACCATTTTAACTTATGATGTTTACTTTGAATGATTTTCTAATTGGAGAAATATTAATAAATATTTATCCTCGACTCAACCCAGTTATGTTGATAAGTAATATTGATTATTGAATTTAATAAATCAATTAAATAATCTATGATTTTTATGAAAATGCAGACATGGGTGGGGACCAGTTATAGATTTCCCCTTAATACATTTATTGGTTTCATGAGACAGAAAAGTTAGTGACTAACCCTATGTGATTTTTGAAGAAGAATGATATAATTCTCTAACCATATGATTTAAACATATTTTTAAATGTCTTGAAGGTATTGGTTCATGTGATAGATACAAATTGTCCAATAAATAATAATTTCCTTCATTTATTTGTTAGTTATTACAATCAATGATATTTTTACTATGAAAAAATATATAGATTCATTTTCACTCAGTTTATTGATTTAATGGCCTGGTATTTATAGTATTTACCATTTAATATTGATTATGAATTATTGATTATAATTTATATATTATTTATTCAATTATCTATTATATGTAACCTTTAATGAGGGTTTTAGCTAAACCTTTTATTTGTTTTCCTTCCCTAGGTTATGAAGATGAAATCATTTAATAAGTGCCAAGGAAGAAGTTTATTTTCCATTATTGTGTTATATGTTTAATTAATGAATTTAATATGGTAACCATGAATGTATTTATTTCTTGAATACTACTAATCTGATCAATCCTTTGTGATGTGAGCTCTTGTATATATGGAAAAGTAATGAAATAACCACCGAATATAGGCTAAAAGGGTTGGGGATGTCAAAAACCCATTTGAAAACATGATTTGAACAACTAAAACCATTCATATAATCGATTTAAAAACCCTAGGAAGAACACTAAAATTATAAAGTAATGTTTATTCATGCAACAACCGACATAATTATTGGAAATTTTTCGAAACTAGTTGGAAACCCCATTCACACCAAAGAGAGACCCCATAATAGAGAGAGAATACAACATCCATCAATATCAAACCCAATGAATTTAGTTTTAACCCACATTAGGTAAACCAATCCAATGTATGAATAAGAATAGAGGAAATATTGAAGAAAATACCAAGAATGTGGAATAAGAGAAGAAAATAAAGGCTTACTTGAATTTTCTTTGAAGATCCAAGTTCAAATACACTCAATGATTAAATCTTAATGGATCAAGGATGAATGGGGAGGCATGCATAGGTATTAGGAGGGATAATAGATAGATTTTACTATATTTTGGGGTAACATTCAAGTATGGGAAAATAGGAATTAAATTTTTTGGATTATCATATAAGACACTTGATTTGGTTATACATTTATCAAAACCAGGAGCCAATCGTATGACACCTCTATCCAAAGAGAAAATAGGCTTCATGGTTTTCATGGAGGTGTGAATTCCCATGCACCTAGCCCTGATCCTTAGGTTGAAGGAATTTAGTATTCTCATAGTTATCCCCAAAGATCCAAACACCCATGCTCTAGGCCATGTATTATAGAGATATCATCTATCAAGGCTGCATGGGTTCCACAAGGCTAGCGCACAATTGCAACTAACTGTGTGGCAATAGTTCTCCACCATCTGTATAACATAAAAACAACTATTTTCCTTATTAAATATTTAGAAAGCCTCAAACTAAATATGAGACAAAAAAATAAAAGAGAAAATACTTGAAAATAACACAATGGATGTGATACTTCTCCCAATCATGAATCCTATCTACCATAGTAATGTCAACCCAAAGTTAGATCAGGGAATATATATTGATACTACACTTCCCCCTAAAAAGTTTATTCCCATGACACATTCTCATCATTTACATGCTTCCAAATGACCGAAAATAATAGTATGTATTTCTCTCGATGCCATTTCACATGGGAATACACAATATGCACTGGTCTCTAGAACACAGAAAAATACATTTCCATCTCCAGTTCATCCCAATTAAACATGTGAGATGCATCTTGGTTATACTTATTAATCATTAATTCATGTAATATGTCTTGGATCTATGCCAAATAGGATGGAAAATCTTAGAGGTATGATACCATACATGTTCTCTTGATTTTCTCAAATAGTCAAAAATACCTCAGTGTCATCTTCCCCTATTTACCATAACAACAAAGACCCAAATGAAGAGACACCATTAGAAACACCTAGTAAACCACTAAAAAACAGAAGTCCTAATTTCACTAACTGACTTAAGATTTATGGGGGATTTGTGCCACCAATAATATATACCTTATTAAGTGACCCTTGTTAGACCTCTCTTGCAAAATCCTTAGTCATATCAAGTAAGTCAAGCACACTTTTTTCCAACACAAAGGTGACTAAAATGGATTAATATAGATCAACTCAAAAGTAACTATTGTAATAAATTAATTTCACTATTATTATATAAAAATTGGACCAATAAAAAATGGTTTAGACATGATCCTTCAAAATCCAACACACATACCTGACACATGTCTTCTACAATTTGATCCTCCCACTCTGTCTGAACATCCATATAAGGATGGTATATCATACGGAGTCTGATAAATAACCCAATTAAGTTATTATGTCCTTCCAAAAAATAATAGGTAAAATATAGGGTCCCTATCTATAATAATTGCTAATAGAATGGTATAAAGAACCACTATTTCCTAAACATATAATAGACCTAACTCATTCACATTGGTTTGGTATTTGATTAGAATGAAAGGGGATGATTTTCTCTGACTGTTAATAAAAACACATATGGAATTTGTTACTATGGTGCATGAGTTGTGGAAATAAGGAAATCCATGGAAACCTCATCCCACTTAGAGGTGGGGATCAAGAGTGGTTGGAGAAAACATGGGTTCCTATGGTGCTTCGTTTAGACCTTATAATATGTATAACACCAAGATACAAAGTCTTATATATCTTACATTCATTATAGAAAACAAAATATTTGGTTCACATCATAAAAAACTATGGTGGTACCATAATGAACGAACCACAAAAACTAATGGAAATATGCCATCACCAACATCCTAAAAAACAATGACAACACGAAGAAACCCTTGATGTAATGAACTCACTCGGAAGATAAAATTCGTTCTGTCAGAACCTCCCCGCCATTTTTAAACAATATATAACTCTGAAACTACTCATAATCAGGTTGTTCTTACAGAATTAGATCCAAAAGGAAGGTTGTCATCTGAACAATGCCTAAGAATTCAACTCCACTATTATCCCTGATTTCTACATACATAAGAAAAAAATACCAATAAATTTCCACTCATCACTGGATTCAATTAAGGATTTCATAGGTATATTTATTCTCAGGGAATCTACTTCCATGTTTCCTTTAATCGCTTAATGAAGATATAAAAATTGAACCATGGATTATACTCAACCCAATGATGCTACCTAATATTTAGATCCTTTTGTGAGAAAATGAATTTCAATAACTTTTTTCCCGAGTAGACAGAAAAATTCTCCCCAAAGAGATAGTGACCTCATTTCTTAAAGATGCATCATTTCCTCTAATTCCATGTGACAGAACAAATAATTCCATTTATGGGGTTGGAGTTGGTGGGAACCATTCACCACCACATGGTTATCCTTCATTAATGCACACCCAGTAAATGTACCCAAGTTATCACATTAGACCTCATATCCCTTTCTAGATTTTGACATGATCAAAATAGTTACAGTGGTCAGTCACCACTTGATAATCTCGAACGATACCTTACATTATGTGATCCCTTAGAACCATACACAATTCAAGGTATGTATGTTATTGGGTGAATTGATCCTAGAAAGATCCATTACAAACCGCCTACAATAACCTTATAATTCTATAAATATCTTAATATTGATAATGTTCTTCAATTTATCCCAGGAAATCACTACTTTGATATTCTTAGGGTCCACTAAAACCCCATGTTCTGAAATCATGTGGCCTAGAAGGTTGAATGCTTGGATCCCAAAGATTCACTTTGAGAGATTAACCAATAGGTGGTGTTCTCAAAGAGTTCTCTAGAATGATCATAATGTGCATATCATGCACTTCCTCTTCCCAAGAGTAAACCAGGATTTCATCCAATAATAAATAAATGAAGGACTTATGGTACCAATGGAATAATCCATTTATAATCTCAATGAAGTCCTTTGGGGAATTTGTAATCCCGAATGGAATGAACAGATACTCAATGCATCTATATAAGCTTAAAAAGGATGTCTTTGAAATCTCTACCTTCCAAACCCTGACCTAATGATACATGGGGAATAGGTCAAGCATGGAGAACCACTTTTCCCCCTTGATCTACTCAAAAATATCATCAATACAGGGAAAGGGATATTTATTATTTATTGTTACCTTATTTTTCTTCTTGGGGTCAATGGACAACTATAGAGATCTGTCAGCATGTTTTGAAAACTACATAGGGGAGCCCAAGGTGTGACACTCAGGGGAATAAATGTTTTTTATTACAAATCATCATTTTGTGGCTTTAATTTCCTCAATTTTGTATAGGATATGATACAAGGGAATATATATTAGTTGTGTTCCTAGTGCTAAATCAATAGTAAACTCCACATCCCACTTCATATAGAGACCTAATAACTCATTTGGAATCACCTTTAGGAACTCATATTCCTTCATAAAAATTCCTCCTTCATAACCTCTACCATCATTCTCTAACATGATATAGGAGACCAAGAAAACTAGATTGCCTAACTCTTGAGGTGAAGTTCCATCATGATCTGGTCGAGGATTCCATTCAATTTGAATAACTTGGGTACTTAAATTGGATTTAGTGAGGATAACATGTGAATGATAGAAATAAATATGTCTTATCAAATGAAACATCCACCCCATATAGAGGGAACGTCAAAATGGTCCATTTCTAAAACCAGGAAATCACATTCTATCTAATCCCCTGGTTGAGTTAGACAACATTCCAGACACCTAATACCATTCTGTCTCTTCTTTCCAATTTGAATCACAAAATCCATTGCATGTTGAATAATATTGGTCATAAATTCCATTATATAGTTATAAATAGAATAATTATAACTACCCATCTCAAACAAAGAAAAAATTTTGATGGTCTAATAAATAGTACCTCAAACTATTCTGATTCCTGGATCTCATTCCACTAGTTCTTGTTCTATATAATAATGTTCCTTCATCTATACTAATGTCTAAGACAGATTGCTAGAATGCATATATTCATTTTTTCGAATCTTACGATTAGAATTTATATCCATTATTCTATTCCTAAAATATTTATATCTCATATCACTTGATGAAACAAACTGAGTTGGTAATTCTAAATGGGATGAGAAACTTGTAGAACTTTAAGTCAGCACACCACTCTTAAAATAACTCTTTAAATTACCCAATTCGTCACAATAATTGTAGTTTCCGCGTTGTTGACCTCACCTATTTTGATAATCCCAATCTTGTATTCATATGTTTTGATAATCCCAATCTTGTATTCATATGTTTTGATAATCCCAATCTTGTATTCATATGTTTTGATAATCCCAATCTTGTATTCATATGTTTTGATAATCCCAATCTTGTATTCATATGTTTTGATAATCCCAATCTTGTATTCATATGTTTTGATAATCCCAATCTTGTATTCATATGTTTTGATAATCCCAATCTTGTATTCATATATTTTGATAATGCCAATCTTGTATTCATATGTTTTGACAATCCAAATTATGTGTTCATATATTATGATATTCACAATTACTGTTGATCTACACTTTAATTCTTTCAAATCGATGATCAAGTTAATAATAATGTTAAAATAATTTCTGATTTATCTTAATCTTGATTATCCATGTTTATATAGGTTTTGAAATAATTCTAAGTGAATTAGATGTGTTTTGCATAAGACAGTCAAGTGTAAGTATCACTAACCTGAACAGAGCTACCGATAGACAGAGAGCTACCGATAAGAGCTACCGATAAGAGCTATCGATGCATAGAGCTACTGACAGCCAAGAGCAACTGATGGAACTATGTTCATAGAGATACCGATAAGAGCTACCAATAAGAGCTACCGATAAGATCTACCGATGCATAGAGCTACCGACGGCCAAGAGCAATCGATGGAACTAAGTTCATCGAGCTACCGATAAACCGATAAGAGTTTGAAGAGCTACCGATGGAAGATCCTACACAGAGTCAACCGTACACGTCTACAAACAAACGGCAACCTATAATTAACTGTGGAGTCAAATCCTATATCCTCGACACTATTTTTTTATGACACTAACAGCTACATTTTTTACTTTTGATGCATGTAATGTTATTAAATGATTTCTGTTGCCATTTCAGGAAACCGTACCAAGTACGATTGAAAAGGATAATCATTCCTTCTTCTCAGTAAAAAATGCATAAAGACAACATGTATGTATTTTTGAATAAAAACAAGAGACTTGAAGAGATTGAGCATACGAGAACACACTTGCGATCAATCTCAAAACATGCCATGAACAACTAGAGAACTTTCACTCACAAGACTACTACTACCAGACTCCAGAACACAGATCATACATCGAGAAATCTATGATAAAGAAGAACTACACAGAACACTTCATTTTCTGAGCCGATAACCAAGCAGAACCTGGAAGCACTGAAAGAAGAAACGATACTCTGTTTTTTAGTCAAATACCAGAGAAGGATTCAGAACCATTTCTGATCAAATCCAAAGGAGTCCAGAGCTGCACTGCAATCACTAGAGGCATTCTAAACTCTATATCTTGCTCTAAGTGATTTAGTATTTGCATTACGAGAAGTGTGTGTAGCCTGTTAATTATTACACACACTGTCTCCTGAACCATAACTGGAGGATTTGTAAATCCTCACTCACAATCTTTACATTCTTTATTTCACACTGTGGATAGTGGTAGAGGTCGAGTGTGACCTGGACAGCTTTGAGCTGTTGTTTGTTATCCCACGTATAACTGTGGTAGAGGTCTCTTGACCTGAACAGTGTGATCACTGTTGTTAACCCAGATCCAGGGTGTGGATCACTTTATATAAATTTTGAGAGGACTAAGTCTCGGCTTGAGACTGAACCTCTTGGTTAACTCTTGTGTTTTTAGTTAAAACATATATCCATACTATATACATTTATTTCATATTCCGCTGCTATTACTTTGAAATATAATTTATTTTCAAAGATACTTTGATAGTTCAACTCGCAAGTGTTTATATTTATTATAAACCAGTAAGTTAGTTTCAAAATTTAATTTAATCATAAGATTAAGTTAACTAAGAATTAATCAATCTTTGAGAAACTAATTGAACCTTTATAATCTGTATAAATTCACTACAGTTTAATTTGTTTTTGAAATTGGGGGTTTTAATAGAAATTGTTTTTAGCAGAAATTTTAATTAGAACTCAATTCACCCCCCTATTGAGTGTCCACTCCGACCAACATTTGGTATCAGAGGTGGTTTTTTTTGAAAAATTTTTATTTACTCTATGCTTTTCAACTGTGATTTTAGTTGTATTCTAAAGTTCTTAAAATTTCTGTTCTTTCTAAATTTTTATCACTTTAAAATTTTTTTATAAAGGATAATAGACTTGAGGGTGATGCTACTAACCGACCACCTTTCTTTAATGGAAATAACTATGCTCAGTGGAAACATAAAATGAAAATTCATCTAGAAAGCATGAGTTTTGATATTTGGACTGTTATTGAATCTGAATACAAAATTCCCACTACTAATAGATCTACTTGGGATGAACCTACAAAGACTACTTACAATAATAATTGTAAAGCTATGAATGCTCTGTACTGTGCTCTAGGAGATGAATAATTCAACAGAATTCTTGCATGCAAAACTGCTTTTGAAATTTGGGATACCTTGGTTGTTTCTCTTGAAGGAACAAATAATGTTAAAGAAATGAGATTGAACACTTATACTATTAAGTATGATAATTTTAAAATGAAGTCTGATGAACCTATTTCTGACATGTATCTCAGGTTTAATGAGATAGTCAACACGATGAATTCACTCGGAAAAGCTGTTCCACCAAAGGAACAAATTATGAGATTCTTGAGATGTCTACCAGACCGATGGAGAGGCACATCTGTCTCAATCAAAGAATCATGTGACATTGCTTCTCTACCTGTCAAAGAGCTTATTGTCAAATTGATGATGTATGAAGAAGAGATCAAGGTAAACAAAGAGGAAGATTATGAACCGAAAAGAAAATCTGCAGCTTTCAAGTCTACTACATTGAAGAGAAAGGAGAAGAAGAAAATAAAAATGGAGGATGAGAGTTCAACAAGTGACAACTCAGAGTATGACAGTGATGCAGAAATGGCTCATATAGCCAGGAGATTCAAGAAGTTTTATAGGAAAAATAAATTCTTTAGGAAAACAAATTACAAAGGAAAGTATGATCAACAAGGCAAATGGAAAAAGGAATGGAAGAAAGCTGACAAGACTGATGAAGTTGTCTGCTACAAATGAAAGTGAAAAGGACATATCAAAGCAGACTGTCCAAAGTTAAAATTCAAAAAGAAATATGATTACAAAGATAAAAAGTACAAGAAATCCATGAAGGATACCAGGAGTGCTTCAGAAGACAGCACAAGTGATGTCGAATCTTCGGACTCTGAAAGGAATCGAGCCAACATGTGTTTCATGACAAATAATTCTGAGGTAACATCTGACACTCCTGTTTTAAATTCATATTATTCTGGAGATGATTCTGATTCAGAAAACATGTCAAAATCTGAACTATTTGAATATTGTGATATGTTAGAAGAAACCTGTAGTGAGCTTAAAGATAAATACAAAGGTTTAAATAAATAGTATGCTTTAAGTTTTAAGCATAAATCTGATCTTGATATAGAAAAGGAAAAGAATGCTCAACTATTAAAGGAAAATACAGAACTGAAATTGTCAAATGAGCAACTCAGAAAGGACTTAGAAAAATTCACAAATGGAAAGGATTCTCTAACTCAAATTCTAGGAAAGCAAGTTGCACCTAGATATGCTACTGGTTTAGGATACCAACCTGGACAGAGACAGTTCACCAAAAAATGATTTATTCCTAAGTCTGAAAAAAATATTGCTAGTTCCAGTTTTGGAAATTCATATGCTTCAACAGGATATTCATATTGCTATAGACCAAATAAAGTTTATCTTTCAAAATCTGTTACTTCTGTTAATTGTATGAAACCAATAAAACAAATCTGGGTACCTAAAGCCCTGATTGCTAACCTATCTGGACCCAAGAATATCTGGGTACCAAAGTCATTTCCTATTTAAATCTGTTTTATAGGAGACCTTCTTGAAGATATGTCACAAGAATATATGGTATTTAGACAGTGGGTGCTCAAGACACATGACTGGAGATTATTCTTGCTTCAAGAGCTTAATAAAGGTTGATGGAGGTCATGTCACCTTTGGTGACAAATCTAAAGGAAAAATCATCGGCCTAGGACAGATTGGTAACACTAACTCAGTATTAATTTCTAAAGTTTTATTCGTTGATGGACTTAAATATAACTTGCTTAGTATATCTCAATTATGTGATGATGATTTCAATTTCAAGTTTGAAAATGATTCATGTGATGTTTTTAACTCCAAAAATGCTTTAGTATTTTTTGATCTAAGGAATGAAAATGTTTATGCTGTTGATTTAAATTCTTTATCTAAACAAAATATTCCTTGTTTGAATGCTTTTCGTAAAGAATCTTGGCTATGGCACAAAAGATTAGGACACTGCAACATTCACTCACTTAGAAAACTGGCTAGGAAAAACTTAGTTAGAGACTTTCCTAATTTAGAATTCCAAAATGACAAAGTGTGTAATCCCTGTCAAAAGGGAAAACAACACAAAGATTCTTTTAAATCAAAGAAAGGAGTCTCAACTTCTCAACCACTTGAGTTGGTTCACATGGATTTGTTTGGACCATCAAGAGTTTCTAGTTTAAATGGGAAGCACTATGCTTATGTTCTAGTAGATGACTTCTCTAGATATACTTGGGTATATTTCTTATCTCACAAAAGTGAAGCTTATTCTTCCTTTGTTAAATACTCCAAGTCTGTAGAAAATCTTAGTGGACTCAAAATTAAGACCCTGAGAAGTGATCATGGCTGTGAGTTTGAAAATCAAGACTTTGAATCTTATTGCTTACCCAATGGCTACACTCATAACTTTTCAGCTCATAGGACACCTCAGCAGAATGGAGTAGTAGAAAGGAGAAACCAAACCCTTCAAGAAATAGCTAGAACCATGCTCAATGAATATGAACTGCCTATTTACTTTTGGGTTGAAGCTGTAAATACAGCTTGTTATGTTATCAATAGAGTCTTGATCAGACCTATTCTTAAGAAAACCCCATATGATTTGTGGAACAATAGGAAGCCTAAGGTTAATTAATTCAGAGTTTTTGGTTGCAAAGTCTTTATTCTTAACACAAAGGATAATCTGGACAAGTTTGCGTCTAAAAGTGATGAAGGAATTTTTCTGGGTTACCCTACTTCAAGTAAAGCTTATAGAGTGTTCAATAAGAAATCCAAATGTGTGGAAGAATCTGTTCACATCAAATTTGATGAAACCGATCCACATGAGCCTAAAACCTCTCTTGAGAATCTTGAAAAAGATTTGTATGTTCTAGACCTTAATGATAAATCCAAAGAACCTGTTATAAAAACATCCAGTTCTGGACATTTTCCAGAATCTGTTTTGGTCGAACCCGAACCTACTGATGAACCTGAAGTGTCTAGTCCTACCTTTACTAGATCAACACGAATTCTAAAGAATCATCATTTGGATGCTGTTGTTGGTAATCTTCATAGTGGAACACAGACTAGAGCTTCTCTAAGAAATCAGGTTGAACATCAAGCTTTTCTCTCCCAGCTAAAACCCAAAAAAATTAATGATGCTATCGTTGATGAATTCTGGGTAATGGCTATGCAAGAAGAGTTAAATCAATTTGAAAGAATAAAAGTCTGGGAATTAGTTGACAGACCTAAGGACACACTAACAATAGGCACAAAATTGATTTTTAGAAATAAAGTTGATGAATCAGGAAACATAGTTAGAAACAAATCTAGGATAGTTGCACAAGGATATAGTCAAGAAGAAGGCATCGACTATGAGGAGACCTTTGCACCTGTAGCTAGACTAGAAGCCATTAGGATTTTACTTGCATATGCTACACATCTAAATTTCATGCTATATCAAATGGATGTCAAAAGTGAATTTCTAAATGGTTTTATAATTGAAGATGTTTTTGTAGAACAACTTCCTAGATTTACAAACCCCCATTTTGCAAATAAAGTTTTTAAACTTTCTAAAGCATTATATGGCTTAAAACAAGCTCCAATAGCTTGGTATGACAGACTCAGAAACTTTCTTATTTCAAAAAATTTTACTAAGGGGATTGCTGATCCAACTCTTTTTATTAAAAGAATTTCTAAATATGTTTTAGTTGTACAAATCTATGTTGATGATATTATTTTTGGATCGTCTAAACATTCTTTATGTACTAATTTTTCAAAAAGTATGCAAAATGAATTTGAAATGAGTGTAATGGGAGAACTTAAATACTTTCTTGGATTTCAAGTATTTCAAAATGAAAATGGTATTATTTTGAATCAAAGTAAATATACAAAGGATCTTTTAAAACGTTTTGGTTTGGATATTATTAAGGAGAGTGAAAGTCATATGAGTACAATCTGTAAATTGGATACAGATGAAACTGGGAAACCAGTGGATCAAACCAATTATAGGGGTATGATTGGTAGTTTACTTTATCTTACTGCTAGTCGACCAGATATTATGTTCAGTGTATGTATGTGTGAAAGATTTCAAGCTAACCCGAATGAATCTCATTTTCTTGCTTTTAAAAGAATTTTCAAGTATCTCAAACATACTGTTAACCTTGGTTTATTTTATCCAAAAGGAAAATCCTTTGAGTTAATGAGTTATTCAGATACTGACTTTGCTGGTTTTAAATTAGACAGAAAAAGCACTTCAGGAACATGTCATTTATTAGGAAAATCCTTAGTATCTTGGTGTAGTAGAAAGCAGAATTCAGTAGCTCGATCCACTGCCGAAGGAGAGTATATAGCTTCTGGTAGTTGTTGTGCACAAATTCTATGGATGAAACACACTCTCCTGGACTATGGATATGATTTTAAGCTTGTTTAGATTAACTGTGACAACACTAGTGCAATAAACATCTCGAAGAACCCTGTATCTCACTCAAGAACCAAACACATTGATGTAAGGCATCATTTTCTGAGAGATCATTATCAAAAGGGTGATATTTCTCTTGAATTTATCGGCACTGAACATCAATTGGCCGAAATTTTCACAAAACCCTTAAGTGTGGATAGGTTATGTTACATTAGGCACGAGCTGGGTATGTTTAATCTTCACCGATAGAAATCCTCACCGATAAAAATCCTCACCGATAAAGCACTATTTTAAATCTCTTTGTCTGCCGGCAAAAATCTGAACTGTATTTTTATTTTTATTTTATTTTTATTCATTTAACTTATGATTCCTAAATGATAAAACTATGTATAAGCCGCTTCTCACTCTTCCGAACCCAAAAACATTTACCTTCGAACCTTAGAACCCGAACCCTCTGCAAACATGAGATCCCTCGAACCAGTGATGGAAAAAACCAAAAATCCTATCATCCGAGACGACTGTGTTGAGCCTAAAGAAAAAAGGAAGAAGTTTGAGCCAGAACCAAGTAGTGCTGTTAGAACTAAGTTAGGAAGGAGACCAGTAAATCTTCATCTGCAAAATAGAGCTATTGTGATCAAAAAAGAGCTGTGTGTAGACTGGTTTCTGACCAGCAAGTCCTTGGTGCTCGAAGTTCTGGAAGCTCAGATATGGGTAGACTGCTTTTCAAATAATAATGGTCCCTACTACCTAAAGTTGGTAAAATAGTTTTACGAGTTCGTAAGCCTTGAGAAGTTAAAGAATGAGAACCGAGTATCTTCGTTTGTAAATGGTAAAGTGATATCATTTTCATCAGTAGAATGGATTGATTGCTTAAAAGTTCCACATGATGGTGTGTCTGGATATGTATCAAGAGCAATGCCACGTACCAATGACATTTTTGATCATGAGACTGCGTTGAAAGAACTGACTGGTGATGGAACTCCAAGGAAAGTGGTTGCTGTAGAAATGGATGGAGAGAACATATTATAGTTCAAGTTTGTTCAACATGTGTTCAAACCAAGGAGAGGAGACTTTTCTAATTTCAGATATCAGGATATCTATCTCCTACATCTTTTGAGACATGATGTCAAAGTCAATTTGTGCAGATTGGTGATGAGTCAAATGGAAGATATGATAAGGCCAAAATCAAAGACTAATGCCCTATTCTTTGCTAAGCTGATTTCTGCAATGATCAAAGTGAAAGGGACAGCTGAGTCTCAAGATGAGACAATTGTAGTGAAGATCAACTTTTGTTATCACTACTACAGTTTGCAAATATATGAAGATTAATTGGAATCCGTGGAGAGGAGAATGGGTCAATGATGACCAAAAGGTATATGATAAATTTAATCCTGTGGATTATCATTCAAGGCCAAAGAATAAAAGAGATCCAGGTCTAGGACCTGATCAAGAGGAACCTGAGTACAGTGATGAGTCAGAAGAAGAAGAAGAAGATGAAGAAACTCCTATGGATGATGGAGGAGATCCTAACTTGCCTCCAAGCCCTGTTGCTGAAATTATGGCTTTAGAAAAGGAAGTGCTAGCAGATGTGGAGACACCTGCTAATGAGGAAGACCAGTAGGTCTCTGAGCATGTAGAAGAAGAAAAGAATGTCTCTGAATTATCTTATTCTGCTGAATTGAGTCAGAGTCCAGTTATTGGAAGCTCAGTTGTACCTTCTATGGATGAAGAAAGAGAAAGAGGAGAAGTTGTAGCTATTCCAGAAAATCATCTAGCTGCTACAGATATGGATGTTGTTGTGGAAGATTCTGATGAAGAAAGACCAGCAGAGAATGTAGTTGCTATATTAGAATGCACTCACTGAGGGGGAGCATCACACCAAGTTTGGAAATGTTACAGTGACTATCGAGTCTGAAGACCGGGTAGAAGACCCAGGTTTTATAGTCTTTGGTTTGGATTATCCTGATTCGGATAATGAAGTATCTTTGAATAGACCAAAGATTAGCTATGACATCAATTCTGAGTTATTACCTGCTGATGTGGTCCAAGTACATGATTTAGATGTGCTGAAAGAAAATCTCAAAGTCAGTTTTGTAGAAGAAGTAAAGACGATGGAATCTTTTTTAGTATCCTCGATTCAATCAGTCATGGCTGACTCTGTAGTCAGTTTAGCTTCTGAAAGAGTATCTACTACAGTTGCTCCTACTGATTTTGTTACAAAGTCTGACCTCGAATCCCTAAAGCATGAGCAGAAGGAATCCTTCAGTGCCTCTATTACTGAGATGAAGCACTGTTTTGGTGAAGAAATGAAGATGTTAGAAAGGTCTTTTGAGATTTCTCTTGGTTGCAATCTGTCAACTTTTGTGGGTAAGATAATGGAAGAAGTCAAGGAGTGCCACACTCAAACTTCTAGGCTAGAAGCAGATATTGAAGCTCTACGGATATCTGTTGTTGCCTTAGACTCTTTCATGAGTTCAAAATCTCAAGATGAAAAGGATTTAGCTTATGTGAAGAGTGTTGTAAGTCAGCTGGTCTCGGTGTTTGAAGCTTTCAAAACATCTATGAAGGATCATGTCAAAAATCAGGACTCTCAAATGAAAAATCTAATTAGTGGGTTGACCAAAAGCTTCAAAGAAACTGTATCCTTCTCTGTTGGTCCTCTAGTTCCAAAACCTGCAATTGATCTAAATCAATTTCGTGCTCTGATGAAGGAGGAGCTTGGTTCTATTTCAACTAGTGGCTCTGTGGACTCATCATATTTAAGTCGAGTTGTGCTGTCTACCAGGGATTCAGCCCGAGAAATAATGAAAATCGTCTAGGACTACATGAGAGAGGCCTCTGCTTCTCAAGAGGCAATCAAGAATAATGTGGATACTTATTTTGAAAAGTTTTATACCAAGCAACAACTGAACAACCATTTCAAACTTCTGCTTGAGAATCTAAAGTTACCTCTAGTGTCTCAGGCCTTCAGAGAGCAGGTTAGCAAGCTCAGGGAGCTTACTCATTCTTTGGATAAATTCATTGAAAATAGAGACGATTTTGTGTCTGCAATGGAGAGAGGAGGAAGCATTATAATGGATTTCAGAAACCTGTTGCTGCCCTTCCTGCATGTAGATGCCCGGCCGGTCATTGTACGTCCTGCTTTACCTACCTCTACCTCTACTGCGTCTTCAGTTTAGATGACTCCTGCTCAAGCCATAAGAAGTCTCACACCTATGATCACTCAAAGGACTTCCCAATACAGGCCCGACACTGTATCAGTTGTTCAGCCTCCTCTGATCATTTCTGGAATTCCAAAGTCCTCCCCAGTATCATCCACACCTGAATTCTCTTCTGATCCCACGGGAAAATCTCACATTGAAGATGTGGATTGATAAAGTGGCAAGGGTGTTTGATAGGAATCATTTTTTTTATTCTATTTATGTAATTTTTGTCTTCTCTAATACAAATGCCTTTCTTTCCACTATCTCAGTTTATCAGTTTTCTATGTTTGGTTTCCCACTTTTTGATTATCATAAAGGGGGAGAACTATAAAGAGGGGGAGAGAAAAATGGGGACAAATATAAAAGGGGAGAAATATGATCAAAGGAGGAGCCTTTGATATTATTTCCTCTTTCCTCTGATATTGTTTTCTTTGAGAAATTTGAATAATAATTTTATACTATCTAATACTATATTCTCACTATTTTAAAATGGCCATATCATAAGTTGTGATTATCAAAAAGGGGGAGATTATTGACCTCACCTGTTTTGATAATCCCAATCTTGTATTCATATGTTTTGATAATCCCAATCTTGTATTCATATGTTTTGATAATCCCAATCTTGTATTCATATGTTTTGATAATCCCAATCTTGTATTCATATGTTTTGATAATCCCAATCTTGTATTCATATGTTTTGATAATCCCAATCTTGTATTCATATGTTTTGATAATCCCAATCTTGTATTCATATGTTTTGATAATCCCAATCTTGTATTCATATGTTTTGATAATCCCAATCTTGTATTCAAATGTTTTGATAATCCCAATCTTGTATTCATATGTTTTGATAATCCCAATGTTGTATTTATATGTTTTGACAGTCCCAATTATGTGTTCATATATTATGATATTCACAATTACTTTTGATCTACACTTTAATTCTTTCAAATCGATGATCAAGTTAATAATAATGTTAAAATAATTTCTGATTTATGTCAATCTTGATTATCCATGTTTATATAAGTTTTGAAATGATTCTAAGTGAATTATATGTGTTTTTCATAAGACAGTCAAGTGTAAGTATCACTGACCTTAACAGAGCTACCGATAGGCAGAGATCTACCGATAAGAGCTACCGATAAGAGCTACCGATGCATAGAGCTACTGACTGCCAAGAGCAACCGATGGAACTATGTTCATCGAGCTACCGATAACAGCTACCGATAAGAGCTACTGATAAGAGCTACCGATTCATAGAGCTACCGACAGCCAAGAGCAACCGATGGAAATAAGTTCATCGAGCTACCGATAAACCGATAAGAGTTTGAAGAGCTACCGATGGAAGATCCTACACAGAGTCAACCGTCCACATCTACAAACAAATGGCTACCTATAATTAACTGCGGAGTCAAATCCTATATCCTTGACACTATTTGTTTATTACACTAACGGCTACATTTGTTACTTTTGATGCATGTAATGTTATTAAATGATTTCTGTTGCCATTTCAGGAAACCGTATCAAGTACGATTAAAATGGATAATCATTCCTTCTTATCAGTAAAAAAGGTATAAAGACAACGTGTATGTATTTGTGAATAAAAACAAGAGACTTTAATAGATTGAGCACAAGGGAACACACTTCTGATCAAGCTCAAAACGTTCCAAGAACAACTGGAGAACTTGCACTCACAAGACTACTACTACTTAGACACCAGAACACAGAGCATACATCGAGCAATCTATGCTAAAGAAGAACTACACAGAACACTTCATTTTCTGAGCCGATAACTAAGATGAACCTGGAAGCACTGAAAGAAGAAATGATACTCTGTTTTTCAGTCAAATACCAGAGAAGGACTCAGAACCATTTCTGATCAAATCCAAAGTAGTCCAGAGCTGCACTGCAATCACTAGAGCCATTCTAAACTCTATATCTTGCTCTAAGTGATTTAGTATTTGCATTATGAGCAGTGTGTGTAGCCTGTTAATTATTACACACACACTGTCTCCTGTACCTTAACTAGAGGATTTTTAAATCCTCACTCATAATATTTACATTCTTTATTTCCCACTGTGGATAGTGGTAGAGGTCGAGTGTGACCTGGATAGCTTTGAGTTGTTGTTTATTATCCCACGTATAACTGTGGTAGAGGTATCTTGACCTGAACAGTGTGATCACTATTGTTAACCCAGATCCAGGGTGTGGATCACTTTATATAAATTGTGAGAGGACTAAGTCTCGGCTTGAGACTGAACCTCTTGGTTAACTCTTGTGTTTTTAGTTAAAACCTATATCCATACTATATACATTTATTTCATATTCCTCTATTATTACTTAGAAATATAATTTATTTTCAAAGCTACTTTGATAGTTAAACTTGCAAGTGTTTATATTTATTATAAACCAGTAAGTTTGTTTCAAAAGTTAATTTAATCATAAGATTAAGTTAACTGAGAATTAATCAATCTTTGAGAAACTAATTGAACCTTTATAATCTGTATAAATTCACTATAGTTTAATTTGTTTTTGAAATTGGGGGTTTTAATAGAAATTATTTTTAGTAGGAATTTTAATTGGAACTCAATTCACCCCCCTATTGAGTGTCCACTCCGACCAACACGCTTTGACTTGGACACACTACCCATATATTCCCTAACCATTCAAAATGTTATCATATAACCAACCCACCACTAGTGGTTACAAAAAATGGATGTAGGGAAGGATATCCTGAACTACCACCTTCCCTCTTCCCCTGCTCTTCATGCTTCCTTTTGTTTTTAGATGAACCAAAACTATCATGACCCACTATAAGAGACTCCCTAAAAATAGCAGACATATTGGCACCATCACTCTTCATCATCATTCCTTGGTCAACTATCACATCATACTTCTTTATCGTAAACTAAAGAAATGAGAATTAATGTCAACCCGAACCCCATTTCAAAATGATAATCATTTAACTACTTATTAGAAACCACATCAAGTATTAAATAGACCAAATCTGTGTAAAAATTGGTGTGTTTAAATATATTATGATCCCATTTATGGAGATCGAAAAACTATATATTACTATAAAGGACCAAATTCCCATGGAAATACTTCTCATTTAAGACAACATTGAAGTCCTTCCGAACCATATTTTCTTGCTCCCTACCCTAGACCAATGTATTCCACCACCTGAAACTGGGACTTTCCAACATGAATGAAGTGCGTTTCAATTTAATTTCCTATGGAGAATCAAGAAACCCCAAAATCCTCTTGATATTCTCAACACCGTCCTCTGCCTCTTGGGGGTCCATGCTACTCCCCAAAGAAGGAGGTTTGTTTTTTAGATACTCTTGATCGTTTTCCTTTCCAAGACCTAGTTCATCTTTCATAGCATGATCTTTATTAGATCCTACACCCAAATCAAATGTTCAGAAATCAAAATCCATTGATTCCAAAAATCTATAAACAACTAGGGATGGATAACTCTCTCCAACCTATTCCCATGGTTTCATAGAAAGTCTTTATAGAGGTATGATGCAAAAAAATTGAGAAAACAAATAGAAACAATCAATACAATGTCCAGAACATTTTCATAAATAATCAATTTAAAAAAATTAAATTAAAAAACCCACGTCAAGAAAAATAATATGTCAAAAAACTCCACCCCCAACTCAGTGTCCATATACTGTCTATAACCTATACATCTCACCTAGATGAGAAGTCAAACTGAATCCCAGTCATCCCATGGATACCCAATGTCTATGACTAGTTTAGATGGCTACATACCCCCTAGAAACAAGACCATAAATCCTTGATGGTCTTAGATCTGTTTATCTAGAATCACTGAAATTAAGTGAACCAAAGTGAAAACCTACTATGATACCATTTTTTCACAAACTAAGTTGGTTTTCCATCCAACCCAACACCTAAATCGGTCTATGGCATGTCCGGAATGGAATTTGCATCCCTATAATCTAGGAACGAGTTCCTATACATCAAGAATCCCATTTAAAAACATTGTCACCCATAAGAAACAACCATAAACAACATACAAAAAAGATACATACTATCATAATAAATAACAAATACCACCATACATAATGAAAAAACATAACCCTTTAAAATTTTTAACCAAAAACCCAAATAAAGAGGGTAACTAACTTTACAACCAGGCCTCCATGTGTTTAATGGGTCAATACCCTCATGAAACCTCCATAAACACCTTCAATGATAGAAACCACCGCCACATAGATTCACCATCACCACCACTGGGAATGAATTTCCTTTAATTTCATCAAACATAAAAAAGTCAAAAAAAAATTGAGGTTGTATGAAGGGTGTGATCCAAATTCCCAGTAGGATACCTCTAAAAGATATTCTATGCATAAAATTAGATGACGAATTAACATGATGGTTTTTAATTAAAATGTTTAATTTTAAAATTAGACACTATTTGGAAATTAAAGAGGAAAAGTAAATGAGACAATATAATGAATGGTAAGAATAACATGATCAGTATAGGAAATCCCGAAGTCACTAAAGTTAGTAGTGTCCTAATATCCTTATACTATTAGTGGTCAAACCATATACAAGGAACAATGGCCATACTCAAGGCACCGACCGTCATCACCTGAATGTTTAGTTAGTGTTGTTATCTAAGTTAGGGAGACCAGGCCTAAGCATTGACAACATTCCTAAAATACTAGACTGAGTCTACCCACCA
Organism: Viscum album; assembly: GCA_963277665.1. Lineage (NCBI taxonomy): Eukaryota > Viridiplantae > Streptophyta > Magnoliopsida > Santalales > Viscaceae > Viscum > Viscum album. The sequence continues at coordinate 2,034,204,575 of OY728146.1, read as the reverse complement.
AGGTAACTATGATTCCATTCTACTCAATTTCATCCCCTATGTCACACAAACCACCTATTTCACATATAATAACTTAAAAATGGAAATTCACATTAATAATAAATATTTTCAATTGGAAAATTCTCATTTACCCCTTATACACATTAAAAACATTTGAATACATTACTTATACCTCTCCACCATTTATATAACCTATTTAAAAACCATAATAATCCACTAAAAAATCATGTAATGTTGATGAATGGAACCACCTACCACTTTCTTGTAAAATTTTCGAAATGTGTTGGAAAACACAACCAAGATAATGAGAGACCCTATAAAGGCAAGAGAACAACACATCCATCAAGATTCAACCAAAATAATCAAGGTTGAATGCACTTATGTCAACCAATCAACTAGCGAAATGAGAACCCGAGAGAGAAAGATGAAAATTCCAAGAAGAATGATAAACAAAACAATGTAAATGATTACTCGAAGGTTCCTAAAAGATATATGACCAAATACACCCAATTATTTGATACCAATAGAGCATGGAGGAATGGGGAGGCATGCCTAGGGATGAGGTTTATAAATGTGGTGATTTTTGGGTTGTTTGGGTTTACAATCGTGGATGGAGAAAAGGTAATCTCAAATATTATAAAGATCTATAAGGCAGCATGATTGGGTCTCATGGTTTGAAAACCCCTGCAACAACCATGCAAAAGCTCTATCCAAAGGGGAATGTGGACACATCATTTTCTTGGAGGGATCACAAAATCATGAACCTAGTTGTGTTCCTCAAGATCATCCATTTTCCTAGGTTCTTTGTTATCCATGGAAGTCGGCATACATGTACACTACTTAGAAAATATTATATCAAGAGAACAAAGTTTCTACTAACTATTTTACAAAAGTACACCACCTTAATTCTGACCCTAATATAGCCAGTTTCCTATAAAAAATCTTAGGAAATTAACACAATAAGTGAAATACAAAAAAAGAGTAAATACCTCAAAATAATCCAACATTTGTGACACTTAATCCTCATATTTATTTTATTCATAAGACACTATTCATCCTCATAAATGAAATCTAGTCCATTTATATTCCATCCTTTATTTTAATATTAGGTAAAACATTGTCATATATGTTTTAAAAGTGGAAAATGTTCATCTCTCTATAGAGATACATAAAAATTAATTCTTTTATGCTATAATTTAATATCGAAAACTCAAATATTAGTTTAATAATTTTATTTCAAACTAACAATGCATAGATTATATTATAATGGTTATGAATGGATATTTTTTTGTAATCAGAGTTTAAGTTATCTTTCTAACAATTTATGCTCTCTCTATGTGTATATAGACTCAATTTACATTGATATTTGTAGTTAAAATTTACAGTTTGAGTTAGTGGATGATAATTTGATATTATCCGAGCTTATGGATGGATAAATGTTATATATTACATCTTTCCAAGTATAGATGAGTTATTTTTACTAACAAATTTTGTATTTTATTTCATATATCATGCATTTTTTGGCTTTCATCTCCTTTATCACATTTCAGATATATTTTTTATTGTATAAAGTTTATAGATTATGATATTTGGATTGGGTGATGATTTATATTTAATTTTTTATGGTAAAATTTCAATGATATTATTATATAGTGTTATTATGGTTTTGATGTTGGGTGAAACATTGTTGTTATTATTGAGTAAATTTTTTCCGTAATAAAGAAAAGTGTATTTAATTAAATTAATTTCAAATTCAAATCATGAATGATTTATAAACATTTGTTTCATAAAGAATTACATATTTAATTGGATAATGTAATAGTTATTTCCCATTCCACATATTCTACATTGTTTGTGTCGTTATTTGTAGGAATAACTTATAGAATATGTTATTTCCTCTATTCTTTGTTTGTATAGATTCTATTTTTCTTTGACTACTTTCATATTCAAATTGTTTGTAATTAATTTTTCCATTTTGGATTACATTTTTTATTTAAATATTACTTTCTCCATGTAATAGAATGGATAAAATTTGTGTGTATCAAACGGATCGATCTTTAAATGACTTTTAAAATAATTTTTCTATTTTTTCTATTTTTTATTTAACAATTCTTAATTTAGAGGTCCTATACATTTTCAAAGTTGAATTGTGTTGGAAGACCTCAGTTATTTTAGGAAGAAGTTAGATACACTATAAAAAAGATATATTTCAAAAAAAAAACTATTATGTTTTTTATCAAAATGGATTGATTATATATTATTCTATTGTATATTAATGGAAATAAATAATTTTTTTAGAGAATTTTAAATTTTATCAGTTTCCCTTTTTTATTATTACAAGAATGATATTATGCCAGTTCCAAAAGAAAATGATATCAATACACATGGGTAAAATAATGAAGATGCCAATATTGAAACATAAACAAAAGGTTGAAAGGTAAACTATGTATTCTCCCACTATCCTCTTCATAACTACCACCATTCTTAGAAATATCAAACATAATACATTTATTCCGAAATTGTGAATAGGAACATAATAAAGGGGGAGATTAGATGCACAATATGGGTAAACATGGGAGATATATTGGCATAACAAGAAAATAATTGTATACAACATGAGAATAATATTGGAAAACCATTTCATGATAATAAAATATCATAATATTGAGTCATTGAATAAATATTGGTAGTTAATAAGACATGAATCATATGGGCATCAAATAACATGACCCATGAAATCATAACCATGGTATAAGTCATAGATTTGTGGTTTACATTTATGTTTAGATAATTACTTCCATATTTATCTATGATCATTTTTAAGTCTATCATAGTGAAATGTTTTCACTTCTCAAACCATCATTGTAGCCAATGTTCACTCTTAGGACCATCATAATAGATAAAGACCTATATAGAACATGGCTGACTCCCCGTTCCACTCTTTTCTATCGTATAAGATATAAATTATTACCCAATCCATTTTAGGGAGACATAGGTCCAACTCATCTCACAATTAAAACCACGTTTATGTGTGCCACAAGATCATAAATCATTCCTTATATCATAACATAGGACGTTAAATTGGTTTCATAAATATTTTATCATACCATTAAAATAAAAAAAAGATAGGTCTTATAATCAATCATTATTTCAAAATATCATAAACTTTGTAAAAAGAAACACATTTCGTAGGAATTTTATCATGGTATAACCCATATACGAGAAAGTGGTTTCATAAACTTCATTACATAAAAAAAATCCATTTAAGAAATGAATAAAATTGTCATCATTAGAACATATCCTTATTATTTCATAGATAACATCAAGAGAAGTCATCTTAGATTGAAAGTGATTTTCCTCAAACATTTAAAACATTTATTGAGGAAAATATTCATTACACATTCAAAAAATACTATTTAAAACATAACCCCTATTGAAAAAAATATTCATAGAAAAAATATCGATAACTTATAAAGGATTCTTCAAATAAAATAATGGGCATGATGATGGGATGATTTTTTTATGTTGTTCGCATTAAAAAAATTCCTTTCACATTTTTGCTAAAATAAAAACATGCAATTTTTGGAAAATTACCTAAATATTCCATTATGATTTTTTAAGAAATTAATACTTTCATAACAACTAAATTAAAAAATAATTGGCTAATAAAAAAAAATTAAAAAAAAATTAGAAAACATGGTTTTGAGAGAAATATAGTCATATTTTATTGAAAACATTTTCTCAAAATTTTTAAGTGCCAATGTATTTAAAAATGGTATTATTAAATGATAATATAACAAATAAATAAAATAAAATAAAATTAATAAGATTCCTATGAAGTGGATTATAATATTTTATCATAAAAAACAGAGTCGTAAACAATCTTGATAAATGATGAGATGATAACATAAAATAATTACCACATAGATAATAATGAATCACGTTACCCATGTAGGAATAACATAAAGGGGGAAATATAATATCATGAGGGTAAAAACATTCATGATATATGATTTAAATGTGCTCTATATACACCTCATGTTATAACCCTAAGTTTTTATATACCTTTTTTTCAAATAAATTTAATTTCCAGTTATATATTAGAATTTACTAAGTCAAACATTCATTTCATACAAAACTGAATTTTCAAAAGTTACACGTAACACCAACTTGTGTATGATACATGAAACATTGAGTTGGAATATGACACATGAAACACCCAGTTTCTAAGAAACATCGTTTTTTGTATTTATTTAAATGAGATAATCATAACTTGGGCATTAAACATAGTTACAAGAATTATAATAACTAATTTTAAAATATATTTCATATTTTTTTTATATAAATAAATTATATTGATAATAAAATATATGATTTTTGGTCAAGTCCTTTTATGTTTAAAAATTCTATTTTCTCTAATAAACTACTTTTAATATCCCTCCCAGAAAAAAAAATAAAAGTAATTATATATATATATAATTAATTTTATAAAATATAATTTTTTTTTAAATTTATAATTTTAAAATTTACTTAGAGTGAATTATTTTTATTTTTATGACGAACATCATTTTTGTATGAATAGTTAAAAAATTCAGATTTTTAATTCAAAACTTCATTTAAATTAAATTAATTTAAGAGGTTAAATTATATTTTAAACAGGTTTCATTATTTAATTAGAAAATATTTTTAACAATTAATTCAATTTTTGTCATTGGGACCAATTTCCATTGAATTTTTATATAAAAACATAGAAATTTTTTAATCATTTTTACTTTGAAAGCATGTATTGTCAACCCAACTACAGAATTAATATTAAATTTATTTCATCCAATTATATGACTATAATTTGAAAACAGGTATTCAAATTTTGTAATCATCGTGTTTTTTAAATTCTAATAAACTCAACTTTTTTTACGACAAATATTGGTGAAAGTGATTAATGTTAATTACAACAGTTAAGAGAAACATTTGGTTAAAAAAGTAAAAAACCATAAATATAATCATTAATCAGGAATTAACCTTCCATTATTGAGCTTTGTTAGTATTTTAGGTATTTTGTTTGCTAAAAATTTGGGTACACCTAGTATGTTTTCAAAAATTCCATGTGTGTCATTTCCCTTCATATTGAATGGCCACCACCACCACCCACTTCCTCACACCTCTCAAGACTATTATGTGACCCGATATCTACTCACATAAGCTCCAAATATCCCTACCATTCCCCTATAATCCTTACATTAGGTAGAAGGAAACTCAAGGATGCCTTTTCGTACAAACCAAAAGGATTTACCATATTAAGAGGAAATATGTTCTCTCAAGCTCATTTCTTTTATTTTCCTCTCCAACCCCTCCACACTATTTATTACATTATTTAATGAAAACACCATTATCCTTAATATAATATGATTTATTTATTCTATGTTTTATACCTAAACTAACACACACCTCTATCTAATTTATATTGAAATTACGATTTATGGGTACATTGAACTACCACCTCACTAAATGATGATTGTTCAATTATTCTTTACCACCTCTCAAGGTAAAAAGTATGATATAAAATATGTTTATAAATGTAATATATTATATTTATTATTTATTTAATCTTATTTATTAATTTTAAAAAAAATATTTTATACATTCTATTTGGTGTAATTACGATAATTTCGTTTGAGGAAGTATGGACTACCACCCCCTCAAATCGATGTGATTCATTCACACACTACATGGAATGTATTAAGAACTGGTTTAGTGAAATCATTTGAAATATATAACATTAAAATACTATTGAAATTATATTATATACATATACACTTTTATTTCATGTTACTCCCTTTCTTTCTATATGATGATTAAAACAGAAACAATGTTTATACGTAAGTACGACTTACCGTCTCCTTGAACAGTGTATTCCATTTCATACTTCATTATGATATAGATTATTATAATTGAAATATACTGTATTTTAATCATATTTATATAATTATTTATATTTTTAAATCATGATATATGTATAAGGACCAATGGTATAACAAATTAAGACACATACGATGAACAAAGAGAATATTACCCAAAGTGAAAACTTAACATAGGATTCTTAACAAGCAGTTAATATAAGGTCATAATCATACCATATATGGTATTATATATAAGAATATAATTCTGTAGATTATTTAAAGTAAACCTATATTTATTATAATATAATTGTATTTTATTATTATGAGATTCAATACACAAGGTAAGAGGATTTCATCTCACTCTTTACTCATAAGAGATACAAGCTATGTTCACAAATCTTTCCTTTTATTTGGTGTATATACTACCCATGATTATGTTAAATGTATCTTACAACTAAATTTATGGTTATTAATAAATATGTTTTATTAAATTTCATTCATGGGGTTTAATTTTCAATAGTTACTAAATTAGTAAAAATGATTCATCTTAATCTGACTTCTATGAGACTCATGTTTTACTATGCACCAAAACTATTTTTGGAGGTATATATAATTCCATTTTACATGTTATAGAATAAATGTCATTATTTCTATGATATTTTATGCTTCATTTAATCTCATTCTCTTACATGGACAGTATGATCCTATGATACTTCATTATAATAGTTAATTGAGATAATCTAATCGTTGTTAGAGGTCATTAAGAATTATGCTTCGGTTAATGAAATAATTTAATCTTTATCTCAAGAATAATAATGATTTTCTTTCTCATATATTATTCATGATATACTCTTGTTCTAGATCCAAGTATTCCATACGCTGGTACTTAAAATAATTTTTTATTCAAAATCTAACTGTCTCTCTCTCTCTTCGATCAAAATCATATTATATTTAAAGCCATGTTTTCAGAAATGTTTTCCAAAATGTTTTCAAACATTCATTTAAGATCGTTTTCAAGGGAAACATATTTCATTTTTTATTGTTTTAAAATATTCCATAATTATTTTTCAAGTCTATTTTCAATGAAAAATGTTTCCAAAACGTTTTATTTAATAATAAGAAAATTTATAGAATAAAGGATGTTTTCTTAAGAAATATTTCTAAAAGACCATTCAAAAATATTTCCTTTATAAGATAAAATCCATTGGTTTTATGCATGTCTTTGTGGGAAAATTATTCAATTTTTCCATTTGTATTATTTCTCTGAATGGATTATGTTGTGATGTCATAATGTTTATAAAACTAGTTTCTCTTTCATGGGGTATATTCTCTTGGAACCCACTTCTTTCTATGGGTTATGTTTATTATGAAATGATTATGAAACCTTTATTGTTCCCCATATTATGATATGATTACATGTTTATAATACCCATTTCATTTCATTGGTTATGATATGAATATTTATTAACTTGTGGAACATGTATGAATGATTTTAATATAAGATAGGTGGGACCTATATCTCTCCACAATGCTTTGGGTAAAGATTTATATCTCATTAGATTGTCTAAGATGGTCTTGGGAAGGGACCACGACTATTAAGATGGCCATGAGACTGAACCATGACTACTATACTAGTATGAGGAGTGAACTCATGCTACCAAGAAGTACATGGGAGTGAACCATGACTACCAAGATGTTATGGGGAGTGTAACTTTACTACCATGATTATCTTAGTAGTTAAGCCTTGGATAATATGGAAATAATAATATATTCTTATGTGTCTTCCACAATCCCATGTTTTAATCCTATGTTAGGCTTTCATGGATTATTATCATTATTTAATTATTATTAATGTCTTATGAACTACCAATATTTATACCATGATTCCTACTAAAATCATTTTTATGCTGGGTACGATCTTATAATTTCATGATCATGTTATTCTACCCTTATGCTCAAGTTTATTACTAAATGTCTACCTTGTTTACCCTTACGGAGGATCTGAGCTCACCCATTTTTGTGTTTCATTTATCCAAGGTTATGATGATATGTATTATTTTTGAGGTTTCTAATAAGTTTTTTATTCCAGAAGAACATAGTGGGAGATAATGCAGCTCATTTATGTTCCATAGTTTATGTTTCCATGTTTACAAAAACCCAAGACCAATTACGGTCTAGTAGCATCTCCTTGTCTAGTGTTTAAGTATTAAAAAAAGTTATGTAATGTTTATGTTTTGAAAAAGAGGGTCTTTATACCTCATGAAAGATTATTGGTGCATAACAAAATTGACACCTCAAAGAGGGAAAATTTTGAGAAAAATCCATCACCTTAAATATTTCATTCCATCTTTCATGTTCACCCCACAAGCATAATAAATATATTTTTATTCTAAATATATGATAGAAACATATAAATATATATCAAGACAGGTATAATTTAATTATATCCTTTTATTACATTTTTATTAATAATTGCATTTGAAATTTATATTTTAGGTAATAACCGCTTTGTTTTTCATATATGTTTTATTTTTTTTATTTTTTATTTCCTCTTAAATAATTAAATGTTTGAACATATCAAAAAATTTATACATTTCATAAATATCATATATATTCAGTATATATATATTTTGAGTAATCCATAAAATTTAGAAATAGAAAGTGAAATACATAGTTCATAGAGATGGTAGGTCATAGGTACACATAAAAACTTTTTCTATGTTGTCATTAAATTAAATGAAATAAAGGTATATGATATATTATCCTTCCATAATAGTGGATATGTCATCTGTATCTCATATGTTCATTAAACTCATCCTTAATATATAACAACCATACTATTTGTTACTCATTAATTCAATATTTTTCACATAAAAGTACCGATAATAAAATATTTATGATTGATAATTCTAGTGTCTTCGATAATTTGGTACATTACATAACATCATCAAATAAGGAATACATTATCCTTATTGAAAACTTTATTAACATTATCATTCATAAAACTGTATGGGATTGCCTGGGATATATCTATGAAAGGGTTGATCTATAAATCTTGATAAGGGAATAAAAATGTCATAAAATGAATAAAGTAATACATGTTAGATTATATAAAAATTAATGAAGCATAAAATGGGTTAGAATCATAAACATGAAAAATGAGGTATTATATATTATGATAACATAAATAGAACATCGGAAATGTAGAAACAACATAAAACACTACATCATAAACATAGGTCAAGGATTCCTGCCATAAAATGATGATAGGAGAACTACCATAAAAGAATAAGGTCTACTTTCTATCTCAAAAAGATGTCCTAGGAGACAAAAAAATACTTAATGCATTAGAGTGATATATTATTCTGGGTACACCTGTCACATTCATTTCATCCCCAAGCTTAAGTGTTCCACGTAGATCAAAACACGTGGAATCATCACAATTATTACAAGATAAAAGAGTGTGCAATAATTATATTTCAGTCCAAAATCAAATTATTTTAGTATCATAAATTTCAACACCCTTGATAGGAAATTGTTATGGGTAATCGCTACATAATTGTTTGGCATGTAAAACCACAATGTAATTTTGGTAGCATAACAGGAGAGTATAAATGTCAATACAATCGATTTATGAAAGTATAAGGGGTATCTTATCATTTAGGAATCATAGGGGTGGTTAGGGGGTATGTAATATCATATCCAAAATTTAGGAATTAGAGAAAAATGGAATAAGATAAAGAAGATACATGAATAAACAGGAGAATGAGAAGAACTTGTAACTTTAGAATGTAACTTCAAATGATTGGGATGAGCTTTTTATGTGTTTGGGGGAACCTTTGGAGGACTCCTGGGAGAGGAGGGATGATTACAGACATGATCTATGTATTTTCAGTCAAGAGAAGTGGGAGTTTTGGTGGGATTATATTGGAATTGAGTGGGGAATTATATATTATTTCTCAAACATATATTTTTGGACTCCATATTATAAAATAACAAAAATCATAGTCCTTCCCATTGTTTTTTCCCGTGGTTTCTACCAAATGGAAGTGGATTTAATTTTTTTATAATTCCGAAGTCCTAAATTAATTAAATAACACAATTGATGATGTGGAAGTGGCTCATACTGTTAAAGAAATGGTTTTAAAACCATGAAAAATATTAATAGTTTTGGAGGATTCATAAAGGCTTCATGAAATTAATCAAATAATGATAAAATGATCTTATATTAATGTAAAAAATATATATTTTCTCAATTATACCGTTAATTTTATTAATTACATCACTTTTGGGTCTTCATGATGTCATAAAACATACCATTTTTTATACGGTATTAATTTTACCCAAAATTTAGACTATCTCTAAAAATATGAAAAAATAGCCTTTGGATAATTTCATCATTCTGATTCAACAAATTAATATTAATTTTATTAAATTAGTTATCTAATTTTTTTTATTTTATCTTTTAAATTAAGAATCAACATAAATGGATAAATACGAGGGTTTTTTAAATAATTGTTTTTGAACCCAAATAAAAATTATAGTTGACTTCATACAAATTATATGATCATTAAAATAATTAAATATTATTTAATAATAATATTTTAATAAAATATTATTTATTTCAAAAATAGATTATTTCATAAAAATAAAATTCTTAATTGAACTTGAATACAATTTTAAAATATGATTTTTGTTTTATTTTATAAAAAAAATTCATTTATAAAGTATTGATATAGGAGAAAATATTAACATTATTATATTGAAAATATAGTATAAATTTTCATGTTAATATAGTCCTGATACTTATCCATATAATACACCCCAAGACTTTTTAGTTTAAGATGAGTGACAGTGAGACTTTTAGGGGATGGTTCGGCGTATATGGTTTGTTTAACGTCTTGAAAATTGAAAGTATGAACATTTTATCTAGTAGTGTGTATGTCAGGAAACAACAAACAAAAAATGGAATATAATATCCAAAGACTTTATAATATATTTACTATTTTAAAAATTTAATATATTATATAGCTTGAGTTACACACAAGAGAGACTTTGTTTGGTAGCTTGTGTTACATGCATGATCGAGTTTTACCAAAGAATAATATATTATTAAAATATTATTATTTAATATAATAAGATATAACCTAGTCATTAATTTAGTTATTATTAATAGGGCTAAAAATATTATTAATATATATAGTCTTCAAAAATATTAAAATAATTCATTTGTTACTAATTAATTAGAAATGAATATAAGAACCAATTGAATCTAAAGGGAATGTTTTTATATAGAACTTTTTTCATTATCACAATGTTTTTTTCGTAATAAATTAAATTAATTAAACAATTTGAGTGATATTTATAATATATATATATTATATATTAGATAAAATATTTTTGGTATTCATCCAATAAATTTGATAGGTATGAGATACGAACAAACCCAATATTATAAAAAACATATATTTTTATTAAGGATCTTATACAGACATTTAATGGAGAAACTATTTCCAATCAAATTTTTGGAATATTAAAATTATTATATCTCAAAATAAACCTAGTATTTAAAATTTCATCAAAAATAGCTTATGGTGTATTTTTTGTATTTTCCTGCAAATTTTTATTTTTTAATGAATTGTGAATAATACTGAATTTTCACTCAAAAATACTTTTTCATATACTTTATTTTTAATGTTAAATTATATGATTTATTGCTTTTAAATATTAAAGAGATAAATTTTATATAATTTAATATAGTTTAGGTTGTCAGAATAAATTTCCCTTTGAAATTGGATATAAAATTTTGAAAAAAAATTATCATTTTTACTCTAAAAAGCCACATTCTCATCCCACCTGCAAGATTAAATTTAATTTAATTTTTTTATAATTGGATTATGGGAAAATGGATTTAGTATTTGGAATTAGAATTATTTATACATATTGAAAATTGAAACTCATTTTTTTAGTAAATATATTTATGATAGAAATTAAAATTAATTATAATGGTTAAGGTGAAATTATGCTTAACAAGAGCCTAAACCTGAAACATAAGTGAAAATTTACCTTCAAAATTTTCCAAAACCCATTGTATGTAAAAAATTATAACCTTACTCATTTTATTTAGTTTTTTCCATTATTTTCTAGACATCTGAAATGCAAAAAACCTGAATGGAATTTCCTTGAAAAAAAATTAAAAGAATGTCACTCATCCTCCACTACAAAAAGGCACTCAGGCCTCCCACTTCCCCATGCCTATCATGACACATTGGATCGAACAATATCAACCCAAATAGATTTTAAAAATACCTCCCTCTAAACCTAGAATCCTCAAATTGTTCATAAATCCATCCAAGTAATACATTTAGTTCAAACAAAAAGATATTACCCAATTAAGAGGTAAAATCCTTCCTCAAGCACTAGTTTTTTTCCTTCCCCAATTTTTCAATTATCATTATAACATTAATAAATAAAATCTCATTTTTCCTCAACATAAATAGATATTTTTATGTTACGTTTTCTACCTACTCTTACACAAATTTCTATGTAATGGGTAACATACTTACTGTTCATGTGTAATGAGAACAACCACCTCAACAAAAAATGATTTTTTGTTATCACTTTACAACCTATCCTGGTGGGAATTATGGTGGAAAAACTATTTATATATATGATATTTATGATATTTATAATTTATTTAATCTACTATAAATTTTATATATAACGTACATTTATGGTTTCCTTTTTTTAAAATATGATAACATTATTTTTGGAAATATGTACTACCACCTCCCAAAAGTGAGGGGATTCGATCACACGATACATGGAATTTATAAAGGATGGTTTTAACTAAAAATATGTGAAATTAAAAATATATATGATATTTTCGACATAATTACGTTTCTTAAAATATAATATATATCATTTATTTATTACCATTTCAAACACTTAAAAAGTGATAACGTTAGTTATGGATGTGTAGACTATTGCCTCCCCGACATGATGGGATTCATTTTACATCACAAGAATAATAATAATTATTATTATAATTATAATAATATATTTTTAAATAATATGGTATTTATGATATAATTATCATTATTTAAATATAAATCTTACTAACCTTCTTTTAATAAAGATCTTTCAAAAATGGAAATATTACTCATGTGTACGTACGTCCTACCATCTCCATCATTTTAATGCGGGTTCACTTTTCATAAGATATTTAATTATTTATTTTAGAAGTATAATTGAATTTTAAATATTATAATTATTTTATGATCATTATTCCGGATATGTTTTATAATGACCCCTTTGACCATAATTGTTCGACAAAGCTTATTTTTGATAAATAAACTAAATTTGGTCAAAACCCCTAATGTAAATATAATTGTTTAAGTAGTTTTATACAACATGGTAGTAATGGAAATAAAAATTATGATAAAAATGAAAAATTTTCTGAGGGAATTAAATAATTAACACAGGGTAATTATTTCAGAATATAAACACACATGAGACAATTTGGACTCAAGGTAAGGGATTATCATCTCAATTTTTACATCTATGAGATATCTGTCATATTCACCACTTTATTCTTTTTTTGTTGTGTATATATTTCCCCATTTGATATATTATATCATTAATCATTTTATATTCATGGTATTTGAATCTTTCATTTATTGTTATTGCTTCATGAGGTTTATGATTTAAAATGATATAAAGTGGTATAGAACACTTTTTAATTTTTTAATATTATTTACCTCGGGAATAATTTTAATGATATTTCATTTTCATTTGATAAAATTACATAACCATTGTTCAACAAAAAATTGCATTTTCATATCATATCATAACTAATGAACTTTTCAGTAGGAGTACAATTTTTCTACTCTTTGGTACTCAGAATATTTTAGAAAATGTTTTTAAGAAAACTCAACTTCATTCTATCTATAGTAGGAGAACCTATTTTCTACTAAAAATCATATATTTTAACAATGTTTTCAATAAATTGGTTTTTAAGATTTAAAAAATTCATTATTAATGAAATTTTTACCCTTTTTCTCTTTTACCATTGTTTTCAAATAAATATTATTATCACTTTCTAAATAAGACATTTTTCTAAAAAATTTACTATGAAAAACAAATATTATTTTTACCTTGTATGACATATATTGTTTAACTAACCATAATTTATTTTATGATTCTTTTTCATATTTAAATGTTTTATTTTTCATGAAAATTCATTAAATATTTATTTTCAAAGAAATCGTTTTTCAAAATGCTTTCCAGAACAGAAGGATTTTTTTCCGCAAAGATGTTTTAAAAAAATCATCTTATTGTATTTCAACTCCTTAGTGACCACAACCATTTATTTTTACTCCACTTGGGATATGTTTTATTGATACCATCATTATTATTCATATGGATGGTTTATGATTTATATCATTAATGATATTATTGAAATTCAATTCCATGATTCCTTTTTTCCCTTTAAATATTCAATTTCCTATGATCATTGAAAATTGAATTTAACATCATTGTCCATATAGACTATTAGGTATATGTTCATTTCATAACCAATAAATTTTATTTCATATGGTGTTCAAATGGAATGTTGTTTTATTATTTGGTGAAATATTGATAAATTTGTATCCTCTACTCCATAAGGATATTTTATAAGGAAAATGGTCATTTAATTAAATTTATTATTTGAAAAGTGATAAATTATTTTGAAATGTAGGTATGGGAGGGGAATGGAATTTATATAGCCCATCGATGCATTAGTAGTCTCATGAGACGAAATTATCTGGCAAGATACCCATCATGTGTGCATCTAATAAGAATAGATGGGTTTCTACACATATGCATAGAATTTCTTGAGAATAGATCTTGATGGTATAATGGTTCATATTCTAGATACAAAGTTTCCAATAATTAATCATTTCATTTTTTTTGATTAACTTATTACTTATCCATGATAGTTTTTGTCTATATGTCTATTGTTGAATTTCATTCTTAGTTCACTGATTAAATGGAATGTGTTTTAGTTTCTTACTTTTTCATACTGGGTTTTCCTTATCTAGTTATTTAATTGCATGTTTTCTTAGTTACATACCTTTCTAGATATATTGTTATCATTGAATTGTTATAACTTTTTTTCGTTACCTTTACTATGAATTTTTTTACACCCTTATTATGTTTCATTTCCCTAGGAATCCAAGAATCCTATTGTAAAGATATCCAGGGATATACTAGATGTAATAAATTTATCCTCAAAAGAAAAAAATTATGTTGTAATTATTGTATTAATTTGTAATACGATACCCATATATGTATATTTTTACTAAGGCTACTAAACTCTTCAGTCCTTCAGGATTTGATTCCTTTTCATCATTCCAATGTAATGATTGTGAACACTAGATCCGATATTTCTAGGGTTGGGCTGCTACAATTGGTATCTAATAAAGTTTAGTAGGAACATTGGGAATTATATTTAGGGAAAAAAGATTAGATAACATAACCCCAAGTTAATATTTGAGGATAAGTATATTAGAACACCCAAGAATTTTAGAAAAGTTGAGATTATGTGGGTATTTTTACAAGTACATCCTAATACGGACACAAAAAGTGGATGTGGTTCTGAAACAGATGTACATAAGAATAAAAACTTTAACAAGTTGCACTGACCCTTACTCTGCATCACCTTTTACATGACAATGGACATTAATTCACACCAGGATTAGCACTGCGAAAGGAAATTCTTAAGATAACTGACATTTCTTTCCTAAACCAGTACAAATGGTTTTGACAATGAATATGATTGGTTAAATCTAAGATGTTTTATACTGAAGATAATTTGTCATGATTTAGATATCCTATAAATGAGTATAAGTTTTTCTATAACTATTTTTACTCAAACTATTCTTTTAGGTTTTAGTCAATGGTTAGTACTTAAAGGATTCAAGTTGTCATTGAACATTAAGGGAGAGCTGGTGATAGTAATCAAATAATTGAGGTATTGATAGGTGTGAATGTTATCATGTTTATTCCCAATTATTTTTCCTTAAATATTATTAGTAAAAAATACTTTAACAAACTCCAGAACTCACCAAAGAAGAGAAGGATTGAGTTTTCTAAGAGCTCAAGTAGTAGAGACCATGGAGAGAAGTAGTCTTGATTTACCTCATGTAAAAAAATGTGGAAGGATACACCTTGGATAGTGTCTCAATTGAATGTGGAAATGATTTGTTTTTGAAAAATAATGACATAATGAAAATAATTCCTAAGGAAAAATTAAGAGTGCAACTTAATGAAATGAAGCTCATCTTAATGAACCCTTTATAGTTTGTCTTAAAAATATATGGAACCTAAACATCACCCAATTAAATTCCCTCTTCTAGAGGATGAAATCTTGACCAATAAGGGATCTATGTTGAAATAATTGGATAAAGTATTTTAGTATTTGGGTTGTATTAAAACCCTTAGTTAAAATGATATTTAGTGATTAACTATAATGTTAGGATGTCCATCATATTTATCATGGAAATTATATTAATTTGTTTTTAGAAAAATAAAACTTTTTTTCTGTTTGAAAACAAATATGGTATAGAAATCATGTGGGTCTTGAACACATATCTGAATGAAAATAAGGGTTTAATGCCTACCAATAGCCTACACAATGTCCTAGATATTGGGTAATTAATTTTATTTAAACATTTTTTTGATGAATAAATATTAATAATGAAATGGTGGAGTTACATTTTTCATTTAGAGATTAATGTATCAACTTTATTGATACTATATAATATTTAACAATAAATAGTTTGTATTTTCATTCTTTTATAAGAGTTATGATTAGTTAAAGGTTTATTTTACTTCTATAGGCATCGATGTTATTTTTTGGATATCCATTTGTTGAAGTAAGCGATGAATTAGAATTCGATAGAAGAAAACCCCAAAGACTTAATTGTTAATATGTAATTAAAATGTATCAAGTAAGTAAATTTACTTATATTCTTCTTTAGTAATGTAATTAACCACTATGAATTGAATGATCATAAAAAATGTTCTCATAATACCTTTTTTTAAACCGATGGTCTTCAAAATCTGTACAAATTTACAGCCCTGAGGCTCTCAACATTCCATTGATCCTTCACTTGATTTTAATTGATGACCTAAATAACTCTCTATAAATATTTATGCATTTCCAATAAGTATATATCTCTAAATAACACAAATATTTTCTTACATAGAGACTCAGTTATATATTATTACATATGGCCTTTATACATTCCATTCTATCATTTCTAGAGGATTTATTGTGAACCCTTATCACAAAGTGGGATTGACAACATATAAAATATCAAACAATTTATCACCGAGATTGAGGATAAATTGTAAGTATGGAATTTAATTAATGTGGGAGAATGTTACGACCTAAAAATATGAAGTATTAACATTTTATTCGATAGTGTGTATAACACGCAACACTAGGTGCATAAGGGAATATAATATCACAATCTATTATAATATATTTACTATTTTAAATAAATTTAAAATATTTTATATCTTTAAATACATGAAATTATGATTTATCTTGCAGTACATGAAAGATAGACTTTGTCTTCAAGCTTTCATTACACGCAAGACCGAGTTTTATCGAACAATAATATATTAATAAAATATTATTATTTAATAAAATAAGACATAACCTAGAAATTAAATTAGTGGTTATGAATAGAATTAAAAAACTTATGAAAATATATGGTCCCAAAAAATATTAAATTAATTCATTGGATACTAATTAATTATAAATTTACATAATAACTAATTGAATATAAAGTGATTGTTTTTATAAAAAACTATATTTGTGCTCAAAAAGCTATTTTATCCTAATAAATTAAAATAATTATACTTATTTTGTGATAGTAATGTAATATATATATATATATATATATATTAGTAATATATTTTTTTTTCTCCCAATATATTTTATTTCAATGAGATAAGAACAGACCCAATATTTAACATAAAAACCTATGTTTTTATTTAGTCACTTTTACCACCTTTCGATGGAGAAACTATTTTAAATCCAAATTTTGGAACATTTATAATTATTATTTGTCAAAATAAACATTAAAATTTATATAGTAACAGTAAAATTAAGTTAGGGTGAATTTTTGGTATTTTTCTATGAAGTTTCATTTTTTTAATGAATAGTTAAAAATACCGAATTGGGACTCTAAATTTCTTTTTCGTATAATTTATTTATATGGACACACTATATTTTTTTATTGATTTTAAATATTAATTATATAAATTTTATATCATGTAATACTATTTTTAACATTTTAATAAATTTCACATTGGAATTTGATATAAAAACATAGAAAACTTTTGAACATTTTTATATTAAAAACCTCTATTGTCATCCCATCTACGGTATTAAATATAAAATAATTTACGCCACTTATTTAATTGGAATATGGAAAAATGGATCCCATATTTGGAATCAGTATATTTTATAATTTCAAATATGTTCAACATAGTTTTTCACCTAAAATATTTGTAAAACTAATTAAAATCAATTATAATTGTTAAGATGAAATTAAGCTTAACAAGGGACTAAAACATAATGATAATAGTCAAAATGAAACATACAATTTTCAAAAATCGATTTAATGACCATATTAACATCCTATACTCTATTTTCATGAATTTGGTAGCCTATTAATGTCACATACAATGGGAAATACATTAGTGTAATTCCCTTTCCAAAAAATTACAAGAGTACCACTTCACATCAACAATAAAAAGAAACTAGAGACTCCCACTTTCTCATGCCTCAAAAGACACTTTTTATCGACCAAAATCTTCCCCAATAAGTTCTAAACATAACTAAACAAAACATAAAAGCCTCCGCATGGTCATAAATCCATCCAATTAATCCCTTCAGTTCAAAACAGAAGGAGTTACCATATTATGAGTTAAGATCCTTCCTTTAGTTATTTAGTTTTATATATTTATCCACATTAAAAATCAATGTATTCCATTATTATATAAAAAATTTACACTAAAAATACTGATGTTTCTGTACTTTGATGGTTATAAATAAAAGTACACAAACTTCCATCTAATGTGTAATGAACATTAATTTTATGTGTACAATGAACTGTCACCTCACGAAACACTAATTTTTCATTCATACTTTACTACTATGATGGTTGAAAATATGATGGAAACTCTGTTTTTTATATGATATATATGATATTTATAATTTCTTTAATACTTTTTAATTTTTATATAGAACATACCTTTGTGCATTCCATTTTTGTAAATGCGATAACATTGTTTGTTGAAGTGTGGAATACCGCCTCCTAAAAGCGATGTGATTTAATCACACGATTCATGGAATGTAAAAAGAATTGTTTTAATTAAAGATATGTGAAATAAAAACATTGATATAATATTAATGAAATAATTACCCTTATGGAAATATAATATATATCATTTTATTTATTACTCTTCACATAGTAAAAAAGTGATAATGTCGTTTGTGGATGTGTGGACTACCATATCCTCGACATGGCGTGATTCATTTAACATCACATGAATTCTATATATATAATAATATATGATTGAATAATATTATATTTATGATATAGTTTATTATTCTGGAAATTTTAATGTTCCTTACCTTCATTCCATGATGATCACTGAAAAATGGGAACGTTACTCATGCATATGCACAAACTACCAACTACATGATTATAAAGCTAGTTAATTTTTCCTAGCCATATTTATTTATTTGTTTTGAAATAATAATTTTGGTAAATATATTATAATTATTTCATTATTATTATTCTATATATGTTATATAATGACCCACTTGATTAGATTTGACCTAAAAAAATTGTTTTCGACACGTAAATCGAATTTGGTCCAACCAAACAAAAAAATATAATTGTTTAGGTAGTTGAATACAACATGTTAATAAGTAAAATAAAATATATGATAAACATGAAAATTTTTCTGAATCAAGTAAATAATTAACAGAAGTTTATTATGAACGATTATAAACAAACACGAGACAAGTCAGGCTCATGGTAAGGTATTTTCATCTCAATTTTAATATCTGTGAGATAAATATCATTTTCACCACATAATTATTTTTTTGTGGAATATCTATTAACCTTTTTGACATATTATATAATTTATACATTTATCTTCATGGTATTTTGAACTTTCAATTAATGTTTCTCCTTCAACAAGCTTATGATTTAAATTTTTTTAATGTGGAATGGACCCTTTGGAATGTTTAAAGAATATTTTCCTCAAGAATTATTTTAAAGATTTTCATTTACATTAGAGTAAATTATATAAAACAATTTCAATAATTACTTCAATTTTCAAATACATTAGTTATTCATGACCTTTTCAAAAATTATTTCTTTTTTCAACACTTTTTAACTCAAAATGTTGTAGATTTTTATAAGAAAAACCAACATCAATATCTCTTTAGTTCGAGAACCATTATTCTTTGGAAAACACTACTTTATAAAAAATTGAAAAAAATATTTTTATCCTTTACAAAATGATTTATTAAACACATTTTTACATATTTTTTCTTCTACCTATCTTTCAAATTAATCATATTTTTTTTCTGAATAAGGTATTTTTCAAGAAAAGTTACCTTGTAATAGGAATGTTCTTTTTCCCTCATACAACATATACAGATTTACCTGCCATCATTTCATTAAAGCTTATTTTTCATGTTTAAAAGGATAATTTTCAAGTAAAATGTTTTCAAAAGTAATTTTCATTAAAAATGGTTTTCAAAAGTTTTTTCAAACAATGGAATATTTTCCTCAAAAAAAATTTTAAATGAAGTTTTATAGTATTTTTATTCATTAATGATTATAAACCATTATTTTTAATCCACAGTGGATATGTTTTATTGATACCATCTTTATTATTCATATGAAAAGTATATGATTGATTTGTCCAAGGATAGTATTTGAATTCCCTTCTTGGATTTCTATTTGTCCTCTTTTAATATTCTATTTCATTTGATATTTGAACCTTGAATTTTTCTCGGATTATCCAAATCATTTATCATGGATATTTTCATTTCCCAAATAATATACCATTTTTCAAAAGGATTTTACTTTTAAATTTATTTATTTATTTGGGTAAATATTGATAAATTTGTATCTTCTACTCCATAGGGATATTTTATAAGGGACATTATTTTTCAATTAAATAATCTATTTGATATGTGGGGAATGCATGGGACATGAATTTTTTGGTGGGGTCCGAACATTATATAACCCCCTAATTCATCATTAGTCTTTTGATATGAAATTAATTGTTGAAAATCCATTCAAGATTGTTTCCAATGAGAATATATGGGTTTCAGCCCATATACATGAAATGTATTAAGGATAAATCTTAAAATTATAATAGCTCAGGTTCCAGATACATGATGTCTAATAATTAATCATTTCATTCATTTTGGTTTAGTAATTATTTATTCTTGACATTTCTCATAGACATATTTGTGGATGCATTTCATTTTAAGCTAATTTATTGAGTGGGATGTGTTTCAATTTCATAACATAACATATTGATTTTTCATTATCTAGTAATTTTAATGGCATCTATTTTTAGTTACATACATTTTCATATTATTTACTCAAATAATTTTCAATTACTAATATAATGTAATGGGTATTAACTTATTTATATTTCCACATTGATTATTCTCATTAATTCATTACTGATTCCATTTTAATTATCCTTAATGATAATTTGATCCCACCCTTATTATATTGCTTTTCCTCTAGAATCTAAGAAGCTTACTATGAATGATATGTAGGGATATACTAGATGGAATTAAGTTACCCTCTAAAAGGAAAAAAAATATGTTGAAATTAGTGTATTCATATGTAATATAATACTTGTGTATATATTTGTTTTTCCAAGAAAACTATAATCATCAGTATGTTAGGACGTGGTTCTTTATAATCCTTCCAATATAATGGTATCATATACCAAATATATGATTTATGAGGTCGAGGCGCTATAGTTTGGTTCCTTATCTTGATGGGAATAAAAAACTCTCATAAATAGTTTTTCTCGTGCTTATGTTATTAAATATCAGCTTGGTCATGGTTATGTGAAAATCCAAGTGATGTTATCTCCCGTGGAAGCTCTGAAAAATGGGAATCATAGTGTATGATTCTACTGGTTGAGTTCATCACTTCCTTTTTCTATTTCAATTGGATTTATCAAAACCCTATATTTATACTAATCATATGACCACACTTGAACAGATTTATAATCAATGGTAATGATCCATAATAGACCTTTAAATTAGATCGAATTTAATAAAACCATAGAAGTGAATGTGTTTTCTATAGCCATAATATATTATCATAAATTTTAATAAAATTAATGGGTTATTTTATTTATAAAATTTTAGGTGATTACATAATACCTTTAATGTAAATAATGAATAGATCACATCACATTACGAGGTGGTAAACCGTCGTACACTAGAGATACGTTATCATATTCCTATAGTATGGATAGAATGAAGGAATTACTAATATAAAAATTCCATATGTATAATAATATGATAAATATCGAATATAATTAATAAATACATCAATATTTATGGCCTTGAGATGTGTTAATAAAATATAAAATTACATCAGATCCCAAGTCGATATCCCTCCATACACATGAATGGTGATTTCATAATCCATTTGACAGAATTAGAGATTTTTGTAAGTCATGACCTTAACATAACAACATATTAGTATATATAATAGGCTTAAGTTATTATATAATAATGGTATGATAAAAATATAAGGATATAAAGGAATAAATAAAACAAAAATGTTCATTGATGAATGTCACCTCTTCTTCAGGTATACTCTATAGGTATCAACAAAAATCATTCCAAGGTTGGATTTATGTTCAAAATAAGCCTTATTGGACGATATTGGAAAATTTGGAATGTGATTTGGGTAGGTATTGGTCAAGACAAAATGGTTTTGTTTTGTGAATAGGAGAGGAGAGTGGGTGACCCTTTATAAGTGAGGTGAGTGGCGTATTATACATTTTTATAGAAAGAAATTCAACAACATTTTTTTTTCATGTCACAAGGCTCTAATAAAAGCACATTATATATAATAGAGTAGATAATGTCTAAATATAAATATCAAATGGGTGTTGGATAATTGTTTGTTTATTTTTTTTCCCTTATATTTTTAGTTTAGACTCCCAGTAAAACGGTTTTTACCTTTACCACAGTGAATAGTTATCGCTAATTTTTAATACTATTTTTAGTCAAAAATTATGTTGAACTTTTTAGATAATATATATTATGATTATTAAAAATAGGGAATAAAATATTCATAATTCGATTATTATAATTTTAAAATTTTAATTTAAAATCAATCCCCCCAATGCGATGAGATAATGAATTTTCCAATAAAACGCGTTCAATAGTTTACAATGTTTTTATACCAAATTTCAATATGAAATTGATTCAAATGAACTAAATTAGATTAATAGATGTATAATTATACTAATTTAACTTTAAAACAAATTTAGAATATATTTTTTCTTTAAAATTAAATTATACGTAAATAAAACTTTTAATTAAAATTCATTGTTTTTTATTACTCATCAAAAAATAATAATCTTTCTTGGAAAATCCAAATAATTTTCCCATAAAATAATTTTAACACGATGAAGTCAAAAATGAATGTTTTTTGGTCTATTTTATTTTCTTAAAGTGTGAAAATTAATTTTTTTATAAATGATCAAAATAAGAAAAAAGCAATTTCTTTAGAAAATAGTTATTTAATGACATATAAATAATTAATAGAAAATTAGGTAATTTTTTATCAATATTATTTATTTATATTTAATAATTATAAAAAAAATAAAAAATAACTTATTACAATTCATATTACTATGTTTTGTGTCTAGGTTCTGATGATCATTTTTAAATAACTGTATTACTTGTAAATCATGGTTTTGTTAATGTTGTGTGTATTGCAAGATAACCCACTGTTATGTTTAGATAATGATAAACATGGAGTTTTTTAGATTGCAAGATATCAAATAAAATTATTTTATTAAAAATTAATAATTCATAAAAACTCAATGTGTTACATTCTACCCCCTTAAAATTAATTTCTCCCTTTAATTTCATCACCTTGATATAATCAAATAAGGATACTTCTGCCCAATGAATTCCCCTACTTCCCAAATAGCTTTCTCAAACTATTTGTTTTAAAAAAACAGTTACTAGGTGAGTGGTATTGTTTCATACATCTTTCTAATTATGATCCAGAATCTCTATTGGTTAATCCTTATGAAAAATATCTTTCTCCAGTGGTATGATCTATGAGTTCAGAACATGTCAAGGTTTAGCTGTGTATTTAATCATGACTGAGACATGAAATATATTGTTTAGTTGAGATAGGTTTTGTGGAAGTGCCAACCGTTAAGATTCCATTATGGTTCGATAAAAAAAAATTAATGGGTCATATATTCCCAGGGATTATTTTCCCTTTCTTCTTGAATATCATAACCTTCTTCCTTGGAGAAATTCTTAGAAACAACTTGTCACCAACATTAAATTCTAGATCATTCCACTAGTCATCAGTATATGGTTTCTACCAAATCTATTTTTCATTGATGTGTTGTTAAATTGATATAAAATTATCATCCATTTATTTATATATCTAAGGTGCCAATATATTTATTTCTCTAATTACATTCCAAAAAATTAGTTCTCTAAATTAAATTCTATATATGTATTCATGGAGATCCATTTTAAATCTTTAGTGAAAGTCAATGGTTTATAGAAAATCAAATAGGATAATTTGTTAATCATAATAACCTTTAAAATCCAAAGAAAAAATATCAACACATGCTATAGGGTTGGAATTGTTCTCTTAGAACCACTATCCTCTAAGAATTATACACAATACTAAATATAAACTCTTTATTGGGATCTTTTTGAATAATTTTCATGATCATTGAGATAAATATTGGATCTTAATATGATATAATGGTATGTGGTACTCCACAAAACCTTAACACTCATTAATTAATATCTTAATATACATATCCAGGTAGAATTCTTCTCTGATAGTGATTACGTGTGATGACTTAGTAAGGCTATTGACTACAACCAATATAACATTATTCCCTTTATATGTTTTCGGGAGTCTAATGGAAAAATCCATGGTGATGTTTTCCCATTTCCATTCTAGTATAGGCAATAGATGTAACATCCCCTTATATATTTGTCTTTTATACATAACTTGCTGACATACCAATCACTAAGAAAAAAACTCTATGACATCTCTCTTTATTCTATCCCACTAGAAGTACTATTTAAAATCCAGATACATATTTCATACATTATAGATGAATTTAGAATAATGTACTATGAGTTTCCACTAAAAACTCCTTCTTCAAATCTGGTATGGATGGGACAAATACACGGTTCCTAAAAAATATCATTCCATCAGTATCATGGTTAAAATTGGTATCAGTTATAACCATATTTTGTAACGATACATCTCCTGTTAAACCTCCTTGATCATGATTGACCATTCTACTTATCTAGATAATATTTTCCCCTTCCTTCAAGATTTTCATATCAATCCTCTACAAGTATAGAGATATTGGATCATTTTTAATTCTCAGGGTGGTAATGTATTGAGATATTATAATCTTTAATCATCCCAAACTATATTCTTTGGTATAAATTCAACTCATTCTATGTGAATACATGCATTATTATTTTTTGATCAATATATAACTCGCACTTTTCTCCATAATGATAATTCCTCCATGTATTGAATGTAAAAATTGTCTCTCATAACTCCAAATCATGGGTTGGTTAATTTTTCCCATGTATATTCAATTTTCATGAGGATAACATTTAACTATGTCATTATACATAAGAATGAATCCCAATACCTTCTTGTGTTCATCAATATTTATTAAAAACCATCTCCACTATAGGATAATGTAAACATAAGTTCACTAACTAATCTTCTCTTTAGATCCTTAAAATTTTCCTCACATTAATCTATCCTGATGAACTTGACTGCCTTTCGAGTTAATATGGTCATTGGATTTGATATTCATGAATTATTCTCCACAAATAGCTAATAATGTCCATCTAGACCAGGAAAACTATGAATATCATTAACCATTGTTAGTCTAGGTCAACATAAATTACATATGTATTTTATGGATCAATTGATATTCCCTCTATTGACATTATATGACCCAAAATTGAATTATTTTTCATATAAATTTCCCACTTTGTAAATTTTTCATTTAGTTTCTCCCTTATTAATATATTTGGTGCAATTCTCGGATAATTTTCATGCTCTTTTTTACTCTATGAATAGATAATAATATCATCTATAAAAACATCTACAAACTAACAAATGTTATCTATAAAGAATCTATTCATTGACATTATATGACCCAAAATTGAATTATTTTTCATATAAATTTCACACTTTGTAAATATTTCATTTAGTTTCTCCCCTATTAATATATTTGGTGCAATTCTCAGATAATTTTCATGCTCTTTTTTACTCTATGAATAGATAATAATATCATCTATAAAAACTTCTACAAACTAAAAAATGTTATCTATGAAGAATCTATTCATTATATATATGATGATTTGAAGAAAATTTATATAATCTAATGGATTAATTATATATTCTTAGTGTCCAAACCTTTTATGGAATGCTTTTTTGGGTACGTCCTCCTCGACCCTTAATCAATGATATCCAGAATGAAGGTTAATGTTGGAAAAGTATTGATCTCCTCACAGTTGGTCAAATATGCCATCAATACAGGGTAGAGGAAACTAATCATAATTAAAATATTGTTAAACTATAGATAATCAATGGAGAGTCACATTGATCCATCTTTATTGTTAATAAAAATAACAGGTACACCCCATAGTGAAACCCTTGGTAGGATGAATCCGTTTTTTGAGGTTTTCATTATTTTTTCTTAATAAATTCTTGTTACTAAATCAAGTCCATTCTATATAGAGTCTCTAAAATTGGTGTGGCGCTTGGTATGGGTTCTTTTGATAACCTAATTTTACATTTTTTTAAGATTCTAGTAAACTATTCATGAAATATAGTATGAAATTCCCATACAATAGGCATATCATTGTTCTCAAGCTTCTTCCCAACAATTTGAGATGAATACTTATTTTGAATTGGAATTAACACCCATGTAGTGAATTTTATCTCCATTGAAAGTTCTATATTATCAAAAAACTGATATATGATCATTGGATGGATTAGAATATGAAACATGACTTCCCTTCCTCAAAAATTGGTATATGTATTATCTATATAAAGACATTCCATGCCCTAGATAACATCATAATCAACCAAATAAAGAACGATAAGATTTAATGGAAGCACATTCCATCCAATGTCAATCAGAGTGGAATCATATACATGGGATGTGTTCATTTTATGATTAGAGTCTTTCCCAACAAATTTTACATTTAATTATTTAAGTGGAATATTTATATTGTATGTTCTACATGTAGTGGAAGAATGCGATGGTTCAAGCTGAAACTTTCATTTTCTCAAGATCGATGATCAGTAAGAGATTAAAAAATGAAAATTTTCATGATAAAAAAATTTGAGTCAATCAAAATAGGAAAGGGATAGAATGTTGGAACCTAGTAAAGGACCATCACATATTATTTATAAAAAATTTATAAAATGAAAATAATTACGTTATGAAAATTTGTTCTTAATTGATGGATCTGAAAACAGATATACATTATACCATCATTTTGTTAAGGAAATCAATAATAGATTCCATCTAGTGATGATCCACATGTATTCCATAAATATACAAGTATCTCCACAGGAATCTCTGAATGATAGCATAGAAGATCTTATTTCTTTCATTATTCACCATTTTTCACCATAAAAATCACATCCAAAGAGTTTTCCATAATATCTCATGAGTTGGTGGTGGGATATGGGAGAAAATATATCTCTATTATTGTGTGTGTTCTAAGAGAGGGATCTCTCAACAACATGAGTGGATTCTCTTTGTCTAGTGGTGTGTATAGTAAAAATGAATTGGTTTTCTTCGAAAAATAATACAATTGGGATTAAATATGGCTACGGTTTAGATTTTTTTTCACAAGTCCCCTTTAACATTTAAGTATTCCCTAATGGAACCCCATGTCAAAAATAAAAATAATCTTACTATTTCTTTGATATGTTCTTATCCTGCAGAATAAATTAAATATTAATTAATCAAATAATAATCAACATATATTATTTCTCACCTGACCTGAAAACTCAGTCTTACATTCCTCCACAATATTTATTATCCCTTGAATAATGACTCTTTATTTAATAAATAAATAAAACTACATTATTATACAATAAATAAATAAATATTATATTCACAAAATAGAGAATAATGAGTTATTAAATGTTCCACTCACATTATATTATCTCTAACAACTAGTGAGGGAATATCTAAAAAATGCATGAATTATTATTAAACCACATGTGGGAATAATATTTATTCAACTATTTATATATTAGACAATAATATATATTATTTAACTATGATTTTAGGTGCACTTAGTATGTGACCCTCTTGGCCTATTTCCCTATGGAATTAGGTGAGGTAGCCTAAATTCCAAAGTTTGTGTCTATCAACCCACCATGGATCCCATGGATAAATTAGTTTATGAATAAATGATATAAAATTTTTTATGGACAATTACTATCTAATATAATCTTTTTATCATGATATTTCTAATAAAGGAGGTTGCATGTCGGTGCCATATATATAAGTGCTCGATGTCTCTTTCTTGAAATATATAAAAAAGTGAACTTTACCATTTACACCATGTACATGGATTTATTTACGCTATATAATTCCCATCAAAGTTCTTAATATATCATCATCCCTTAAATAACAATGGTGAAAATCCTTTCTCGCAATATTCATTAATACAATATTACTCATGACACATCCAAAGTATCCAAGCTCAAAGTGAACATATGTCATTATGGTTTTGTCTAATTCATAAAAGTATGTCTCTCATAATACTCATTAAAAATAATCATAAATTCAAAGGATCAATACACACATATGTAGATAGGAAAATATAATTACACATATAAATTTGTATTTTCTACGGGTGGGTCTTATTCTCATAATATGATACACTAGATATTACCAAGGGAGTACACCATGAAATAGTAACTCAATTTCCAAAAAATCCCAACCCCTAATAGAATGTACCATTTTTTCCCAAAATGATATCATCTAGCTATATAAAATATATTTGAGAATAGTGTAATAAAAATTCTTGGTTCCCATTATAGTGGGGAACTTTTATAACCTTTTAGTGTGACAAAAACTATTAATACATTATCACATACAATGCTGTGTAAAAGAACAATCATGATGTGATAATAATTTTATTAATATTAAAAACTATAAAAACAATTTGTCATACTGGACAAAGAAGTTGTGTCTATAGAACAAACTCTAACTGACTCCCACTAACACTAGAGACCACTAATAACAACCTTCAGTCCACTATCTCTCACCTGATACTAATTATTCTACTAAGATAATAATTTAGTCAAGGGGCCCACTATGTTCTCCTTCAAGGGTAATCAGCTTAATTTAACTTCATCCTTTTGATAAAAATCTCTCAAGAGGTGATATTTTAGGAGTACATGATTTTTATATTGGTGTATCCTTGGCCTTTTTTTCAAGAGATACAAATATAGTATTATCACAGTACAATGTGATAGGATCATTATTTTTAGGTACCACATAAATCTACTAGACATTTATTTATATTCAAACAACTTCTACAGCTACATCAAAAGATTCTATATACTAAGACTCTACTATTGAATCAATGACAACTAGAAACTTTGAACTCTTCTAGCTCCCAAATCCTATGATCAGACTAAAACAATAACTAGATTTCAACATTAGATCATTATAATATATTTTGAAACTAGAATCAGTATGACCCCATTGACCAGCTCCCCATCTCCTCCATATGAGAGGAACATATCTTTAGTTCGTCTGAGATATTTTGGGATCACCTTTCCAGTATACAAAAATTGTTCTCCTATATCTTCTCGGTATCTTCCTACCATGCTTAATGAAAAGGAAAAATCATGTCTATTATAAATAATAGAATAAATAAGTTATCCTGTTATAGGATCATGTTCAATCTTGCTCATTCTATCATTTACCCATTGTGTTTGAGGACACATTTCCCCAGAAAGATGTAAAGCATGGACACTGAATGCAATTCCCTCTCGGTTTGTTCTGTTCGGAATCTCAATAGTATCTTGTCACTATAAGTAGTTTGACATATTCCAAGTAGCCTCTTGGACCTTTCATGAATAATCATGATCCCTAGAACATATGATATTTCACCTAATTCCACAATGGAGAAACATTTGTTTAACCGAACCCTAACAAACTATAAGACTGCTATGTTGTTTCTAATAAGTAATCTATCATAAAAAATACTACTAGGATAATAAATGAAGTATAACGAAACATATTCTAATAACATTGCTTCTTTTCATTAATTATGAAACCAAATTATTTTATATCATTATATAATCTAATGTTTCATGACCTGGATGCATGATTAAATCCATATATTGTTCTCTGTAATTTACATATAATTTTTGAATCACGTTTACTCAAAAATCCTTCTAGTTGTGTCATATCATCATAGTATTTAAGGTTCCCAATATGGAAATTAGTTTTTACATAAATCTTAAAAATTTCATAGTAAATTAGAACTTCTATAGAAAGTAATATTCAGATGTATTTAAATAAGAAAACTAATGAAAATGTTTTTCTATAGTAAATTCCTTAATTTTTTTAAAACATTAAGCCACTGGCCTTTCTTTATAAGTATTTAATTAACATTAAAAGTATATTTTTCTATTGAATACCAATTTTAACCCTATGGGGTTTACATCTACTGGTTCATCGATCAGAACCCTAACGTGGTTCAGATAGATGGAATCTACTTCAGAATTCATGGATTCTTGCGATCTTGAAATATCCGATCACTCTATAACATCTTATTCTAGAGAGAGTTTCATTATTGTTATCTAATAAGGAGTCACCATATTTGTGAATTGAAAACTATATCTCTCTGGTTCCCTTACCTATCTTGTGACCATATATAGTGCTTGTGTTTAATGAACTAATTCATACATGGGGACCTATGGAATCTATTAAATTAATAACTCTTATGCCTCTTGGGAATCAACTTCATCAAACTCTGTCTTTTTGTAAAAACCCAGATATTAATTTCAGGTATAGATCTTGATTTCAGTTGTTTGGAGAAAAAAGGGAGAATTTATAAATTTTTTATGTGCACGTCTTTTACTCTTGAGTACACACTATGTACCCTATTACCACGTATAGCCGTGTACTGGCATTGTAATAGCTGAGTACATGGCCTTATAGACCGATTTTGAATGATTTTGACCTTTTTGTAGATCTACAACGTTATAGGCTGATTCAAGTGTTGATGTTCAAGAGTATTCATCGTACAATGTCAAGGTAGGTGTTTTGTGCCTTACTTTTATTATCCTTGTATTATATATGCTAAAAGTTTTCAATACCCTTGTTTAGGGTATTGCATATTTTAGAAGATAACCCTGTTTAAGACCTGTTGTGGTGTGTTTGATGAGAAAGGGTTGTTTGGTTATACATAAGGGTTAATACATTGATTAGGGACGTGTTTCACATGTTTTTTTGATATTAGTCATTGGGTATAGAAATTCTTATTAGGATACTTTGTTTTCCATGCCTAGTATTTTTAGTATAGGGTTCCTATTTATAAGAGATTATAGTGTTTTTCATTGTGAATGTTGAAAGAAGGGAATTGACCACGAGATCTACCCGACATATGTTCATTTATGTATAATTATTCCTATCATTGACTAGTGGAATTAACTATGAGAGCTGTCATGTGATCATTGAAAAAAGTGGATAGACTGTGAGATATACCTAGTGGGTGATTATTAATCACATGTTGGACTATATGGAATTTTCTGTGAGAGATTTTATAGAGGAATTATATTTATTATCACTACACAGACCGAGGGGTATTGACTGTGAGAGCTACCCAGGTGGTCATTTGTAATTAATTATTTCTATGTGGAACTGAAGGTGTTAAACTGTGAGAGAATTCCCAGATGGTTGGTATTATTTTATAAACATTATTATATGTTAAAAAATATGGTTAGACAATGAGAACATTCCCAGAGGGTTGATTATTAATGATTGATTGATTGTGATGACCCTGCCTAGCCAAAGCAGAAGCTTGGACTTGGTCTTACATGATTGTTGGATTGTCTTTTGAGACTCCTGTTTATTATTATTATACATGGGGATATAGAGCTTAGGCTAGATCCCAAGTATTCACTATTTAGCTTTTTGAATAATTTATAAATGTAAATGAATGTAATTAAAATTTGTAGGATTGATTATTTTTGAGTACGTCCCTATTTATTGCTTCATTTATACATATTACATGCTATATATTTTCACTGATAGTTAGGCATAGATATTTTTGTGGTATCCTACTAGAATTCGTCTCACACCCTATTGGGGTCACACTTTTCAACCCAAACAGATTATATGGTTGCGGTTTTAGATAAGGGAAAGAACTCCTCTACCTCAGGTACTTGATTATTGTTGGAGCTGGACAACATGTGACCAAGATGAGGCTTTTGATGCTCTTGGAGTTATTTACTATTTTCATTACTTTGGTTTTAAAATTTTATTTCAATTATTTGGACTTGTTAGGATGCTTTCCTAGATACTAGTTACATGCATTATTATTTATATATATTCTGCAGATGTCTATATAATCAGTCTTGTGATGTTTACTTTTTTGTATGGTATTAATGCATCTACTATTGTTTTCTATTTGTTTCTAATGTGTTACTCTGCCAATGAGGGAATAGTTTACCATATCCCACCCAGGGCCCTTTCTTCTAGTCAGCAACCTCCGACGTTTGGGGAAATTCCCTTGAGGCTATGTGACCAATCGGGTATGGAGTACCTTTGGGTGGAACCTGGAACCAGGACGTTACACTTTTTCCCACAATCCTTTTTTATGATGTGATCCCTGTCATCAAATACAACATTTTTGTAACACTACCATTCTTGTATAAGAGTTTATAAAGGTAGAATCCCTTTTTATCATTATGATTCCTTATAAAGATACACTTTTTGTCGAGGGGTGGTAGTATTTTTCTTGAGAAAGCCTAAACAAATTTCCCGTAACCTGATAGATATATATACAACTAAATGGGTTTACATTCATAGCATAACTCTAATGGAATTATATTTTCCACTTCATTTAGTATTCTATTTTGTGTTTATGCAACAATTTTTATTTCATATCCCTAAAAGGATAATGAAATAACTGCATGAATTATCATCAACCTTACAATGTATTACAAGGAATAATTCCCCATTTCACTAACACCATTACAGTATATTGTATAATGTGGAGTGAGTTGAGATAGAATCCCAAACTCTCATAAAATTCAATAAACACTTCGGTATGAATTTCTTCACTTGAATATGATAGAAGATTATTTATCTTCTTTCCATGTTGATTCTCAACTTCATTATTGAATTCCTTGAATTTCACAAAGGTATTTCACATATACCTCAACAAGTAGACATAATCAAATCCAATGAATTCATCTATATAAGTTATAATGTATGAAAATCCACCTATAGATTATATTATAAATGGTCCACAAACATCAGTTTGTGCCAATAATATAATCACTATGGTCTTTTCACCCTATTCACTGAAAAGAAATTTGGAAATTTTTCCCTGTAAATAATCATTACATATTTTAAGTGTTTTTTATCTCAAAAGATTCAAAATATCCATCTTGATAGATCATTGTCAAATGATTTTTATTTACATTACCAAGATATTGGTTCCATAGTTGGGTGTTATATGAGTCATGTGAACATTGTTCATTATCAATTTCCAAAAAAAATATAATTTAATATATAAAGACTATTATTTATATGTGTCATACCATAAAATATGTTTTCTCTATAAAATAAATAACTTTTTTTCAAAATTTTAAAGTAAAACCATATGAATCTAGGAATAATTTAAAAATTAGGTTTGTTGTAATTGATAGTACATAATGACAATACATCAAATCCAAAATCTTTCTCATTGGAAATCAACAATCGTAATTACCAATGTCTAGAGTAACTAGCCTCTCACCATTGGCATATTACAGATCCACCTCTCCTCTAGAAATATTTATAATGATACGTGTTTTCTATATTTAAATATATATTTATGCTCCAAAATCAATATCTAATACCCAATTTGTATATATTGAACGATTACACTAGATAACGAATGAACCTTCATATTCCCCTAGCATCTAGGAGCAGTTATTTTTCAAGTGTCCTTTCTTATCACATGAAAAAATATACTTACTACATTTCCTTACCCTTCCTTTGTATAATCCTCTTATTGTAAGGATTTTATTGAGGAAATTTAGAATTGTTTTGAGCCTTGGGACCCTTTTCTTGGTTCTCCCTTTTCTTTTTCACCATAAGGACCATAGGATTTTCACGCCCCATTTTCTTACCCACTTGTATAATCAATGTAATAAGTTCCAAAAGAATTTTCTCATTATTTATTATGTTTTAATTAACAATAAAACTATATAAAACCTTAGTTAGTTATTAATGTTCATGAATTGTGTGCAACTCATCTAATAATTTAATATCTAATATGTATAATCATTCTCTATGGCCAAAATAAATGACTATAAAAGGCGTAGTTGGCATTAAATCTCAAAGAATAGTGGAAAGAAATGAATTAGAGATCTCATATCTCTCTTTTCTCTCCTTCTCTTGATAAATATTCCAAATTTGAGACATCATGCTATATGCATCCATGTTATCATATTGTGTAAAAATATCATTGCCTAGAGATGATATCATCAAACATTGAACAGATGTGGAATCGTTCAAATGTTTCTCATAGTTTGTTTACTCTTCATCGTAAGCCTTATTAGCAGGCACATCAATAATAGGTTCTTCCATCATATAAAATTTTCTTTCATTGAGAATGATAATATGTAATCACCATGGAAACTATTGAAAACTTTTACTAGTTAGAAGGATTTCCTTGTCAATTATGGAACACTATGGTACGTTTAATGTCATTTTATTTTTGTCTCTATAAGTAAGATGAGAATAATTTTAATAATTTATTTGATAAAATTTAGACAAATAAATAAATATTATATTTACAATTCTATAACTATTTTATCGAAACTCAATAGCACTCACTATTAACATCGTAATATCCTATTACTTGGACAATCTTGTAAAAATGATCCATATTCCCCTTTTGATTACCCCAAAATTAGTTTCTAAAGAAACTTGAATGCTTTTAGGTAGGAATTCAAAATTCCAACTACATTAACCCACTTTACCATGATCTTCTAACTGTACTCCATAATCTTGAAATCCCTAAATAAGATTTCCTCAACCCTTTCCTTTCAATTACCCCATGTCTTGATTTAGAAGTCAAACCTTTATATGAAATAAGTTACTTCAATACAAAACATTAAGATAGAATTCATCGACATTTGATGTCACTTAAAAATTGGATGGTCATGAACATTGAATGATGGTTTGATATTAACTAATGTAGTGGAAGTATATACTCATATATTATATAATTGATGGATTTTATATTTTATGTGTAAACTGAAAAATTTATCCTTATCTCATACTTGTTAATATTTAGTGGATATAATTATGTTATTTACAATGACTTAGATAATATTTATGCATATTCCAATTTATTTTAGATATATCTTAAATTATTGTCAATTCAATAATTCATGTGATGACGACAAAACATCCACAATGAAATAAATAGGATACATGATAGAAATGGAATAATAAAGTGGTATGATCATGGGATTTTAATATTGATTAATTTATCTAGCTGTTGATAAAATAAACTTTGGCAAATGGGGAAACATCTTGATCAAATTGAGGTTCTTATTACATCATTCCACTTTTCCACTTTTGTATCTCTCTTGGATTGGTTTCGCCTTGGCTCTAAACTTGAACCTCCTACACAAGAATGGGATCTCCATCTATTACAGTTGATTTTACTCACATGCGGGTGAGGGTAAGAGGGTTTATATGAAAGAAACCATGGGCATGAATGCCCTTACATAATGAGATGAGATAAGTCATGCAAGTCAATAATATAATATATCAATAAATTGAATGAATCCAATCACATCCAAATATCTTTTTTATGCCCATTATCACCCATATTCAATGAATTGTTCATTTAATAAAACTATAATTAAATTATAAATAATTTTTATTTATGATAAGTCACACTCAAATCAATTATCTAAATTCTTTAATTAATCAGTTATTTAATCTTAATTATCATCTAAATTTCATTTCAATCCTCATCACACATAATTTTAAACAAATTTAATAATTTTTAAAAAAATTAACAATGTACAATAATTTACCTTGGAGGTAATATGGGTAATTCATGTCTGAATCTATCCAATATCTATTATACCCATATATTCATTACTCTTATAAAATATGGAATACATGGCATATCAAGTAATTTTAAGATGTGTTTTGTCAACATAATGATTACCTGAATTACATTATTTTTCATTACTATGTCATACTTGAATAAACATAGAGTAATAACTGTTGTATGACTCATATATGATATTAAAATCTTAACATTTCATAGAAATTAATTAAACATTTAGATATATATATTAAACACATAACATGGCATGCCCTATCAAATTAATGGTCACACGCAAGCACATGTCGATGAGTTTTATAAATTATAATAAATTAATTTTAATGCTTTTAATTTGGTATATGAACAAAACATGTACATGTGAGGTACATGATGTGTACATATATCGTTGTCTATCTAAGGCACACACCTAGGGAATAGGTGTGTAAACCGTGCCTTTTAACAATTAGAGTGTGTGGTGTGTTTGAAGGGATAAATGTCATGGGTTGTCTATGTTACACAGTCACTAGTTTTGTAGGCCATGTATGAAAATATATGGTCTATAATGACTTAAGGACTACACACCATGTATGTGGACTACACGGGGTGTACTCTAGCAAACCATATGCCAAGATGGCTTAGTCAACACATTGTGTATGAAATAAAATGTACCACCTATATTCAATGAATATGGATTTCATTAATTTTAAATCAATTCATGGTCCATTGAACACTTGTACATAGTGTTTACCTATGGGTAAATACTCTGTACTCTTCGGGTAACCTTCCAAAATGGTGGTAACCTCTAGTTGAGTTCTTATATTTTTTGTTTATAAATTAATCAATTTGATCAGATCATCGAGAAAAAATATATGAAGTGGTAGACATCACAATTCAGTTTAAAGAATGATTAAACATGTATTGAAAACTAAATTTAAAATTTATAAATCAATAAATGATTTTAAATATTTGTAAATAATTATGTGTCCCCTATTATACCACTTTTAGGTTTAGGCTTAGTGGAAACATGAGATGGGTCATGCCCAAATTTCTTTTGTTTCATGATCGATGATCAATATGAGATTTATACAATGATAAACATTGTGATTTGCCAAATTAAATCAAAGAAAATAGAAAAGGGATACAACCCCAGAAGGGAAACATAATATCATCACATATTATTAATAATTAATTAACGAAATTAAATGAATTACCATGTAATAATTCTTTATTCATTGATGGATCTGACAACATATCACCATTGCACAATCATTATATTGTATGAATTGAGAGAAGACTCCATCTAGTGGTGATCCACAAATGTTCCAAAAATATTCAGTTGTTTCTGTAGGAATATTAGGGTTCTGTCATGGTAGTTCATATTTCTTACGTTGTTCCCCTTTAATCGCCAAAGGAATTACTTCTAATGAATTCTATTTGATCTCTCTTAACTTGAGAGTGGGAGGTGGAGGAAAATATCTATCCTTTATCGGGAGTTCTCTTAGAGAGGGAGCTCTCTAGTGATCGAGTGGAATCTCTTCAACTATCGATGCGCACAAAAAATCAAATTGGATTACTTGTAAAAATAATTTAATTGTGTTAAAATACCACTACGGTTTAAAGAAAATATTTTCACAAATTCTTTTTAATATATATTTCAAACCTTTATGAACACCATGCCTAAAATAATAATAATAATATTGTTATTTTTATGATATGTTCTTACCAAGTGAACTAAATAAAATTTTATTTAATAAAATATTATAAAATATATATATTACTTCTCACCATACTTAAAAACATGGAATGTCATTCCTCTACAATATTCATCAAGCCTTGAATAATGATTCTTTGTTTAGTAAATAAAAATAATCTTAGTATTCACCAATAAATTAATAAAAATTATATTCACTAAATAGAAAATAAATATTTATTAAATATTATGAACATATTATATTCTCTTGAATAACTGGTGATAGAATATATGTGATGAAATATCCATGAAAAATTATTAAACCATATATGGGAATAATACTAATTAATCTTATTATGTAAAAATTAATAATATGTTATTTAATTGAGATTCTAGATACACCTAGGGTGTCACCCTCTAGACCTCTTTCATAGTGTCATTATGAAAAGAATCATAAAGTCCAAGGATAGCATCTAGAAACACACCATGTCTCATGTAGAGAAATAAGATAATTCCATAATGAAATAATACCTCATATGGATGAATACTGAGTATTATAATCATTTTATCACGATATCTATAATCAAGAGGGTTTTATGTTGGGGCCATCAACTTAATTTTTCAATGTAACTTTCTTTGTCATAACAAAAACCAAAATTTTCAATTGTACACAACATCCATAGATTTATTTAGGAAATATCATTTTCTATAAAACAGCATGGAAAATCAACTTCTATTAAAAAACAGAGTAAAAAAATACTTTCTATCAATATTCATTAATCTAATATTACTTGTAATGCACCCAATGTATTCAACCACACCATGAACACATGTCATCATAGTTTTCATCAATACATCAAATTATTAGAATCATAATAAAAATTAAAAATAAAATTAATTCTAAGGATAAATACGCAAATCCATAGTTAGGGACATCCAATAACACATATAAATTTGGATTTCCTATCAGAGGGTCTCATTCTCATTATATCATACATCGTATTTTACAAATGGTGTACACAATGAGAAGGTGGATCAAAGACCAATGAGTCTATACCCTTAATAGAATTTATCATTTGTGTCAATCAATTGATATCATCTGGTTTTAGAACCTATATTTGAGAATAATGGCATGGAAATTCTAGGTTCTAATCAAAGTAGGGGACTACTATGACCTTTTAGTGCAAAGAACAATATTTTTACATTATCACATATTATGTTATGAAGTAGAACCATTATTATGTGATGATATTGTTATTAATATACCAAACTATAAATATAGGTTATCATAAGGTACATAGAAGTTGGTTTTAGGGAACCAACTGCAATATATACCCTTAAAAAATTCTTTAGATAGGATTGAATGTCTAGATCCAAAGTCAAATAATAAATTACTAGTTTTAGAGTCGATGGTATGTGTACCTTTCACAATGTCGTTATTGAACCCCTAACCATAAATAGTGATTACATGATATTTATATTTTTATCAAGGATTAAGAGGTTTCTAAAGTCAATTATCTTATTTAACCATATAATTTGGTCACTGATTAGAATAATTCCCATACTTCTTGAATTTGAAATACTAGAGTGTGGGCGGTATGTTCTATGAAACATTATATCTATTTTAATTATTAGATAAATTATCCACATTCTTCATAAGTTAAGTACATAATGAAATTGCCTTCCACACATAAAACATTCACTAGTCTCATTAAGACAATTTCCTCCATGGATCCACTCACAAATTTACCAAAATAAAATCTCATAATCTTCTCTCAATTGTTTTTACACTTTATTTTGAATTAAAATTTTATATTCTTATCAAAACCATGAGATATATTTGAAAATAAAACCACCATTTACACTCTAATGACACAAAAACCAATATATTCATATATTATTAATTCTGTTTTGGATAACTCTTTTTAAAGGCTTGGTTATATTCCATTGTAGAAATGATCAACATTAATTTCAATTTGGACGATAATTCCAAAATCATACCTCCCATGTCTTATAATATTTTTCTCATAGGTAATAATAGATTACTAATACATTTTATTTATCACATTGAGCTCCTTATTTATCTTTGTAAGATGAAGACAAGGAATTTACTTGTCGAAAAATATGTCCTTGAACTCATCACAATCCATAGATTCAATTACATCATGATGTGTTATATTTTTTTTATGAGATTACCCCATTTATCACCTATAACTTCAAAATAGTAGACAATAAAAATGAATTTTTAATGTTAAAAACACTAGAGAATGGAAAATATATTTTTATTTGTGCTGAATCATTTTCAAGCAA
Organism: Viscum album; assembly: GCA_963277665.1. Classification (NCBI taxonomy): domain Eukaryota; kingdom Viridiplantae; phylum Streptophyta; class Magnoliopsida; order Santalales; family Viscaceae; genus Viscum; species Viscum album. Next base: position 2,034,163,969 of record OY728146.1, on the reverse strand, counting down.
CTAGTGGGTAAGAATACCCACTGAAAGAAGGTGAACATTGCCTCATGAAGAATACAACATAATAATGTTTCAACTATTATTATTTTTGCAATTCCATAATGATTCATATCTTGGGAATGTTTTTTTATCATAGTAATGAGATTTTTCATTCCATATCCCATAATATTTAAATTCTCAGGAGAACAATAATTTCACTTCCTATCGCACTCAACATTAACATGGTTCATTTGCATTCCATCCACTGACAAAAACCTAAAAGAATAGTGTTATAAACAATAATCATGATGGTGAAAAACATAATCATGGGAAATAACTTATAATATGTCTAAATAAGGACACAAAATCCAATCAACGAGAAATTTTGGTTTATCCAAGTTTATTCAAAGTCGTCATCAATTTAAATCATTCATGATGGTTTGTGATGAATTTTTGAATTTCCAAAATATATAAAAAAAGGAGTTTCAAACTAGGTGTGGATAAGGGTCCATTTTTTTGAACTTGGTGGTGATAGAGTCTACCTAAATGTACCCCTTTTTGATTTATTAACACTAGGTACCTTAGTGAAAGAGCTAGATCTACTTTTAGTTTCCATAACTGGATGGAATTGCTTGGAAACCACTCACTCTATCCTTTACCATAATTCTTGAATATTTTCATATACCCTGACACATCCTTTGAAATAACCTTATAAATTTCCTTTGTGATCTCACTATGGTTTTATAATCCTATTTTAGAATTCTTAATAGTTGTTTTTTACTATGATACCAAATATAGAGACTCGGGCTTATCAAATTTTTATTTTACTTTATTTTTTAGAATATTCAATAAATTAGTCAAACAAATTCCTGAGGATAGATATATTTGGTGTATTTAGAAACTTGTGGTCCCAAAAAATTGGTCCATAGGTAAACTACATCACCAACAACTATTATTTTCATAACTATCACACTTATTACACATATCGTATTGAATACCCTTATACATAGCCTGGGGAAATAAAACATAATAATGGGTGAGCTCAGATCTTCGGTAAAGGTATATAACTTCCATCAACCACTTAAGCAGTTTAATTTGGAAAATATCCATTAAAATTTAGAAAAAAAACATTTAAAAAACCTAAGTAAAATATTTTTCTTTTAAAATAAACATTAAAAATAATAAAGAAATATTTATAGAAAATAATTTTATGGATTACTGGATGTTTCATTCATTGCATATATGTTTAAAAAAATCAATTTACATATTCGGTAAAATAAAAATGGGAATTATTTAGAATGTGATATGAAAATTCCTATAAAATATTTTTTAAAATAGTGAACAAAGTGTAAAATTGTTTTGTAAAAAACATATCAGAATTAGAAACATTTGTAAAATCATTTTCCTAAAACATAACTTTGAATGAAATAGTGATTTATTTTATTAAAAACATTTTATCAATTATTTCAAGTAAAAAAGATTCAATTTTTTTTTAAATTACATTTATATATCATGAATACCCAGAGAATATTAAAATTCATTAGTTAAATGTGATATGGATCATAATATTTTATCATAAGAAATATAATCATAACCAATCTCAATAAGTGATTATATTGTAATATAAAATTATTACATCTTTGGTAAATTTTAATTATAACACCCTTGAAGAAATGACATAAAATTTAACTTTATATGACAAGAGGTAAAATACATTCATGATATTAAATGCAAAATATTTTGTATATACACCTTGTGAAATAATATAGGTGCATAACAAAGCATACATCTAAAAGATATAAAATCGGGAAAAAATCCATTACCTTAAGTATTATATTCCTCCATAAATATTCAAACATATTTTAAAATAAATATAAGTTTATTATAAATATATTATAGAACAATATTTATATATAATGTTCAATATATTATTTTCTTGTGTCCATTTATTACCTGTTTATTAATAATTTCCAGTTAAAGTTACCTTTTTGGTAATAAGTGCTTTATTTTTCATATATGTTTTGAATTTTTTTGGTCATCTTACATAAATCATGGTATCAACATATATATATATATATAACCATGAAATAATTTTCATATATAATAAGTGTGAATTTATTTATATTTATCCATAAAATTTAGTTATAAAAAATGAAATACATTGTTCATGGAAAGGGTATGTCATATGTATATATGAACGTTGCTTCCTATTTCTTGTGGGATTAAAATAAATAATGTTAAATGATATAGTATTAATTTACTGTCATTTTTATTTCATATATATCACAAATTTTCATTAAACGCATCTTTAATAACTTCCACGTAATGTGTGAATGAAGCATATCATTTTGTGAAGCGGTAGTCCATAGTACACTCCAAATGGCCCGAAGGCCTTATTTTTTATTTTATTATAGACAATACCTCTTTTAAGGGTTGAAGGGGAACCCGTACATGACCCATAGGCCCCAGGCAGAATGCCCGACATGACCCGTAATACCTGATCTGAAGGCCCAGAGGCATAACATGCCCATACATGACCCGTAATATATAAAATATGAATCTTTGTATGATAAAATAATTTTTAAAGTATATTAATATCATAAATATCATATACAACTAAAAATTATATCATTATTTCTATCCATGGTAAGTGGTATTGAAAAAATGAAGGACCTCGATTAGTGAGGCGGTAGTCCTCCATACACAAGAATGATTATTTTGAAACTCATTTGATGGAAGTGTGGATAGGAGTAGGTCAAAGACTAAAAAAATCAATAAATTAAATTTATTAAGTTATTATTTCATCATGGTATAATAATAATGGAAATAGGTGGAGGAAGAACTAAAATTAGAACACTCGTTGATGAATGCTACCTATTCTTTTGGTATCATACTTAGATTTTCACCAAAACCTATACTAAGGTAGATTTCAATCCAAAATAACGATTATTTTATAATACATGGGAAATTACTAAGTGATTTAGGTTGGTATTTTCCAAAACAAAAGGGTTTTATGGTGTATGGAAGAGAGGATATGGATGACCATTTATAAGTCCAGTCAGTGGGATACTCATAATTTTTTTAAATAGAGAATTACACCCTTGTATTTTTAATATCCCAAGGCTCCAATAATGGAGCATTATCGAGACTATAAGAGATCTAGAAAAAATATTTCCATAAAATTGGTTTTCAGAATGTTTTGGGTTCTTTGTGACCCTTATCTTTCTAGTTAATCCCACCCCCTGATAAAACCATTTTATCATAACCATGATAAATAATTTTAACTTTTTTTATATTTCAATTTGGTGAAAAATATAAGATAAAATTTTTAGATAATAAAAATAATTATGATTTAAAATATGTAATACATTCTTTCAAATTCTATTCGAAGAAGTGTAAAAATTTATTTTAAATTTAATCTCACATACTTGACGGTAGAGCAGGTTATTAAAGAAAAAATGTTCAAAATCATACAAACATATTATATAAAATATCAACATGAAATTTATTCTAATTAACTAAATTGGATTAATAGATTTTTAGTTGAACATATTTTACTTGAAAATCAACTTAATTTTATTATTTATATTCTTATATAAATGAAACCAAAATGTAGTTTTCTATTAAAATTAAGTATTTTATTTCTGCTCTCCCAATAATTATTTTATTTATGGATTTATCTAAAATTAACCGTAAGGTAATCTTGACCATAAAATTGAAAAAATTATGTTTAATTTATCAATTTTAATTTTATAATGTGAGAAATATAAATTTTAAATTTGTTAACAAAAATAAACTAAAAGAATTTTTTTACAAAGGACTATTTATAAAACATATAAAGACTTTACTAATAATTATGTACTTTTTTATCCATATATTTGATTTATATGAAACAGTTACAAAAAACTTTTAAAAAATTCATTATTACAATCTATATCTCTATGTTTAATGACTATGTTATCAGAGACTCCTCTAAATAGCGGTATTAGTAGTACATCGTGATTTTCTAAATACTCAATGCTATGTGTCATAATGGATAACCCAATATTATTTGTGGTGAAATAATAACTTATTTTTGTGTATAATTCAAGCTATCATGGAAATTTTATTTATTTTAAAACATAATAATTCATAAAAATTTGGGGTGTTAAACAGGAACACCAGTATATCAGAAATGTACTAAAATGAAAAAATGATAATTTTTGTTGAGCTTATGTCATTGAAAACCCATTTAGGGAATTTATAATACCCCCATTGATTATATTATTACCCTTTTTAAGCATATTCTCCCTAAATATTCATATATTCCCAAAAATAATTATATTTTATTGAAGTTAATTAACAATCATGGATTTTCTACTAATAAAAATTTTTTATTATCAAAAATATTGTAGTTTATTTAGGGAGTAAGCATCAAGAATTAATGATTATAAAAAATGTACTACATCTCTATGGATTAAAAATAAATATGGGACACCATCTTATATAACATTTTAATATATATGGAACTTTACATTGATCCTCAATATTCAAAATCTATTTAGTTTGATGAAATCTCTACCAATATTTAATTGAATGATGATGAGATAATTAAATATAATGATGATTTGGTTAATCCTATATATAGGTTATCATTTTATACATTTAACTCACACTATTTTGATTTTGTAGATATGGTATGCAATTTTAGGTGGGGTCTATCCTATGATAGTTTTAATCTTTTTGGTCAGATCTATACTTCTCACAATATGTGGCCAATTTTTTTCTTGTTTATAATATTCCTCCATGGATGTATATGAAAAAAAATTCACTTTATTGAGTATAATAATATATGTACCTTTTTTCATGGACGTTATTTATATATCTGCTAATAGACTTTAATAAAAGAGTCGTAGTAGATTTGGGATATGCGTGAGAACACATTCGATGCTTCTTCAAAAAAATTCAAATAGGTTCTTCCCTTCTATGTACTAAAAACATTACCTTCTTATGCAATGATATCTAGTTTTTTCACAAATGAAAAACTATAATGTCTTATTTTTATGAAGAATGATTGCTCTAAAAGGCTTAAATATCATCTTACTATTAGTTTCATGGGGCATCGATGATTCTTTCCAATGGATCGTCAATACTTGAACAATAATCAATGATTTGATAATATTTTCACAACCACTAAACATATTCCATGAAATAACGTTCTTAATTAATTGAACATTCAAAATTTTTAATTAGGGACTTTTCAGAGGAAATATTAAAAGTGTAATGATTTTCAAATTGATTCCACTTGAAAATGTAAAAATAAATGTATGTTTTTTGATATTCCGTATTAGTCAACCTATTTGTTAACTCATTATTTATACAAAATGAATATTGAAAAAATATATATGAATTTAAAAATTTAATTCTTCTAAATATCAATGGGAAGACCATATATAGATTACGATCTCAACAGGTCATGTTTCACTAGGGTATTCAATAAGAATGACATAATGTGTCTATCGGTGAAAACCAATGGAATGTTTTTTGTTCTTCTTATGTGATGAAACAATTAGTGAAAAAACAATTTTTGGATGTATTAGAGAATATTATGGTTCTTGATGGTAATCCTAACAATATATCTAAATGATTCAATAGAAGGGATTTGAAATTAAAAATCCCTATAAACTCATGATTATCACATCCTCCTCCATGAATGAATTCTATTAAAAATTTGGAATTTACTATCCAATAATGTAAGAGTGCTGGTAATTTTCCTAGGCTATTTTTATAGATACCTTTATAGTAAAATTTTATTCCATTATTTATTGATAAAAATATTGCAATAGGTGCCAATAATTTTTTTGAGTTGGAGAAACTTGTTTCACAGTCATTTTTCACATTCAAACACCATTTAACTATTCATATTCCCAAAGAAACACTACATAGGGGACATTTTTCTTTTTATTGGATGTATCTTACCAAAATAAATTTCCATGCAATGAAATATTTTGTTTGAAATAAGAATCGTCCTGATGGATCCATTTTGATTAGTTATTCAGCATAAGAATGTTTTTATTTCTAGTTAATTTATTTGTTTGATGTGAGAAAAATACAGAACTAAATAATTAGAATTTCATATGTGTATTATGGGTAAATTGAACCCTCATTTCAATTTCTTCCCAAAACAAGTGTAATTATTGGTTCATATACATTGGCTACATTGATACTTTAATAGTGGGATACATCACATCTCCGAGTCTTGTTTAACTACGGTTTGTTTGATGACTATATCAAGTGAGTTAATTTATTATTTATATGACATCTCATAGTATTCCAATTCACATTGATATTAAATTTTATTTTCATTTTTTATAAAGAACATACATAAAATTTTAGTAGAGTTCATCGATATTTTCCTTTTAGAAGGACAGAGGATTTGCATAGTAAATATTTAGGTTCTTGGTGGAAGTAAAATGTATTATCATTATTTTAATTAACATAGAATATATATATTCATTTAATAATATATTTTAAAATATATATTTCATGTATTGAGATCAATTTTTCACTCTATCTCTCAAGAATTATGAGCATTGTATTTTGGTTGAAATTCTTTGGTTAGTGAATGAAAATATTTAATAATAAATGAGTATAAATTCCTTACAACATATGGAGTGGTGACTATGAGAACATGAAATGATGTAATTTTGTTAACTAAAGTAATATACTATTATGCATGTTAATCAAATAGTAGTCCTCAATGTGAAAATTTTTCTTATTATGAAATTTTTTAGAAAATATTTTTATTGGATTACAACTCTCATAGTCGAGTAACTCGGATGAAATATAAATGGTTTTATTCAATGATTTCACATGGTATATTTATTAATTAATTATTATTCAATGTTATTTATATGAATCTCTTCCTAGCTACTGATGAATAATATAATTTTCCATCAATGAAAAAACAAGTTTTTTATGTAAAATATCATCTAAAACATGATTATGATGTCATTATTAATGTAATTCCAAGACATATTTTTCATTATGGTGGTGGGGGGGGGGAATTGAGACCTTTCATGCCCCCATTTTTTTTATTGAAATATTGAACATAATTTTTGGGGTTGAATCTTCATTTTATATTTAAAACAAAGTAGGGACATCTTTTGACTGGGTAGAGGAGACCTGTTACATAGCCCAAAGGCCCAGTTGGCATGTAGCCCATTACATGGCCCGTATGCCCAAATGTATTGGACCAAGGTCCATTATATGAATAGTAATGATATAGTACCCACACAGTACCTACTGCTGATAGTGTGTTTGTTGCCGCTATAGTGCCCGCGGTTGCTATAGTGCTTGTGCCCAATTGGTTTTGAAGCTCCATTTTTCATGTTGGATTACATGGTTCTTACCACAAATCCAAAATTTATTATTTTTTGTAATTTTTAGAATTTATTTTTAACAATAATTAGTGATGGGTAATATATATATAAGAAACAATATATGTTCACAATTTATTCATTTTATCTTGATGTGGGTGCCTCAGGATGGTACTACAATAATTTCATTAATTCAATTTCATTTTAGAATTGTATGTTTGTTTTAGTATTGTTTAATTTCCTATAATTTAATTTTGATTTATTTCAATTCACAAAACAAGGTTTAAAACTATTTTTTTTAAATGGTTTTTAAAAACATATATAACATGTTATTTAATTATTATTTCTAAAACATGAAATTATATTGTTTATGTCTTGTTTTTATTCTATGTTTTATGAATAATTTTTAAAAACTCTATCTTAAAAATGTAAATTTAATTATTATGAAGATTTTGAATGATATTGAAAAATTAAATGTAAGAGACTATTTGACATTGAAGTAAGATTGCATGAAATAGGGATATCTCCTATGGTTTCATTTGTAAGTATAATAATTTAATATTTTTCTTTTTCATTATATTTAATATCATGCTCTTATTCTTTAAAAAAATTAATATTAGGATATTAATCATAAATAAATTTGACCTCTCCTTACCAAATAGTATGTTTACAAGTGTTGGTGCTAATATAGATACAAAAATAAACCATCATACCCATTCACACCATGAACCACCTGCGGACATAACATTTACCAAATTTTTTTCTTCTACACTTGAGCCTCCTTGGATGTTTCCACCCAAGCCTCCATCATAATCTTATTTAGGATCCAATTCTCCTACCATTTATATTACACCACTATGGATGTTCCCAAATATACCATATCCACACACAATGTTTTATCCTAAACCCTTCAATCATCATCCTTCTATTTCTACACCGCCTCCATTTCCTAATATCCATCCAAGATCCAATAATTGTGGCCTATAATATTATACTCAAGAACATAGAGATGACCCTATACATGCATTGGAATAGGAACATCCTTCATAGGTTACCTATCTTGGATATCTCATGTATGTATAAGAGCCAAATGATCATTCCAAATGGGGTTCTTTTGTTAGTGTTTCAAAATATATCACACCATTTTTTTCAAATTCTACTATGAATAAATTCTACTTTCTTTTTTATATAATTTAGCGGGAAATTATAATTGGATTTTTTGGAACATCCTTATTTGTAAATTATGGAATCATTAGACAAAAATAATTAAATACTATAATTATGAAAATAAAATGATATATAAAAATTCCTCACAACGTAGAAGTTTTATGAAAACATTAAACATGTAAATATATGAATTTGCGTAAGGAAATAATGTATAATTATTGGGTGGTGATATGGGTAACAAAATTGATATATTTATATCTATATTTTAATTTTCATTATAACAATCAACATGTTTGTCAGAGGATCAATTAAAATTTCATGATGGAAAAGTTTCTAAGGTTGTGCGGTTGTTGGAACATGGGGTGCTTTGGAGATCTTATAAGAATAATTTATATGATGATTGGAAGAGTAGATTCAGTTATGATTTATAGTGTACCAATATTAAACTATTTTCCAAATACTCAATAATAATAAATGATAGTATATTGGATGATTGATAAGTGTAATGTATTATTAATCATTAATGGTTGTATTAAAAATTTAATTCTTATTAATTGTATTGAATTTTTTATGGATGAGTCATAAAAAGTAAAAAATAACAAGGAATCTATGATGTGTATGAACACCTTAGGAACTCTACAATTCTAGAGCATGAGAGGTTCTAAATAATTTCATAGCTATATGAATTTTACTATGACGTTTTTTAACAATTTGGGTTGGATTTTTAAATAATATTTATTATGAAAAGTTTCCTATAATTTAAAAATATCAAATATTAAAATGTAAACAATACTTTTTGAAGAATTAATAACCAATTATAAAATTCAAACATTACGGCATAAGGACATAATGGTTTCTCTTGTGATATTGAGTTGGAATGAGAATTATGATTCATTTGAGCAGAAGGTGAAGTAGAGGGTGGATTAAAGTCCTTGGTTAAGATAATGAATCTGAAGAAAATATACAAAGTGGCCTAAATATGAATAGTAATATTATCAATATTTAAATTACTACTTAATTCAAATATATTTATTTGTTAAAGATAACATTTTGGAGGATATTTTCTAACCAACATTTACACATTTTCCATTATATTAGAATGTAGGGTAGAATATATTCCATTTATAAATTTTATATGGTTACCCAAAATAAAGGATGATCATAAATTAGTTGAGCATGGTGATGCATTATTTCTTATTTTCATATACTTAGAGAACAAAATATAAGACCACACAAACATTGCGCCAAAAATTATGATAATGAAAAATATTTATATCTTTGTTTACTCATGTTATTATAAGAATATTCATTTATATCATAGACATTTAGAATTTTCCTTTTCAATTTTTTAAAAAATAGTGCCAATACATGAACATATTGTTTATAGGAGGGGATTAATGGGTTTAAAAAAATAAAATAATTTAAAATTTTAGTTATCAAATATGTAATTAAAGTATGTTAAAATTGAAATGTTTCTAAACTTAATGAGTTATCAACATTTAATTGCTCACTTTTTTGTATTATTTTCCAGCATAACTTCCTTAATACACGCTATTTTATTTTGTGTCATTTATACCCACCATCAAAAAATTGACAAAGTGATAAAACAATAATCCTTAGAAGATATATTATAATAGGAACCTCAAAATAAACACTACTGAGAAGTTGGGTTTTCCCAATGCTTTTATAACAATGGTTCAATTGAACCATTGGTATAGGGTTCCATTACCAACGATATGAATAAAAAGTTGGTAAAGGATGATTTATTAAAAGATTTATTAATGGTTTGAAGACATCGTTGGGAAATCTACAAAATTTTCTCCCTTTACCAACGGTTTGTACAAACAGTTGGTAAATTCCAAATTTTTTCCAAATTTTTTTAAAAACCATTGGGAGATGTCCACCCAAATGTTGCAAAACCGCCCCTGATTACACAAAAGTAGATAACTCTACATTTCCCTTGATTTATAGAAGCCCCTACATAAGTGAAACCTAACTTGTGGTATTCAATCTCATCGGCTATAACTCCCCCATCTAGGCCAGACTCCTTCAACCTCCTACCAAATACAAACATAGAATCCCTCGTTAAATTAATTGACATGGTTGGTGTGTGGTGTATGAAAATATCTGAGCTAACATGGTGAGTTGAGGTATCTTATCAGTATCTAGTGTTTATTATCCCAACTATGATCTAGTTATAAGGATATCCTTATATTCTCAACCTTTCTACATTTATTACACTATCTATAAAGATCACATCACTATTCCCTATTTCTAGGGATTTTGTAAAATTTTATGATTCACACTATTTGATATTAAATCAATGACTAAAACTTGATTGGTTTACGTTTGTGAGTATATAGAAGATGGTTTCTAAACTACCCCTTAAAATTATCACTGTTTTGTTTTCTTTATGATGTGTAGTATCATTGACATACTTTATTATTAATCTCAAAATTAGAAATAAATGTTTTTTTTCTATACTTTATGTAATTAAACTTCTTTAAAATATTTGAACAACCTATTAGTGTAGAAGCTGAAAATTTATCCACCCATGGGGTGGACTTGACATGGGTAACTTATTGGGTAATAAAATGTATGACCATAGTGGTGCCAAGAATGGGTTATCGAACAGAAGTTAATGATTTGGGATGCTTATAACACATTATGGGACCTGAGGCATGTGACTCCTATATGAGGCCTATTGAAAATGAATATAAATAAATTTTAATTTAATTTTTGAGTACATGTTCTATGATTAATGATTTTTAATTTTGTGAAGACTGCAACTGTAGAGACCCGAAGCCTGACGTACATAGACTTTACATTACTTTTGCGGAATACTTAGTACATAAAAAAAAACACACACACAAGGATCGTAATAGTTTAGTGTCTTTGGAAACTCGGAACGTAATCTTCTAATCGTGGTGAAAGATCTTCAATACCTCCCATAAAGATCTTCCCTTTTTTTACCTAAAACCTTTCTTTATATCCTGGGGAAAAGAAAACATAAAAGGGTGAGCTCAAATTCTCAGTAAGGGTATACAAAAGAAAAATCAATCACATCATATTCATAAGAACATAACTTTTGGAAATCTTAACCTGCAAAAGAGAGCATAATTTCATAACATGGGATAAATCATAGTAGTGAAATGAAATCCCAATAGTCATAACATAAAACATGAAACTTTGTGGCATACACACATAATCATAGAGAATCATTTCTTGTTAGTCAAGACCCATTGCCAAGACTATCTTAGTGGACAAAGTCCCTTTCTGAATCGAGTAACCCTCGTTTCAGTCCTGTTTCACTGAACCGGTATAACCTACCATTTCAGCCATGTCTATCTCATGAGATATAAAATCTTTACCCAATGCATTGGAGGGAGATATAGGTCCCACCCATCTTATAATGAATCCTTTCTTATGTGTGCCACATAATCATAAACCATACATCATAGCGTAACCCATGTAATAAAAATGGGATTCTTAAACAACATGACATCATAAAACAATTCATATAAGATAAAGGAATTCATAAAAATGTTTCCATCACAACATAATCAAATAAATTTAATAATAGGGATAAAAACAGAACCCTTTTATTATCTTAGATGGAAAATAATTTTGATAAAATACTTGAACTCCATTCTTGAGGAAAATATCCTTTCTACTTCAAAAACACTTTTCCTTTCTTAACATGTCATAAAATTTTAAACCAAAAGAAGTTGATTAAAAATAAACTTGAATAATTGTACATGAATATTCTTGGAAATAATTTTTTAGAAATCCATTCATTCCGTATAAGTTAAAAAAAACATTCTTCTCGTACTTTTGTCGGAAAAGTCAAAAAGTACCTCGTACGAAAAACGACAAAAGATTCCTTTCATTTCTTTTACTAAAAACTCACCGAAGGGTAAAAATGGATTTAAAAAAATTGTAGGTGGATGGAAATAATATTACATATTTATGAAACATGGATGTGGATGATAAAATACACCCTAGTAAATACTTACGAATAAACAATCTCGGATAAAAATGAGATTGTGATATTTCCCTTACCTTAGGTCCGACTTGCTTTGTAAGTGTCCGAACCTCTTGTATAATGATTTAAATCATGTTATTGACTTATTACAGAATCATATTCATTGTTATGATATCATATATGGTTCACTTATGACATTATATTACCCGTTCTTTTGTAAATTCCATGTTAAAGAAGCGTTTTGGGTAAAATCGTTTCATTTATCGTAGGTGTTTTGACTTGTTGTTCTTGATATTATTATTACTTATATCATGATTTACTTACTTCCAGAATATAAAATATGATTTATATATCATATATATTCTGTATATATATATATATAATAGGTAGATAAATAAAATGAAAAACACCGTTCATGGAGACGGTAGTCCGTACGTACGCATGAACGCTGTTTTCCTTTCTTTATTGACTTGAAATGGAAGTAAGTAGATGACATACATATGTATATATATACATAAATCCAGTAGCTTTATAATTTCATATATTTCATTATTATTTCTTATATATACTTTATAATCATTCTTAAATGGTTAACATGGAGAATGAATCTCATCGCGTCGTGGAGACGGTAGTCCGTACGTACGCACGAGCGATGATATCATTTCCATAAATATTGAATTGAATTGGAGTGGATTATACAATATATCAGAATCAATATGATGTTTTAATAACTATGTATAGTTATTCTTTACACCACTATACCCATCCATGTAAGGTGGTGGTGGAAAATAGATTACACCATGGCGTGGAGACGGAATTCCGTACGTACGCACGCGCGGTGATTTCTTTTTCCGTAGGATGGATAGATGGTGAAATAGGGTTGTTTCATACTTATAATAACATATCAGTATATGAGTGATACTGATGTTATTACTTCATAATGAAACAACCTTAGATGAATAAGTGGAAGAAGAAATAAAGATGAAAGAATTGGTAACGGTAATTACCTCTTCTTTGAAGCGCCTTTTGGAGACCTCCTCTTAGGGAACTAAAATTGGTCTTTGAGGAAGACCAGAACCTCTAGGATGTTTCTAGGGAAGTGGAGAAGAGATTTTGGCAGAGGTTGGCCGAGCTTGAGTGCTCAAATTGGTGTGAGGAGGAGGGGGAGGAGGTGTCCTTTTATAAGGGAGGAGAGGGGCACCTTAGGAATATCTCAAAATATTATTTTATATTAAAGTCAAAATCAGTTTATAATGGTTCCAAAGGGTCTTATTTCGAAGCTAAAGTGGGAATGGGTCGAAATCCTATCAACGATAATATTTAGACAAGTTTAGGGTATTATTTTAACCTTATCAATTAGATTTAACTCTAAGTTAAATAATTTAACTTTTACCGTGTCTTTTGTTTTCTTTAACTATATGGTTAATACACTTACTATATCATGCCAAACGAACCCCAAATTGTTTATTATTAATATATGTATCTTTATCTAAGTCATTTGGCCGAACCTTAGATTTTTAGGAATAAAATAACAATTAATAATATAATATTTGATTTAAAAACTATTTTGTGTCAATTTTGACACTATTTGATATATGATTTTTGTGAAAGTCATAACATAATTATATGTTCGAACCAAGTTGATTAAATCAACACTAATATATCTTAGTAACCTAGAAAATTAGTTTAATTCATAAAAAGTCTCAAATTACATTCATTTTAGCATTTATAACATCAATTATGTTAATATTTCCTTAAAAAGGGTAATTACTGCATCATCGTTGTGTCATAAATAAAATAATTTATTTAAAGTCTAAAAATTATAAATAAAATATCATTATGTAGGAAATCGTTTTATCTTTCTAATGAATATTTACAATCGAATTTATATTATGTATAACCCTATATTAAAAATGTTTTAGTAAATAAACATTGATTTTGTCTCTTTTAACTCTTCTTTGAATTAAATAATAATAAATGTCCTAATCTAATCCAAGTGGGCCTAAATGGTCATATTTTATTCATAAGGTTGTTTTTGGTCGAATTACACTTATCCAATAGAATTAGGACATGTGTTAGGGTAATAGTAATGTCATATTTACCCTTAGTTACCCTATTTACTATTAATCGCGGTAAAAAAAGTAAAAAGTTACTATTCACCAAAAAATTATTTTTATCTCATTGAACTAAATTTTACTTACTGATATCAACCGTGTCTGTCGGATTTTCGAAATTCCATTCACAGAAGCGGTAAAATTAAGTTTTATGCAAAATTCAGTTTTTAACCTACCACTTAATATTTTCACTATTCATCAAAAATTGATGTTTTTCAGAACAATGCCAAAATTTCATCCTAAGCTATGCTTCATATTCCAAATTCAAAAATGAAGTCTATTTTACCAAATTCATAACATAGAAAATGCATTAATTAATTTTATAATTAAATCCCGCTGTTAAAACAAATAGCGTGTTTTTAAGAAACAATATATATCAAAAGATTGACACTTGATTATGTCTGGTTTAAATGTGAAATTACATCCAATGACCAACATTGTATTAAATTGTAAAAATATATTCTAAATATACTTTAAAACCACTAAAATTAATAATTTATCACTATTAATAATTTTGATTAAAAAAGTTGTTTTTAATTATAATTTAGTAATTTTCACTATTCATCAGAATATGAAAGTTATCCGAAAACTACCAAAATTTCACCTTAGGCTAAATTCGATACTCCGAATCCAAAAATGAAGTCCATTTTGAGAGCTAAAATTCGTAAAATTTTAAAAGGTGGTTATTACTATTCATAACGGCTAGTTTTAATAATATTTTAATAGCATATCGTTGTTTCGTGAAACTCAGTATTGCGTACTACACACGCTATCGAGGAGGGTCGTGATTGCGTGTAATGCAAGCCAAGTCAGGGTTGCGTGTTATGAACGAATCCTTCGTTGTTTCGTATAACAGAATCCAACCATATTTTCATTTATACATTTAATATATATATATATAAACTCAATTTTGCGTAGAATAACTATTATCAAAATTGTGTGTAACACGGTCCAATAATAGTGTTGCATATACTGCAAGCTAATACGGTGTTGCGTATAGCGCAAGGTAATCTTGGTGTAGAATACAACACAAGAAATTAATGAAATTAAAAGAATATTTTTCATAAAATCTCGGGGTGTTACATTCTACCCCCCTTAAAATGAATTTCGCCCTCGAAATTCGTCGGGGTTATAAATGGTTTACTATACGAAAGTTTCTTTAATAGAAACCCACATCGTAAAAAGGAATACCAAAACCAATTTTTAAAAACAAAAGTATGAAACATAATGGTTACCCAAATAAACCAATCACTGGGTTTCCACATAGGTGAAAATATGGATATGGAAGAGAAATCTAACCATCATGTTCTGATGGAGAGTGGTAGAGAACATGGCTTTGGAATATCCAGTAATCACAAATCCATAAATTTGTGACGATCTAAGGTACCATCTGATTCATCAGGTATAAGATCACTAGGAAACCATTTTTGTTTTTCAAGATCATTTCCCTAAAGTTGAAAATTTGAATTAGAATAAATACTTTCTTTATTTTGGTACAATCTCACTGTTGTTCGTGCCTTGAACAATTTCCACTTCATCTCTTAAATAAATGAAGTTGAATTTGTTATTCGTCAAGTGTTAGTAGATTATGTGATAGAATGACGGGTCATTCCATCTGTCTCAAACAAAAGGTTAGAAAAAATTATATACATAAGTCGGTCTATAGTGATATTAATCATATATGGTTCCTAAAATGGACACATACTTCATATATCATACTGCTTAATATAATAAAACTAGTTTCTACTAAACAGGGACTTCCTGTAGGCCAGTGGTAGGTGATAAAGGCCAGTCGCACTTCGGTTGTGGGTTCGATTCCCACATCCTTGTCCGACGCGATGGGCTGTCGCCCCTTCTTGCAGGTTGTCCTTTTTCTAAAACTATATTACTATAACATCCCATCAATAATATCGAGAAAACTTCTATCCTTAAGCAATACTAACTTATGTCCAACATAATCCATTCCAATCTTTAGGCTTATCCATAATACTGCAGTCCACTCTTATAACATAGTGAAAACGATTACCAGAGATTTAACACCATCGTCGATCCCCATATATCATAAGATATGTTTTTTTTGGTCACATTCCAAACATTCAAAGTCCTTAATCATGTATTTTCTTGAATACCTTAGTGAAAACATGAATGCTGTTAAAATTTAACACTTTCCACATACCAAAATCCTCAAAATTCTATATACTCAAACCATGATATCACTTAGTCCTAATATCAATCATGAGCTCATGAATATTGTTAAACATTTAATTTTCTCGTTTTCCCTTCATTATGCGCATAATATCTCAATTACTTTGAATACCACATTAGACCAATACATAAATATTCCAATACTACATGATACAACATTATTTTGGAATCCCATTACATAAACACTTAATCATTCCACCACATCATTGTCATATTCAAAATTTCCAATAGAGATCGCATGTGACTTCCCTTTGTCCTTTGCCTTAAGTGGTTGCTCATGTTGATCGTCACTAACCCTTGGATTAGGGCATTTATTGGCATAATGCCCCATTTCCTTGCACTTGAAGCATTGAAGTGTTGGTGGTGTGTTCTCTACAGTGTTTTCTTTATTCACATCATTAGAAACCCTTTTTCCATTACTTTGACACTCAGCTGCTCGATGACCTTATTTTCCACACTTAAAACATTTTCTAGTCCCTTTAAGACAATCTCCACCATGCTTCTTTCCACACTTTGTGCATAAGGAAACATTCATCTTCTTTTCACCATTATTCTGAGATTTCTCCTTGAACTCCATTTTTCGTTTCTTGTCAAAACCATGAGATGGATATGTAACACCAACTTCCATTTCTACCTTGATAGCACAACGCACAATTTCTTCATAGCTACTGAAGTCTCTTATAGCTAATGCCCTTCGAAGACTTGGTTTTAAGCCACTGAAAAATCGATCAACTTTACTTTCAGGTTGGATGATAATGCCAGATGCATTCCTTGCAAGTCTTGTAATATTCGCTTCGTATATACCAACAGATTCATCATCCTTTTGCTTTAGTTCAAGAAACTCCTTCTCCATCTTTGTTCGAAGAATATGAGGGATGTACTTATTGAAAAATAAGTTCTTGAACTCGTCCCATTCCATGGACTCAATTTCATCTCTTTGCCTTGTATTCTTGATAAGATTCCACCATTGATCAGCTTCACCTTCCAAACGATATACTGCTAAGATGACTTTATCATGTTCAGAACATTGATGAACTGAAAATATCTTTTCAGTGGTACTGATCCATTGTTCAGCAACAAGTGGATCAGAAGACCCACTGAAAGAAGGTGGACGTTGCCTCATGAAGGACTCAATAGAATACTGTTCCCTTCTCTGCTCATTTGGAAGTCCAGAATGATTCATAGCTTGTGTAAGTATAGCAATAAGATTTTGCACTCCATCACCCATAACATTTGTTTGTTCAGGAGGGAAATCAGTGCATTGTCCATTGAATTGATCAACACGGTTCCTTCGGGTTCCAGCCATCGTCTAAAACCCAAAAAGAATAGTGTGAGAGGAAAAAATCATGTTTGGGAAAACAACATAATAAAGGTGGAGTATCCTCAATATCTATCATCTTAGGTTAAATTCTATGATCGTTACCGTAGTTCTAGGACTGTATCCCATACGTATACTTATCCTTAAGGACATCCCTAGACATACCTTATAAATATCTCTAGGGATCTCACTAAAGTTCTCGCATCCTAGTTTCCAAAGGTTGACTAAACCTTTCCTCTGATACCAACTGTAGAGACCCGAAGCCTGACGTACATAGACTTTACATTACTTTTGCGGAATACTTAGTACATAATAAAAACACACACACAAGGATCGTAATAGTTTAGTGTCTTTGGAAACTCAGAACGTAATCTTCTAATCGTGGTGAAAGATCTTCAATACCTCCCATAAAGATCTTACCTTTTTTTTTACCTAAAACCTTTCTTTATATCCTGGGGAAAAGAAAACATAAAAGGGTGAGCTCAAATGCTCAGTAAGGGTATACAAAAGAAAAATCAATCACATCATATTCATAAGAACATATCTTTTGGAAATCTTAACCAGCAAAAGAGAGCATAATTTCATAACATGGGATAAATCATAGTAGTGAAATGAAATCTCAATAATCATAACATAAAACATGAAACTTTGTGGCATACACACATAATCATAGAGAATCATTTCTTGTTAGTCAAGACCCATTGCCAAGACTATCTTAGTGGACAAAGTCCCTTTCTGAATCGAGTAACCCTCGTTTCAGTCCTGTTTCACTGAACCGGTATAACCTACCATTTCAGCCATGTCTATCTCATGAGATATAAAATCTTTACCCAATGCATTGGAGGGAGATATAGGTCCCACCCATCTTATAATGAATCCTTTTTTATGTGTGCCACATAATCATAAACCATACATCATAGCATAACCCATGTAATAAAAATGGGATTCTTAAACAACATGACATCATAAAACAATTCATATAAGATAAAGGAATTCATAAAAATGTTTCCATCACAACATAATCAAATCAATGTAATAATAGTGATAAAAATAGAACCCTTTTATTATCTTTGATGGAAAATAATTTTGATAAAATACTTGAACTCCATTCTTGAGGAAAATATCCTTTCTACTTCAAAAACACTTTTCCTTTCTTAACATGTCATAAAATTTTAAACTAAAAGAAGTTGATTAAAAATAAACTTGAATAATTGTAAAGGAAGATTCTTGGAAATAATTTTTTAGAAATCCATTCATGCCGTATAAGTTATAAAAAACATTCTTCTCGTACTTTTGTCGGAAAAGTCAAAAAGTACCTCGTATGAAAAACGACAAAAGATTTTTTTCATTTCTTTTACTAAAAACTCACCGAAGGGTAAAAATGGATTTAAAAAAATTGTAGGTGGATTGAAATAATATTACATATTTATGAAACATGGATGTGGATGATAAAATACACCCCAGTAAATACTTACGAATAAACAATCTCGGATAAAAATGAGATTGTGATATTTCCCTTACCTTAGGTCCGACTTGCTTTGTAAGTGTCCGAACCTCCTGTATAATGATTTAAATCATGTTATTGACTTATTACAGAATCATATTCATTGTTATGATATCATATATGGTTCACTTATGACATTATATTACCCGTTCTTTTGTAAATTCCATGTTAAAGAAGCGTTTTGGGTAAAATCGTTTCATTTATCGTAGGTGTTTTGACTTGTTGTTCTTGATATTATTATTACTTATATCATGATTTACTTACTTCCAGAATATAAAATATGATTTATATATCATATATATTCTGTATATATATATATATAATAGGTAGATAAATAAAATGAAAAACACCGTTCATGGAGACGGTAGTCCGTACGTACGCATGAACGCTGTTTTCCTTTCCTTATTGTCTTGAAATGGAAGTAAGTAGATGACATACATATGAATATATATACATAAATCCAGTAGCTTTATAATGTCATATATTTCATTATTATTTTTACCAGGAAGGCGCAGTCAGGGGGTACTCCCCTGACCATTTATTAAAATAAAGGAAAAAGATAGTAGACAAGCAACAAAAACCAGAAAGAAGGAAAATTACATGTCACTACAACCATACCCGTCCCCATTCATATCCTCCACTGAAGCTATCTCCCATTCCGAGCTTTCATACTGCTTCAAAACCTTAGCATATTTCCGTCGCAGATTCATCCTATCCAGGGCTAGGAGCTCCTCATTTCCGCCAGAGGACCTGGTGTTTAACGGCTTTGGTAGATAGGAGTAATCCTTCTTTGGCCTGCATCGCGGAGCAGTCAAGGCATCGCGAGCCTCCACCAACTTCGCCTTTGCCTTCCCACCTTGAACCACATCACTAATTGAAGGTTTTCTCATGACACCAGAGTTTTCTTGATCACTGTCATAACAGACCCCCCCAGTTACCATGAATAATCACCGGCTGAAACTTATCATCCCCTCCACTATGCTTCTGAAATTGACCATTGGTGTCAATCACAGCAAGACACCTTGGTTGTTCCAGAGACTCCTGAGTAACTAAGGCTCCCTGTAGCATATCGTTTGTTTCATTATCCTTATTCTGACTAGAGGGTTCATTCTGCAGCTGATTCACAGGAGATTTCTCCTCACCCTGCTCAATTTCCAAGTCCTGGACCCGGTTGACAGAAGCAGAAATGAACCCTGCTTCTCCATCCATCCCATCTCTCCTATGCACGCCATTGATACTATCTGGAGCCTCCATAAGTTCACTGCCTCTGCCAACACCAATCATCATACCATTATCCACATTCACAGCTTCTTTACACAACGTACCATCTTTTTCAGCAATAACCGACACACGCACCTCCTGCTGCAACCCACTGCCACCAACACTTGCACCGGCAGTACTTCCCCGTTCACAAGGGCCCGAGACCTCATTTGCCTTGGCATGCAGCACTCCAACACCCACCTGCAGGTCACGCTGAAGTCTGCTGAACACATCAGACACCTTGGGGTTTGAGGGATCCTCTGCACCGCTCCTCAGAGGCATTGCGGCCCTACCATTCCTATCCTCAGCACCTTCAGAGACCACATCTCCAGAAGACAACACAGTCGGCCTGAATGCCACTTCCATTCTCTCCTGCCGGCTAAAAGACTGTCTGTTCAGAAGCACAGAACGACAATTGGCAACCGAATGTCCCAGACAACTGCAAGTATTACAAAATACAACCCACGACTCGAACACCACGGGCTGTCTCCACCTGAACTCCTCACCAACAGTGAGCCACACCCACTTGACTGCCGGCCTTGCAACATCCACTTCCACACAGATGCGGGGGTTCACCGGATGACATACAGCCGCCGTTCGAACATCAGAACATAGGAATCGCCCCACCATATTACCAATCATGCGGATGATGGCAGGGTTCTGAAAGGGAAGAGGAAGAAGAGGGAGACTAACCCATGCGGCAACTGTTGACGGATCACGATTCATACATAAATCGAAGGACCAACGAAGCAGGAAGAACCGGCATCCATTGCAACTACGGGGGGCGCCGGACCAGGCACGGATCAGGTCTTCCTCTAAGGCGAACCGAATCATGAACTGGCGGCTGTCGAGAAGCCCAACAACAGCACGTTCCTGCAGATCCCACTTCCCAAATACAAATCGGTCAAACTCATCGACCGACGGCCTTCTCCGAGCGAAGCGAGCTACCAGCGTAAGATTCAGAAGATTCGTGGCATCAGAGAACTCAGAAGAAGAAATCGGCAGCTGTGGATCCCCCTGATGGAGATCAGGCACTTTCGGACATAGTGAGATCGTCGGGAACTCCGGGAGATAACAAGGGTTTGAGAAGGGAGTGAAAGTCTTCCGCGGTGAATGAGGCAGAGACACCCGATCCTGCGCCTCCCTTCCGCCTCCAGGAAGGGGAGGGAATTCGTCGCCGAGCTCCATCTAGGGTTTCAACACCGTGAAACCCCATTGCTAGGCTGAAGGTCACCATGAATCGCCGTCGACGAGCGCCATCTCTAGACTCAATGTTAATTTCTTATATATACTTTATAATCATTCTTAAAAGGTTAACATGGAGAATGAATCTCATCGCGTCGTGGAGACGGTAGTCCGTACGTACGCACGAGCGATGATATCATTTCCATAAATATTGAATTGAATTGGAGTGGATTATACAATATATCAGAATCAATATGATGTTGTAATAACTATGTATAGTTATTCTTTACACCACTATACCCATCCATGTAAGGTGGTGGTGGAAAATAGATTACACCATGGCGTGGAGACGGTATTCCGTATGTACGCACGCGCGGTGATTTCTTTTTCCGTAGGATGGATAGATGGTGAAATAGGGTTGTTTCATACTTATAATAACATATCAGTATATGAGTGATACTGATGTTATTACTTCATAATAAAACAACCTATGAAGAAGAAGTGGAAGAAGAAATAAAGATGAAAGAATTGGTAACGGTAATTACCTCTTCTTTGAAGCGCCTTTTGGAGACCTCCTCTTAGGGAACTAAAATTGGTCTTTGAGAAAGACCAGAACCTCTAGGATGTTGCTAGGGAAGTGGAGAAGAGATTTTGGCAGAGGTTGGTCGAGCTTGAGTGCTCAAATTGGTGTGAGGAGGAGGGGGAGGAGGTGTCCTTTTATAAGGGAGGAGAGGGGCACCTTAGGAATATCTCAAAATATTATTTTATATTAAAGTCAAAATCGGTTTATAATGGTTCCAAAGGGTCTTATTTCGAATCTAAAGTGGGGATGGGTCGAAATCCTATCAACCAATAATATTTAGACAAGTTTAGGGTATTATTTTAACCTTATCAATTAGATTTAACTCTAAGTTAAATAATTTAACTTTTACCGTGTCTTTTGTTTTCTTTCACTATATGGTTAATACACTTACTATAACATGCCAAACGAACCCCAAATTGTTTATTATTAATATATATATCCTTATCTAAGTCATTTTGCCGAACCTTAGATTTTTAGGAAAAAAATAACAATTAATAATATAATATTTGATTTAAAAACTATTTTGTGTCAATTTTGACACTATTTGATATATGATTTTTGTGAAAGTCATAACATAATTATATGTTCAAAACAAGTTGATTAAATCAACAATAATATATCATAGTAACCTAGAAAATTAGTGGAATTCATAAAAAGTCTCAAATTACATTCATTTGAGCATTTATAACATCAATTATGTTAATATTTCCTTAAAAAGGGTAATTACTGCATCATCGTTGTGTCATAAATAAATTAATTTATTTAAAGTCTAAAAATTATAAATAAAATATCATTATGTAGGAAATCGTTTTAGCTTTCTAATGAATATTTACAATCGAATTTATCTTATGTATAACCCTATATTAAAAATGTTTTAGTAAATAAACATTGATTTTGTCTCTTTTAACTCTTCTTTGAATTAAATAAAAATAAATGTCCTAATCTAATCCGAGTGGGCCTAAATGGTCATATTTTATTCATAAGGTTGTTTTTGGTTGAATTAAACTTATCCAATAGAATTAGGACATGTGTTAGGGTAATAGTAATATCATATTTACCCTTAGTTACCCTATTTACTATTAACCGCGGTAAAAAAAGTAAAAAGTTACTATTCACCAAAAAATTATTTTTATCTCATTGAACTACATTTTACTTACTGATATCAACCGTGTCTGTCGGATTTTCGAAATTCCATTCACAGAAGCGGTAAAATTATGTTTTATGCAAAATTCAGTTTTTAACCTACCACTTAATAGTTTCACTATTCATCAAAAATTGATGTTTTTCAGAATAATGCCAAAATTTCACCCTAAGCTATATTTCATATTCCGAATTCAAAAATGAAGTCTATTTTACCAAATTCATAACATAGAAATTGCATTAATTAATTTTATAATTAAATCCCGCTGTTAAAACAAATAGCGTGTTTTTAAGAAACAATATATATCAAAAGATTGACACTTGATTATGTCTGGTTTAAATGTGAAATTACATCCAATGACCAACATTGTATTAAATTTTAAAAATATATTCTAAATATACATTAAAACCACTAAAATTAATAATTTATCACTATTAATTATTTGATTAAAAAAGTTGTTTTTAATTATAATTTAGTAATTTTCACTATTCATCAGAATATGAAAGTTATCCGAAAACTACCAAAATTTCACCTTAGGCTAAATTCGATACTCTGAATCCAAAAATGAAGTCCATTTTGAGAGCTAAAATTCGTAAAATTTTAAAAGGTGGTTATTACTATTCATAACGGCTAGTTTTAATAATATTTTAATAGCATATCGTTGTTTCGTGAAACTCAGTATTGCGTACTACACACGCTATCGAGGAGGGTAATGATTGCGTGTAATGCAAGCCAAGTCAGGGTTGCGTGTTATGAAAGAATCCTTCGTTGTTTCGTATAACAGAATCCAACCATATTTTCATTTATACATTTAATATATATATATATAAACTCAATTTTGCGTAGAATAACTATTATCAAAATTGTGTGTAACACGGTCCAAGAATAGTGTTGCGTATACTGCAAGCTAATATGGTGTTGCGTATAGCGCAAGGTAATCTTGGTGTAGAATACAACAGAAGAAATTAATGAAATTAAAAGAATATTTTTCATAAAATCTTGGGGTGTTACAGCAACCAAGGACTCATATTAAAAACATAGCTTTTAATTAAATTTGGAAACCCCCATTGATTCATGATGATTTGGTTAAGAATACCTTGGGGAAATCTACCTTGGATTCCTAGTGATTATGATTTAAGAAGCCATGGGGAAGTCCCCCTTGGATACTAAACTAGAGGCATCTCTCTTTCCATAGGATGGGACCTCCTTCCTCCCTATAAATCCATCTAAAGTCAATCATGTTTTTTAGATATACACTCAAAATCTGTACGGCTTAAATTTTTTTTAATGTTCTTTATCTATTATTATTGGTTTCTATTTTTTTTTTACCGAAACCGGGTGGTGACGTGTGTGGCATGAAATACCCAATAAGTGTATTTTGATTTTTTTTCTATTTTTGTTTTACAATTCAAGTGTCATGATTATATGAATCAACTTGATTTTATGTCTTAATAGCCATTCCTTTTATGTAGTTAGTGAATCATATCGACTAATGGAGGTGCTGGTGAGATGTATCCCCACTCAAAAATGGTAAATATATTGTTTATTCATATTTTTCTGAGGTGTGTAAAAGATATAAGTATGATCCATGTGAAGGGATTTGGGATGGTTGGGGCAGTGGTGTAGGTGGGTTTCCTTTTTAGTGCGGTGATGTGGTACTTCATGTAGACTTTAGTTTGGGTGTTATGAAATGTACTAACTTTTCGAAATATTTCCATTTTTTAGCATCAATAACTTATTTAAAAAAACCCTCTTTACACATTCTGGTTCTTTCATGAAAAGCCTTCACTTTGTAATATATTGAAAAATGTTTTATAAGGCCTATGGTGTCATCTTGTATGTGAGAAATGAAAAAATTACAAAACACATATCACCTCAAATTTGGGCACACATAAATGAATTATTATGTATTTAAATTGTTCTAATAGTTCACTACATCAACTAGAGACTCTTTCCTTTATCGTTTACTAAAATATATTTTTGATTAAACAAAAATCTTATTGAATTTATTATGATGAAATTACTTATTACAATTCATTTCAATGAATGGATAAAAGTTGGATGTATGATACCGATTGGATCTCAAACGATTTTCAAAACAAATTGGAGAGATTTTAAAATTTTCCATTTTACAATGCTTCAGATAGTGGTCATATAAACATTCCATGTTCCAATAATGCTGGTAGACCTTGGTTGAGCCATTAAAACGTCATCTACCATATTACCAAATTTGGATTTCAAACAACTACTAGGTGTGGTATCACAATGAGCAGAAAATGGAATCTCAAATTGCAGATGATCAAAATGAAAGGATTGGACTAGAGAATTTGTTAGATGGTTGGTTTCCATTTATTAGTCATCATGAAAAAGGAATGATTTTGACTTAGGAAGGCTTATATATGAGGATAGATGATGCATCTAATGAAAATGATGATATTATCAGGGTAAAAAAATTGAATGGTGCGGCCACAACTCCAGTATATAGAGAATGTGATAAAATGAAAAATAAAGAATTTATCATCCGACTGTTTGATGGGAAGACTATGTAAGGGATTTGTAATACAGAAATTAATTACATTCTTAACATCTTGAAGTATTTACATCCAAATGATGTAGATATTCCCTCAAACCACTATATGGCATGGAAGTTAGTTGAAGAACATGGATTTTCAAGAAACAAAATTCAAGCTTTCCCAAAAGATTGCAGTTTATTATGAGAAGAAACTATTGAATGAAATGATTGTATAAAATGCGGCACATATTGCTGGAAGTCAAAATCATATGGAACACCATCCCGTGTGCCACAGAAAGTAATGTTTCACTTTCCATTGATCCCGAGACTCCAGAATCTTTTTATGTCGGATGAAAAATCAACAAAATGAAATAGCCTGATACTAAGAGAAAGAAGACTAATGAAGAGTTTGTTCACCCTGCAGATGGATTTGAATGGTAGAAATTTGATGCTTGATATCCATATTTTTTATTTGACGTGCGTAATGTGAGGCTAGGTCTTTAATAAGATGGTTTTAATCTGTTTGGGCAGATTCATACTTTTCACAACACTTCGCCAGTTTTTGTACACATTTATAATCTCCCCCCATGGTTGTGTATGAAAAAACCAATCAATTTCATGAGTATACTCATATCTGGCCCTTCTGATCCCAACATTGATATTGATGTATACATGAAACCTTTAATAAAAGAGTTGGAACTTCTTTCGGATGTGGGTGTGTGCACATATGATGCATATTCGAAAGACATATTTCAGATGTATTTTGTGCTTATATAGAAAATCAATGATTTTCTAGCTTATGGAATGATTTCTAGATGGAGCACGAAGGGAAAACTATCATGTCCTATTTGTATGAATAATAAACGATCCAGAAGACTAAAACATCGTTGTAGCGAGAGTTTTATGGGATATCGAGGATTCTTTCCAATGAATCATCCATATATAAATAATCATCGAGGATTTGATAATACCATAGAGACCAATGATCCACCTCAGAATTTGTCTAGAACTGATGTGCTTAATGAATTGAAAGATTTCAATTTTTCATTCGTGAAGGGTCAAATGAAATTTGGAAAGAGAAAGAATGTTTCACCTAAAACCAGTAACAATTGGAGGAAGAGGAGTGTCTTTTTTATGTACCTTATTGGTCATCCAATTTGTTATGTCCTTTCTTAGACATAATTCACATTGAAAAGAATATATTTGAAATGTTTCTTTCGATGCTTCTAAATGTTAAGGAAAAGACAAATGATGATTTATGGTCCAGGTGTGACTGGGTGGATTGAGGCATCATACCAGAATGGCATCTTCTGCGTATCAGTGAAAATAAATGGTAAGTTACATGTGCTTCTTATGTGATAACACCTACGAAAAAAAATTTCTGGAAGTATTAAAGACTATTATAGTTCATGATGGATATTCAAGAAATATATCTAAATGGCTCAATAGAAGAGAGTTGAAGATAAAATCTTTGAAGACTCATGATTATCATGTTCTTCTACCTGAGTTGATTCTAATAGAAATATGTCATGTTTTACCAGAAAATGTAAGGGTTAATTTTATTCAGTTGTTCCATTTGATTATAGATATTTATTCTAAGAAGTTTTTAATGACTTTCTTGCAAAAAATGTTTACATATGCCCCATTAATTTTGTGTGAGTCAGAGAAAATATTTCCTCCATCATTTTTCACATGCATGTTGCATCTGACTATCCATATTCCCACTGAAATACTTTTTGGGGACCTGTTTTTTTGTTGGATATATCCAAATTAAATAAATACGTACACATTAAAGTCGTATGTCCAAAACATGAATCATTTCGAATGTTCTATCGTGAACGATTAATTGGACGAAGAATGTATGGATTTCTGGTCAATGTATTTTTCTAATCTTAATACAAGAATGAACATACCAATGAGAAATGAAGAAGAAATGTATGACCAAATAGAACCCAGTTTTCCATCACATCCTCAAACAGGAGAAATTCCTGGATCATATACATTAAAAACATTAAGTCTTGAAGAGTGGGAGATGGTACATCGCACAGTTTTGTTCAACTATGATTTGATTGATGACTACATCAGGTAACTAAATTGAATATGTATATCTTACATATATATATGTTAAACTATTCATAATTTTTATCTACATGGAACATAAAATAATGATAAATAGAAAGCATCGTTCTTTATCTTTGAGAAGGAGGGAGACTTTTCATAGCAAAGAGTTTTCTTCTTGATTAAAATTGAATGTAAAAATATTACTATTTAAAATATTTATATCAATATTTAATTAATTTAAATATTAATTTATATTTAAAATATTGAGTTTTCATGTTGACTATATATCTGAGGAAATAAGAGCTTTGGATTTTGGTCCTAATACCATGGTTTGAGATGGTAAATCAATTGTTATCAATGGGTACAAATTTATTTTTACTGAACTTGCAAAGAACATGAGAACATAACATGATGGTGTTATGGTTACTGACACAATAGAATTTTATGCCAGTGCTTCAGATAGTAGACCGTGATTTGAAAATGTGGGTTATTATGGAGTCATTGAAAAAATATTAAAAATTGATTATTACTCTCATGGACAAGTAACGATGATGAAATTCCATTGGTTTGATTCGATGACAAGACATGGCAAATTTATTAATGATTGTGGATTTTGAGTAATTAATATGACTCACAATCTTTCTACCGAAGAACCATAAGTTTTGTCATCAATGGATAAGAATTTTTTTTATGTGAAAGACCAACATCAACCTGAATTTGGTGTCATAGATAAAGTAATTCCAAGACATATTTTTAATGATGGTGATGATGGAGTTGACACATTCCCTACTGCCATTGGAACCAGTCATTTTATTTATTTTGAGGACACTAATAGCTCAATTTTTATCGTTGATTTTTAACCTGAGGTTTTGGTGGTAAATATATAGAATCATCCATCCATGTTCTCAATTCTTTTGGTTTACCACTTGTTGGGTTGTTACTGTTGATACTATTAAAATTGATTTAATATTGATTACAAAAATGTTTTATCTAAGTTGACTGTTATGTGAATTTTCAATGTTTATTTCTTGGAACATTTATTTTTATTACATTTTCTAATTTGGAATTTAACTGTATTTAAACCTATGAAACCAACATTTCTAACTTGGTGAACATTTCAATGCTTCAACTATGATTTTTATAATATTTTTATGACTCTAATACCTCCCTTTAACATTTTACTAGGTAATGAACATAGTGGTTTGTATTCTTCTAAAAAACATGTATTGAAACATGCATCATCTACCTAAGCTAAAGAAATTGAATTTTTCCTTAATTTTGAAAACTACTCGACCTCATATGAATCTGGTAGAATCAATGTTCCATGATTTTAATAGACTGATGAAACTTAGTAAATAATCATCCTACTAAAAATTAAATTTCTTTATTACATCTTGTATGATTTATAGACTTCATTATATATTTGTTGATGCTCACATAAAACAATGGTTAGTTAAATTATCCATGAATCCCCCTATTCCCTCTTATTTATTTTGTTTTTTGGGTTACAAATTAGTTATCCTTTTCTTTTCACTTCCATATTTATTTTCAAATTCAATAAATGAAACCAATTGAAGAGAGGTGATTAAAATATTTTATGGACAACAATTTTCGCAAGACTAAGTTAGGAATTCCACCACTAGTTCCTGCATGGAGTGTTTTATTTCAAATATATTTATTAAAATAATATATAATGTCATGTGATTAATTTTTTAAACAATTTTTCAGAATCCAACTAATAGGAGAAAGTTATTTGATGAGAATCCTAGTAGTGGTCCCAGTACTCGGGGTGTTCATATGACGGGGGGTGGTACAAGAGCTTGATGATATGGTCGACGTACCCGATTAGACCTTGTCCCTTCCACAGACATACCATCCATCCCACATTCTGATCCTGGTGT
Organism: Viscum album; assembly: GCA_963277665.1. NCBI lineage: Eukaryota > Viridiplantae > Streptophyta > Magnoliopsida > Santalales > Viscaceae > Viscum > Viscum album. Next base: position 2,034,133,699 of record OY728146.1, on the reverse strand, counting down.
TCCATTAGTGACACATAGGATATTTAAGCCTCCCATGTTTTCAACAACCTTTACATATGATCCTCCTCACCCATCTATACCATATCCGATGATGATTCCAACTCCCCATCCATCATTTGGCCAGCCATCCCTGTCATCTTCTTTTACTTCTGCTTCCTTCTCTCTAGGATTTTATATTCCATCTTCTTCAAATCCTGATCTTCCAGAGTCTGTCCCTATGAAGCATACATTGGGACCCACTCCATCTGTTCTGGGTGTTCCTTTAGTTTCTATGGATCTAGTGGTTCCCATTGACCAGACTACTTCATGTATACTTATACAACCCCAATAAATTATCACACCATTATTTATTTTCATTATAACATATATTGATAAAATATTTGTTTTTATTTCAAAATAGATACGTCTACTGATAAGAGGTGGGGGTGGGGGCATACACACAAGTGTATGGTGTGGAACTGATGCACACAGTTGATGGTGGATTATAATAGAAGATAGTCATATGATTGAAAAATCAGGGCAGGAATGTCAGAATTTTTTGGCGACGCTTGCCAAATACTCCGACATCATTCCTGTCAGCCCACTCTCAAGGATAAAACTACCAAATAAAATCAAGTATAAATCTTGGGCAGATATATGGGTACTAAAATATGTTGTATTTAATGCAATTTATTAATTTTTGTATTTATATGGATTAATATTTTGTTGTCAGTTGCAGTTTAATTTCCATGATGGTGAGGTTGTGTGGCCAACACGTCTAAAGGATTTAGGAGAGGTTTGGAGAGCTTATAAGCATGGCTTGTACATTGGATGGTGTGCAAGAGTGGGAATATAGTTAGAGGTAGTCCCTGTCTTGGATGATAGTTCCTTAGAATAGTACCAACAGATGATTACTCATTGGACGACTAGCCAATTTATGGTATTAATCAAATTAGAGGAATTTAAATAAAAATTTCATCTTTTTAGTTAATAATAATTATTGAATTTTATTTGGGATGCATCTGGATGAAATAAAAAACATTTATGCTGATAAATATGTCCACACATTGGTACGTACTATGATTACAGATCATGAGAGACAGCAGGTATGACAGTTTATAATCATTCTTTACAAATTTCACCTTCTATTGCTTCCTCCATAATTTATTCAATTTCTAAAGTTGTTATATAATTTTAGTTATGAATTTTTTTTATGGTATCCTATTTTTAATTATGGTTTCCTATATTCAATGTCATTGTAGAGGCATAAATTGTATATATAAGGACATGTGCCTCGAGCAAAACTGTTTTTCTTGAGTAGAAAGAAGAATGATGAAAGTGCAATTAATGAACCGACTCAGTAGTAGATTATAAGTATTGCATTGTAGATTTAAAATTTTAATCTCTTTTTTGTAACATAATAATATATTAATATTTGTAACAAGCTACTTTAGAGGCCCTTGATGCCATGGAACCTAACAATTTTGGGCCAAAAAATCACTAAAATTATGTGTTGGGAGATAAGAACCCTTGTAGAGTACGTAGAAGACCTGGGAAGAGTGTAGTGCTGATGAGGTATTGGCCCTCCTCAGGTATGAGTTGTAGTTTCACCAAGTTGTAGTAGGTTAAGGCACAGACAGAACAGGATGAAAAAAGGGCCGTAGATATGGTAGAATATTCTGGTAGAGAAAACACAACATATACGAAATTAATTGAAATTTTATTACCAACAATTCCACCAAAGGCCAGCAATACTTGTGATGAATACATTTCATAGATGTGTTCTATATATGGTGCACCAAGTGGTAGTTCTAGTGGTTGTCGAGATGATGGTGAGGATGAGGCCGAGGCAGAGGAGGAGGAGGGTGAAGAGGAGGTCGTGACGGAGGAGAACGACAAGGAGGAGGACAAGGCAAAGGAGGAGGGCGATGAGAAGGCCGAGTCTGAGTACAAGGGCAAGGCGGATGGTGGGGATTATTATTTGGATGATGATGAGGATGATGGTAATGGTGATGATGATGGTGATGATAGTTATGGTGATGAGGGAAAGATTGTTCTGTTACAACTTTGACTGATATTACTAACCTTTGATGTTTATTGATTTTTTTTGCCTGAATGTATGTATGATTAGGTAGGTCACATTATATTTATTTATTTATCTTAACATAATAAAACTTGACTAGATGATTTTTTGACTGATTCACCCCTCCCCTAGATAGCCCCCCCCCACCCTTTGGACACCCCACCCCCTGGACAACCCATACCCACGTCGATAACCCCACTACCCCCGTGGATAGCCCACCCACCCCCCTATATAGCCCCACCCTCTGTTCATGGGTTGTCTAGTTTTGGGTGTTGATTTGAACATTGATAAAACATTGGTGCTTCCATAATATTTTTCTCCATAAATGAAACCTTAAATATAATGATTGATATAAAATGAGATTCTAAATTATTTAAATGATTATTTATATATTATGAATGTTTTATTTTTAAAAATCATTGATGTTGTGAAATACCCCTATTTTAATGAAATTGTAATTTTTCAGTGGAATTAAAAAATTATGGGTTTGATTAAAAGTTGGTATAATGAAATTATTTTCTAAAACATGAAATAATTTTCCTAGAAAATATGTAAATACCATCCCATGAACCAAGGAAAGCACCTCAACCCCCCCCCCCCCCCCCCAGACAGCCCTCATCCTCCTCCCTGGACCCCGAATAGCCCCCTAGACAGCCCCCAAACAGCCCCACGGACACCCCCCACCCGCCATCCTCGACCGTGGACACCCCCCTAAACACCCCAACCCCCATCCACCCAAGAACCCTAACAGCCCCCCAGAAAACCCCCTGATAGCCTCCCCATGATCCTTCCAGGACCCCAAACAGCCCCCGGGATAACCCCCCCCCCCCCCCCCCCCCACCCTTCTCCCTGGACCCCGAGCAGCCCCACGGATAGCCCCCAGGCAACCCCCACCCTCTTCCCTAGACCCCGGACTGCCCACCCCCCCCCCCCCTCTTTCCTTGACCCTAGACAGCCACCCCCCACCATCCTATTTAGACCCCAGACAACCCCCCACCCTCCTCCTTGGACCCCGGACAGCCCCTCCCCTCTCTATAGTCATATGTGTTTTTGTGCTATTGAAGTTGTTTTTTGTGCTGTTTGACGTATGTTTTTTTATGTATTTTGTGATGTTATTTATTCTGGTGTATGCAGTGAGGTGTATGCATTGTATTATGTAGTGTGTTATGCAGTGTGTTATGCAGTGTGTTTGTTTTTTGTGCTCTTTTTATGTGTGTTTTTTATGCAGGTGTATGTAGTGTATTATGCAGGATAGGCTATTTTTATAAGTCAGTTTTTTTATGCAAGGCTGTTTTTATATGTATACTTTTTATGTAGGTGTATCTTGAGGATATTTATAGAGATTTTTTGTATTTGGGAACTCCCTGGACTACCCCTCTCCTTCTTAGTCTCTGGACTGCCCCCCCCCCCTCCTAGACACTGGACAACCCCCCACCCTCCTTCCTAGACCCTAGACATCCCCCCTGACAGCTCCCCCACCCTCCTCGCAGGACCTTGGACAACCCCCCAACCTGACACCCCAACATTGTGCAAGCGGCGATTCGGAATATATAAAACATCATGACAATTCATGATAGTCTAAGGGCCACCTACCTTGATTCCACAGACAATTTCACTCTTAATTCGGCATCTCGGATCCCAGTCTATGCTCACTTCAAGATTCACCATAAATCCCAATGAAAAAGAGGGTTTTATAGATTCATAAGAAGATGAGAGAAGAGTGAAAATCCTAATTGAAAAGAGGAAGAAAGTAGGGGAATAGACTCACCTGGATATTCCATCTGCACTTGACGGCACTCAGAACACCCAAGGTTTGAAGGTGATCTTCCCTTAAGAGCTCTTGGGAGTGTTGGATTGTGTTGATAGTTTAGAACAAGGATCCATGGGTCATTTTTGACATGTAAGAGTTAACCCCGACTCAATATGAGTCACGGTATGGCCGGTACCACTCAAAGTGTATCACTTTTATTTGAAATGGAATACATTTTAAGTGAAAACAACAAATGGCATATGGAAAACTGACCAAACACATTCTGATTTTGTTGATACTTTAGGAAAAAAATCCATGGGTCATTTTTGACTTGTACGAGTCAACTCCACCTCAATCTGAGGCATAGTGTGGCCTGTACCACTAAAACTGTCTCACTTTTATTTGAAATAGTTAGAATTTTATGTTAAAAAACTTCCTGCACACAGAAAACTGACCAAAGTATTTCTGATTTTATTGATACTTCAGGACAATGATTCATGGGAAATTTTTTACGTTTACGAGTCAACATCACCTCAATCTGAGTCACGGTGTGGCTGGTATAACTCAAAGTGTCTCTCTTTTGTTTAAAATGGAGATTTTTTTATGTAAGCACAACATACATACGGAAAACTGACAAACATACTCTTATTGTGTTGATTACTTAACATAATAATCCATGGTTCATTTGTGACGTGCATGAGTCAACCCCGCCTCAATCTGAGGCATGAAGTGGCCGGTACCACTCAAAGTGTCTTACCTTTATTTGAAATGGACTACATTTTAAGTGAAAACAACAACTGGCATATGAAAAACTGAACAAATGAATTTTGATTGTGTTGATAATTTAGGACATTGACCCATGGGTTATATGTGACATGTACACGTTATCCCCTCATCAATTCAAGGCATGGTGTGGCTGGTATCACTATAAGTTTCTTTATTTTGTTTAAAATGGATACCCTTTTTAGTAAAAAAATTGGCATACATAAAATTGACCAACTGTATTAGGATTGTGTTGATATTTTATCAAAATGATCCATGGTTCATTTTTGAAGTGTACGAGTCAACTCCTCATCAATATGAGGCACAGTGTGGCCGGTACCAGTCAAAGTGTCTCACTTTAACTTGAAATGGACAACATTTTAAGTGAAAACAAAAACTAGAATATGGAAAACTGACCAAGCACATTAATATTCTATTGATACTTTAATACATGGATCCATATGTCATTTGTGATGTGTATGAGTGAACCCCACCTCAATTTGAGGCATGGTGTGGCTGGTATCACTCAAAGTTTCTTTCTTTTGTTTAAACTGGACACTCTTTTAAGTAAAAACAACTGGCATACGGAAAACCAACCAAAATTATGCATATTATGTTGATAATTTATCACAATGATCCATGGCTCATTTTTGACATGTAAGAGTCAACCCCACCTCAATCTGAGGCACATTGTGGCTGGTATCACTCGAATTATCTGTCTTTTGTTTAATGTGGACAACATTTTAAGTAAAAAGAATTGGAATATGGAAAACTGACCAAACATATTCGTATTGTGTTGATGCTTTACCACAAGGATCCATGGGTCATTTTTGACGTGTACGAGTCAACCCCACCTCAATATGAGGCACGGTGTGGCCGGTACCACTCAAAGTGTATCAATTTTATTTAAAATGGAAAACATTTTAAATGAAAATAAAAACTGCCATATGGAAAACTTACCAAACGCATTCGGATTGTGTTGAAAATTTTGAACAATGATCCATGGGTCATAAGTGGCGTGTACAAGTCAACCCTACCTCAATCTGAGGTATGGTGTGGCTGGTATCACTCAAATTGTATTTCATCTGTTTAAAATTTACACCCTTTTAAGTAAAAACAACTGGTATATGGAAAAACATATAAATATATTTGGATGTTGTTGATACCTTCTTAAAGGATCCATGGGTTATTTGTGATATGTACGAGTCATCCCCACCTCAATATGAGGCACCGTGTGGCCTGTACCACTCAAAGTGTCTCACTTTTATTTGAAATGGAAAATATTTTATGTTAAAACAATTACTTGCCTCCAAAAAACCGAAAAAATGAATTTTTATTCAATTGATACATTAGGAAAATGATCTATGGGACATTTGTGACATGTACGAGTAATGCCCACCTCAATCCGAGGCATGGTCTGCCTAGTACCACTCAAACTTTCTCACTTTTATTTGAAATGGATAGGATTTTATGTGAAAACAAGAACTTGAATTCAAAAAACTTACCAAAGGCTTTCATATGGTATTGAAACTTCATTAAAACGATTCATGAGTCATTTGTGACGGGTATGAGTCAACCCCAGCTCAATTCGAGGCACGGTGTGGCCGGTATCACTCTAAGTGTCTCTCTTTTTTTTAAAATTGACATCGTTTTATTTAAAAACAACTAGCATATGGAAAACTGAACAAATGTATTCTGATTGTGTTGATATTTTACCACAATGATCCATGGGTCATTTGTGATGTGTATGAGTCAACCCCGCCTCAATTCAAGGCACGGTGTGACCGGTACCACTCAAAGTGTCTCACTAATATTTTAAATGGACAACATTTTATGTGAAAACACAAAATGGCATATGAAATATAGAACAAAAGCTTTCTGATTGTGTTGATACTTTAGAAAAACGATCCATGGGTCATATGTGATGTGTACGTGTGAACCTTACCTCAATATGAGGCATGGTGTGGCCGGTGTAACTCAAAGTGTCTGTCTTTTATTTAAAATGGACATCATTTTATGTAAAAACAATATTCATACGTAAAACTGACCAAATGTTTTCGGATTGTGATGATACATTAGAAAAAGGATCTGTGGTGTGGCCTCACACAATCTACATCTCATGTGAGGAACTCCTACACGTATTCTAAAACACATGTTATTTAATACGCCAATGAAAACTACATTCCATATGTCACACTTGCTCATTGATACACACCCATTATCATCATCACTATGTTCAATGGCACCCGCCCCAAACCATTGTACTTTATATTTGTGTTTAGTTGAAGTAATTTATCCATTTCCATATTTTGGACTTATTATCTTCTAATTTCTAAATTCAATCATGTATGTGTTATAAAAAATGAAACATTGTATGTATTCTTAATTCCATATAACACATATAATTTCATATTAAATTTTTCTTGAACGTTATTAATAATTAATAATTAAATTTTTTATTTATTCAATTCATTATTCAATTATGAATTGAATTCCGGATGGCACTTGTAGTTTTCATCTAATTTTTTAATTGAATTATAAATCAATTATGTATGTTTATAATTACCTTATGAATTATGTTTTAATTCTGTATGTGTAAAGTTGGAGGGTGCATTATGTGTTAAATCTATTTGAATTAATTGTGTATATTTTTGTGTTATATTTGGTTATTTCAAGTAATTGGAGTAGGGGATGTTGGAAATGTAGAAAGGGCAGCCTGCTAATGGAAATCACAGAGCAGCACAGAACAGCAGGATGGTGCCTGAATTCCACCGCAAATCCTATGACAACGGTTTAGAACCATTAGAATAGGGTTTTGAATATGTTTTATACCAAAAATTATAAAAGGACAATTGGTAAAAACACTTTCCCAATGGTCTAAAAAATGTTGGTATATAGGTGAAATGTTTAAATATACCACCAGTTTGTGTAAACCATTGGTAAAAAGCATTACAAAACTATATTCCAATGGTTTGAAACCATTCTAAGAGTATGTTTACCAATGGTTTCAAACTTTTGGTGAAAATTTATACCAATTGTTTGACATAACCTTTTGTATAATGTAGATTTACTAACATATACCGACGGTATTCCAGAAATCATTGGCATATTTTTTTCCCTTTTTCTTACTTCCCTACAGTTTGGATAACCATTGGTATGTATTATACCAACAGTTATCTAGCTTTTACCAATGGTTTGGAACCATTGGTAAAGTGTTCATTATCATTAGTGAAATGATTATAAATGAAACAGAATTTTTTTAAATAAAATATAATTTATTGATGAGTTAATGAATTTTGGATGAACAGAAATAAAATAATGTTAATGATAAAACTTATAAATACACTAGTATTTTTATTAAAAAGCCTAAATGAGTGTAAAAAATATGAAAATTGGTCATGTGTTTGTGAAATTATCCAAAATCAGGATTGCAATGAGATAGTATAGAAGATAGTATATAGTCAAAAAAATTTGTTAGTTTTAGGGAAATATTCTAACAATAGTAGTTTAACAACATTATTTAGTTGTTAATGAAATTTTATGTAGAAAAGAAGTGTTGGGTATGGTCCTAAAAGGGATTGACATATACATGGTGAATTTTTTTTAAAAAAATCTATGATTACATATGAATCTGTAAAAATGTGCATTGGTTTATGTTTTGACACAAGATAAAAAAATAAAATATCACACTATAATGGTATTATTCCATTAATATATAAAAAATTTTCAAAGCACATTAGAAATACATAAATATATTTGAAAACAATAAATGGTATGTAGTTTCTATAAAATAGTGACAAATTTCCAAATTTTATGGTTTTTTATGGATATAGACCCTAAAGTTAATTGATATGGTTTTCAATTACGAATTATATCATATGATCTAGTTTGTTTCTAATTGGACACAACTGATGGATATGGACCATGTAGTTAACTGAAATGGTTTATATTGATGAATTATAACATATGATCTAGTTAGAAGATTCTTCATTTTATGGATTTATTCAAAAGAATAAAAATTAATTCTTTCTTGGTTTTGTTTAAATAATAAATAGATAAAATTGGTTACTTTAATATGAGAGTTTCACTATATTATTAATTTAATATAGCTTCTTCCTTGACCATGCTACCCAGTTGAGCTTGAATTTCACATAATCATAAATATATTCATTCTCTTACTACTTAATCAAATGTGATAATTTAATTTAATACCACATAGTGACTCACCACTATAATTTTATCTAATATGAGAACTTTTTATGTTTATGTGATTATATAGTTAATATAATATGGCTTCATAATTATTTTGGGTTTTTATCAATTTCATAGTATTAAATAATGTACTATTATATTAATCAATTTCATTTTTAGTAATTGAAATTGGTCATCTAAGGTTGTTTTCCTCGAGATAATTTACTTTTATTTAGTATGAGGATATGTAATGGAAGGGTTTTAAATGCAAAGACATAAGAAAATATTGTATGTCTTTTATTGATAATTCAATTTTATATATCTAATTCATTGTTAAATATATAATTTATATTTTCAATAGTGTTCCCTAGAGGCCGTCTATGAGAAAAAAGATTAAAACATTGTTCCAAATGATCATTTGAGATATGTATTAGGTGGGGAGAACAAATGGAGATTCCAATGTTGACTGGGGAAAAGTATAGTCCCCACTAGGTATTGGTCCTCATCGAGCACCTCTTAAATCTCTCAAATCACCATGCGAAAAATTACTCATCAATAATTATATGAGGCCAAATAATAGATACTCATGAGTGAGAATGATGAAAAATGGTCACCAAATAGTTTTGGAAAGATGTGATATTTATATATTCATCACTTCCATAAGATGATTTTATTGTTTTTAATTCTTGTATAGAAATAATATGATCATTATATGATGAACCGAGTGATGTCAATGATGGTCCTAATAGTGTTCTATGTGATGATACACTTAGGGATTATGATGATTATTATTATGATAGTAGTGATCATGAGGGAGATATTGACCCCCTCTGTTTTTTGTAACACACTATTATTTTTATGAGATAAATTTTTCATTTTATTTATTTATTTTTTTATTCTTTGGTTTAATTTTTTGATGTATTCTATTTTATGGAACACCAAGATAATATTTCCCTACCCACATCAACTTCTTATTTTTTGATAGATAAAACACAAGTCCTGGATTATGATACACACAAGTTCAAGTATTTTTTATAGAATTTATTTCACATAATACTGATTATAAGAGAACAAATAAATATTATTATGTTACCTTATAACAAATCCATAATAGTGGTGGTATAAAAATTATTATTTAAATTATGGAAATATTCTTTACTCTTTGGTGAGAAATTAATTATAATTTTAAATTAGACCTTTTTTAAATAAAACAAAATGTTCTAATGAAAAACTATTTAAATGAAAATAAGTGAGTTTATAGTATAATAAAATCACAATTGATGGATTTTTTTAATATCATGCACATTTAATATATTAAATCTAATCTTTAAAATTAATATTATATGTTTTCTAGACATTATATGAGAAATAATTCAATTTTTCTGATAAAAGAAGTATTTTTTTAAAAAATAATGGTTTTCACCTTTTGACGGAGCATCCATTTTAATTCTTATTTTGGAACTTTCATATATTAAATTTGAAAAAAAAAATTAACTTCTACTTCATAAAATCCATATAAAATTTTACATTGGTTGATATTTTTATATTTTATCAATAATTTTCATGTAATGATGAATAGTAAAAATGCACTAAATGTTAATTGAAAACAACTATCTGCATAAAAAATAATTTATATGGATAAATTATAGTATTGAATGGTTTTAAAGTATAAATAGAATTTATTTTTATCGCTTTATAAAATTTTGGTTATTTGTATTAATTTTACCATGAATTTTTATGTAAAATCATTTCAATCTTTTGAAATGTTTTAACTTTTAAAACTCCATTTTACATTCTAAAAACGGGATTAATTTTATATTAATTAGTAAAATTCACGTATTATGAATTTTCAAAAATTAGTCCCATATTTGGAATCAGTGTGTCCGAATTATGTTAAAATGTTTCTCTTATTATTTGTATATTATGAATAGTAACTACTGTAATTTTTATTTAACGCGGTTAAAGGTAAATAAGGTAATTTAGGTAGAAAATTAACATGATATGTATAATAAAATAACCCTAAAATGTGAAAAAAACCTATTGTATGAGTAACCATAGACCCTTAAAACCTAATTATCATAATTAAATCATTTAATTGCCCATGAAAATGACATAAATATTATTAAAATAAAATAAAGTGATCTAAAATTGTTAAAATGGCACCCTCTAATTTCTTATAAGTATACGAATTGTAATATAGTGATAAACATGATAAATCATAGACAGTAAATAGTTTCCATAAATCTGATGAATTTATCTATTTCATTGTAATTTATTTAGAATTTTTAGAGATGAAATAATTACCTTAATGGTTTATACAATGATTATGGAGAAATTATTTAATTGATCATAAATCTATAAAATCATTTTAATTAATAAGACAATGACCATTAAAATACGAAAACAATTTTCCAAATAGTATTGGTATAGTATATATCAACCAAAAAAATCCAAGGGTTGTGTTATTAACCATTTGGATCCTTATAATAGATATTATTACACTTATATTATTTTATTTAAAGTTGTGATAATTTTTTCACATTCATGTTTTCATAAGTATAACATTTTTTATATACGATTTTCTATAAGATATCTTAAACTACAATTATTTTAATGAAACCTAATATATTTATATTCAACGTAGTATTTTGTTTTTAATTTTTAGTCAACAAATATGTGTAATAAAAAATTACACAAAATTTATGTGGTAATTATTTTATTTATTGATATAATATATAAATGTTTTTAAAATATTAAAATAAATATAATTCTGGATAATTAATATGTCCCATGAATTTTATAAATGATATTTACCTATTTGGTATATAATAAAATATTTGTTTTGAAGTTATCTAGTTCATGTATATAATTTTAAAATGCAATGGATTGAATATAGTCAAAATTGAGAATATTAATTGTCTATCAAAATATTGTTTTATTAAATTATTTAAAACTCATGAAACATTTTTTAAAAATAGATAATAATTATGATATGGTTGAAAATTTTCAAAGGTATTTATTTATAGTTAATTTACATCAAATTAGTAAATATGGAACCCATTTAATATTGAAATATCTGTTACCCTAGCTAAAAATTAAATTAAATAACTAATTGTTAATTTAAATGATAATGTTTAGATTGATAGAAAAAAATTTCTAAATGTTATTGGTTGATGAGTATGAAACCCTATCTAATATCATCATCAAAATTGGAATAAGTTTGATGTTTTTGAATTGGGATTGATTTTATTATAAATTAATATTTTTGGATATTCAAATGGTTCTCTCACCTCAATTATAAAAGGGCACATCCTCCCTCAATTCATTATAACTCTTTGAGCCTTAAAATCCATCCATAACCCGAAAAGTTTCCTTATTAACTTCCCTAGTCACATTATAGAGGTTTTGGTATTCTCTAAATACCATCTCTAATTCTTTTAAGAGGTGATCTAGAGGGTTCTAATTGATGAAGATGATGTTCTCATACAAAGGATATTAGACCCATGGTAAGGGATAATTTTTCAATCTCATTTTTATCAAAGATTTTTTGTATGTAAGTATTTACTAGGATATATTTAAAATCCATGTACATGTTTTTACAACTATTTTTTAATGTATTATTTATATTATTATACAAAATGTTTAATGTCAATTTTACCCATTGTTGATTTGTTATTAAACATTATGAAGGGAATCGTATGTCATTTTAGATTTGAGGTAATTTTTTACTCTTCCAAAAAAAATTATGAGGATAATGTTTTTAAACATATATGGCATGAGAAGATTCTTAAATTTTCATAACACCTTATTTCAATGAATTTCATTAACATGATTTCAATTATATTTTCAAATAAAATTTGTTTTTTTAAAAGGTGTGTCATTTTGAGAAAAGGAATTATTTTCTAAGAAGAAGTAATATTTTCCTAAAAAATTAATTTGAAGTGTTTATCTAAATTATTTTCCATCTAAGAGGAAATTCATTAAATAGAGTTATGTTTCTATACCTATTATTTCTATGGGTTGATTTATTTTTAATGTGGAATGATATTTAAAAAACCATTTATTCTATAAGGATTATGATGGAATGTTGTTTAAGGTACCCATTTTACTCTGTAGGTTATTCTAAGATGAATGATTTATGTTTTCTGAAACACATAATAATGATTTAATTATGATATGGGTGGTACCTAAATCTCCCTATAATTCATTAGGTAGAGATTTATATATCATGAGATAGACATGGCAGGAATGGAAAGTAAATCTGGTTTAGTAATACAGTGCTGGAACGACAAGTATATCATGTTCATTAATATAGGGTGCGAACGAGGAGTGAACTCGGTTTAATAATTTAATTTATCCACTATGATGATCTTGGAAATAATCCTCAACTAATATGGAATGATTTTCTATGATTATGTGTATGCCATAAATTACATGTCTTTTGTTATGATTTTGTTCATTGATTATTTATTAATTATTCTATAATGTGATATCATGATCTTTTATACACATGATATGATTTTCAACGATTATGTTCTTATGTCTTATGATTATGAAATGATTGATATCTCCCTTTTTATCCTTACTGAGCATCAAAGATCACACTTTCTTATGTTTCCCTTCCCCATGTTGTGAAAAATTTTTATGAAGTAAGATATTTCAAAAAGGGGTCCTGTTATGAAGGAATAAGTGGGAGACAATATAGACGTCTTATGAACTAGTTGTTTATGTGTCTCAATTCCAAAGGATACTATACCTATACAATACTTTTTAGGATTTTTTATATTTTTAATGGATATTATTCAATTTTGAATTAATATCAATGTATGTAAAGTAAGGATCGTTATAGTTTTTGACTCAATAGTAAAGAGACATGTGTGTGGAATATGTCTAATGAATAAAATTGATTAATTATCTGGAATGCATATGAGTGTTATTGTATTGGAAATGGTTTCAAAACTATTTCTAACTATATGGTTTAATTATATATATATATATAATATGTTTACAACACTAAATTTTTATCGTGGTTTTTAATTTTTTTACATGTTCTAGAAGTAGGTCTGGATGGTTTTGTTGTGAACTTGGGATAGGATGGTCTACCAATAGTTCTACAAACCATTGGTATACATCACTATTGGAAATATTGTTATACCCATTGTTTCATGAACTGTTGGTGTATATATACACCAATGGTTTACTCCAAACCATGGGTATTCAAATTTTTTGTGATTTATACTGATAGTTTCTAAGGAATATTTTGGTATGTCCCTACACTAACAAATATATACCCCATGGTTCACAGAACCATTAGTATAGTCTATACAAATGGTTCAATATCCTATACCAATGGTTCTAAACTATTGGGATGGGGTACTTTTTTTGAAGTGGATATTTATTATTTTCACCACATGTAACAAACATCAGACACATGTTAAAATAATGAACAAACTCATTGCCAGTAAAACATATAACTATTGGTTGGCTATTTGTTACCTCATTTTTAATTGTTCATGATTATTTTGTCTTATGTCATTATACTTATGAAAAATCTTACCACACTGGTAAAAAATTCCATATCCTATCAATCGTTCTAGAAATCTCAATACCGCACTTAGAGCATGTTGGGGGATTACCTCCAAACATATTATCTTGATGTTTCACCATTTCATTTCATCTTGACTATTTTTTTATTTTATCATCCCGAGGGGAATAATTTCAAAAAAATTCCATATCAAATTTCTTAACACAATGGAAAACATTCTCATGAGTTTTAAAATATTTCATAGAAATATAACCTTATACACTTGGTTTTATTCCTAATAAAAATTAATTATTTTAACTCTTAATGTCCGGAATAAAATCATGTATATAATTTAAAAGTCATGTAATGTTTCTTTATATGTTGATAGAAAATATTAATATTATTTCCTTAATTCTAACAATTTATTCTCAATACCATGTCAAATAATCTTAGGGAAATATTTATCATGAAAAATATTCTTAAATGTTTCATATTTCATCGAATCCAGATCATCCCCCTATTTGTTATTATTAACCAAAGACTACCATTAATCATCCACAACATCAAAAAATTGTAATATTTACCATTTAATGTTATAAACATCCCATGAAATCAAATATATTTTCCAAAACATTGATCCATCCTTAGGCTACCCATGGATCAAAGGTATTACTAAAAGCTGGAGGGTGGTGTTTCATGATATTCTCAATTATCGACATGTTCTTCTGTGGTAAATTTTTTTAATATAAAACATAGATTCCTCCACCATTTATAGTCAACATAAAATGATCCATAACATCCAAAAATTATTTAGTTGCAATTATAGCCATTATGGGTGCAGATTCAAAAGGTTGTTTTCTTCTTGATACATTCCAACTTCAGCATCCCTAATTCCTCTATAGAAAACTATTCTAAACAAACATATATTCGATAAAGAAACATGGTAATACATAAATTCTGTATCATATAAACTTAACCAAAAGTATAATCTCTTAAGATTATTCAATTAATATTATACTAAACAATGAAATTATGAAAACCTTTGTTCTGATAACATGTATAAGGCAACGACTAAAACAATTACATAGTCTAATGTTTCAAGACTGGAATTCATTATATCTCATTCCAAAATAACTTTTAGATTTACAATTTTATAAAATTAGGTCATGAAACTTACATAACGGTCCTATATGGTAAAAATTGGACACTTATATTCAGTATCCATTTTTTCTATAATATAAAATGTCTAATGTAAAATATGATTTCATGTAATGAAAAATATTTAAGCTATTCAATTTGACATTTTCTTTTCCCTTTCCCATCCATAAACCCTGTATAAAACATTTTAAAACCTGTTATTCCCAAAACAAGCATGGTAAGGTACATAAAAACATGAAATCAAATAGTATAGTGAAAAATATGATAACAATCAAAGCTTTTCAACTTTATATCAATGTTCATTTACAGATTAAATCATTTCCACATAAATAAGAACAAAATTTTTCTCATATGAATCCTTTAAACCCCATAGCAGAAAAATAAAAACATCATGAATTTCAAAAAATAATCTTCATAACTCATTTTAGAATTAACTAGTTACTATTTAAATCCATAGGAGAAAACTTTTCATCAACTAAATATTTCTTTCATATTAATAAATTGAAAATTACCAAATGCATTGGAGAGCTATAATGGGGATCACACTTCTTATAATATATATTGGGATCTCCCATCTTCATGAAATATAATGTTTCTAAACCAATTATATAAGATTTATCATGATTTAACTTTTCTTATATATATTTATAAAGTACCATATCATGGATAAAAAATTATTCTCACTCTTTTTCATCGTGAATCTTTTAAAAAATATTTTTAAGTAATATGCAAAACATTTTAGTATATTAAAATACACTTTCCTTTTTAAACCCCATTTTCAATACTGAAATACCAATAATAAGGTAAAGAAGGGGTTTACTTGAATAAAATATGAATTCTTATAAAGGAATTCAAAAATCAAAGAACAGTTTTGGCAGTGGTAAATTCATGGTTTCCTTATATCTTAAAATAGAACATTCCTTTTACCCTTTTGTCAAAATGTTACATATAATACATGTAAAAATATTATTTTTGAAAATAATTGAAATAAATTAAAATGGTTCACAAAATGACATTTATAACTCTTTTATGTCAATTTTATCATAGTAATAAAATAATTTTAAATACATGGATATGGATGAATATGATTATAAAAATATTACTTTATGAAATTTAAAACTATGTTTTTTTGTGATAGTTTCCCTTACCTCAAGTCTGACATGTTATGTTTGTTCATTATATTCATGATTAAAAACTCAATTTTATTATTTAATTTCATAAAAAACTGTTTCAAGACCATTATTCATTTTATTTTTTTACCATGTTATATATAATTAATTAATCATCGAAATTTACATTTGAATTTTTGAATTTATAATGATCATATATCAAAAATGACATCAGTAGGTTGACTATAGAAATTCTATTCATTAATCATTCATACATAAAATAATAATCATGACATAATTAACATTTTTTACATCAACTAATATTTTAAAAGTATCCCTTAAATATGATTATGAAAAAATTAACTATGTTATAATCTTAGATATAGTTCGTCATATGTAAAATTAAGTAATGCATCCTTTGTTCAAAAATAATTATGAAAATAAAATATGTATTTTTTTAACATTGAATTGTGTTTATTATATCAAACATACTATATTATATCTTCAAATAAAATTATTTATACCATTCATTTGATGTGGTGATGAATAACGAATTACATCGCTTCATGGAGGTGGTAATCCACACATGCACACAAACGACATTATCAGTTTTTAGTGGATGGAAAGGTAAGAAAATATGTGTACTGTTATATTTTAAAAATTATATATTGTTAATTAATATATCATATATATATAAAATAAATCATTATAGCTTTCTTTGATAGGGACGATAAGAAACAAATTGCATTGTTTCACGAGGTGGTAGTCCACCGTACACATAAATAATGAATTCCTTTCCCATTTGAAGAATCTTGGAGACAGATATTGGTTATGTAATTAGAATAATAGGATTTTATTATATGATAGATACAGACTTTATTCTATCACCATGGTTAGGGAATATTATAGAGGTGGAGGAAGAAATAAAAAAATCTCAGTTAAGAATAATACCTCTTCTTTGGGAAACCTCTTATGTTTAATAGCATAATCTCTCATAGGTTGATATTTTTTATAAAAAACAAGTTTCTAGAAAATTGAAATGGAGTTAATTAAGGTATTTTTTTTAATTTACCTAACCAAAATGCTTTTTATGTTGGAATAAAATAGGTGAGGAAGTGTCCTTTTATAAGAGAGGGGAGGCATACTCTATGAATTTCTTAAAGTATTAAATTAATATAAATTAATTTTCATATTTAAATTGACTCAAATATATAATATTATAATTTAACATGACTATGAGTAATCATAATCTCATTAAGTAAAATTTGGACATGATTTGAAAAGTTTTTTATCATTGTCAATTTTTTTTAACACTGATTAATCCTTTCTGACCATTATTATGATAAAGATGTTTTTACTCTAGAAGGTTAAATATATTAACTATAGAATAGAAAATTGACCCACAAATTTAATGTGACTTATATTTGAACCAAATTTGAATAAATTGGTCAAATATAGAATTTTTTAGAATTTTAAATCACTTAATAAAATATAATTTATTATAAAATTTCAAAAATGTTAATTTTGAAACTATTCATTCATTTTCACTTTAAAAACATCAAAAAACAGACTGAATTCAAAAATGAAACTATAAAAAATTTCAAATAATTATTTTTTGGTTAAAAAATTCATGGAACATAGAAATTATTTCAAATTAGTTTACTTTTAATATTTTAAAAATCATTTGTTTACATTTATATTAATTGAATAATTACAATGTCAGTGCCGTGTATGTTTTTAATGTAATTATTTTACCACTAAAAATTAAAAATAAAATACCTTGATAGAAAAAAAAATCTGTCAGAATTCTATTTATAATGTTAAATATCATATTTTTATCCTTATGTAAAAATGTAAAGACAATTAAATAAAAAGAATGATTTTTTAAACTTTTCTATATATAAAATAATATAATGGTCAAAATGAGGTAAAAATGAAAAAATGACATATATTTTAATTTTGGGTGATCAAATATGAAATATAATAATTAGATAAATTTATTTAGAGTGTTGGGGTTATTTTATATTCCTTGTCATATAATTTTTAGCCCTTAATTTCCTGGTTTACGCTTATCGGGCTAACAAATATTTATTAAGGTTTCTATTCACAATGACCGAAAATAAAATGGAAATATTTACCAAATTGGGACAACCCGATTCAAAATATAGAATAATTATTTTCATATTCAAAACATAAATATTATTGAATTTAATTTTCATTATACAGAAATAAACGCTAGGATAAAACATTTTTCAAAAAAAATATTTTTAACTTTTAAACGTTTTTATTCAAAATTCTTGAATAAACTTCATTTAAAAAATGAATTTATTATTTTAAATCAAAGGGGACTAATTAAATTTTTATTATAAAAATAATAATTTGAATTTTTAAATACTTCAAAAAAAATTCAACAAAAATCAGTATTTTCACTATTCATTGAAAAATGAATAATTTCATAAAATTCAAAAAAATTCATTGTTATTTTTACATGATGAATTCAAAAACTAAATAATTTTTTAAAATTAAAATTATATTATATTAAAATAAAACTATTACATAAAATCTTATATAAAAAGACTAATAAAACAATTTATTTTTTATTTAAAAATATCTTAATATTTTTATAATGAATATGAAAATATATTTAATGAATAATAAAAAATATGAAAATTTTTTATTCTATCATTAGATGGGTTATTAAATTATCAGTATATGTTCCGCGACTAAAATTTAATAATATATTTTAATTTATCAAAAATTTATGTTAATTCTATAATTATTAAATCAAATCAATTATTTTTATCCAAAAATTCTATTTTTAATATTTTAGTACATAAGAAAAAATTATTTAGATTATTAAAACTCATATCATTTTTTTTAAATAAACCTAATCATGGTTAAATTCATGTTTTGATTTCTTTTAAATCTATGAAACTTATATTTTTTTATAATGAAGCAATTCTTATCTTGAAAATTAGTATCCACAAAAAATTTATCTTATACATGAGTTTAAAGTTTATACAAAATTATTTATTTAAAAATATTTTTTATGTCTTATGTGAGACTAATTAAAAATAATTTTTTCACATATTTTTTAAATTAATTATCTTAAATTGATCCAAAATTTACAATAATCATGTTGAAATGTGGTAATAGAGTTTTACTTGTACTTTTAGAAATACAATAATTGAGATGATTGATATTTAATTAAGAGTAATATGTATTTAAATGAATAATTTAAGGTGGATCGAATTTTATGAAATTAACCTCACTTTTATACCATCTAGAAACAAATTATGGATTTAAATTCTTAAATTCATGTATTACTAACCTTATATCACCTAACTCACATAGCTTTATTTCCATTCCATTCTAAAAAACTTTATTATCATTATTTTCTATTGAAAAGTCCCTTCCTTTCACTTATAAAAGGGATAACTAACACCACTTTTTTATACACGTACCCATTAAAATAACTTGGGGAAACTATAATGAACCATACTTTAAATTCATTGTTATTACTTCAAAATTGAAGCACACTTATTACAATATATAACAAAACCATGAAACGACCGTATAGGTATAGTGTCTTTAGAAACTGAGAAACATAAACAACTGGTTCATAAAGCATCTACATTGTCTCCCATTTATTTCATCATATCTAGAGTCCCATTTGGTATATCCTACTTAATAAACTTTTTCCTTTCCTAGGGAAAAACATACAAAAGGGTGATCTCAAATGCTCAGTAAGGGTAAACAAAAGAAATATCAATCACATCATATTCATAAAACATAACATTTTGGAAATCTTAACCTGCAAAAGAGATTAAAATTTCATAACATGGGATAAATCATAGTAGTGAAATGTAATCCCAACAATCATAACTTAAAACATGAAACTTTTTAACATACGCACATAATCATAGAGAATCATTTCTTAGTATTCATGACTCATTTCCAAGACTATCTTAGCGGAAATGTCCATTTCTGAGCCGAGTTCACTCCTCTTTTCAGTCCTGTATCACTGAACCGGATTAACTTGACATCCAGTCATGTCTATCTCATGAGATATAAATCCTTACCCAATAAAATGGAGTGAGATATAGTTCTCACCCATCTCATAATGATACCATTCTTATGTGTTCCACAAGATCATAAATCCTATATCATATAATAACCCAAGTAATAAAAATGGGATTCTTAAACATCATGCCATCATAACACAATCCATATAAGATAAAAGGGCATCATAAACATTATTTTATCGCAACAAAATAAAATAAATTTAAAAATACGGATAGAAATAGACCCCTATATTGTCTTATATGGAAAATAATTTTGATAAAATGCTTGAACTCCTTTCTTGAGGTTAATATCCTTTCTACTTCAAAAATATTTTTCCTTTCTTAACACATCATAAAATTTTAAACTAAAAGAAGTTGATTAAAAATAAACTTTAAAACTTGTTAAAGAATCTTCATGGAAATAATGTAATTAGAAATCATAAAAATCCATTCATGTTGTATAAGTTAAAAAACATTCTTCTCGTACTTTGCCCAGAAAAGTCAAAAAGTACCTTGTAGGAAAAATGACAAAAGATTACTTTCTTATCTTTTACTAAAACTGAAAAATGAGTAATAGTGGATTTAAAAAATTTTATGAGGATAGAAATAATATTAAATATTGAGGAAACATGGATGTTCATGATAAATACACCCTAGTAAATACCAATGTATAAACAATCTCGGATAAAAATGAGATTGTGTGATTTTCCCTTACCTTAGGTCCGATTTGCTTCGTAATTGTCCGAAACTCCTGTATAATGATTTAAAATTTGTCATTTACTTATTCCAAAATCAAAATAATTGTTATGATATCATATATTGTAATATTATGAGCTTTTTATTAGTAATATTTCATTTCTACTTGTTATTCGAGTGTTTATTACTTTTTGTTTTTATGCATGTTTTGTCGAATAAATTCTTATTCTTATTTTTAGGTTATATATAACTCATTTCCAGAATGGTATTAGTGTAATATATGTCATATTTATTTATTAACTTTATTTATATAATCATTATGCAATGAAGATCATGTAGAACGAGTCGCATCACATCGTGGAGACGGTATTCCCTACATACGCACGAGCGATGATATCATTCCCATGATCGTGGAATTGTATTGGAGTGTATGTATACAATTTCAGAATCAATATCACTTTACAATAATCATATATAGTTATTATTTACACCATTATACCCATCCAAGTAAGGTGGTGGTGGAAAATAGATTACACCACGATATGGAGATGGTATTCCGTACGTACGCACGTGCAGTGATTTTGTTTTCCGTAGGATGGAAAGAAGGAGAAATAAGGTTGTGTCATATTTATAATAACATATCATTATATGAGTGATACTGATGTTATTAATTCACAATGAAACAACTAAATATGAATAAGTAGAAGAAGAAAATAATTGGAAACGACCGGTAATGGAAATTACCTATTCTTTGACGCGCCACTTCTTAAACTACTCTTAGGGAACTAGGGTTGGTCTTTTAAGAAGACCAGGACTTCTAGGATGGTTCTAGGGAAGTGGAGAAGAGTGATTGGCAGGGTTTGGCCGAGCATGAAGGCTCAAAGTGGTGTCAGGAAGAGAGGGAGGAGGTTCCCTTTTATAAGGGAGGAGAGGGGCACCTTTGGAAAAACTAATGATATTAATTTATTATAAAGTCATATAAGGTTTTTAATATCTCAAAATTGATTTATATATAATATAAGGTGGGTATGGGTCGAAATACTCTCATAAAAAAAAATTTAGAAAACTTTAAGTTTCTATTTTAACCTTATCATTTAGATTTTAC
This sequence comes from Viscum album, assembly GCA_963277665.1. NCBI lineage: Eukaryota > Viridiplantae > Streptophyta > Magnoliopsida > Santalales > Viscaceae > Viscum > Viscum album. Next base: position 2,034,111,278 of record OY728146.1, on the reverse strand, counting down.
TTTAAGTTAAATAATTTTACTTTCACCATGTCTTCTTGTTTTCTTACACTATAAGGTTAATAAAATTACGATAACAAGCCAAACGAACACCATGTTGTTTATTATTAATATATATATACTTATCTAATTCATTTTTCAGAACCATTTATTATTAGGAATAAAATAACAATTAATAATATAATATTTTTTTTAAAAACTAATTTATGTCAATTTTGACACTTTTGGTAATTGATTTTTTTTAAATTCATAACAGAATTATGAGTTCAAAAAATGTTACTTAAATAAATAATAATATGTCATATTAACCTAGAAAATTAGTTTAATTCATAAAAAGTCTCAAATTACATTTATTTAGGTATTTATAACATCAATCATCTCAATATTTCATTAATAAGATAATTACTGCATCATCATTATGTCATAAATAAATTAAATTATTTAATGTCTAAAAATTATAAATAAAATACCATTATATAGTTAATCTTTTTATCTTTCTAATAAATATTTATAGTCAAATTTATCTTACGTATAACTCTATATTAAAAAGGTTTTAGTTATTAAGCTTTGATTTTAACTATTTTAACTATTCTTTAAATAAAATAATATTAAATGTCCTAATATAATCCATGTGGGTCTAAATGGTCTAATTTTATTCCTAAGGTTGTATTTGGTAGAATTAAACTTATCCAATATAATTAGGGCATGTTTTAGGGTAATAATAATATCATTTTTACCCTTAATTTACCTATTTACTTTTAACCGTTGTAAAAAAAAGTAAAAAGATACTATTCGCCAAAAATTATTTTCATCTCATTGAACCAAAATTTAGTCCTTGATATTAATTATGTCTCTCGGATTTTTGAAATGACACTCACAAAAGTGCTAAAATTATGTTTTATGTAAATTTTTAAATTCTCCTAGGAGGTGGGTAAAAGATGGTGAAAAGTTCAATAAAATTTTTATATATCTAAAATTGTTATAAAATGACTCCAACGAATTAAATTGAACTTATATAGGTATTATGTATCAATTTTGACCTAAATTAAATATAAATAAAATAATTAATTAAATAAATAAAAATTTGGTTTTTAAATAGTTACCCAGTGTTTTCACTATTCATCAAAAATTGAAAGTTTTCAGAAAAATACTAAAATTTCACCCTAGGATAATTTTGATACTCCAAATCCAAAAAAGATGTCCATTTTGAAAGATAAAATTTAAAAAAATTCAAAAAGTGGGTATTACTATTCATAATGGATAGTTTTAATGATATTTGAATAACATATCGTTGTTTAGTGAAACTCGGTATTGTGTACAACGCAAGCTATCGAGGAAGGTCGCGATTGCGTATAAAGAAAGCAAAGATAGTGTTGTGTGTAGTGAAAGATTAATTTGATGATGTATATAACATAAAAAAATATTTCTCTTAAAAATATCAGGTGTTACATTCTAGCCCCCTTAAAACGAATTTCGCCCTCGAAATTCGTCACTTGGTAATAAACAGATGAGGATACCTCTCCCTCATCATATCCTCAAGATACCATGTATCTTCTTATAATTTGTGGTTCCTCCATAAATCTTTCACCAAGCGAGTGGTATTGTTCCATAGGAATTTTTTCTATGATCTAGAATCTCTATCGGTTGTTCTTCATAAGAAAGATCTTGCTCCAGCGGTACAACTTCTGAGCTGAGTACATGTGAAGGATCGGGTATGTACTTTCTCAGGATAGATACATGGAACACATCATGAACTTGAGAGAGATTCGGTGGAAGCACCAATCGGTAAGCTACCTTCCCAACACGATCAAGTATTTCGAAAGGACCGATATACCTAGGGCTCAGCTTTCCCTTCTTTCCACATCTCATTACTCTGTTCCTAGGAGATATTCGTAAGAACACTTTATCACCCACTTCAAACTATAGGTATTTTCTTTGGTTATCGACATAACTTTTTTGTCCAATTTCAGCTGCTCTTATGTGTTGTTGAATAGATCGGTCCTTTTCTTCCATCTCATTAATAAGATCAGGTCCTAATAGCTTTATTTCCCCAACTTCATCCTAGCTAGTTGGAGTTCGGCATTTATTTCCATAGATAGCTTCATAAGGAGCCATCTGAATACTGGAGTGAATGCTATTATTATATGAAAATTCCACCAAAGGTAGATGTTGATCCCAACCACCATTGAAATCTATAGAGCAAGATCTTAACATATCTTCTAAAGTTGGAAATGTCCTCTCAGACTGACCATCTGTCTGAGGATGATAAGAAGTGCTGAAACTCAACTCTATATCTAGAGTATGATGAAGACTTTACCAAAACTTTGAGGTAAACCTCGGATCCTCATAAGATATAATGGAAAGTGGTACACCATGCAATCTTACCACTTCCTTTACATATATCCTGGCAATCTGATCCATAGAGAAATATTCTCTAATAGTAATTAAGTGTGCTGACTTTGTAAGACGATCAACTATGACCCAGATAGCACTATTTCATTTGGATGTTTTATAAAGTCTAGTGACAAAGTCAATAGTGATGTTTTACCATTTCCATTCGGGTATGGGTAATGGTTGTAACATCCCCTTAGACCTTTGTCTCTCAGCTTCAACTTTCTGAGAAACCAAGCATCGAGAGACATATTCAACAACATCTCTTTTCATGCCATCCCACCAGAAGTACTCTTTCAGGTCCCTATACATCTTCATTCTTCTAGGATAAATAGAGAATGAAGAACTATGAGCCTCATCCAGCCCCTACTTCATTAATTCTAGGATGGGAGGAACACAAACCTAATTCCTGAACCTTCTTATCCCATCACAATCAAGGTTGAATTCAGGAACATTTCTCCCCTTCTTTTGTATCTCTACATCTTCTTTCTGTGCCTCTATAATCTTTACATTTATAGATGGTTGAACATTAATTTGAGAAAGATAAGATTTCTCCTGTTCCATTATAATTCAAAGATCCAACCTTTGAAAATCCACAAATATTGGATCTTTTGTGATGCTCATCATGGATAAGCTAGCATGGTCTTGTCGATTTAATGCTTATGCCACCTTGTTTGCTTTCCATGGGTGGTAATGAATTGAGTAGTCGTAATCCTTAATCAACTCCAACCATCTTCGTTGGCACATATTCAGCTCCTTTTGTGTGAAAATATACTTTAAAATTTTATTATCAGTATAAATATCACATCTTTCACCATATAGATAATGCCTCCAAATCATTAATGCAATGATTACCGTAGCTAACTCCAAATCATGAGTTGGGTAATTTTTCTCATGGATTTTCAACAGTCGTGAGGCATAAGCTATCACTATATCATTTTTCATAAGAACACACCCGAGCCCCTTCTTGGATGCATCACTAGAGATCACAAACCATTTTCCACTACAAGGCAGTGTGAGCACAGGTGCACTGGATAACATTCTTTTCAACTCCATGAAATTATCTTCACATTCCTCCGTCCACACGAACTTAACTCCTTTTCGAGTCAACCTGGTGAGTGGATTAGATAATCATGAAAAATATTTCAAAAAATGTCGATAATATCCAGACAAACCAAGAAAACATCCGATCTTAGTTACTGTTTTTGGTCTCGACCATCTTTCTATATCCTTGGTTTTTACTGGATCCACAGATATCCCCTCTTTTGAGATTATCTGACCCAAAAATGAAACTTTTTTAATCCAAAATTCACACTTGGTAAATTTGGAATAAAGATTCTTCTTTCTCAGGGTCTTCAATACAATTCTCAAGTGATCTCCATGTTCTTCCTTTGTCATTGAATATGCAAGAATATCGTCTATAAAGACTACGATAAACTGATCAAGATAGTCTCTAAAGACTCTATTCATTAGATCCGTGAAGATATCAGGGTAATTAGTTAGACCAAATGGAATCACTATAAATTGATAGTGTCCAGAACTTGTACAGAAAGTTGTCTTTGGTATATCCTCCCTTTTGACCCTTAACTGATGATACCCTAAACTAAGATCAATCATGGAAAAGTATTGAGATCTGCATAGTTGGTCAAATAAGTCATCAATGCGTGTGAGAGGATATTTGTTCTTGATAGTGATCTTGGTAAGTTCTTGATAATTAATGCAGAGTCTCAATAATCCATCTTTCTTCTTAACAAACAGAACAGGTTCTCTCCAAGGCAACACACTAGGGTGTATGAATCCCTTATCAAGATTCTCTTGGAATTGCTTCTTCAATTCCTGCAACTCAATTGGGGCTATTCTATAAGGTGTCTTTGAAATAGGAAAAGCACCCAGTATGAGTTCAATTGAAAACTCAACTTCACAGTTCAGTAGAAGACTCGGAAATTACTCTGGAAAGACATCATCAAACTCTCGTAAAATGGTAATATTCTTAATTGTGAGTTTCTCTCTAACCATTTGAGATAAATAACCTTCATTTAGTGGAATCAAGACCCATAAGATGGAAGAAATTTCCACTTGAAGTTTATGGTCATCCTTACATCGATAGGCGATCATAGATTGATCTGGAATATGAAATGTGACTTCCCTTCTTTGGAAATTGATATGAGCTCCATATAAAGAAATCCAATCCATGCCAAGAGTCACATAAAATTCCACTATAGGAAGGATCACAAGATTTGAAGGATGCACTTTCCCACAAACTCCAATCGGAGAAGAATTATAAACTTTTGATGCAACTGTTGTTCCAATAGGGGTTGTCACAGCTAACTCAACATCTAATTATTGAGGTAATATGGTGATACCATTAGAAAATTATTCAGAAATAAAATTTTGGGTGGATCCAGAATCAAATAAAACATTTTCTACTTTAGTGTGGATGGTAAGTGTGCCTTTCACCACTTCATTATCATACTCCACATCGCTGATAGAAATTACATGTCACTTTTTATTACCTTTAGCCTTAAGAGTTTGTTGACGTCGATCCTCATCAACAACCCTTTGATTAGGGAATTCATTAGCATAATGACCCATTTCCTTGCACTTGTAACATTGATGTGTAGGAGGTGCACTCTGTGTAGCCTTTTCTTTGTTCGCATCATTAGACATCTTTTTCCCATCATTGCGGCATTCAAATGCCTGATGATCTTCCATTACACATTTGAAACATTTACTTGTCCCTTTAATAAAACTCCCTCCATGTTTCTTTCTACACTTTGAGCATAAGAGAAAAATCATCTTCTTTTCAGCGTGCTCTTTATATTTTCCTTTGAATTCCATTTTCCTCTTCTTATCAAATGCATATGACTGATGTGTTACTCCAATCTCCATCTCAACCTTGAGAGCACATCGAATGATTTCCTCGTAGCTATTGAAGTCCCTTATGGCTAACACCCTTCGAAGACTTGATTTTAAGTCACTAAATAATTCATAGATCTTACTCTCATGTTCGATAATAATTCTGAAAGCATACCTTGCAAGTCTCGTAAAATTTGCTTCTTAGGTACCTACCAATTCATCATCCTTTTTCTTGAGTTTAAGAAACTCCTTCTCCATCATTGTTTGAAGAATACGAGGGAAGTACTTATTGAAAAAAAAGTTATTGAACTCGTCCCATTCCATGGATTCAATTTCATCCCTTTGCCTCGTATTCTTGATAAGATTCCACCATTGATCAGCTTCACCTTCCAAACGATATACTGCTAAGATTACTTTAACATGTTTAGAACATTGAAGAACTGAAAATATCTTTTCAGTGGTACTGCTCCATTGTTCAGCCACTAATGGATCAGTAGACTCGATAAATGAGGGTGGATGTTGCCTCGTGAAGGATTCAATAGAATGTTTCTCATTCATTTTCTTGTTTGGAAGTCCTGCATGATTCATATATTGAAAAATTTGTGTGAGCATGGCTACAAGATTTTTCATTCCATCTCCCATACCGTTTGGTTGCTCAGGGGGACAATCATTGCGTTGCCCGTCGCATTACGCATTAACACGGTTCCTTCAGGTTCCACCCATTGAGTAAAACCAAGAAGAATAGTGTGAGAAACACTAATTATAATAGGAAAACCACATAATCAATAATAAAATTTTACACTTAAGGTATTATCATAGTTTGTTCATGGCCATTTCTAAAACACTAAGATTGGGTTCTATGCTTAGACTTATCCATAGGGTTCTTACTAAGGCATTCACATCCTAGTATCCAAAGGTTGACTATACCCTTCCTCTGATACCAACTATAACAACCCATACTTTACATAAATTGTTAATACTTCAAAATTGAAGCACACTTGTTACAACATATAAAAAAACATGAAAGGACCATATAGGTATAGTGTATTTAGAAACTGAGAAGCATAAACAACTGGGTCATAAAGCATCTACATTGTCTCCAATTTATTTCATCATATCTAGAGTTTCTTTTGGCATATCCTACTTAATAATCTTCTTCCTATCCTGGGGAAAGAAAACATACAAAAGGGTGAGCTCAAATTCTTAGTAAGGGTAAACAAAAGAAATTTCAATCACATCATATTCATAAGAACATAACATTTGGGAAATCTTAACCTGAAAAAGAGATCATAATTTCATAACATGGGATAAACCATAGTAATGAAATTTAATCCCAATAATCATAACATAAAACATTAAACTTTGTGGCATACACACATAATCGTAGAGAATAATTTTTTAGTAGTCAAGACTCACTGCCAAGACTATCTTCGCGGACAAAGTCCATTTCTGATCTGATTTCACTCCTCGTTTCAGTCCTGTATCACTAAACCGGATTAACCTGTCGTTCCATCCATGTCTATCTCATAAGATATAAATCTTTACCCAATGCATTGGAAGGAGATATAGGTCCCACCCATCTCATAATGATAAAATTCTTATGTGTTCCACAAGATCATAAATCATATATCATAGCATAACCCATGTAATAAAAATGGGATTCTTAAACATCATGCCATCATAACACAATACATATAAGGTAAAAGGACATCATAAACATAATTTCATCATAACATAATAAAAACAATATAAAAATAGGGATAGAAACAGAACCCTATATTGTCTTATATGGAAAATAATTTTGATAAAATGCTTGAACTCCATTCTTGAGGAAAATATCCTTTCTACTTCTAAAATATTTTTTGTTTCATAACATGTCATACAATTTTAAACTAAAAGAAGTTGATTAATAATAAACTTGAAAACTTGTTAATGAAGATTCATGGAAATAATGTTATATGAAATCATAAAAATCCATTCATGCCGTATAAGTTAAAAAACATTCTTCTCATACTTTGGTTGGAAAAGTCAAAAAGTACCTTGTACGAAAAATGAAAAAAGAGTCCTTTCATATCTTTTTCTAGAACTCCACAATGAGTAATATTGGATTTAAACAATTTTAGGAGGATAGAAATAATATTACATATTGAGGAAACATGGATGTGGATGATAAATACACCTTAGTAAATACCAAAGTATAAACAATCTTAGATAAAAATGAGATTGTGAGATTTTCCCTTACCTTAGGATCGATTTGCTTCGTAAGTGTCAAAAACTCATGTATAATTATTTAAATAATGTCATTGACTTATTAAAGAATCATACTCATTGTTATGATATCATATATGGTCATATTCATAGCTTCTTACTAGTAACATTTCATTGTTACTTGTTATTCTGGTGTTTATTACTTTTTGTTCTTATGCGTGTTTTGCTGAATAAATTTTTATTATTCTTTTTAGGTTATAGATACCTCATTTCTAAAATGTTATTAGTGTAATATATATCTTATTTATTCATTAAATTCATTTATATAATCATTATTCAATGAAGATCATGTAGAACGAGTCTCATCACATCGTAGAGATGGTATTCTGTACGTACGCACGGGCGATGATATCGTTCTCGTGATCATGGAATTGTGTTGGAGTGTATGTATACTATTTCAGAGTCAATATCAGTTTACAATAATCACATATAGTTATTCTTTACACCATTATACCCATCCAAGTAAGTTGGTGGTGGAAAATATATTACACCACGGTGTGGAGACGATATTTTGTACATACGCACACATGGTGATTTCGTTTTCCATAGGATGGATAGAAGCAGTATAAGAAGAAAAAAATTGGAAAGGATCGGTAATGGATATTACCTCTTCTTTGAAGCGCCTCTTCTTAAACTCTTCTTAGGGCACTAGGGTTGGTGTTTCAAGGAGACCTGGACCTCTAGAATATTTCTAGGGAAGTGGAGAAGAGAAATTGGTAGGGTTTGGCCGAGCATGAAGGCTCAATGTGGTGTGAGGAAGAGAGGGAGGATGTGCCCTTTTATAAGGGAGGAGAGGGGCACCTTTGGAAAAACAAAAAATATTATTTTATTATAAAGTCATATTTGGTTTTCAATAGCTCTGATTTGATTTATTTTAAAGATAATGTGTGGATGGGTCGAAATACTCTAATCCAATAGAATTTATATATGTTTAGGTTTCTATTTTATCCTTATCATTTAGATTTAACTATAAGTTAAATAATTTAACTTTTACCGTGTCTTCTTGTCTTCTTACACTATAAGGTTAATAAACATACTATAACAAGCCAAACGAACCCAAAGTTGTTTATTATTAATATATATAATCTTATCTAAGTCATTTGTTTGAACCTTATATTTTTAAGAATAAAATAAAAATTAGTAATATAATATTTGTTTTAAAAACTATTTTATGCCAATTTTACACTATTTGGTAATTGATTTTTTGTGAAAATTATAACAGAATTATTAGTTCAAAAAAAGTTAATTAAATCAATACTAACATGTTATATTAACCTAAAAAATTATTCTAATTCATAAAAAGTCTCAAATTAAATTTCTTTGGGTATTTATAACATCAATTATGTCAATATTTCATTAATAAGATAATTACTGCATCATCATTGTGTCATAAATAAATTACATTATTTAATTTCTAAAAATTATAAATAAAATTAAATTAATTAGGAAATCTTTTTATATTTCTAATGAATATTTATAGTTGAATTTATTTTATATATAACACTATATTAAAAAAAAATTAGTTATTAAACTTTGATTTTAACTATTTTAACTATTCTTTAGATAAAATAACATTAAATGTCTTAATCTAATTCAAGTAGGCCTAAATGGTAATATTTTATTCCTAAGGTTTATTTTGGTCGAATTAAATTTATCAAATAGAATTAGGACATATCTTAGGGTAATAATAATATCATTTCTACCCTTAATTACCCTATTTACTTTTAACCGTCGTAAAAAAAAGTAAAAAGATACTATTCACCTAAAATTATTTTCATCTCATTGAACCACATTTTAGTCCTTGATATTAACCATGTCTCTCTTATTTTAGAAATTCCACTCACAGAAGCGGTAAAATTATGTTTTATGTAAATTTTCATATTATCCTAGGAGGTGGGTAAATGACTGTGAAAAGTTCAATAAAATTTTTATATATCTAAAATTAATATAAAATGACTCCAATGAATTACATTGAACTTATATAGGTATTATGTATCAATTTTTACCTAAAAAAATTAAAAAAAATAAATAATTAATTAAATAAAAAGTTGGGTTTTAAATAGTAACCCAGTGTTTTCACTATTCATCAAAAATTGAATGTTTTCAGAAAAACACCAAAATTTCACCCTAGGCTAATTTCGATACTCCGAATCCAAAAATGGCGTCCATTTTGAAAGATAAAATTTACAAAATTTCCAAAAGTGGGTATTACTATTCATAATGGCTAGTTTTAATAATATTTTAATACCATATCGTTGTTTAGTGAAACTCGGTATTGCGTACAACGCAAGCTATCAAGGAAGGTAGCGATTGCGTATAAAGCAATCCAAGCTAGTGTTGTGTGTAGTGAAAGATTCTTTATATGATGTATATAACATAAAAACAAAATATTTCTCATAAAAATCTCATGTGTTATAGAAACTCTAACCATTATTTCTTCATGGAACCCTCTCCCCTGAACCATATCCTTTGGACACCCTTAATTATCTAATTCGCATATATTTCGAGTATAATTACATAGAAAAATGATGTTATTGGTATCAGTATTACTCTCTTCTTAGTCATTATTTTTATTTTTCCTCTTCAAAATATTCAAAATAATTGTTAATATTTGTAATTTTTTATCATATAGATATATATTAAAATGTCATTATATCAATTTAAAATCAATTATTCATTCATTTAATAGAATCTTGTATTAAAAAAATTCATCAATCGTGAATATGTGCGAACTACCACATCCACGAACAAATTATGATTATTTCTCATCACCGTGTATTATGGAAGGTATAAATAATTATATTAAAGAATAATTACTTTTTATTTTACTTATACAGTTATTAAATGATCTCCTTTCACCTTTTCCTTCAATCCATTAATTTGTTAATGAATGTGATTGTTAATCACACGCATATGTGGACTACCGGATAAAGGAACTAAGTTACTTATTTATCCTCCCCAGCTAACTTTTATGGACATAAAAGTACAATTAATAAAATAATATAATGTTATAAAAATTATTATAATTTTTAAATTATAAATTTTCATATACCTCACTCTATCCATTCACTATGAAATGGGATTGTTAATTGTGCTTATGTATGGACTACCGCCTCTATGAATGATAAATTTCATTTATCATCTCCACCCATCATTAATAATTATAGTAATGTATTTTATGGATATATATATGTCATATATATTACATATATATTCTGCTACAAATGTTATATTAAATTTATTTTATTAAACTCTATTTCTCGTTCGATCCTTAAGAAATGCTTTTGTTTTGGTCGGCTTACTTCATACTTAATCGATGTTGAAATATTTATATTGTCAATCATTATGAAATATTATATACTATTAATTAAATGTTACAATACGTAGTTTAATATTTTATAAAGGTTATATAATTTTAATATCTATATATCAACATGTTAATCCTATATCATCTTTATTCATTGAAAATTTATAAAACAGGGTTTTCTATGACTTCAGGTTCTAGATTCATAATTAAAAATCTCACGTGAATAAGGTGGAAAGTATTATATTTTAATGGGATATATATATTATAGAACCATACTTATTCTACAAGTTATTGACTTTGTATCAAATATCAAGGATTAATATTAATATTACAAATCATGGGAAAAAATAAAAGTGTTAACATCAGATGTTAAAAAAACTATAATAAACGACTATATTAATAGTAATGAATTGTATATTAAGTGTATAAAAGGATTATATAGATTAATAAGGTTCTGAAAGATATTATTTATATATTTATTGTTATTTAATATGAAGTTATGTTGTGATTGACTAACTTTAGAAATAGGGTACGAAGTTTTTATCTCAAACTCCCTTCACTATGAAATGCTTCCCTTTATGCACCAATTTAATTTTATATGGCATATGTTCTATAAAATTAATTTTTTATAATGAATTATATTTTTATATTGTTATTTAAGGTTCATTTTCAATATCTTTATTCAACATGTTTTTGTATTAAAATCTTACTAATGTAATTTTTGTTTTCTCGACTCAAGTCCTTTTTCCCATGAATCTGGAAATATATTCTGGATTTTGATCAACCAAATCTATTTTTCATACAAATATCTTTCAAAATGGTAATTTTTCTTTTCTATAAAGGGATATTTCATATATTCATTAATATCCTCCACTTTTATGAAACAATTTCCCAAATTAAATCGTGATGTGGATAAGAATAACTATCTTACCTTCCAATAAATAATTTTATTCCAAGTCCATGTTTTACATATTAGATGTGTTATCTATAACCCAAATTGATTTTATATAATTTTACCATCAAATTTAGCTTCACCTATTTTTAAATTAAATTATTATTATAAAAGTTTTTATGTGTGCGTTATAAGAGTTTTTTAATATATTTTTATCATTTTCTATTTGGATAATTTTAAAAAAATGTTTTCCAGTATAGTAATTTTATAAATGATTAAAAATGGATTGCATAAAGATTTTTTAAATTTTATATTAAACTACATTAACTTTATTTAAAAAAAATTTAAGAAAAAATTATTTTAAATTTTTCCATGTGGCTTTTTTATATAGAAGTATTCTATTTAAACTATTTAAATATGAACATTTCTTTCCATTTATATTTCCATTTTTTGAGATACATTCTCTCTATGATTTCATGTTTTCAGAAAGAAAATTCATATTCTCAAAGTCTTGTAAAATCAACCTTTTTAATTTTTTTAAAATGAAAAGGTAAATTCTTATTTTCAATGATATTTTCCTAATGCTTCAATGAGTGCTCTTCATCTATGTCAAATACATTATCAATGGAATTATTCAAATTATACCATCTATGTTTTTTATCATACTGTATTATGAAATTATATTTTACATTAATGGTATTATCCATCACATATTGTTTTCTATCCTAATCGTCTATTTATATATTCATGATTTACTTCCAATTCCTTTCCTTCGTCAATTTCATATGTTCACTTACTCAATTGAAGTTCTATTAACAATAAGCGCAATTCATTGAAAAATTAGGGGAATTGTTGTTTAATCTTTTTTATAAACTTCTTATATGTTGTAAATAGCATATCTGTAACCATCATTGTTAATTGGTATTTATTGAGTATAATTTTGATGTCATTGGACACGAATTAGTTTTCCACGGGTTTACCATGTAATTTTTCTTGATCAAATCGTGAATGATCCCTTATATAACCACCCGATAACGATAAAAAACCAATTTTAATACCATGGGTTGTAATCATGTGGTTATTTAAACCATAAATAACATATATTTATGATTTTCATTATGTGATACGGGGGACCGAAATTATATATCCTTACAAAACTTTTGGTAATGTGTCCACATCATTAGATATCATAGTGAATCGGAAGTGAGCCTAGCCGATATGGTACATGGGTAGTTATCATATGTCACTATGTTAATTAAATGAGTTATGGGTCCTTACATTATGATTATGATGTCACGGTTATGTTGTTTAAACTTTTTTATTATTCCATTTTCTTACGTTATGATCATTTTTAATCCATATAAATATGATATCATTTTTTTATTAAATTCCTCCATTCTTATTTTCTTCTCCAATATGAAATATTTTAATTAATAAAGCACCTAATGTTATGATTTATTGTCATATTTACCATTTATAGAGAATTTGACCTCTTATGTTTCCACGTCCCATTGTTTTGAAAGAAATTATTAGGTCTGTTTCACCAATAAGATTATATTTTATGGTAAATTTATGGGAGATGTTTAAGAATAATTATGGATTAATTATCCTCTTATATTGGGGATGAAATTTCCCATTTTATTGTAATAATTAACATTTATAATTAATTTATTTGTCTTAATTTTCTAAAAATCTAAACTATAAGTACTTGGATTGTAAATGTGTGAAAGATTTTATAACCATATATTTTTATCAAATATAGAATTGAATTTTATGTGTTTTCATATCCATACTCTATATATTGGGTATATGGGAACTATATTCCTTATTCATTAAGACATAAACATTATAAAAATGTATATATTTGATGTAAAACTAGAAAAAAAACATATACATGTTAAAATTGTTTAATGAGAAAGAAAATATCATTATATAATCATAATATAAACATTAATAAAGCTTAACTAATTTATAAATATCATATGTATTTATTAAATTCATCCACGTGGCCCTTTATGTGAGACAATAATTAAAAATAAAATGTATCATTCAGTGAGGGGTAGTTTTTACCTACGTAGAAGAAACATTTTAATTTTCCAATGAATATGAGGGTAATAAGTTACATAATATCATATCATTAAAGAATGATGATTTTTTCATTAGTATAATATAAATATATTAAATCCATATCTATAACAATCAATGTGATACAGTAATAAAAAAATAAAGAAATCACTTTATAAAGGAAATATTTCGCAAGTATATAAGAGCCATGTTTTCATTTTTTATTTGATGGAATTCATGTATAAATTAATTGATACATCAACATAATAAAATTTAATTATAATATATATATATTTAATAATATTATGATGTTTAAAATATATTTTAACTAGGTAGATGAATAAATAAACATGAAATAATTAATGTAAGACTTATACCTCCTCCTTCGATGTTTTCCTTTGGATTGTGTGTTAAACCTTCTAGAATTGATATTTTGGTGATAAAAGGACCAATAGGTCGTATTTATAAATTTATAAGGTTATTTCGGTAGATACTAGTTTATCTAGGGTGATCAAAGTGAGTGGGGGAGTGTGAGGAGGATTTTTTTATAGGTGAGGGGAGCCGAACTTTTGTAAATATGAATAAATTTTAAAATGAATAAATTCCTTCATCAATGAAAGTGGCACATATTTTTTCCAATTTCAGTTATATTTTATATTTGGATCTATATTTCAATATCTTAGATAAAATTTATGCTCTCTTTTTTGTTTAAGAGTGTGTTTCTTGGATTTTGATGGAACCAATAATCATTTTTGGAGTCTTTCAACAAAATCTTGGTTGGGTGCTTTTTTGATGTACATTTTTAAATCATAAGACTATATTTTAAGGTGTATGTAATTCATGGGTCATAGAACATAAAACACATTTTAGGCAATAAATTCATTACATCATGAATGGTTCTTTTACATCTTAAAATAGTCTCCCAAAATAATATTAACCTAAGGTGATGTGTTTTCCGATGAAATAGAATGATGGGAGATTTACATCATAAATACAAGATTTAAGAAATAAATAGTTCCATCTAAATAGTTTTTCTCACAAATCTCACATAACTCTCTTCTTATTTAGCTTATGTTTCCCTACCTCAAACCCTAGGTATCCATCTAGGAAATTTTATGTGTCTCATCATCTTCTAGATCTCTTCTTTAAACTATTAATCTATGGATTGGTTGTGTAGATTCTCATTGGGTTAGAATACATCCTGATTCTTTATTTCACTTATTTTGGTTTCGGCTTTGGGATCTATATGGATCTATTGATCATGTAGTGATGATTCTCTTTTGTTTCTTCTGGTTCCATCATGTGATCTCCTCCCGAAGGATGACCCTTGTGTTAGTTGTGTAGTGGTGTTCATGTTGCTTGACTTTTTTTTATCCATCCTCTACACTAACCATTTCATTTATGTAATCAACTAAATGATGTGGGAATAATTGACAGGGACTCATTTTGTCATTCAACACACCTTGTGGTGGTTGTGGATTGTGTTTACTAGTGTAGGCTGTCAAGCTTGATGTAGGAGGTTCCATATCTTGACTATTCTTGTTAAACAGGGAATAATCTAATTTTATAAAAAATTTGTAAATTAATTTTTATGATTTCTAGATTTGTGTGTGTGTGGATGGTTTTTTTAGAAAATACAGGTTTTCCCTTGTTTATCAAAAAAATATATTTTTTCAAAGCATTGATAAATGTATTTTTGAAATTGTTTGGGAAATATAGCACAAGGGAAGCATTGTTTATTTTGGTGGAAGGTGTATCCAAAGGCATAATTTTTTATACTTTATATAGTCCCCTTTATTTGGTGTTTCTATACTCCCTAAAAAAATTGTCCTACAGAATTTTTAGACACTTTTTGAAGGTTCAATTTCTGATGTGTTCATCTACACACTAGATTCTATAGATATCTCTAGAGGCTTTATATAAACACTTCTTTATATTTAGGTATGAGTTATAGAGGTAGCATAAAATGTTATGATACTTGGAATGATTAAAATGTGCCATGTTTTTTCCTTTTTTAGAATTAATTTTATTCTTTTATAAATGTGATATAATTTAAACTGCTGTACCTGATTTGTTTTTGAACTATGGGAAAAGGGGGATATATTTATCATTATTTTAATATTAAAAACAATTTAAAAACTTATCCATCAATCTTTTATATGAATAAAAAATATTTTGATTGTTGTATAGAGAATTGTTATTGAACTTCAGGGTGGGATACTCTTGAGCCTATTTATCTCACGGCATACTCACCCCTTTGGAGTGGTGCAGACCTTTTTATGTATTTTTATAAATGAAAATTCAAGGTTCTATAGTGAGGTAGTGCATTTTAGGTTATCAAGGTATGGGTAGATAGTGGTGATATAGGGGTACATTGACCACTAATCACGAGGAGTTCTAATTATTTGTTTTAGTTGTCCTTTGTTGTTTGTTTGTACATGTGACTTTGGGTATCATCTACTATTATGGAATTTTTTCCCTACTATTGGTTTCTTTTGACATAGAATATATCTCATTTAGTTTTGTTCTCCATTTAATTCCACTGTTTAAATTTTCCATGTATCTTATTTTGGGTTTGGAAAAATCATTCCTTCCTTTTTTTTGGTTCATAGTTACTATTCACCAGCCCTCGGGGGTTTAGAATGCCAATTGGGAATGTGAAGATTCTGGTTGTGTACATATTTTGAGGGTTCACCTTGAAGGGTCATTAAAATTTTGTATCAAATCATGGTTATTATTAATCATTTTATATTTTTATATGGTATTTATAATTTTTTGTAATGGATAGGTAGTTTGTAGTAAGTGTATGTTCAAATCATTCATTGATGTGCACCAAGTTACCATGGGATGTGGAACTCTATGTTTCTTGTCTGCGTATTTGATCTTAATCTCAATTTCCAATTACATGTTTTCTTGTAAAATAGATATTACATTACTAAATGATTATTTTTTGATTCTATAATTTAGTAGTATGACTCAAAGATTCATTTCATGGGTTCCAAAAGATGGTGGATTAAGTGATTCTCAAAAAGATAACCTCCCTTGGATCATAATCATATATATTTTTTAAATTGTGAAGTTCTTATCCTTCGATATAATGTACCAGGTATTTGGGAACTATTTGTTGAGGTGATTCTAGGTGTTAGAGTATATATAGATCAACCATGTGATTTTTTAGATAGGAAGCTCCCATATTTTATGGGTATGAATTTACCCCAAGATGCAGAGGAAGATCTAGACATGATTGATCAAATATTTTACATACTTGACACATTTGAGGTTATAAAGGATATGTGTGTGATTTTTTTATTTTAGGGTCTCGTCAAGCAGTGGGGGATTCCATGGAACATGTACACTTTCTTGTGGAATTAGATTAGAGTGGTTTCAAGAACCCAAAATTTAAGTAATTATTATTAGAATATATAGGGACGGTGAAATATTTTGAGTTCTTATATTTATAGTAGTGAGAGAACACAATATCATTTTACACCAATCAATTTACAGATATTGTTAGTTTTTATATAGGTAATAGAGATTGATCAATTTAAATATCATAATTACATATTGGTTTTGTGACCAAATATTCCATCACATTGTGTACGCAGAATATTTCTACCTATTATGACATAGTAGACAAGGTTAAAATGGAAGTGATGGATATTATGGGTGTGATTGGTTACATGAATACTTATATTTTTCCAAGAGGAAGCTTTAGTGGCTTATTGGGGAAGAATATGAAGTGTAATAATAATCACAAGAGTGGTGGAGTTGGATCTCAGTACCAGACTCCCTCTACACCATTAGAAATATCCAATAGTGTACTTTTCATCTGCTGTTATTGTGGAAAGGTAGGGAATAAAAAAAATAATTTTCCTGTACCCCTAAAGAAGTGAAATTTTTTTCTCCACCATGACCATCAACACAAGTTCATCCAGTCCATGTATAAACCCCCTTGTGGTCAAGCATATTTTTCTTTAAAGGCCACTATGACACATTCAGAAGTTGTATAGTCTATACGGCTATAGACATATGTCTCAATAGTGAAGCACCTTCATGTATTGGATAATATTTTTGTAAAGGTTAGTCCGGGTCCATCGAAAATTAGTGGTACCATTTTTCCAATACTATGAATAGAATTTGGAAAAAATATATTTAATATTTTTCATCGTAATAATTTATATTATATAACAATTTGAACGTAATTTTTTACCACAATTTTTAGTTAATACAATAAAAATTAATTACTATAGAGAAGATAAAAAATGGATTTACTATGGGTTAAACTAAACAAGGTATGGTTAAAATGACCTATAAACATTCCTTAAAATATTATCTAGACTTCTTTATACGTTATCATTTATAATTCCTACAAAAATAAGCTTTATAGTTCATTTTTAGTTTGAAAACGTGGGTATACATTTTTCTTTTCCAAAATTACATATGCGCCACTCACCTCACTTATAAAAGGCCACCCACTCTTATCTCCTCTTCAAACCTTCATAACCATTTTTAATTTAATATATATTCTCAAATACCTTCCTAAATTTTATCCCCATGACCTATATCCCTAATTTTCATATTAAATTCATCCAATGAAGATTTTTTTGAATACCTAAAAATATTTTCTCAAGATGATGTATCGTGATAAACAAATAATCATTATTTTATTTCTTCTTTCACATCCTTAAAATATTATTAAATTGTGATTATATAATAAAAACATATTACATATAAATATATATATAATGGTTTTAATTTAATATCCTAAATTAAACTTATCATCTATAAAATGAGATATGAAATCATCATTCATTTGTTTGGAGCACCATCACATTGTGAACTAATGATATTTGTTTCCCATCATCTCCTCTCAAGGACTCCGCTAAATTTTATGTGAATAAATTTAAGGAATATGTGTGATATAAATGAAATACTTATTATATAAATAACCTATTTATCATTATTATAATATAATATTTCATTTACTTTCTAACAATGATAAATGATAATGTTTCTCGAACGTACCTATGGGATACCATCTCCACAAAGTGATGTGACTCTTTTTATATAACTATATCACGTTGATGAAATATATAAGTAAATTTAAAGAAAAAATATATTATCAATGATATTATTATAATTATTTAAATACAAAGTAATACATAACTTCTTTCCTTAATGATCATTGAAAAATTCATGTGTTACTCATGAGTGTGTGTGACATACCATCCCCATGATCATAACATAATTATTTTTTCATAAAATTATTTCATTATTGATTTTAAAAAATTATAATTTATATATCAAAATAATAAATATTTAACGATTATTTTTCTGTATATGTTTCAATAATTAATTCTTCAATAATATTCATCCTACCATAGTCATTTTAGGACATACAAACATAATATCTTCAAAACATCAGACATAAGCTTAATTGAATAAGTAACTATGTATAAAACATTAATAAGTCAAATAAAATTAATAATAAACTTGAAAAATGTTAATAAACTTGTAAATAATTAACATTTTTTCTATTTTTTAAGATAAATAATTAGTGCAATGAATCGAACTCTTAGTAAGTGGCTTTGTCTGAATAACCTATTGTTGAGAAGCATTTTGATGTGATGTGCCTATATTATTTTATGTTGTGTGTGTACAACTAATTTCACATGTTATATCATGAGTTTTCATACTATAATGATATTTATTTTTATTTTATTTTATTGTTTCATGGGGCTTACAATTCCAATGCTTCCAAAGTGGTAAGGGTATTTTTTTAAAAAAACCTCTTTTAATGTTTTACTTCAAACTCTCTTTATCTTACATGTATATTTTTAAAATGATTTTATAAATTTCATTATATAAAAATGGGATTTTTATAAATTAAAATATTTTCTTTATTTCAATTGTTTAAAAAAAATCTTTGGAAGAAATTTTGTAATTTCATTACAAATCACAAAAGAAAGTTCTATTTTAATGTGTATGGAAATAACGACTTTTCCTACCACTATAAAAAGTATTTAATCTTTTTATTCCATTAAAATATTTAATGTTTTATTTAAATAATACACCTATTTCACTTTTTCATATTATTTTGGTATTGTATTTTTTTGAACAAAAATGGTATTTTTATATTAAAAATGGATTTTAAAATAAAGTGTAATTTGATATCCGAAAGAGTTTTTCATAAAAGATTAATAGATTTTTTAAATGGTTTTAGGTTTTAAATGAATTATTTCATGAATTATCATATTATTATTATCTGCGGTCATTGTTTATGATGATGGGTGTATATTTAAGAAACCAAGGTAATTAGGTTATATTATAAAAAATGATAGGTCGCTAAGTTATTGGTTAAAAATAGGTGGTTCTATAAAAAAATCAGGATTTTTAGTTTGGTAATAAACCATGTTAGGTTGGGTTCATGATTACCCTATAATCCATTGGGTAATATAGATATGTAAGTTGAACATATCATTTATTTCATTGAAAAGATTAATATTAATGATGATGTGCCAAGTTTCCTATATGATTAATATGTGGTTTTTTCATTTTAAATTATTTTTTTGATAAAACATATGTGAAATTTCGTGATAAATTGATTTATTTCATTGCGCTTAAAGAATATTTAGATAAAGGTAAATATTTCATTAGTTTTCATGTTTTTTCATTGGACTAATTAACTATTTATTTATTTCCGTCACTATGATTTTCGTGCTCATCAAACT
Organism: Viscum album; assembly: GCA_963277665.1. Lineage (NCBI taxonomy): Eukaryota > Viridiplantae > Streptophyta > Magnoliopsida > Santalales > Viscaceae > Viscum > Viscum album. Next base: position 2,034,090,772 of record OY728146.1, on the reverse strand, counting down.
TTTTAAAATATTTATTACAAGGTTTAAGGATGTTTAAGGGAATGGAAGAGTTGAAGTTGAATGTTATAAATATTTTTCATAAAAGGAAATTGGATTTTTTAAAATATTTTTATATTATGAAAAAAAATTAATGCTGATCAAAAGTTTGTACTTTGTATTTATATGATTTATAAATAAATTTAATATGACCCAGTTATTTAAAACACTCCAAATGAATGACCCTCCAATGTATGAGAATGAATTCATAACTTAATAAACAGATTATGTAATATTTATGTTCAGTTCATTATAGTTGGTATCATAAGTCAGTTTAAATAAAATTAGATTTTATAACATTGATAATAGCATTACCCTAAATGATTGCACTTTATGGTTAAGTTGAACTGATATAGAATTTGATTATTACTATTTTGCTTCATATAAAAAAAAATTATTCATAATAAATTTCATTAAATGATGCATGGAAGATATATTGGGAAGGAACCAAGAGGAAAATATCCTTCGAAATCAATATATGTCGATGGTAGGAATTGGAAAACTAATTAGTAATGACTAAGATTACACAAGCTATAAACTGTAATGGTATCCATGCTAGATAGGAAATTAATATGACACAAGTGAAAATGAATATATTGGATCGTTTCATGATGATAAATCTCCAAAAATTTAGTAGATCAAATGACCACATGGTATCCAAAAGATTGATCAATTCTCTGTTAAAGATAATTGAGGTCATGAGATGTTCAAAACCTCAAAAGTTAACTCTGTATTTTTATTGATTTAAAGATAAAGTTGATCTCTAATGTTATGTATTTAATAATAATAGATAAAAATATAATATTAATTCCTTTTAAAGGGTAAATTTTACTAGTATATCTTCATTGATAAATATTTCGTTAATTTTGTTTGAATCATGACGGAAAAAAATTATAGAATTAAGTTAAAAAGATAAAGATATTTTCTCTATTTATGAAGAAGATTTTATAGGACTGTCTAGGTATATATCATATGTTTTTGATTAATTAATATTAATATTAATAGAATTTACTCAGTCATAAAACCATGTTTATAAATATATTTGTTAGTGTGGGAATTTAAAATATATTTGAAATTTGTTCATTATGATGAGAAAGTGGATATGGAGTTTTCAGAAACTTATGTTCCTCTAGATGAAAGGAGTAAGAAAAGGTCTGGATATAATGAAATGAGGTAGAATCAATTATAGAAATATAGAGGTAATAAAAACAATTTATTATATTTTGAGATGTGTGAAAAAAAACTCATCATGGAGAAAATCTTATAAAGTATAGGAAATACATCTGAGTTTTTATGTTTAGACATATGGATTTAAAAAATATTAAATAATGGGAAGACGAATAATAAAAAACCAATGGTAAGAACCTTTAGTTGTAATGAGTTTGGTTTTTATTCTAGTATATGTCCAAAGTTATTCTCTCAGGGGGGATCCTTAAGAATAAAATTATAAAGGTGTGGAAAAGTATTCTATTACTAATATGGTTAATGTTGATCATTAAGTGAATTGGTGATAAGTATGTTACTTATTTATTCAAATTATTCCTAAACCATGTTTGACTCTGGATCATCAAATTCATTCATTTTTAAGAAATTTTTATGAAAATTGGGAATATCTCCTCTTGAAAGTAAGATATAAAATTTGGGGAAAACTCATTGTGGGAGTATTGAATCCAAAAATATATATAAGAATATAATTATTATCAATATAAGGATGTTAATTAATTTAAATCTTGTCAAACTAGCCATATTAGAGTTTTATATCATCATTGGTATGGATTGGATTTCAGTTTACCATGATAAGATATATTATAGTGAAATGAAATTTCTATTCAATGATTTTAGGCCTTTTATAACATACCAAGAATATGAAAATTTTATTAGAGATAAAACTGATATTTACCTATCTCATATTGCTGAAATGAAAGAAACTATTTAAATTAGTGATGTTTGAGTAGTTAATTATTACATATAGGTATTTCCAGATTATTTTCAAGGTGTTATTCTTAATGGGAAGGTTGAGTGTACTATTTAATTAGTTCTAATATCTATGTGTATTTATAAACCCCCTTTTCTAATGTCTCAAGTGGAAATTTTAGAATCCAAAAATCAAATGCAATAGTTTCTAGATAAAGGTTTCATTTACCGTAGAACATCACTGAGGGTGCTCCTATTTTGTTTATTAAATTGAAATATTGTTTAATGAGATTTTTAATTATATATTTATATATATATATATATTAATAACATAACTTCAATGAAAAAAATATCATTTTTATCAAATAAATTATTTATATGATGAGTTTCATGAAGCACGGGATTTTTTCAAGGTTAATCTCTGGTTGAGGGACCACCTGTTGAAATTCAAGGAAGTAGATATTGTGAAGATTGCATTTTGGAATAGATATGAAAATTATGATTTTTTAATTATTCCATTTGGGTTGTATAATGAAAATTATTTCATTATGGACATTATGTATATTGTTTTCCATTAATTATTGGATCAGTTTTTGGTTGTGTTTATTAATGATATTTTAGGTAAATTATAATATTCAAGAGGAATATGAAAGACACCTAAGGATTGTTTTAAAAACATTAAAATAACATAAAATATAATGAAAATTTAATATGTGTTAGATTTTGTTACATGAAAAATTATTTATTTTATTATATTGTTTCTCAAGATGGAAAAAAATTTGATCCTTCTTAAATAAAAATTATATAAAAATGGAAAAAAATCGAAAAATATAAATAGATTAAAAAATTTCATAGATTATTGGGTTACTATAAGTTGTTTGTTGAAAATTTTTATTGGTTTTCTAACCCATTGACTAAGTTAAGTCAAAGTGAATAAATATTATCTCAATAAAATAATACGATGATTGTTTTTAAGAACATAAACTAATATTGTTTAGTGCTCAAGTTTTTGAACTTACATCCATAAATTATGATTTTTTCATATATAGTAATGCTTCATTGAAGGGGATTTGTTGTAACATAATAAATAATGATCATGTAATTGCTAATGTTTCATGTTATTTGATGCCTCTCAATTAAACTACCCAACACATGGTCAAGAATTGGCTACTATGGTTTTACCTTTAAAAATTTACATGCATCATTTCTGGAACATCTGAAATAATGTCATTCCCATGGATAAGTCGATTCACCAGAAGGTTACCCATCTTGTTTCTAAATGTTTGTGTTACTCAAGTCCAAGAGAGGAATCGAATCTCCACCTTTTCCTCTATGGGTATTAGGCTCTTTATAATTATAATGGGCTTGGTGATTTTATAGGGTTTGGAGGTCATGGTTGAATTATCAATGAATTCCTTTAAAATTGGTTTAATGGTATGAGGAATAAAACTCTCAAGAATAAAGAGAGAATGATGATGTTGGTTTTGGAATAATGGAACTTTTAGCATGCATGGAATAAATACCTACAAGAGGGGGTTAATTGTTTATAGAGAGGCCTTAGGGAAAGATCTCATAGAATGACAGTAGAGCTAGGATTTCTCTTTGATGTCTGGAATAAGGTTCCATTATTGAGGATTTTTTGTTGGGCAAGACAAATCACTCCTCTAAACTATTCATCTCCTTATCAAGGTAGATAGGTGAAATGGAAGCTTCCCCATGTGGGACCTAAATTAAACAATGATTGTTCATGCACAAATGGCATGATTCAGGGTGGATGTATTGTCCACGATATCAGGTGTTCGGTGGTGATCTTCTTATCTCGTGATTTTGGTTGGGGCGACTCTCTCAAGGAAGATTCAAGGTCCATACTCATTAGCATAGAACATTGAATTCCTGATGGAGTATGAACTATATCATCTTGCACATTAATCTCCTCTGGAATGACCAAGTTCATATGAATCACACGATCCATAAAGGTAATAAGTTTCCAGACATTCTTACCTCAACGATTACACAAAATGATTATCTCTCCTTATTTTCTAGTATGGGATCCCTTTCTTCGGAATGTGTTGGAATTGTGAAAGGTGATTCCCGCAGCCTTCATTTATTTCACCCATCTTGTTCATTTTGTGTTGGTAATTTTCTTGAAAATAATTTAATTAAATCCTACATTCATGAAAAATTATATAGTGTATATTCAATAAAAAAAAACTGAACCTGAGAAAATGAATATGGCTATAACTAATCAAGAATTATGATTTAATGATTCATTACCTTCCAGAAGAAGAAAATAATGTGGATGATCCATTGAGTCCAAAAAATAATTCTACATTAACCATGTTACTTTTGGAAAATAAACCTCAAGTTAATGATCTGACCAATTTTTTCCAAGATGTTGTGGATGAAAGGTTATTCTTTTTAATTTTTTCATGTGTTAGTGAAGTCATATTTTTCAAAAATAATTAAGTAATATTAGAATGAGAATAATTCTTTATAATAAAATATAGAATCTATTAATAAGTGTATACTTCATGATTCAAATGATAATTGAGAATTTTTTTTATAATTTGGAAAAATATTATTAGTGCCTTGTGTTTCCCTATTAAAGAAAGAGATGCTACATGAAGTTCATTGTTCTTTATTTTCAATTAATCATGGAATCACTAAGATGTGAAGAGATATTTGGGAGTGTTATTGGTGGGATGGTATAAAATGAAATATTTTTATTATTACCATGAATTATTTTACTTGTTAGAATGTTATTGACAAATGAAAATTATCAAAGGGAATTATTCATCCTTTTCTAGTGATAGAGTTGAAAAGGTAAAATATATCAGTGTATTTCATAGTGATATTACAAATCAATTCATTAGGTTATGATGTGATTTGGGTTGTTATTGGTCGATTAAAAAAATTCACAATTATTTCCCAATCAAGATACTATTTGTTTAGATTTCCTTTCATGAAATTTTTTAAATGAGATAGTCTGGTAATACCGAGTTCCTCTCTTAATCATATCATATCGTGATACCAGATTCACATCTAATTTTTTGAAATGAATTTAGAAATATTTTTTGATTTAATTAAATTTCATTATATATTATCATCCTTAATATGATGTAATGTCTGAGAAAATGATCTAGAGCATTTAATATATTATGCATTTTTATTCAATGGATTTCCAGGGATGTTGGTTTCAACATCATTCTTTGGATTAGTGTTCTTATAATAATAGTCTTCATTCCAGTATATAGATGGAACCCTTTTTAATTATAAGGAAAGTGGGGTGGAACATAATATTTTTTGGATAAATTATGATAAAGGATTATTCTTGGAATGTAGTTTCAAGAGTAATTTTATAAAACAAATTTAATTGACTTATAAATATATGATCACAGCTTAGAGCAGGTTGAAATGTTATTTGGAAAATTAGAGACACTGTATTTCTTTCAAGTTAAGTGATCATGTTTTTATTAAATTATCTCTATGAAAGAGTGTTTTAAATTTTGTTAAAAATGTTAAGATAACTCCCTGGTTCATTATACAATATGAAATCTTATATACTGTTTCATAGGTTTCATATTATGGGTCTTTTCCCCAGATATTTTCCTTTCTACACATGATATTTCATGGTTCAATGTTAAGTAAATATGTTTCATACTCATATCATGTATTAAGAACTAAAGCTGTTCAAATTGAAGAGAATTTTATTTATGAGGAATATATTTTTCATATTATTGAATATATATATATAGATTTTTTAGTATATGGTGATTCATCAAATTAAGGTTTTATGGGAATCCCATTTTGTCAAAGAAGAAACATTGGAATCTAAAAATTTTATGTGGGAAAAATAAAACAAATTATTTAATAAGAAAATAAAATAGAGAGAAGACAATTTAAGAAAGGGGGAATAATGTAAAATATTATTTAATGATATAATAAATCATTTTCATGAATTAAATTTTTGTATTCCTTATAAAACAATCTATATTTTATAGAAAAAATGAAATAGTTTTAAATAAACTATTTTCTTATAAAGTTTTTATCTAGTATAATAATTTATAAACATTGGAATTTTTATTTTAAAAGATAAATTTAATTTTTTAAAACACCATATCAATATTAACATATGTTTAAACATATGTTTTAGAAAATATTAATTTTTTAAGGAATAGTGAAAATACTAATTTTTTACAAAAACTCATTTGTCTTCAAAAAAATTCATAATTTAAAATATCCATATATTTTTTATATAATTTAAAGTAACATACGTATTATTTATAAAAATTTAATCCAATTGAATTCTTTCTAATGAAATTTATATTGAATTTTGTTATAAGTATGTTTTTTGGGTTTAAAAAAGGTTTTTCTGAAAACTATTTTAAGGTGCTTAATGTTTCTCTATTTTTATTAATTAAGAAAATATCCAAGGATTAATTTTTTAAATGAAGTGTATATTATATATATATATATTAACTTTTATTTATACAATTATTATTTTTATTAAAATAGTTAATATAAAATGCTCTTCTTCATTGAAATATCCATTTGAAACCCCTGCTTTTTCATTACGTCTATTGGTTTATTTTTAAATTTAATTTTTCCAATTAAGTGAATTTGATTTTTTTAAATAGATTATATACAAGGAATAATAATAATTTATTTTATATAATGAGTTTAACTTAATGTTTTACTTTAATTTATAGTGAAAATAGTAAAAATTAATTAGAACGATTATGGAAAAAATTGATTTACCAGGGGTTAAACTAAAAATATAAAAGTAGAAATTATATAAAAACATGTGTAAAATATTTTTTTATTTGTATATTTAGACCTTATATTTTATAATTATCCATAATGGTTCATTTTTTGAGCCTTTTCGTATGTGAAAAATGTGGGTATACCTTTTTTTCAAATGTAATAATTGTGCCACTCACCAGACTTATAAAAGGTGAACCCATGTCATATCATATTCACGGATTAAAATCAATTTTTAATTGCCATGACCTATACAAATTCAATCCTAATATCCTTACCCATGATATTTATCCCTCATTTTTATCAAAAAACCCATCCTAAGGAGTCTTTTGGTTCTTATTTGGGGAGTTTGTATGAAGAACTAGTATCATGAAAAAGTGAGCAAATTTATTTTATTTTTTCATCCGAACCCATAAAATATTATTAAATTATAATTATATTTTAACAAAATTATATTAAGATGATATTTTATTTAATTTAATAATAAAAATCCATATCCCCCCATCCATCGAATTGAATATGAAATCATCATTTGTGCCTTCAAAGGACCACCACCTCATGAACCAATGCCATTTGTTTTCTATCATCACCTCTCATGGATTATTATAATGATAGGTTTAAAGTATGTATTTGGTATTTTAAATATATTTATACCTCTATATTAATGATATCACGTATAACATCTGACTTTATATTCCTTGGGTGATATGATAACATCAGTCTTGTGTATGACTGAGTACCACCTCACGAAGCGATTTAATTTTTTTCACTAACGAATTACAAGGAAGGGAATAAAGATAATATTAATTAGTATATATGATATAAATTACATAATTATGATATTAATTACATATTTATAATTCTAAAAATAAAATATATCATTTTTTCTAACACTGAAATTTTTTAACATCGTTCATGCTTTCATGTTATCCACTGCCTCCACGAAGCAATCTGACTCTTTCTTCATCACTAAATCACATCAATGAAATATAAAAGTATATTTAAAGAATTAATATGTAATTTTTTTTATTAATATACTTTTTAAAAGGACAAAAAATACATAGCTTCACTCCAAAATTATCACAGAAATATGAAAACAATACTCATGCATATGTACGTCCTACCATCTATGTGACGGTATCAGAGTTTATATTTCATAACCATGTTTGTCGATTGGTTTTAAAAATTATAATTTATGTATAAAAATGAAAAATAATTCTTAATTATTATTCTTAATATGTTGAATAAATGGCCACTTTTACTATAGTCAACCTGCCAATGTCATTTTTTGGACATATAATGAAAATATTCTAAAAACATCCAACATGAAATTAATTGATTAAGTAATTGTATATAACACGATAACAAGAGAAATAAAATAAATAATAAACTTGGGAAAAAATATTTTTCAAGTAAATAATCATCATATGATGTTTATTTAGGAATCCAAAAAAATATCATGAAAAATGAAACATGGGGTATGAGACTTCATTTCAATTTCCCTTCGTTGAGTCATATTTTTTTATTATGTACCAATATTATTTTGTAGGATGAATATACAAACCCCTTGAAATTTTATATCATAAATTTATCTATTATAATTATATTAAAAATAATTGTAATTTTCTTCCTTCATGGGGCTTATGATTCAATTGTTTCCAAAGTAGTAAGGGACTATATTAAAATCATCTTTTAATTTTTTCCTACAAACACTATTTCTATTAATTTTATAAGTTTAGAAAATGATTTTATTAAAAAAAATTATGGATATGAGAGTTTAATAAATTAGTTTTTTTATTTCATTATATTTTTTAAATGAAATGAATCTTGTTTGAAATATTTGAATTTTTTTTAAAGAAGATGAAAGGATTGTCTTATTTTAACATTTATGGGTAAAAGACGTTCCCCACTATTGTAAACATTATTATAATTTTTCCATAATTTAAAATATTTCATTTTTTCTTAAAAGAAAACAATTATTTCACTTTATTTGATTATTTTGGTTTTGAATTGGGGTTTTAAAGGAAAAGGGTATATTTAGTGTTGAAAATGGGGTTTTGCAACAAATAGGTATTTTGATATCTCAAAGTGTTTCTTGTAAGAGATTAATATATTTTTTAAGAACTTTTATGATGAAAATGAAATATTTAGATATTTATGATTATATATTGTTTATTGATAATTTTTTATAATGATGTTTGGTTCCGTTATAAATCATGGATGAGTGGTTTCATTATAATCAAAGGACAAACAATTATATTATTAACCAATTATTATTCGTTCCATGATAAACCAAGGAAATGTGGTTCCCTGATAAACCAAGGAAGGTTGGGTCCACATTAACCCTCTAATGCATTGGTTAGTCTATATAAAGATGTCTATAACATCAATTATTCCCTTTGTAAGAGTGATATGAATGATGATGTCCCAAGTTACCAAAAAGATTTATATATTATTTCTATTGGGTTTAAATTATTTATTTTAGAAAACATATATTTGTGATTACATGAGAAAAATATTTATTGAATTTCTCTCAATGAAATTTTAAATAAAGGTAATATTTTCAAATGTTTTCATTTTTTTCACTTCACTAACAAACATCCTCTTTTTTATTCCCCTAATTGATATTTTTAAGCTTATCCCACATTTTAAAATCTTTTTTGCAGGGATTAATGATGGGAAAAGGTAATAAAGAGGTCATGTTGAAGGTAGTGAATATTTTTTATAATAATAAATTATATTTTATTTCAAAAGTTATATATTTTCAGAATAATGAATATTGATCAAAATATTCCACTTTATATATATGTGGTTTTCTAATGTATAAGATATGTCCTAATTTTATAAAACTCTAAAACTGAAAAGATCATCAAATGTAAGATAATAAATTCTTGACATAAAGTTCAAGATTATGTAATGTTTATTGTTGGGTCCTTATAAATATTATAAAAATATAAATTAATTTATATTTTTTCTGATTAATAGAAAACAAAAATTCCATATATTTGTACATGTGGGAAATTATATCCATGAATATTGTATTACATTTTTTATCACCACCCTGAATGGATGATTCAAATAAATTATTTAATGAATTAAAAATATTATAATGAAATTATTATGGTTATATAAAATTTATTTAAATGTTTTAATCTTTATTAAAAAAACTTTTTTTATGAAAAAATATTAAAACTTGATCATCATTATATCTATCCTTGTGAATCATGACTGCAAAACTCATGGAATGAAATTATTATATTATATATCATTATAAATCATAAATCAAACTAAATTTGTTAATATTTTAATGGATAAAATTATATCAATTAATTGGAAGAAACATCAATATTTTAAAGCATGCAAGAAAGAATAAATAATACTGACATCTGATGATGAAAATAATCATTAACTATTTGATAATTATATAAAAAATTATTATAATTAAATTATGGAAAAGGAAATGTATCATAGATTTGTTAAAATTAGTTTATTAATAATTTTCTATTTATTATATAACCTATAAAATGGATTTTAGTGAATTTGGGAGTAAATGTTAAGGGGTTTTCTTGACGAAAATTATTTTCCAAATTCATAAATACTCCAATTTGACTATGGTATTATTGTATTTTTTTGTTCTATACTATAATGATATTATATTTCCTTTATTTCGTACTTTCCTAGGAATTAAATTTTCAAATAAAATACCAATAATTATATTTCTTTATTTCTACATAAAATTTTATGATGTTATTAATAATTTTCATAATCCCAAATAAGATATTTTTTACATGTACATATTCACACTTCTCCTCAATGATATCCTTTATTTTTTTCTAATCAACATAATTATTTTTATATTGATCTTCCCCATTTTAAATGTAATATTTATCACTATTTTTAGGATGTGGGTTTCTATAAAGTTAGTTTTAATATTAAACTTTTTTCCCTTTCACAATGATATATTTACCTTCCACTCCACATTTTATTTAGAAAAACATTATGACTTTTTTGACAATGATTTAAACATATTTATTTTTCTATAATGTTTGATTAAAATTATAAAAATAGATAAAAAATGGAAATTTTCAAATGTTACACATAACATTGTATCTTTATGTTGATGATAAATAATGTTTCCTAAATAAAATTCATAAAATTAATTTTTTTTTCATATTTAGCTCCAAATGATATACTAATATTAAATTGTGATACATTAATAATATTATAATATTTTTATGAAATACTTAATTTAGATGAATGAATTTTTTGTATTAATTGACTCACTTATGATATCATATTATGAGATGGAATTTATAAATTAATTTAATCCCTTTTTCATTCCAGGAGTTTTCTTGATATAGTGAATGATTAGTATCTTATAGAACAGATAAGTATATATGTTGATGGGTTGGGTCCTATATCTCCACACGATGCATTGGTTATTTTTTATATATCATAAGATAATAAATCATGGACATCATGGTTTTGTTCAGAACCAGAAGATTAAGTATCATGGGATCTATCTAAGTTAAAGCATGAGTATCATGGGTTTTCCTGAAACATAAAGTGTAGGAATTATAGTATTAGGCATAACACAATGTGTTGGAATAATGGGTTTTCCAATAATTATATGATTTCCAAGGATTATGTTTGTTCTATATTTCTAAGACATTCCACTATCTTATTTTATTCTATAACAATTTACAATTATTTTAATATTATTATAAGCCATTATATAACTTTTATGCTCCCTTTATGAAAATTTAATGGGTTTATGTTACTATATAATGATCCATTATACTCAAACATGTTTTATGATTTCCATTTATGGTCCCATGACCTTTTAATTATAAATATATTAATTTATCATGTTTTATCATATTTTTATGATTAAACCATTCATGAACCTAATTAAAAATATGAGATAACCATTTATTGTGTTTTTATTTCCCTAGTTATAAAGATGAGAATAGATTTTCAAAATTATATATAGGAGTATAGTTTGATTTGACTATAGAGAAATAGTCACATGTATTGTAAAATATGTTTCTTATGTAGATGATCCTAAATGAGTATAAACCATTGGTTATTGGTACTATGAAATTATATGGGGCATATAAAATTTTACTTATAGAAATTATAAAAAATAATAACATGTTTATCATCGTTAACAATAGATGGTATTAAATAAAAAAACAAAATTATGGGTTTTAGCACCATATCTAGGAGTTCGTCTCTAGGAACATTAGTTGTTATCATAGAAAGGTTTTGTTATTTTGGGGATTAAGAGATGATAATATTAATGAAAACCCTAGGAATAATCAAAAAAATTATCTAATATCCTTACATTTTAGTAAATGATAGGTTTTGTGGCTTCCTATCAATGAATGCCAGGTCTGGGAAAAAAACCCGAGGACGTAGAAACTGGCACAAATTCTATAAGGGGTTATATTCCTAAAAGTCTGGTTATGAATTATATTAGTCTTCACCTGGTTTATCAAAATGGTCCCTAATGTCACAAATATTTCGATTCTCCTGGGGGTGTTATTTGGTGATTCAAATTATCTTTATGTACCATAATTATAGATATTAATATGAAAATAACCACGTAAAAACATTGTGGAAAATAAGAAATTTATAGGTTAAGGTAGATATGTAATTTTTTATTTATTCCTTATATGTTAATAGTTTCTCTTTTATAAGTATTTAAAATAATAAATTCTTATCATTAAATTTATACTATTTTAGAAAATAGTATGAAATAAGAGCAAAGAAGTTAACTATTAGCACCACGGACAATGCAGTGATTTCCCCAATGAGACACCAAATAAGATAAGTTTTGGAGAGATAAGTATTATTGTTATTCCATACGAATTATCATTAATTATCAAAAAAATAATCATTGATGAATCCTTAAAAATATCAAATAATATTAGGATGGATTTTCATGGAAGTTCATGTCATAAAAACCATGGATGAAAGATAAATCAATTTCATATGTGTCAAAAATGTTGAATAAGTACCGAGTGAATCCTCACAAAGTAAATGGATGATTTTTTGAGTTGGAAAGAAGAGAATATAAGAACTAATTATTTAGGAAAAATAATGTTTTTTATTAACACGATGATGGGAAGTAAATTTCATCCAAAGGAATAACTAATATTCAATTTTCTAAAAGTGGTGAAGTTCAAAATTATAGATATCATTTCCCTAATACAATGACTAGAAAATATGATAAATATCAGTGACCTACAAGACCATGGGAACTTAGATTACACTATGTGATGCCTATCGATAATCTAGATCGTGAAAATTAAGGCACGCTTATCCTCTACTCTAGATTCATGCATGTCTTGTTGAATGATTATTATATTAACCCAAGTATATCAATATAGTTTTCTAATAAAATAGAATCACAAACTTTATGGTTTTACTATCAAATAATTATTCATGTTGTTTTATAAGTGTATCCTAAGTTGAATTTTATAGGAAACTTATTTTTGAATATCATATTAATCGTCCTTTAGATAAATATGATATGATTTTGGAAATGGATTATTTTTATACACATAGTCTATATATTAATTAATAAATTTTTATACCATATTTTTATTACAATTAAACCTATGAACATCGATCTATGTAAAAAAATAACATTAAATCTCTAGGAAAACAAATTACAATATATGTGTCTTAATACCCATCCACGTGGGGATTTTCCCGGAATGATGAGGGAAAAGATACGTTTCCTTATCTTTCCTAATTTAGTAATGTAAGTATCTTATTAAAAATTATATCTTCATCTATGTCTATTTTTTATATACCATTATATATTTTGATTAATAAGTGATAATTAAAATATAATTGAATTAATTTATATATTGGTAGAATGTTATATGCTTAGTTTTAATATTAATTTTAATATAAAATAAATACTATTATTAATAGTTCTCTTCAAACCCAACACTTAACTATAAAAAACTATAAAATTTTGAAATAAAGTTATTATATTTGACCATTATAATATAACAATTAAATTATCATGTATAAAAAGATGTAACCACTTTATGAAATATTAAAGAATTTTTCTAAAGTATTATAAGTATTTTATTTGAAGAACATTTATATGATCTTGGATAGTTGGTAGCTTCACTAGGGTTTTTCTTAGACAACTCCAAATAAAAGCGCGAATTTTTTTTGTTTTAATAAAGTTATTTCTTAGAAGAGTTGAATCTCAATGAAATTTCCATGAGACCCATGAGAATTAAACTACAACCCATGAAAACCACTAGATTTAATCTGATCCTTAGTTATCATGAAGATACCATGAGGTGTCATATAACTAAATTTTTGGATAAGATAATCATGTAATAATTTTTTAATAAGTTATATGTTTATATATAAATAATTTTATACATTTAAAACCTGAATTTTCAATGGAAAATAAATTTAATTTTTAATACTAATGAAATGATTAAATTCAATAAGTATATATTGAAAACTAATAAAATAAATTTATGATAATTTTTTTTCTAAAATTATATTTTAATATACTATGAATTTTTATTTCATGGAATGAATAATATTATAGTTAAATGGTGATAACTATATTATTAATTGGAAAAAAATATTAGAACTTATTTAATATCAAATTTATAGTAAATAAGAATGAAAACAGTAAATATTTTGAAATTAAATTTTCTGTGAATTATTTTATTTTAGTTTATATTCACACTTAAAATAAAAAAATTAAATTTAAAAAAATTCATTTGAAAAGGTGAAATTAAGTTTATGAATCAATTTAAATATATTATCTTCAAATTATTTTTTGGCATTTTTCTTAAATAGTTGATTTTTAGTTCAGTAATGTAAAATTCCATTTTTTTCAAATACCATGAATTTTGTACATAATTTGACTATTATCAGAAATTAAAATGTATAAAAACTTTTTATTGATCGAAAATGTGTTTTATAAGTAAAATTTATATTTGAAAATATTTTGTCCTATTGAAAATGCAACATTTGAAAATTTAAAACTCAAGTAATATTTTTCTCTTAAACCATTTATATGTATTTGTAAATTTATTATTCTTTATAAAGTTATTAAAAAATATAAATTTGAATTGATAATATGTATTTCATATTTTAATTTAGATGCCCTATCTAATTTTGTATGTGATCTATTATATTGTTCGGTGAAAATTTGATTTCTTAGGTATAAAATATTTAATATAGTAAAATTTAAAAAGGTAAAAGGGTTCAATGTATTCGTTTAAATATCAAAATATTGTAAAAAACATATCTCTAAATGAGTGGTTGAGTACATTCGTGACTTTAACACATCAAACCTCAATTATTTTTAACTTATGGCCTCACTCACCTTTAATAGTGAACCACTTATTACTAAAATTCATCTCATCTCATGTATAACAATTTACATTTATAACTCTAGTTTTCCTAAATCCATAAGCCCCTCAGTAAAAAAAATCAAATACCACTCCAAAAAACTCTTATTCAAATTGTAGAGGTAGTTTTCTTCTCAAATATAACCCTTTGATGGCTCAATCTAATTTTAAAAGGAATTATTCCAGAGTAAGATAAAATTTTACAAATTACTCTATTTTGTTTCTATTTATTTAATTATTGTCCTTATTCATAAAATTATATTAAATAGTTCTAAAATAATAAAAAAGAATAATTATTATACTAAAGTGTTAATATATTTTACGGTAACTCATTATCATTGTAAAGACCCCAAATTTTCAAGGAAAATTTTTTCTTAAGTACATTGGAATTTTACGAGCCTGTGGCTTCTGACAGAACCTGATTCCGAGGCCCGGTGTGCCCAGAATAATTTTTAGAAGTTTAGATCAGGTTTGTTCAGTGAATGAGCGTGTTTTTCTATCTTTTGAACTGGTGCTCGGAATTGAAAACATAGGGCACTGATGAACTCGCAGCACCGGTAATTTATTAAGGGGATATTTACCGCAGATGTGTTTGAAGCGGGTTGAGAATTATTAATTTGGATTTTAGTTAAGAAGTTAAATAAATTTGTTAAAACAAATTTATTTCTAAGGAAGTTAAATTCTCCCATGTGTGTATATATGAGATTTGGGGCCCACAAGATCCCCAACCTCTCATCTTCCCATAAATCTCTCGAAGTGCCCTTTTAACACCCCTTCAATTTAATGTGACAACCCGTTTAATAAAGAGACCATCTCTCTCCCTCATTAATGGTGTCAACATTTTAATTAATTAAGTGTTTGAAATTGAAAAGGCCTGGCATGGTTATTAATAGGGGAAACCTCTTTTTAATATGGGTTGGAAAATATTTTGGAGAATCTTGAGGGAAACCTCTAGAGAAATTTATAGAGAACATTAAACCTCCGACGAAGAACGTTTCTCCAACGACGGGCCTTCCAAGACCTTCGACGAAGAAAAATCCTTCAATGGAGGTTGGATTCCAACGATTCTTCGATGCACAAGCTCTGATATGAAGTTTAAGGTAAACACAATGATCATCGTCAACTCCATTCTCTTTCTGCGACTCAAAGACTTGCAATGTCATAATAAAGGTAGGGGAATATTGTACATTTCTCATTTATGTGGTTTATACTCTTGAGCTTGAGCGTTTATTTGTAGGATTTATTTGTGTGGATTCCTTATACTGGTTTAATTTCTGATGATGAAAGAGAAATAAATTAATTAATTCGTGGATCGATAAAAAATTGATTGAATTAATTTTATTCTCGTTTATCTTGAGATTGAAAATTGTGAAGTGTGATAAATATTTGTTTTCCAATTACTTGTGTTCTTGATTATCAAAGATGATGGCCAAAAAAAATGGCCGTCAATCTGGACATATTTAATGACCCTTTTAAATTTCATTCTTCGCATATTATCTGCGTGTTCATTCATTCCAAATAATTAAGTGGTTCAAAACATCGATGTTTCGTTGATCGTGACAAACAGACGCGGAGATCTCGATCTGAGGATCAAGAATCTGGGATCGTCATAATTTTTGGGGTTAGAATGAAGATGCGGTGGTCCAGAGGAGTAGCGACGCGATAGGCTAGATGCGGATGAGGCTTCCGCGTGAAGGGATTGCCATTTGGGTTGCGGGAGACGAGAAGGAAACATGAAAATCGTAGAAGATGGTGGATATTGGAGAGAGTAACATATTTCGGAAATAAAATAAAAATAAACAAAAAAAGAATAAGAATTAAGTGTTGGTATTTCAGTTTCGTGCGCAACAAGAGGAATTTGGAGCGTGGATTGAATTTGGAGTTACAAAAATAAACAAATAATTAATTAATAAAAATAATAAAATATTGTTATTATTAATTTTGATGATAAAAGACCTTTTTGTCCGCAACTTCTTCGTACGATCTCGGTTTCATGAACTGTTAGCGGCAGTGCAACCCTAACTTCGAGGCGGACATTCTGAGTCCAATATTGAATGTATTTTTTGGGTTTTTGGATTGGGTACCTGAAGCGCTTGAAAAATAATAGATTTAATATTATTATTAAATCATCGACCTGCCATAACTAATGTGTGCGACGTCCGATTGGCATGCCGTCAGTGGCGATGTAATCCTATCATTAATATGGTCGATTCAAGTCTAATTTTTGATACTATATTCTGGTTCATGGTTCGAGGACATGAAACACCGATTATTATTATTTTTATTTTTATTATTACGGGATCTTGTATCAGACATATCTCTGTCATACGGTGTCGGAATGATGAACCATCTGTGACGTTGAGACCCTGTAATTTAGACGGTTGTTTCAGGACTAGTTTTGGATATTTAATTCAAGGTTGAGGTGCAGGCCCCATGACTCTCGGTTCTCGCGTGTTGCTGTGAAATGAAACTTTTTCACCGGCTATCTATTTTGGACAAATGGGTAGTCCATCTTGTGTGTTTTTTGGTATGGATCGCAATGGTGTGACCGGTTTGGTTAACCGGTGTAATTTGAAGTACAACCGGGTTGGATCGAGCCTAAATCCTACCGGGCCCTCGATAATAAAACGCTTAAAACATAAGGACTGTACGTCTAGATGACGTTCCGTCGAGTATGTTGGATTCCGTTTGATGAGATAGAACTTTTTTCACACTACACTTGAGGTTTAGACACAGTTCGAGTACGGTCAGGTTGGTTTTAGCATAAAAACCAACCAGGCCCCTAGAAAGGAAAAGCTGATAACTTTCAGACCGGACTTCTGTTTGACGAACAGTCAGCGTCATTGGTAATTTCATTGAGAAACAGTTCCTTTGATTATATCCCATGAGAGTTCGGGATACAGTTATGATACAGTCGGGTTGGTTCGTACACAAAACCAACCAGGCCCTCAGGACGAAAAGGCAAATAACACACAGTTTGGACATCCGACTGACGTGTTTTCTGTTGTGTTGATATCCCTATGATGTGGAAGAATTTTGGGATACTTCTTTGTGGGACTTGTGATACTTGGAGTATCAAACAGTAGCTCGTGGAGCGGACCCTCTCGGTGATGAGTGTACGGAGTGTGGAGACCTAGTAGATATAGATCTGACGATTTCTTGTCTGGTTCGACTTGGAGTAAGTCGACTACCATAGTGGGGAGCACTACAGTGTTTTGGAGGTAGAACCATGGCGGGGAGCACTACTGTGTTTGGGTGGTAGACCCGTGGTACTCGACAGGAGGAGTACCTCTGTAGGCCAGTAGGGGAACCACTACTGTGTTTAGCCAGAGGACCCCTGGCAGGGAGCACTACTGTGTTTGGGTGGTAGACCCACGGTACTCGACAGGAGGAGTACATCAGTAGTCTAAGATTAGTGAGTAGCACCTCAGAGCCGTTACATGACTATTGTGCTCGATAAAGGAGGAGTTCTCCAGCAGCCGTGGTTTAAACATCATGAATAAAATCCTGGTTTGAGCTGAGTCAATGACCTTTGTGTTTTCCTCATAATTGAGATAGGTTACTTGATAACATAGGAATATGTATGGGCATATACCTAAGTAAATGTTATCTGTTGAGATCTCTCTTTTTGGTTTATCCCTGTTGGATGTAGTGAGACCTTGAGGGTCTCGGGGTCCCTACTGAGTATCGTTATACTCACCCTTGCACGGGCTATGCCTACACCTTGTTGTGCCGGATGCAGACGACGGATAGTGCAGACGGAGGCAGAGTGTATGAGGACTGGATGGTACCAGGAGGTGGACCTCACGACGAGTCGGTACCCAGAGGTGGACCTCACGATGAGTCGGTACCCGGAGGAGGTTGACGGACGAGGGTGCTGAGGAGGCTATTTGTACCCACCCTTTAGTTAGGATCTGTAGTGGAAGATCCAGGAGCGGCGCTATCTGTACCTACCCTTCAGGTATGATCTTTGGAAGATGATCCAGGAGCTGCTTGTCACCTTCAAGTTGTTTTGTCTTTTTCCTTGTACATTACAGTTGAGCTTGTATTTCCGGCCCCCTTTACATTCATCACTACTTTGTATTTAGTTTTACTTAGTGTTTACTTCCGTTTATACTCTGGTTTATTGTGTTTATGTTTTATAAAAGAAATGCCTTCCCAGTTATCAGGATTTATGTCTTTGGTGCTAGTCGCCAGCCCCTGGCCTATGGAAGGCGTGCTTGGAGTAGTCACGACACAGGCCTCAAGGATGGGTCGTGACAAATTGGTATCAAAGTATTCGGTTCTACCACAGAACTCAAGACTCTGATCATTATTTTATGTGAACTAATAGTGTTAAGGGTACTGAGTGTGGTCTCCAGTTCAGGGAGTCCAATGTTGGTGAGGCGGCCGACGTATCCATACACCAGGACCCTGACTTCATATTTTTAACTCAGTGCACGAAAACACTGATTACATGTGTGTTTCCAAAGGTTTTCTTTATGTCAGCTCAAACCAGGTCAGCTCACCAGTTATAAATCGTTTGACCATGTCATATCCGTTCATGATGACTCCACACAGACAGTCGGTTTAAATCCCAAGAGAGGGTACATGATGACGGCCCACCAATCAATAAGGCTCTGGTGCAGGGTCCTCATACTATGTTGGCACCTCTGGGTGGTGTACCAGCCGCACCACCCCCCATTGGCAGCAGATTCCACCAGCCACACTGGCGGAAGGTGCAAGCCGACAAAGCGCATTGCACGAATTCCAGTAGTAGAGGCCTCTAGGTTATGAGGCGAGATAGATTCCCATGTAGCAGTGGACTGGCTGGAGGTGATTTCTAAAGTTTTCCACCTATTTGAGACACCAGTAGAGTGGATGGTGGATTTAGATACTTGTGTTTTCTAGTGAGTGACCATGAGGTTGGTCCGCATAGTGATGAGGCTTCAGTACGTGGACCAATGCCTGAGATAGTAGCTTCGGGTAGTGTTCCAGCTATATCACTACATGTTGGTTAGAAGATACAACTGGCAGTACCAGTAGATGACACTTGTAGGCTTAGTGCCTTACATGTATTTCAGCACCAGATATCCCTCAAGTTTCGAGGCAAGCCCAACTCAAAGGTGGATGAGGACTAACTTGAGGAGGTGGCTGAGAGTTTTCTAGAGCTGATAAAGCTAGTGAATGTTTGCAATGGGTAAAGTAGGGAATTGATGCCAGTCATGGAGACTTGGGCATGTAAAATGTTTCAAAAAGAGGAAGTGTTAAGGAAAGATGAATCTGTAGAGCAGTAGACGTGGAAGAGGAGCTAGGAGAGCAACATGAAGTGGTGTACATTTCGACATGTTACAACCGCCCACCTTTATAGTCCCCGCTAGGCTCAGGGAGCTGGAGGGAAGGGTAATTGAATAGCTTCATGCGGTCAAGAAATGTGACATGAGGTCTCTAAGAATGATTTGAGGTAGAGTTTATGTCTACTAATAGCTGCCATATCAATAGGAATAGGTACCAATCATTCCTAACTTCCACGAATCTATTCTGAGACCTAGAGTTTCTGGTTAATCTGCTTACTTGACCCTCGCGTCTGGAGATACCTTGAGAGGAGACTCGATAATCACACTTACGCCGATGGTGTGATCTGACCCTTGAGATGAGAGTTTCGGTTGGATCCTCTTGGTGGCAGTTTTGAGGCCTTACAACATTAGTTTGGGTATGCACTGGGCAACCACAATTTATACACATATTGATGGTATTAGGAAAAAAGTTTGTGGTTTATTTACAACGTTTGGATGGGGTTTTCCTTGGTCGGTGAAAATGAAACCCCATGCACCACAGGGTGGAGACATGCATATAAGGGTGCAGTGGATCACTCATGAGTCGGGCAGACTTAGATTTGAGTCAGACTTCTCCATATTTGCTGCACTGCTTTTAGCTTTGATAAAGAAGGGGAAAACCCTTCGTGTGATCAAAGAGATGCCAGCAGATATTTTCGGGAGCTGAGGCAGAGTTTGGCTAATGCGCTCATCATGAGGCTACCAGAGAATGTCGAGATCATCTAGGAGTGGATAATGACTGCACAAAGCAGACAGAAGTCTGATGCTGATAAGAGATAGAGACCACTGGAGTTTGAGGAAGGTGACCACGCCTTCCTACGGGTCTCACCTCGACGAGGTCAACACAGTTTTTGCCAGGGCGGCAAGTTATTCCCGCATTCCGTAGGACCTTTCCAGGTCCTCAATAGAGTAGGTGAGGTGGTTTACCACGTGACCCTTCCACCTCAGTTGCACCGGGTGTATGACATATTCCACGTATCTCAGCTAAGGAGATACGTGCACGAACCATTACACATCATCAATCGTGGGAAGCTGGACATTGATGATAGGACAACATTCATGGAGGTTCTAGTGGAGATTGAGGATTGACAGGAGTAGGTCCTATGAGGAAGGACGATTTCTCTGGTGCACTTTTGATGGAAGGATAGGAACCTCCAGGAGAGCACATGGGAGTGATAGGGTCATATGCATTCACGGTGCCCCTTTAGTTTCCTTAGTTTATGTTGTAGATTTACATGGACATAAATCTTTGAGGTGGGAGTAATGTAAAGACCTGAAAATTTCAAGGAAAATTTTTTCTTAAATATTTTTTAATTTTACGAGTCTATGGCTTCTGACGGAACTTGGTTGTGAGGCCCGGTGTGCCCAGGATAATTTTATGAAGTTTATCTCGGGTACGTTCAGTGAACGAACGAGTGAGTTTTTCTATCTTTTGAACCGGTGCTCGGAATTGAAAAATGATGATACCAATGAACTCGCAGCACCGGTAATTGATTAAGGGTACCTTTACCATATATGCATTTGAAGAGAGATGAGAATTATTAATTTGGATTTTACTTAAAAAGTTAAATAAATTTGTTAAAAACAATTTATTTCTAAGGAAGTTAAATCCTCCAATGTGTGGATATATGAGATGTGGGTCCCACACAAGCCCCAACCTATAATCTTCCCATAACTCTCTCCAACCCCCCTTTTAACAACCCTTCAATTTAATGTGACAACCCCCTTAATAAAGAGAAAATATCTCTCCCTCTTTAATGGTGTCAACACTTTAATAAATTAAGTGTTTGAAATTGAAAATTCATGGCATGTTTATTAATAGGGATAACCTCTTTTTAATATGGGTTGAAAAATATTTTGGAGAATCTTATGGGAAACCTCTATAGAAATTTGAGAGAACATTAAACCTCTAACGAAGATCTTTTCTCCAACGATGGGCCTTCTAAGATATTCGAAGAAGAACAATCCTTCAATGGAGGTCGGATTCTGATGAGTCTCCGATGCTCAAGCTCTGATATGAAGTGTGAGGCAGACGCAATGATCGATGTCATCTCCATTATCATTCCGCAGCTCAACGACGTGCAACGTCATAATCAAGGTAGGGGAATATTGTATATTTCTCATTTATGTGGTTTATACCCTCGAGCTTGAGGGTTTATTTGTAGGATTTATCTGTGTGGATTCCTTACCTCGGTTTAATTTCTCATGATGAATGAGAAATAAATTAATTAATTCATAGATCGATAAAAAATTGATTGAATTAATTTTCTTCTCGTTTATCATGAGATTTAAAATCATGAAGTGTGATAAATATTTATTTTCTTATTACGTGTGCTCTTGATTCTCAAATATAATGGCCAAACAAACATGTCCATCAATCCGTACATAGTCCATGACCCTTTTATATTTCATTCTTTGCATATTCTCAGCACGTTCATTCATGCCAAATAATTAAGTGCACCAAAACATCGATGTTTCGTTGAGCGCGACATACGGACGCGGTGATCTCGATATGAGGATCAAGAATCTACGATCGTCATAATATTTGGGGTTAAAACGAAGATTCGGTGGACTGGAGGAGTAGAGGCGTAGTAGGCCGTAGGCGGATGAGGCTTCCGCGTGAAGGGATCACTATTTGGGTTGCGGGAGAATAGAAGGAAACATTAAAATCGCGGAAGAAGGTGGAGATTGGAGAGAGAAACAGATTTGGGAAATAAAAAAAATAAACAAAAAAAGAATAAGAATTATGTGTTGGTATTTGATTTCGGCCCGCAACAAGGGGTATTTGGAGCATGGATTGAATTTGGAGTCAAAAAAATAAACAAATAACTAATTAATAATAATAATAAAATATTGATATTATTAATTTTGATGATAAAAGACATTTTTGTCCACAACTTCTTCTTGCGATCTCGGTTTCACAAACTTTCAGCGGCAGTGCGACTCGGACTTTCAGACGGACATTCCGAGTTCAATATTGAATTTCTTTTTTGTGATTTTGGATTGGGTACCCAAAGCACTCGAAAAATATTAGATTTAATAGTATTATTAAATCTTCGACCCGCCATAACTCATGTGTGCGACGTCCGATTGGCTTGCTGCCAGTGGCAATGTAATCCTGTCATTAATATAGTAGATTCAAGTCTAATGTTGGATACTAAATTTCGGTTTGTCCCTTAGGGCCACGAAACACCGAATAATAATAATAATATTATTATTACAGGATATTGTATCGAACATATCTCTCTCATACGGTGTCGGAATGACGAATCGTCTAAGACGTTGCGACCCTGGAATTAAGGCGAATGTTTCAAGACCAATTTTGGATATTTAAGTTAAGGTCGGGGCACGGGCCCTATGAGGCCCGGTTCGCACGTGTTGAGGTGAAATGAAACTTTTTCACCAGCTATCTATTTTGGACTAATGGGTTGTCCATCGCATGTGTTTTTCGGTATGGATCGAAATGGTGTGACTGGTTTGTGTAACCAGTGTCATTTGAAGTATGACCGGTTTGGATCGAACATGAATCCAATCAGGCCCTCAGTAATAAAACACTTATAACTTAAGGACCGGATGCCCGGATGATGTGTCGTCGACTATGTTAGATTCCATTTGATGATAAGGATCTTTTGGCACACTCCACTTGAGTTTTGGACACAGTTGGAGTACGGTTGGGTTGGTTTTAGCTTAAAACCCAGCCGGGCCCCTGGAATAGAAAAGCGGATAACTTTTAGACCGAACGTCCGTTTGACGAACCGTCAGCGGAGTTGGTAATATCGTTGAGAAACGGTTCCTTTGAGTATACCAAAAGAGATTTCGGGGTACAGTTATGATATGTTCGGGTTGAATCATACATGAAACCAATCGGTCCCCCGTGACGAAAAGGCTAAAAACACATAGACCAAACATCCGACTAACGTGTTGTCTGTTGTGTCGAGATCCCTATGACATGGAAGACTTTTGGGATACTTATTCATGGGACTTTTGATACGTGGTGTATCGACCAGTAGCTCGTGGAGCAGACCCTCCCAGAGATGAGCGTACGGAGTGTGGATACCTAGTAGTTGTAGACCTGACGACTGCTTGTCCGATTTGACTTGGAGTGAGTCGACTAACCCAAAAGGGAGCACAACTGTGCTTGGGTGGCAGAACCATGTCGGGGAGCACTACTATGTTTGGGTGTCAGAGCCGTGGTACTCGACAGGAGGAGTACCTCTTTAGGCTAGTAGGGGAACCACTAATGTGTTTGGGTGGCAGACCCCTGGCGGGGAGCACTACTGTGTTTGGGTGGCAGACCCACGGTACTAGACAGGAGAAGTACCTCAGTAGTCTAAGGTTAGTGAGTATCACCTCAGAGTCATGACAGAACAATTGTGCTCGACAGAGGAGGAGTTCTCCAGCAGTCGTGGTTTCGACATCATAAATAAAATCCTAGTTTGAGCTGAGTAAATGACCTTAGTGTTTTCTTCATTATTGATATGGGTTACTTGATAACGTAGGTATATGTATGGGCATATACCTAAGTAAAGGGTATCTATTGAGATATTTCTTTTTGGTTCATCCCTGTTGGATTTAGTGAGACTTTGAGGGTCTCGAGGTCCCTACTGAGTATCGTTATACTCACACCTACATGGGCTATGCCTGCACATCGTTGTGTTGGATGTAGACGATGGACAGTGCAGAAAGAGGCCGAGTGTACGAGGACTGAACGGTACCGGGAGGTGGACCTCATGACGAGTCGGTACCCAGAGGTGGACCTCACGACGAGTCGGTACCAGGAGGAGGTTGCCGGACGAGGGCGCTGAGGAGGCTATTTGTACCTACCCTTCAGGTAGGATCTGTGGTGGGCGATCCAGGAGCTGCTCTATCTATACCTACCCTTCAAGTATGATCTGTGGCGGACGATCCAGGAGCTGCTTGTCACCATCCAACTGTTTTGTCTTTTTCCTTGTACTCCATAGTTGGGCTTGTATTTCCGGCCCACTTTACTTTCAGCACTACTTTGTATTTAGTTTTACATAGTGTTTACTTTTGCCTATACTCTGGTTGAATGTGTTTATGTTTTATAAAGGCAATGCCCTCCCAGTTATCAGGATTTACGCCTTTGGTGCTAGTCGCCAGCCCCTGGCCTTTGGAAGGCGGGTTTGGGGTAGTCCCAGCACGAGCCCCGAGGACAGGTCGTGACAATCTACCTTCTTACCTTCTCATTAGAAAAATGAATATGTCATTCATGCATATGTGCAGACTACTACCTCCTTGAAAGACAAGTTTTATCTTTATTATAATCTTAACATGGCTTGTTAAAATGTGTGTTTAGTTAATAAATAATATATTTATGACATTATTAAGATTCTAAAAGTTTACGTCCAATTTATACATTCTTTTTTTATGGAAAATAAAAAGGGCATCCATCGAGAGGTGCAGACCACCGCCTCCATGGAATGTCATATTACATTGGTTATCACAACCTAACATGGATGATTCATATAATTTATTTAATTAAAAAAAGTATGTTTATGGAATTTTTTATTATATATAAATTATATTAATATTTAACTCATTATTAATATACCAATAGTTGTTTTCCAAAATCTACAAAACATGCTCTTCACTGATTCTCTCTTCATGAAACATGTCTAACACACTCATGGAATGAAATTATATATTTATTTATTATTATAATTTATATATTATAGGTTATTGTATTTCCTATTAATATTTAAATTGGAATCAATGAATGGGAATCAACATATACATTTCAATAATGCGTGAAATAATCGAAATCACGAACATATTATAGTGAAAATAACTATTAATTTGGTCATAAATGATTATAAATAAATATTAAAAAAATTAATAGATATAAAATATGTTTTTAAATAGGTTATTGAGATGGATATTTTTTTAAATGTCGTTAAATTATTTTTCTGATATTAGGAGTAAAAGGTATGGGGTTTTCATGACTCAACTTCTTTTCTTGAATTATTAATATTGCTAAATAACAACAGTTTTAGATGTTTTTTTTATATCATCTGGTTATATAATATTTACTTTCAAAATTATGTTCTATGATATATAATTTTAAAACAAAAAATTTAAACATTGACATATTTATTTCTCTATAAAATTTGATGATGTTAAGAAAAATTACCACGCTTTAAAAATATGAACAATTTCCTCCATGCCCACAATCAATATTACCACAAAATTTCTCCATTATAATTTTAAAATAGAAATAATTATTTTTCCTAGGGATCTTAAAATTAATCTTTAACTATTTTTCATCTTCAATATTTTTCTCTATTTTTACAATGTGGATTTTAGTAAAGGTATTTTTGAAATTTAAAAGTTTTTTCCCTTTTATAATTATATATTTTATCATCATATCCAAATTTACATTGGAAAAAATTATATATTTATAACGGTTTATTTATTGAAATTTATTATTAAATAATTCTTGAAAATTATTTCATGACAACATCCCAAAAATTAACTTTTTGAAAGTGACAAATAACATAATATCATTATAATGATGTTAATAAATGTTTATGAAAGATATTTTTTATGTTATACTACCATTTTAAACATTAACTCTAAAATATATGACTCTTACATAATTAATGTTTTGAATCACCTTCTAAATTTTATTTCTAAATTCTCTTTTTAGATGATTTATTTTTAGCTACAATCCTATACACTTTTTCTATCACATTATGCTATAATATTTGGAAATAAAATCAAAACCATTTTCATTCCATAAATTTTGATGATATAAGGAATGATTGATATCTTATGGTAGAAATGTAGATGGATGTTCATTGTTGGGTCCTATATCATGCTCTAGTGAATTAGTTATGTTTTATATATCCTGAGATAATATATTGTATTCATCGTGGGTCTGTTCATAAATTAAAGCATAGAAATCATGCGTTTTCTTAAAATATAATTAGTGGGTATCATGGATTTTATCTTAACTTAAACTTTCAAATTTGTGGGTTTTATCGCAACATAGATCCTATGCATCATGTTATATATAATAATTTTAGTACTTCATATGTTTATATTTCTGAAATTTTTCTAAGACATTCCACTTTCTTATATTATGCTCCTAGGATTCAGGATTAGTCTTAAATACTTCTAATCCATGTTATAATTTTTATAATTAGTTTATAACCCTTATGTGGTTTTATGGTAATATATAATTTTTCATAATTCATGAACATGTTTAATTATCTGTATTTATAATCCCATGATATTTTAATTAGTTATTTCTATCAACCTATTGATTTATCACCTTCTAATGATATAACACTTAATGAAATGTTCAAAAAATTTCCCCTTAATAATAATCTAAGAACACACTTGTTACATTCAAATTCTTTAGGTTATGAATATGAGAATAAAATTGTAGAAATCGAGAATTGAGTCTAGTGTAATTTAATAATGTAATAATTTCCACATGTATTGTAAAATCTGATTCTTATATATGGGATCCTCAAGGAAATTAATCCATCAGTTCTTAGAAATACGAGATTATTTTTTAGATGTATTGTTTAACATAAATAAATGATTTAAAATAATGATATATTTAGATTGGGTCACGTCACTTTCCACCTCACGAAAAAATACATTTCAAGGAAACAATGACCCTACTCCGACACCCTTCTGAGCACATTAGACACCTCTCATACTTCAACTTTATCCAAAAAATATCTTCTAAAGAAGTTCCAATTATTATAATTATGAAATAATCCACAATTATAAAAACATACATCGCCCCATGACCCAAAAATAATATTTTTTATGATTTTTAGAAAACCATAATGTCACAGGTCATTAAAACCATTCCACTATAATTCTTCTCATCAATGATAATCCTCCTCATGAATCCATCACGTACTATCCTATTTACTGAGACCTAATGAATGGCCCAATTTTAAATCTCCCAAATTATGGGGGTGTGGGAACACTACACCCAAACCAGCTCCATTCCTCAAAACCTTACCAACCTAAACATCATAATTCCAATTATTCCCACCAATAACTTAACAAATCTCAACTCCCAACATAATTAAAAAATTTAAATTTCACTAACATCAAACACCACTAAAGGAAGTCTCCAATATATTCATGACAATCACTCACCCTATGTCACACCCAAGCATTACCGTATTTTTCTCATCAAAACAAACAATCTCACTCCAATGATTATATTCGAAATGCATGTCTTTGTATCTTGTTACTTATCATCATGCTATCCATGAGAGTAATTGTTCCATAAACTTGATAACTCCACTATCATTTTTTCGGGAAGAAACACTCTATAAATCCATCTAATCTCCATCCCATATCAAATTTTAAGTTGTTACTAAATCAACTAACTCTGCATGGTCTGTATTGATCAACACCCACTTATTGATATTTTATATTTAATGCCCTTGACCTATCAACTTATATCCAAGCACCATCATAATACTGAATCCATCATTGATTGTGTTATACCAACACATCATTCATGTGCTTAGATAATACATTTTATTCTATGAACTAAATGACTCTAGTTATCATTGGTCCTTGAGAATGAATTTTCCCAATGTAAACTTTTAATAAAACCAAAATATTAATTATATCCACTCTTATTCCTTAAATGATTCCACATAACAATCCCTGTTTAGAGTCTAATGATACAATGGTTCTTATTTCAACCATTTTTTCGTAATTTAATTATATTTAAACATACACACAATCCCAAAAAATGTAAAAAAAGGCTAATAAAATTTATTTTCCCTTAGGTGACTATCATTTCCCATCTCACTATGATCCCAATCTAGTCTTTACAACAACTCAAAATCACATATGTAACCATATTTATATATGTAAGGAAATCATTAAATTCAATAAAAATCATGCCAAGCCACCCAGCCCCTTCATGTATCATTAGACATTCTAGTAATATCAGTATATTTCACATTTCTAAAAATGGAAACATCTAATCTCTAATATGAGTTGATTATTTTGACATATATAAAATTCTTATAACCCATCTTTTATTAAATTATCACTCAGTATAAACCATGTATCATGCAGTAATCAATATTCCATGAAATAAAAATATGTTCAAACTCTAATAACCCATGGGAAGAGAGTATCCATCAAGCCATCCTTATATTATGATCAACAACCCTATTTAGAGAAATAAATAAAACAAAATAAGTAATACACCCTAGTTCTATCGTACCAAACTATTCGATGCATTCCTTATTGAGCCACATCCCATAAATCCAAGGCCCATGAGCCAAATCCAGTAGCTACCAATGCATCACACACATGTTCATCCTATTAATTATATGCATTCTTACCAAATTAACAAGTTGAACATGACACTCATTAATGTTATAGCTATCACAACAGAATATAAACCCATTCCTTCACATCTATGATACCAAAGGAATATCCATGCCTATAACACACAGTTGATGGATCCTTCCATACATAAATATCAAATTCAAGTACTCTAACCATGATTCCCATCTCTAAAGGCACCCACAATCCTAGGATAACCCCTATCTTAGGATTCCATCATATATCCCAATTCATCGCTAAAATAGTAAATGATATTCATATTTAATTATAACAATTAAATTACTAATAACTAAACCACTCATCAATTTCACGAGGTTCCCTCACCAAGCCCCTAACCATACCACACAATAGTCATAACCTAAAGAGAAATATTCATGCTCCATTCATAGTTATCATACGGAAACTCCCAAGGAAATAAAATCACTCTAGTGATATCATGTGTGTGTATATATGTCATGTATATCATAGTCAAGACACATCATACATTGTGGTCCTATTCTTTACTAGGAATCTACGTGGAAGACCCCCCCTTGAGAATCAAGATCATGTACATGAATATATATATATTTATATATATATAAATATGTATGGTATTACCCTCTGATGATTTATATTTATAAAATCATACCTATTTGGTTTTATTATGTATAATACCAATAATATGTAAATTTAGAAAACACTAAATAAGATATTATTTCCATTTTAAATAACGAAATTCATTATTTCTTTTTATAATACTAGTGCAAAAATCATATACATGAATATTCATGTCATGTGAACCTTAATGCCTAATGTGATGCATGAACACATGCATATTACGACCATGTACCATGAGAAAACCCTTAAATCCAATAAATCCTAAATAAAAACACTAATGTGGTATATGAAAAGAGGAATATCATTCCCAAATCCATAGTAAATCGCACTTCAGATCATGGAAGTGTTGGATAGGAACAGAAAATAATTTCTATATCATGTTTTGGCTTATACTATCCGTGATCTACTATATAAAAAATTGTTCTATAAGAATTTCTCGAGTACAACTTTCTAAATTACTCACCCAGCTTATTCTATAGAAACTTGATCAAAGATCCATGCGACCTCAGGTTCCTATCACCCTCAAAAATAGGATTCTAACTAGTAGTATGGTTCCTACGTGATACTACTAAGAGAATATTCTTTTATATAAGTGAAAAATAAATAGAAAAATTATCATATAATAATTAAATTAAATAAACAACTGAGTAGAATAAAACATCATAACTAAATCCAATTGTAAATTCATAATATACCACATACTTTAACAGAATCAACTATAATTTTTTTTTCATGAATTAAGAAGACCCAAAAAACGCCACCCATAGGTAGATCATATACAAATTTTAGAAAAATAAAAAAATAATAATTTGTTATTGATTCCCCAGACTATCTCAACTCTTGACCTTTTCTAAGTTATCCAGATCAACCATCCAATTCCAGGCCTCTAACCTACATGATTTTTTAATCATTAGGTTGAATAAACTACCTATGTTATACGGATTCAGAAAAAAAAAATGTGGGTATGAAACAATATTCCACCACCAATGTTGTCCCTAAAATTACCAATGAATAGAGTACATGTATAGTGTGCTATATTGTGATAAAATGCATAAAAATATTACAATAAAATATATATAATACCCACATGTACTATCTAAGTCACCTAATTATTATCATACCTGCTTTGGATAGTGCCAGATGTCTCTAATCAAATACACAAACACCCAAGTTAGAATAGAGACCCTCCCTGTAAACATTATATTATATATAGCATTAGTGAGAAAATTTCACACCTTGTATAACTTATTATATCATTAGAGGAATATTTAAAAGTTTATATACCACAATACATCATTGGGGAAATAAATCCCACCCTATATACCATCATATAGAATAAAGAGAATCATATACCTCCCCATACACAATCATATATCATAGGAAATTATATCCCATTCAATATACAATAATTTATGATTTTATGAATATCCCCCACCCTGCATACCATCCTATATCAGCGATGGAAACAACACCCATCTCATATACCAACATATATAATAAGGGGGGATACCACTCTCCTTGTATACCATCATATATCTTTAGGAAAAAATATCCCATCTCATATACCATCATATATCATTTTAGGGAATAGTCTATACCCTATATACCATCATATATCATCAAGGGGAATCTAACACACCATATATACCATCAAATATCATATTGTAAGATAACACTCTCCCTATATACCATCATATATCCCTCGTGGGAATAACACCAACCAGGTATACAATCAAATGTCTTATCATCAGGGGATAATTTTCCTACATAGTATACCATCACATACTATATCTCACAAATGGGGGAATGGATACACTATCATGTTTCATCTTGTAATATCTACCCACATGGGTGAATATAAACCCTCATTTGTTTTATATTCTATTTTCAAGACAAAAGAGGGAATGGAACCCCTCCTTAGTTACATCTCAAAATATCAACACAAATGTGAGAATAAATCCCTTCAATATTTCTATACAATGTTTCAAAATTTAATTAAAATCAAAATTTTCACCATTTCTATTATAAAATTATTTTAAATCACATCATTTATTAAATGAAACATTTTAGTTCTCAGGATGCTAGAACTGACCCAACTAAATATGCGACCCATTCATTCCTAAGGATACCACCATTCTATACTATAGTTTATAGGAAATATCATATTGGTAATCATCCCGTGGAATCTATATTTATTTTACTAGGTAATATTTACACTCCAAATCACCCCAGGGTTTCCCATGACATTGTTAATTATGTTAGTTTAGGGAATTTCCCACTTTGTAACCAATGATTATAAGGTTGAAACTAGGGTGTCGATATAATCCATCCTGAGTCCAAATAAGAATATTAATCACATTCCCATCATAGAAGGAGAATGGAACCTAATTTCCAGTCCAAGATGTTACATTCATTGAGTTCATTACACTTCAGGGTTCACATATCATATATTATAAAATTATGGGAAATCTTATGAACACAAATTATCATGGAATCAAAATTATTGTTCAATGGTTTATCATGAACCTTAAAAACAACAATTAATCACAAGGGGATGTTTAAAAAATAATTTATGATCAGTTCAAGGTTGATAACACACAATTGGATATTTTTCATATCACATGATACATAAAATAAAGCATAGAACATGAGGAGTTATTCAGGGGAATCCTAACTCAATCAGTGCTATTCCCTTTAGTAAACACTCAACAACCATCTCCAAATATCATCAGTTCTGAACTGACCATCACCAATAAACATAATCCATAAATGTTTTAATGAAGAAGAAATATTAGTAAATTCGGTACATATCACTCTTATTTCACCCATCGATCCATGAATAAAAAAATCCCAAAAAAATTATATAATATCTATTGTGCTAATCCTTACAGGATCCCATGTATCAATGAAAATTAAGAGAACAATCATATAGGGAATGAGTCAACCATGATCTAGTGTAACCAGCATAAAACCCTTAAACATTGAGTAAAACAAGAATCCAATCATTATTTTGGTTTTTAAAATAAATTAGGTACTAAAATTCATGATGTGACCTCTATTTCCTATATTATAATGACTTAAACATGGACATATATCATAAAAATCCCATTGTTCATAGCCTACCACATTATATATATTAAAAAAACTCAACTTCACTGCTGAAATCACATTACAATTCAACCTTTTACAATATAGTGTATTGAACTGTAATAAACTAGAATCCATTAATTGACATCTTCATCATGTTAATGTTTTTTCCCCACTAGTCATCCCTTGTGGTGTAATACATCTCATAAAAAATCTAATCATGATGAAATCCTAGGTGACATAAAAGGACACTTCAAATTGAATGAGCGTAAAAACACTCAGGATATTCCTTAACAATATGGCCCCAATCCAATACTTTGTAGTCTATACTATGACACATAATTTTTACAAGTTTTAATTTACCCTTTATCATCGAGTTTCCCATATATATAAACCCTTATATATCTAATAATTTTCCATTTCTTGAGTATTGATAAAAACATATATATCATATTTCTATTTTTAAATGTATATATCCATTACATATCAATCCTTATGCCTCACAGGATAACACATCAACCCCTATGAATAATAGGGAAACCATTCATCCTAGAGGTTTATATTGTTACACATTATAGAGTAACCCATTATCCCTTATTTTTTGTAGTGTTCACTTACATACCAGAGGGTGAGTGGTACTTTCTTAAATTTCACATCCCTATAAGAACCCTTATATATCCTGGGTACCATGACGAATGCCAGTGTTAGGCATTATGCATCACATTTAACCTATTTATATACAAAGTATAACTATTACATATCAAAGGGAAAAACTCAAGTAACCCTTACATGTTTTATTTGATTTTGGAAAACCATACATACTACACCTCTAATATATCATAACTCTTACGTATCACACACCATAGATTCTAACACATAAAATTTGACAGAAAAAGTATTTCATGATATAACATCCACTTATTTTATGGAAACCTTCTTCATCTAGTAAAAATAAAAAGTAATGCCACATGACCATGTTTCAACACTCACTTGAAAAGATGAGTCACATCTATAGCCTTTAAAAACATTCAAAAAACCCTAAAGAGATGTTCTGATCCTCATAATTATGATCATAAATTAAATTCCAAAAATAAACCTCTCCATGGAAAAAAAATCAAATTTCCAAATATTTGTCCCCAACCGTTAATGACTCATATCGTTAAAAATTTGATATTCATGGACATATATCCCACAATTAAACAGGTGGATATAAATATTTCAAAAAATTAATTGATGAATTCACTATGATGATAAGTTTTATGTTTATTCAAAACAAATATCCATCTCTGCACATCTTTAAATGTTTCAGGATACTATATGAAAAAATGGTTTACCATTGAAAAAGGGTGATATTAGACAGTGGAATTTGGTAAACCATCTCATGGGTTTATATTTATTGGTTAACACTAAACCAATGTAGTTGAAACAAATGGAACCCAATAAACACAATATCTACAGTGTATTGAATCCAAAATCATGAAAAAACATAAAATGAAGAAATTTTTTATACCTTACACACTTAAAAAATTTATATTTTTATTTGATATAATTATTTTGGAACACCACTCTAAGGAATCCATCAAGCTCCCCCCTCTATGGTCTATACACAGTTAAAAATAATCTCTCATTATATGAGTATGAAAATGCTCACAACCACTGTATACTAGTACCTCATGTGTAAAAGGATGAATAATGAAGAGGTATTTTAAGGGAAGTGGTATCCAACCAAGGATCGGGGATCTGAAATTATTAGTATCTTAATGTGACTGCCTCTTTACATTTGTATTCAAGGACACACATTAAGTTCCATATATTAAGTCCTGCATTGTAATGAATGAGTACATGACTTTAAGTTGTATATTTTGGAACCCTCATCCAAAAAAACCATTTATCATATAAATTTTATTTTGATAATTCCAAAAAAGTATTATTATAAAACATTAATAGTGACTGATAGCCAATGTAGTGGGAATACAGTAATGATAAAACGTATCATCTGACTCTCAAATGTAGTATCATGTTATCAGTATTTCATGGTTTATGATATGATTCTAAAATAAGAACAAAATATTCAATAAATCAATCCACGTCACACCATAAATCAAAATATATCATTACTTATGATATTGAACATAATGAATCATATGGGTTCGGTCTTTTTGTACATCTACATCAATCTCTCACTTACATAAAATCCAAAAAAAACTATTTTCATTCAACCTTATATTATGTCATATATGTTATCATTTAAAATCATACCCAAAAAATATTATAGATATATTATAAAAAATATATGTAAATATATCATAAAATTAAATGTGTTTCACATCATTTGTAATTACTTGTGAATACCCAACCAAATATCCTTTTTGATAATCTCTAAAACACATTCAATGTAGTTCTATGATTGAAAATTAATCCCCATTAAGAAAACAATAATGTGTAATCCCATGGGATATTGCAGAATTTAGAAAAATTATTAATTCTATAACATAGAAATTTAATAAAATAGAAACCTCCAGAAAAGAATCTATTATAATAAAGCTATCAAGGGATCTTGTGATATATGCATTAACCACAGGTAAATCTACACCTATGTCTACCAACTATATCGTATAAAAGATTGTATACTCATGTGATATTGTTTCAAATAAATAATGTGACCACTAGAAACAAACAATCTTAACCCCATATAGACTCTTCATACATTACAGATAAATTGATAATATACCTATTAAGTAGATACATCACATGTCATTAAATTTTATAGATGAACACATAAGATAAATTAATGTCTAATATATAAACATATCATATTTATTACCATGTTATAACTAGAAAAATCCTCATTATATATCAATTGAGGTCCCAAATGTCATACTAATTATACACGAGTAAAAATCTCATCATGGTTATGCAGCAACAGATGACATGATCATGAATTCCTGTAACTTCCCCTAATTAAAAAAGCCACAAGAATTGTGTATGAATTGTAAAAAAGTATAAACTTTATCATCATTGTTATTTCATGACCCTCATGTATTGATGAATCTAAATATGTACCATTAATTCCTATGATACAAAATACATATTGATTGACAATCTATGTTGTGTACTTATAAGGTCATTTGCATAAAACTTATTTTGTGCCTTATGTGAAAATTCCATACCCTATTAGAATAATCCAAATCGTAACAACCTTTAAATTTCAACTAAATCAGTAATACACCTTGATAAAAATCGATTAGTGTTAACTAAAATTTATACTCTCGGAGGTTTATTAGCATTTCACATCATTAAATATATATATATAGCTAATGTAAAAAAATTAAAAGGTGGAAATTGAATTTTGTATAATATAATAAATTTTATTTTTTAAAATATTATTTAGAATACATGAAAAACATAATACACTAGAGTAAGTCTATCATGCCATATATGATAGAATACTATATCATCTATATGTTTTCTACACTTCCAGGGGTGTTTCTAATCTAAGTATATACTAATATAATGATTATGACATTTATATGTGATCTCTTAAAAACCCACAAATTAAATTGTTTAGTGATTAACATCTATGAATAATTGTAGTTTTAATAAAAGTTATACATATGAATTGTATTCCTAAGGTTAAACTCCTTGAACATAGTGTTAAAAATCTTTAACTTCACAACATGAAATGTTGTGCTGTTAAAATCAATTTTTTTTCTACTAGAACACTTTCTATATAATTCACAATCAACATACTTGGAATCCATTACAAACAAAATTCCATTTAAATATTATGGTATCTAATATAAATATTTACATAAACCTTTTAACAGAATATCCAATACATTTTAGAAATTTTGGGGACACTCAACTTGATTGGAAAAATATTTTATTATGTAACTTTTAACTTCTTAATATCTAAACACACTCCCACTAACATTTATTTCACTATATTATCTCTAGAATATCATTCTATGATAAATAATCACCTTCATGTTTTTAGATAATTCTTATATTATTTTTAATGCTTAACAAACAATTTTTCTACAACATATAATGTATTCTATGTGTTTTGATGAATATTTTGAAAATAATAATTAATTATTTAGAATATTTCACAAACCATGTGTATCAATTTCATAATCCCAAAATTTTCATTACAATAAGTTGTTAATGAAACAAATCCAATATCATTAAATTATGGGAGATTAAAAACAAATATTTTGTTGGGATTCATATAATCATGAATTATTCCTTTTCATTCAACTTAATATTCTAAAAAAATTACTTTAATATTTAAATACAAAATGTAATCTCTAACAACCTTTACCTTTGATTTGAAATAAGATATTTTTACAAAACATCTGACATATATATTTCGTATGATACTCCTTTAAAAAATTTATTCCTATAACACAAATACCAAATATAGATAGTTTTAAAAGTTTTCAAAATCCATTAAATACCCAAAACAGTCCCATCGTATGAAAACATTATCCTTCCTTCCTAACATTAACTTTTGGTTTTATAATTATTCACTATCCACCTAATAAAATATCATTTTAGTTTTCAATTAATATTTTATTCTTCTATTTTTATCTTTTTACCCACTTGTACTATCAATATAGGTCCAAAATTTGGAATCACATTCCTAATTCAACATTCCTTAACACTTTGAGAGTATGGGGTAAAAATTTATTAAACTCATTTACACTGCATAAATATTTCCAATGATAAAACCAAAATTAATTCTTTATACAGAATAATTTTAAAGGAAACATTTAGTTAATTCTTCTATGATTCACATAAGCATTTAGACACTCATCTTTAACTACTTCAAGAATTGTTAACTCGTGATAGAGTTTATCAAACACATATAATCTTCTCTCAATTAAGATGTTTTCTTAAGTTAGAATTCTTAGGAGTGTCTTACATTGAAATTATTATTTTAAAGGATTTATCTCAGTGGTATTTTTTAAGAAGATAGTGATAATCATATACCTATTTTTAACGAATGTGTATTATATTTTAATTTCATTTAATAAGGTAATTTATTAAATATGATCTCGCTAAAATTATGATTTCTTTTAAACCCATAATATCCATAAGTGTTCTATGATTATTATTTCATCAAAAATCACACTAGTTAATCATGTAAATATTCCATGAATATATATATATCCAAAAAACATCTCAATCATATGACATATTATTTTTGTATAGTTGGGTAAATAACTTGTTTCACAATCCATCCTATGGATTATCTCACGTAGGTTCATCAATTATCAAAATATTTATTATTCCCAGCTATGTATAAACTAAATAATATACCAAGAATGAGGAATAAAATTTTTATAGTCACCTTGTTACTTACCTTCCATATACAATATAATTCACTATATCTTAATGGTTATGGTCAACTGTACTGATTGATTGAGTTCTTGACATGTGTATTATTTAGAGGGAATCTAACACATAATATTTTTTACGGGGTTTTAGAATCACCTACTTTCACATGACATTACCTTTACACATATTCACACTTATAATTATTTAATTTAAAATAATATTCCATAATCCAAATCAATATGTTAGATCCAAATTGATTTGTAACTCTTTACCCAACTCATAGCTTCTATTACTGGCCCAATTTAAAATTTAGTTATATTCATACATATACAACTGTATCCTCTGATTAAGGTACATAAAACCTTTCCTATAAATCTCTATAACTATATGTAATAAAAAATACCCCTATGAGTAATCTTAGAGTGATAAATATCAAACCCTCACTTCTCTAGACAAGTTATATAACTCCAAGATGGTGACAAATCTGAAAAGAAATTCACCTTACTCAATTACACTATACTCAATAGAGACCTCAATTCCACCATTATTCTAACACCTAATTTTTATAAATAATCATTAACATATTAATTCAATATCATAAACCAAAATAACCCAAATAAAATATAGATAAAACTAAATCAATTAATATATGTTTCAACTAAATCCTTATATGCATGCCTGGAAATTTCAAGAAGCTATTTAACACTTGAAACTAAAGCAGACATTTATTCATAATATAAAAATAATATTCATGAATAATAGCATGGGAATAGAGTAAAAATATAAACAATTAATACATCAAACCAGACATAATCTATTTAGAAACAAATCACAAATATGGAAATTATAAATACTTAGAAATTTAACCTTGAATTGTGTAAATTCCAAAATTAAATAAATACAAAAATATTATATTTATTCTAAATATTAACTTATTCATATTATTTATTATATTCAATTTAATTTAAATTTATGATAATATATATGATATACAAATTTAAAATTAAATTTATATTGTTTAAATAGTTTATATAATATAAATATCACATATTTAATTTTTTTTTAATCCGTAATCAAATCAATTATCAGAATCAATTTTTATTTGGTTAAAATAATTTCATAGTTAAATATTTTAATTTGAAGATTTCATGTTATGTATATTATAAATAATTCATGACATAAAATGTAAACCTTTTAATATTTATTATAATATTTTAGTTTATAAATACAATTTAAATCACACTTATAGTTTTTATATAAACAATTTATATCTAAATTAAAATTCATTGCATATAATTTAAAAAGGTATTTAAATTTTAATAATTTATATTATGGATATTTATTTAGTGAATGTTTTAGAAACATTAAATATAATTTTTTATAAAAATATTATAATTAATTAATTTATATACACCATTTACTGTATATAAATATCACAAAATACAACTTCAATATTATTTAAAGCCTTTTTTAAATAATTTTTATCAATTATAAATTGAAATTTTGGAAAATAAATTTTTCCGTTCATATCACTTGTTATGATATATTTATCCATATCATAATAAGATACTTAGTTCAAATTAAAGATTGGATTATTTAATAAGAATATAATGACTTACAATTTTGTTTTTAATCATATTAAATGATCGATAATGTGTTTTATAACAATAACCAATGACGCTTTGTTGATCACATTTAGAATTAGCCCCAGGTGGTTAGGTCGTATGTAAGAGTATAATTTATAGCATTTTTTCAACATGTCATATGATAAGTCGCTGCACAATATAATCCCAGTTTGTGATAATATTGTTTAATAGGATAAAATATGACTTCCATATTATTTAATTTAGTGCACAAACATTATGCGACATTTACAAAAAGTTATTATTATGTGTGTTATGTTGTTAAAATAAGTAATAGTCACCCATATAGTGCAACTATATTACATTTCATGATTGTATTGCATACGATTAACATCAAAATCAGACCATATAAAACTAATCATTCAATAGTTTTGTTTTCTGTCTTACATTATAAATTATATCATAATGGAAATAATATACTTTGTTTTAATGTTTCATAAATATTTAACACTAGTAATATCATATATTATAATCCTATATACCGTACCATAGGATATTCGATAAAAAAAGGAATCCGAATTTAAAACAATTAATTTTTTCTTATAATTTATCTTAATATATCAAAAATAATATTTATTGTATTCATTTTAAACATGCCTTTGTGAATCAGACATTATGGTGTGGCTTTGATACCACTAATGACGATCATAGGGTCGGTTAATTCTTAACTATAGTAGTCAACAAAAATTATAAACACATAAACCCAATATTTTCCATTTACTAAAACTAAAATCAAGTAAGAACATAAAATAATGAAATTGTGCGTAATTAACAACATCGATTACTATTATATATATCTTAATGAATATTCCTGAGGATGATCACTAAATAATAGTAATCTAACTATTATATCCACGGTATATCCATTTGTTAAAAGAATCACCTATTATATTGGAAGGATAATCGTTACCTCTGTGGTGTGAAAGTATCTCACAAGAGAAATGATGAATAATGAATAGAGCATTAAATGGAAGTAGGATTTATCCATAGCTTGGTAAATCTCATTTATTCAAAATCTCATAGTTAGTACCTATTTGTATATATCTTTTAGGATATTACTAAATATCCATTAATTCACTCATGCGTTAATACACATGAGAAAATTGATTTCAGTTGCAACATTTAAAACTCTTAACCAAAAAATTATTTATCATATGAATTATTTTTTATTCTTCCCAAAATTTCATCATATGAAATGTTAATAGGGAATTATTTCCACAATTTGGAGAATAACTAAATTATTACACTTACAATTAAGCTTTAATATGATGTATCATGTCATCACTATAACTTACTTGACAATATTCTTTTAAACTAGTCATATACTATTCTTTATATACACTAACATCATACCATGTGATGTAAATATATCGTAGGTTATTATATTTCCAAAACACATAATATGTGTACTATATATAGAGAACATGTCCTTCAAAACAAACTATTTTTTGAGTATCATGACATATTATTGAAAACAAGATGTTTGTAGAACCTTATAGTTCAAAAATAAATGAAATTGGTAAAAGGGAAAATATAGGAGACTTAATGATATATATATAACCATACTAACCTGTAATGAAACTTCAAGATATTTCTAACATAAATATATCACAACTACTAGAATAATTCCAAAATAATGTTCTTATTTGAGTCAAATTATGATATGAATCCTTATAAAATGTGTTCCCCAATGAAATCAACTTGGAAATAATTTATATTTTTTGGGAGACAATATTTAATTAATAATAAGGCTAAAAAAATTCAAAATTATAATTATAGAGGTGAAGATGAAATATTCCTTGGTTATAAACTAAATGGAAGATAATATAGATCCTAAAACAATAAATATCAGAGGTTAATTAGGTGTGAAAATGGGAAAATCTTTGCAAATGAATAAGAAATAAAATAACAGTAATTTTAGATAATAAGAATGATATTTTAACATATAATCCTATTATATATATACAAGATAAAGCGAAAAATTCTGATTATGGTTCATATTCATCATACTTTTCTGATGAAGCTTTGAATTCCAAAACGACAAGGATAAACTGAACACTGAGAAAACATGTTAATGTTGAAAATATCATATTATATAAGACTTAAGGGATAAAAAAAAGAAAAATGAAGAAAATATTCACACTATTCTGTTCTCTAAAATAATCATCACTTTGGTGGAATGGGTACATAGAAATTGAAAGTGTTAATTTTAATAAAAATTTCCCCCTATTTCTAGTCTTGATACCATTAGAATTTTTCATGTAATTTGTACATAAAAACATCAAAAAATTTCAAATCAATATATATTATTCATTTATAAATATTGAGATAAATGAATATGTTCATATATAGAAACATGATTTTTTGATAGTTTATGAAGATTTTATTAAGGTTTAAAGATTGAAAAATTATTGTTATGAGTTCAATTAATCCCCAAGATCATTGTATATCCTGTTGGATGAGTATTCAAAATCATTGGGTTAAAAATGATATGCGGACAAAAAACTATATATAAATAATTCCAAAACAACATCCCTTATTCTGATTAATTTTTTTGATGAATTTATATTTTCCAGTAAGGTAGAGAATATGTGTGAAGAATATTCTATAAAATTGAATAATAATTTTGCGATATATTTTAGTTGGGAGGTAAAATTTTTCCTATGTTAGAAAGTTTTCCAAACTATTGGTTTTTTTATTATTTCTAAATAAACATATTCCAACAATATATTGAAGAGGGTTGGCATAGAAGAATCAAGAATAGTTTCAACACTAATACACGCAATAACCAAGTTGAGTAAGGATGATTATAGGAATAGTGAAAATAATAAATAATTTTAAAAATTTATTAGAAGTTACTATTACTTTTCTCCATAAATGAAAAAATTCATTTATGAGGCCAACATTTGTGTTAGATATCAATAAATTCTAAAGGTTTCATATATATTAGTAGAAAATTGATTTTTGAGATGAATCATATGAATATATGATTAT
Organism: Viscum album; assembly: GCA_963277665.1. Taxonomy (NCBI): domain Eukaryota; kingdom Viridiplantae; phylum Streptophyta; class Magnoliopsida; order Santalales; family Viscaceae; genus Viscum; species Viscum album. Next base: position 2,034,047,314 of record OY728146.1, on the reverse strand, counting down.
GGTCTACTGTATTATATGAAAGAATATATGGAATTATAGGTATTTAATTACATAAACTAAGATGGTGATGAGGATTAATTAATGTCGAAATCAATAGGAGCATTCAATATTTTTGTAAGAAGAGTATCATGGATTTCAAATAATTAACCATTTTCCCTATAATTCCCAATATTTTTTGTTTATTATTTCATCATAGTAGGCTACAAAAATTATTTGTATGACTTATCAACTTGAGGATATTAATATTATAACTAAGGTTCCCTTTGTTAATGTAAGTGACAATGAAATTGTTATAAATTTATCTAATAATCTTTTGAAACCTTCATGATCAAATCACAATAACATTAAATTTTATTTTCTAATGTATGAGGTGGACAAAGTTATCTTAAACCTATATTTTTATCTATATAAATAAACAATTACTGATATCCTTACCAAAAACCTTCCAATTTATGGAATTCCAGATGTTATAACAAAAATTGGTGTTCAACCCATTCCATACCAATATTCTCATAAGTTTTTTAGCTTCCCTTAATAATTTTTATATCTGTTTTCTGATATTCAAAGGGGATGATGAATTATGAAATGTTTTAAACCTTCATATTATTGATTGATTTTAATTTGTGTATTTAAATTATTTCAAGTAAATACATGAATTTTTTCATGATAAATATCCATGTTGGTGTCATTTTTTGATGGATTCACTAACCAAAAAAATATGATGAAGAATTAAACAATCTTATTTTGTATATTAAGATAGTTCATGTTGTCTTATACATGATTAGTGAACGAATCATTAATTTCAATGTAATCATACTTATACTTTGAAGATAATATTAAAATATTTATTAAATAATTAGAAGAAGAAAGGATTTTAGGCTCCATGATTGAGCATTAGTAAAAAAGATTTATAACTCTTCATGGATGAGATAACTGACTAAAATGAAAGTTATTAACGAAAAAATACAAAGTGGGAGATTTTATAATACATTGGTGGATGATATTGTATTTTTTTAATATATGTAGATTAATATTTATATAAATTATTTGATCATAAATTGGTTTATATGTCCTTATAATGGTTTAAGATGTTTTACATAGAGTTAAAGATGTTATGGAATTTTGAGGTGGATTTGGTGTTTTGAAAAGTGAATATATATGATATTAAAGATTTTGAAACAATAAAGTAAAAGGATTTACTAGGGTATCTACCATGATTTCGTTGATACATAAAATAACCCAATTAAGGAATATGAATTTTTCTAATAAGTAATATCTTACATAATTATAAGTTGTAGGAATTGAAATGTTTTCATTCGACTTTGTAAAGTATTTTGGATGATATGTTAGATATTCTAACTGACACATTAGTTTTCCAAGAGTAGAAATAATGTATATTTTAAATTATTAGCGGATACAAAATAACCTTTTTATATACCGAATATACTTATGATGATGTTTAAGAAAACAAGTTGACACTTAATTAGGTGATATTTATGGTTTCCAATTTCATATCAAAGATAAATAAATAGAAAATTGTGGGAATTTATGAGAACTAAATGTGATTATATTGATCTATTATTATAGAATTAAATATTATAACATTGGTATAGATTTATTTGTGATTCAAGAAATAAATTTTTTGAAACTAAAAGAGGAGAAAATGTAATTATCTTGGCTCACTATTTTAAGATGTTCATATTTTAATAATTTATTACTATTTGGATGGTTAAAAAGTTTGAGGTGTTTATCAGAATATTTTTTAAAAGTTTAAATGATATTTTTATGGTTAATTGTTGAAGATTATTTGATGATCATTATAGACATACAAATATATCCGTTAAGAGTTTGTTCAAGATTGTTGACTTTAGGGAGAAAACTCATGTGGTTCTGTTGGGGAATAGAAAACATTAATTCATGATTACTTTGATTTAACTGATATTTTTAAAATATATCTTTTGGATTTAGTATTTATTTTTTTGAGTGGATATAAATAATTGAGAAACATTATTGTGATAAGATATAATATAGTATTATAGAACAATTATGAAGGAAAATTCTAAGAATTTGACAACTCATTAGGATTTCTAGATATGTAGTGGTGGAAGAATATCATGATCAGACAGTTTGTTGTTGACTCATACTTAAACTAATAGTATTTTATTAAATATGGTTTTTAAATTTATTCAGGTAATAATTTGGTGTTTTTTTTTGAAGAGTTTGGTAACAAATATTGTGTCATGTTCAATGGTGTAACCTTTCTTATAGATTCATCTTGATAATAAAATAGAAGTTGTGTGTGGGGTAATGAAAAATAACATACATTAGAAAAATATTTATAAACATTGGAGGAGAACCATTTTAAAAAATGTTATGTCTCAAATGTTATTTTTTTCACCATTATGATAGAGATATAAGATTTTTAAATAAGTATGATGGAATTTTTATTTTAAAATAAAGGGTATAAATACTGATTCATCCCTCCTCCCCCAACGTTTTTATCACATCACCAATTTATCCAAAAATTTATATCATGTTTATGAAATTAGGGTGATGGATTGATTGTTATTTTATTGTTATTAAACTAAAATATTGGATTAATTTAATTATTTTCCTATTTCCAAATGAAACAAGCAGTAATTTCATGAAATGGTTTGTTTAAAATAATTATGTAACTATTTTATAAAACATTAATCAATTATGAACATTCGGATCACTCATGCTTGGAATTATTTTAGAGACTTGAAAAAATAATTCTAATTTCTTATTTTTCCCCAACTTTTTCATTTTATTAGACTTCTAGATATCATTGGATGATATGCGTGAAAAAGTAATAATCTTTCATCATTACAGGATAGTTGTAAATCCATTTTAGAGATATGGTAGCTATATTTTTTTGAATTAGAGATTTTGTCGCAATATCATAATTGTATTTTAACGTTATTTTATTGTTTCGTTAGATTATAAAACTAAACGACTTTTTGTTGAAAATTTTATATCAATTCTATTTTATTAATTATTTATTCATTAAATTCATTTATTGTTTAATATTCATTGCAGTAAAATTATTCCCCTGTTAATTTTTTATCCCCATACACTAGTTACCACCATTTAGTAGTTGACGAGTATTATTGACGCCATGTGGATGTATGATTTAGGGCTTAGAACAAAGATACCCCTTTCAGTTCATTAAAAATATATATTAATGAATGGTAAAGTCATCAAAAGTTTGGTAAGAGTGGAAAATAATATGATTGGGTCTCTAAATATACCAATAAAAAGAGATAGATAAAAAAATTTAGAAACAATTTAGTAATAAAATATTATTTGTAGAATAATTGTTTTTGAATGAGTAGACTTTTGTTTATTCCAAGAGTATTACCTTGATATTATATGACATCAAGGTGTCTATAAATCATTATTTTCATGATATAACTGTATCATATGAAAAAAAATGATGAATTTTTTTAAAATGTATTTTTTAAGGATTATTGATTCTATATTTAAAAAAAATTAAAATGTTTTATAAAATAGAACATGTTGTATTTTTTTGTTTTTATTTGATATCAAAATAATATAGAGAACCACTTAGATGTATCATACAATAGTTATCAAAGAAATATCAATTATGTAATTCCTTATGGGTTCTAAAATTATATTATTAAGAATAATTCCTATTGAGAAAGGCCTAATAGAAATCCATGTCTTATAAGTGGATATTCAACAAGTGAGTATGATTGTTTACGTGATTTACAAATTATATAAATCCTGAAATTGTGATAGGTTAAAAGAAAACAAGCTTGGTGTAAAATATTGAAATTATAAAAGAATAAAATTTTAAAAATAGCATGCATTACATGAATTACCAAGTGTAGAATGGAATATAACATCCTAAGACCTCACTATATATTTAATATTTTAAATAAATGTGATATATGATATAGATTAAAATTTACACAACACCGAGTTATCTTGTGTTACACACAACAATGTAATTCTTAGATGTCTTATTTTTTTATGGAAGACAAAGTCTTACCAAATACTATTTATATTATTTTTAACATGAAAATTATCTCTTAGCTGCTAAATTGGGGGTTATTAATAGGATTAAATAACTTAAAAAATATATGGTTGGATTCATTAGTTTTTAATTAATTATAAATGATTATAAAAACCAATTGAGTATAAAAGAAATTGTTTTATAAAAACCTATTTTCCGACACCTAAAGGTGTTTTATATTAATAAATTAAATTAATTACGTTTGGTGGATTATCTTAACAAAAAATTTATATTATATGTTTAATAAAAAAATTTACATTCATCTAATATATTTTCTAAGTATAAGATATGAACCAGTTTAATTTTACTTAAAAAAAATTATTTTTCTAAAGGTAGTTTTTCCAAATTTTAATGGCATAAGTTTTTTAAAAAATAAAATCGGACACTTTTATAATTTTTATTTTATAAAAAAAATTATTTTTGAAATAATTATTTAAACATTTTCTTAGGGTTATTTTTTGGTATTTGTTTTAGAGTTTTAATTTTTATGATGGAAGAAGAATATTGTATTTTAAATGAAAACCACATATTCAACTAAATAATTTATAATGTTACATATATTTTGAATTGTATTTAGTGTAAAAATATTTCAATTATACATATATTAATCCAATTTACTTAATTTTAATCAATTTCATATTGAAATTTGATATAATAACATTGTAAACTATTAAACATTTTCACTTTAAAAACCTACTTTCTCATTCTGTCTGATTGATTAATATTATATTAATCTCCAACACTTATGTGGTTTGAATTTTTTAAAATTTAATCAATATTTGGAATCATAAAAATTTATAAATTCAAATAGGTCTAATAATATTTTTTACCAAATTTATTATTGAATGAAGTTAAAATTAGTTTATGGAATTTAGAGAAAAGTATTTTTACAAAGGGACTAAACATTATGCATATGGGTATAAATGAACTAGAAACTTGTTAAAAAAACCATTTTCTGTACATATAATAACATATAAATTCTATTATCTAGTTTTTCCCATTATTTCATCCAATTTAAAATGATAAAACGTGATTGTAATCCCATCTTTCAAAACAATAATAGTTTTCCACTCACCCCTCTTATAAAAGGCCACCTCATCTCCCCATTCATTACACCTATCAAACCACTATGTTACAACCTATATCTACCCAAAGAAATAAAAAAAAATCAGTAAACTCATCCTATAGTCCTTATCTTTGGAATAAATCCTACGTAGGTTTGAATTAGTGGAAACCAAAGAAGGATTACGAAAAAAGAGTTAATGTTTTTCTAAAATCATTTTTATTTTATTTTGTATCCATGTAACATTATTTTCTTAACCATTAAATATATAATGAACTTATTATCTTAAATATATTTGTATTTTTTATTAAAATATTATGAACAACAACTTCACAAACTTTCATTAAATGGGTTTTGAAATAATTGTTCGTTTGTACATCGAACTACCGCCCTACGTACATATGTCACTATGTTTCAATTACCACCTTTAAAAGATGGTAATATTTATATAAATACTATTTATAATTTATATTTATGATATTTATTATTTATTTATGATTTTGGAATTATTATATAACTAATATATTTATACTATCAGTTTTGGGGGAATATAATAATGACATTCTTGTGTACTGTGGACTACTGCTCGTTTAGCAATGTGATTCATTCAATCTTCACATAGAATGTATGATAGATGGTTTTTATAAAAATATGTAATATATTTGGAATAAATTTAATTAATTAAGGATAATAAATATATATTAATTACATTTATTAATTTAATATTAAAATAAAATGGAAATAGTGTTCATGCATGTGTATGGCATACCGTCTCCAATGACGTTGTATTTCATTTTGTGTCAATAAATATTAATGATTACTATAAATACATATATATTGATTATATATGATATATAATTCATTATTTACATTCTATATATGATTATATAATGATTTAATTAATTTAAATAAAAAGATAATGAGTCAAAACATACTCAAAAAACAAAGCAATTAGCACCCAAATTGATTAAAATAACGAAATATTATTACAAAATGGGTTATAAGATGTTATAAAAGATTCATATATGATTTCATAAAAATTAATATGATTCTGTTATAAGTTATTAACATGGTTAAAACATTATATAGTAGGTTATAACTTGTTCGACTAAGGGAAAGTGTGGGGTAAGTGATTTTGTCTCAATTTACATTCTGTTGAGACTTATTTGTTATTATGCACCGATTCACTTTTTTATGGTTTATGTACTTTCCCATTGAAATGTAATATCATGAATAATGAATTTTTCATGATATTTTATGTTCAAATTTTAATTTTTTCATCCAAGGGGAGTTGACTAGAAAATTATCATGTCGATATGTACTCATACAATCTCACATTCTTTTGTAATTGTTAACTTTCTATTAAAACAGTCACTTTGTTGTGATCATTTTTTTTAAATTAAATTTCTATTAAGTGTACATATTATTGTGTTGTTTTATTTATTATTTGATAAACTATATTCCATTTTAATGTATGGTGTTTACTATAAATATTATTTCATTAACTAGGGAAATATTGATAAATCTTTATCCTTTACTCGATATTAATAATTAATAAGTCACATTTATTATGAGTTAAATATATTTATTTAATTGATGAGGAATTATTTGGATTAGTGTCATATTTCTTGTGGGCCATATGATGTAATCCCCTCGATGTGTTGATAGTCTCATGAGATGAATTTGATGACCAAATTTGATGGGTTGTTGTCCAATATGTTTTAATTCATATTATGAAAGGTATTGATAGTAAAGGTCCCATGTGCCTAAGAAATATGGAATAAAATATTTATGAATTTTATTCATTGATAATTCACTTATTATTATCATCCATGAGATATTCACTATGATAAAATCTAAAGAATAATTTCATTTTTAGTTTGTAGATTATGCCTTTTCATTTTATTTAAATGGAACATATTTTCAGGTATTTTCTATGCCATATTATTTACATGGTCCTTTCTAAGTTATTTATCACATGGAATGTGTTTTAAGTTATATAACTTTCTATATTGGTTATTATTATCGATTCCTGGTAGCATACATTATACATAACCCTTATTTAGAATTTTACCTCAACATTATTTTTGTTCCTTTCCCCAAAATAAGAAGATGGATTCTTGGTATGAGTTTCCAGGATGTTGATCTTTTACTTTTTTATGACTTATTTTATTTTCATAGTTTATTTTGGTTATCATTTATGTAATCTAGTTTTCCTAAACTTATAAACATTGGGGTCTTTTTGGAATTTGAATAACGTATCAATTATAATGTATAATGTATGGCATTAGCTCCAAGAAACTAGGTTTGTGATCATCATAGTTGGTATCCAAAAACATTTGTAATATATCCTGTAAATAAATTTAGGAATAAATTGATTGGGTAATATAAGACTATGATATACATTTAGGTGAACTATAGAAGAAAGTCCTAAAGTTTTGATAAGGGGTATATTATGTGGTTCTTCATGGCAATACATCCCTATCATCAAAATAAAAATGGAAGTGGTTCAAGAACAGATGTACCTAGGGATAATAACTCAGAAAAGGGAATGTGTGATAACTAGGATCTGCCCACCAGTTGATCCGCAGACACGTGGTCCCCACCTTGGGGACCACCCACGTGCCCAAATGGGTCATCTGACGAATGATTGTCCCCACAGGCCAACACATGTCCTTTCCATTATTCTTTTTCCTCACTCACACACACCGTAGGAAACATCCTAGAAAGTCACCCATCCTAATCACTACATTAGGCCAAGAACATTGAACTGTGGTGTTATAATCAGGTAGGATCCCAAAAAGGATGGTTCACCTTGTTGACACGAGTCAAATCATTTAGCCATTTAATCCTGTATCATTTCATGATGTTATAATCACACCCCCTTAGAGCACAACGCCCACATTGTAGGCCCTACATCTCAACCCAGGCAATGCACCCCATTTAAGGCTGGGGTCCTCCTATGATACCCTCTTTTATTGGTGTCAAACCTCCCCCTTTAATTAATTGAGCCATCTCATTTAGTTAAATGCTACAATTTGAATTTGAAACCCATCGAACAAAATAATAGATAATCTATTATTTAGAGGGGATATTTATTCATTTGTTGAAAAAATGATGGAAAAGGTGTATTAGAGATCTTAAGAGAAAACTCTCCAATGAAGAATGCTTCCTCCACGAAGAACGCTCCACCGATGAATAACGTCGAACCCAAATTCAACCTTCTTACTTGGGACTTCCTATGACATAGGACGTCTTCAACTATGACGATCCGGCACAGAAACCACTGATTGAGGAAAACGCCAATGACACGAACATCCATCGTTTCCCAACGATCTGTCTTCCTCCCAGTGACTCTGTTGGCGAACAACGAACTAGGTTCAGGTTTAATTTTATTTAAGTATGTTTTATTCCCATGTTCTTCCTTTCTTTAAAAATGAAGAACGAGGATGTTTTCCTTTTGTGGGAGGGTTGTTGTGCTTTGTTCTTGATGAACTGATTGCTATCTCCCTAAACGAAGAAGGTGCGGACCAAACCAACATCGTCCCACCCTATTGCCTATCTCTTTTATGGGGTTTTTCGAAATGGGGGACAACAATGTGAAAGGCAACAATTGAAATCAAGGAAACATGCATGCTACATGTGGCCTTTGTGACCCGCAATCCCCCCACGATGCTCCGCCGCCCTGGGCTGAACCACGCCTCCCACCGGCTTCTGTGCCGTCACAACCACACCACCCGCCGGCCATGCCACCCAATGGCCATACCGTCCTAAGCCGCGCCGCATCACGGTCGCGCCGCACCCTAGCTGTGCCGCCTCACCCGCCGCGCCACCCTCTCCAATGCACCGTCTCTCCCACCGCGCCGCCCTCATCGGCCGCCCCCTCATGCCCAGGCTGCGTAGCCCCCGGCCGAACCGGTCGAGACCCTCGTGGTGTCCGGACCGAGCTGGCCTCCACGCGCCCCTTACGGCGCCCCCCGCCGAGCTGGCCTCTACTCTCCCCTCACGGTGCTCTGGGCTAAGTCTCACCCTTTTGAAACCCTCAGGGCTGAACCTCCCTTGCGCAGACCCACAGCATGTCCGCGCTCTAGCGACCAGTATGCGCCCTCGTGACCGGTCCGCATCCTCCCAGCCCTCTGTGACCCCTTGCGGCCAGCTGGTCGAGGCCCAGCGGGCCGGGCCGAACCCAATGGGCCAGGCCAGACCCGACGGGTCCGGCAGGGTTGACCCAAACTAGGTTGACCGAGACAGGGTCGGGCCAGGTCGGTCTAACCGGGTCGGACCGGACCTGGGCCCACTACGACACTTTACATTCTTTTGGCCATATCTTTGGCACAAGACGCCCGTTTAACAAACCGTAAGCACCATTTGTAATCTTGGAATATGGTGGTACCTTTGAGTATACCCGACTGATATTTGGGGCATAGTTGAGATATAGTCAGGTTGAATCATGCACGAAACCAACCAGACCCCGATGACTAAATGGATAATAACTCATAGTCTGGGCATCGGATTGACTCATCGTCTATTACATTGAAACCCTTGTAATGTGGAAAAACTTTTTGATACTTCTTTGTGGGACTTCGTGATATCTGTTGTATCGACTAGCAGCTTGTGGAGAGGATCCTTCTAAGACAAGTGAGTGTAGTGTGGAGACGTAGTAGCTCACTGAGACCTGATGATTGATGACCATTTGACTCCGAGTGACTCTACTAGCCCAGTGGGGAGGGCCTTACTGTCGCGACAAACCCACGGTGGATGACCACACATGGCGAAGCGGCAGACCCATGGTACTCGACAGGAGGAGTACCTCTGTAGGCTACGAGGGGGAGTGTTCTTGGTGACGCTGCAGACCCATTGTGGTGAGTGCCTCTGTGTGACAGGGCAGACCCACGGTACTCGACAGGAGGAGTACCCCAACATTCCAAGGTTAGTGGGAAGCGCGCTGGGTTTTATGGAAGGACCACTGTACAAGATTGATCAGGAGTTCACTAGAATCCAAGGATTAAAAAATGTGACTGGGTATGTTACTTGATACAACCCCTAGAATAAAATCAGGGTTCGATCTGAGTGATTCTTTTTGTGTTTTCCTCATGATTGAGATGGATCACTTGATAACTTAGGTATATGTATAGGCATATACCTAAGTAGGGTTATCTTTTGATTTCATACATTATATTTTATCCTTGATGGATTTTGTGAGACATAGAGGGTCTTGGGTCCCTACTGAGTATCATTATACTCACCCTTGCATGGGCTATTCCCGCACCTTGTTGTGTTGGATGTAGATGACAGACAGTGGTGACTGAGGCTGAGAGTACCAAGACTGGATGATACCCGCAGGTGGCCCTTATGACATGTATCTACACGGAGGAGACGGACAAACGAGGAGTGCTAAGGATGCGATATGTACCTACCCTTCTGGTTGGAACCTTAGAGGACAACCCCGTAGTAGTTTTCTTTTTTTCTTCAGTTGTACCTGTACTTTCAGTTTCTTGTACTTTACAGTTGGGCTTTTATCCCGGCCCCTTTTACTTTCAGCACTATTTTTTATACGGTTTACTTGGTATTTCATATCTAGATGTGTTCTTTCTTCTATGTGTGTTTACAGGTTATAAATGCAAGGGAATCCCAGTTTTGGGGAATTACTCCTTTGGTGCTAGTCGCCAACCCCTAGCCTATGGAAGGCGGGCTTGGGGTAGTCACGGCACGAGACCTGGGGGATGGGTCATGACAGCATGTTGGTCTTGAATTGGAAATAACCAGGTATATGACAATTGGCCTAGTTGCACACCTAGTTTAACACTACCATTAGATATTCTTAGGATAATTCAGAATTTCTTTACAAAGCATTATGAAGGTTTAGAAAGTAAATATATCCCAAAGAAACCATGTTTTTTATTATGAGATGATTTATAAATCAATTTTTCAATTTATGATAATTATTTCACTAGTTTTGGGTTTAAAAATTATTCAATATAATGTTAGGATTTAATCCAGTGCATTCCATTGTTTGGAAATGGCACCTGGAAGGAAGAAGGGTATCAATACTCAATAAAAATGTAGAGGTTCCACTATTGATAAAGAAAATATAACTGGAATTATAAATGAGAAATTTATAGATATTTTATGGAATATTTGTCATGTTATAAAAAACAAAATTTCCCGGATATAGAAGTCTATTCTATAGTGAAATTCATTGATGATGGATCACTTTATGCAATAGAGGTCCCCATTATTTAGTGGGACTACTAATCTAGTTGTTGTTCAAAAAATGGATTAATTATTTGGAGAAGAAATTCATGGAATTGGGATTTGGTGAGATGGAAAGGTTACACTTTCAATTTATTGTCTCAATGGAGATGTTGATCAATTGTGGTAATCGATACAGAATACTTGGGAGGAAGAGGAAATAGAACTCACAGATAGGAAATATTTTAAGGATAGATTCTTTAACAAATATCTTCATCATGATTAAAAAACTAATATGAGTATAAAGTTACTTAGATTAAAGACAAGGGAAGAAGATAGTGTTGAGGAGTATGAGGATGTATCTACATAGTTTGATAGGAAGGTTATTGATTACAAATTTAACAAGGAATGCATGATTGACCACTTCCTTGAGAGTATTAAGCCAAGTATCTGAAGTATGTTGGTGTCTCAAAAAAATTCCTCATATAATGAAATAGTTTTATATTATAAAAAGATAGGAATATAATTTGACATGTGTTATAGCTTCAATGGGATGAAAGAGAAGAAAAGGATGGTATATAAAATAATAGATAAATGGAAGAATGGAAATAAGTATCTTCCAACATGTGATTACTGTAGAATGATTCACCTAGAATATACTTTTAGGTATTGGGACATTTTTTATAATTACATAGAAAAGGGTCACCATGAAAAATAATGCAATGTGAAGAAATGAAATGCTGGTATTAAGTGTTTTACCTCTAAAGAGACAAGGAACTATGAAAATTATTACCCAAAGAATCAAGGGAATATACCTTAGTAGAAGCTAATAGATCATGGTCAATCCCATTCTGTGGATACACAAAAATATTAATGATTAATTTGATTGTGTTTGGATTCGAGATTTGATTCATTTGAGTATTTTGTCAATGATTTACTGGTTATAAAAATTATGAAATATATAACAATTTAACTGCATCATTATTTCATAAATTATTTTATAGTGTATGTTGTGTCAAACTAATGAATGAGAAAAATGCTTTATTATCAATTTAATCATTTTTGACAGCAAATGGTTCAGGGAAAGATAAAACATAATTTATTTCTAATGTCTAGATAATTATGTTTGGATAACATGATGATTGACAGGGATAAAGTATAGTTGAGACCACTAACTACCTTGGAACTGATTAATGATAAGATCATTGTAGAAATTCAGTGAACTTATTTCAAATGATTGGAATCAAAATATTTTGGAAACTCTATAACGATAACCATTTATGGAATTAATTAATCTGAAATTGAAGAGATATTTGATAACATTTTCTTACAATTCTGGTTTTAGTAAGGACATGAAAAATATATTGATACTCTTTAATGGATTATTGGATCCATAAAATGATTATTTTGGTTCTTCTAACATAAAAGTTCATTTAAGATATTCATTTCTTGGAGTGAGGGATGAATTTGATATTTATCTAAGGTTAAAAGAGATTTTAAATTGTTCATATAAAATATAAATTTATCAATTAAGTATATTTTTTATATTCTTAGAGAGTTAAAGAATTATTCAACTCTTGGAAAAATCATCCTAAAACAAAAAAATGTTGTCATATTATCATAATTATTGATGATATCAATGATCTCATTCAAACCTCTGGTTTATGGATTTTTTTCATTAACCTTCTTCTAAACATGTTCTTTATCTCCCTCTATAAATATTTGAGTGTTAGCTTTACCTACCATGTCCATTATTTCTTTCAAACATATATTCTTGTATCTGGAAACCTTGTTATATGATCATTCTAGAAGAATTTTTTAATTATAATTTTTAATTATTAAGAAGATATATTATTAAACCTCCTTACATTAGGGGTTTCTAACAAAATAATGTTTATGTATCAGACCATATACTATTTATATCCACATTAAATTACGGGTATGAAATTTATTTATGGTGGGGAGAATGTAACACCCCATAATTAAAAAAGAATAAAATTATATATAATAGAATTTATAACATAGGATACCATGAATAGAAAGGATTATAACATCATGAGAACATACAATATATTTACCATTATAAATAATCTAAATATATGATATTTCTTGCAATTCACCCAACACTCAGTTAGCTTGTGTTACATGCAATAAAAAATTTATTGTATAGATTGAATTATATGAAACATTTAGTCATGTCAATAATATTAATAATATTATTTAAAATGAAAATTATCTCTCGTCCACTAAAATTGTGGTTATGAATATTTTTAACTAACTTATGAAAATATATGGATTTATTCATTGGTTACCAATTAAATAAAAATGAAAATAGAAACCAATTTAATATAAAGGAAATGTTTTTATAAAAAACGTTTTTTGAAGTGCACAAAGGTGTTTTATCTTATTCAATAAAATTGATAAGTATAATATAATAACTTGTCCAATTTTATTCATAAAAAAGATGTATTTTTCTATAAGAAAATTTTATGCCTTTAAATGGTGATCTTATTTTAAAAATAAATTTCCATAATTTTATAAATTTTATTTTAAAAAAACATTATTTAAGAAATAGGAATGTCAGAATTATCCTAGTGCGAGTTTTGGGTCTTTTTCTCATAAGTTTCATTTTTTATAATAGTGAATATTGAATTTTAATTGAAAACAATGTTTTCACATAAAAATGAATAATATTAAATTATATTTATAATTGGTTATAGATCCAAAAATAGTTAAATTATACATATTTGAATCCAATTTAGTTAATTGGAATTAATTTCATGTTGAAATTTGATATAAAATGGTGTAATCTTTTGAACATTTTCACTTTAAAAATATGATTTCTTGTTCTGTTATTTTGTGTAATTTTAAATTAATTTATTCTAATTATGATTTTTAAATTTGTAAAAATGAATAAAATATTTGGTATAAGAATAATTTATAATTTTTAATAAGTACAATATAATTTCTGGCCAAAATTAATAATGAAATAAGTTAAAATTACTTATAGTGATTAAGAGAAAAAGAAGTTTACTAAGGAGCTAAACATTAATCTTAATGTTCCAATTTAAATTGAAACTTTTCCAACACTAATTTTATTGAAATATTTAGACCTTATACCTTATAATATCTAGTTTGGTTCACTATTGGAGACACATTATGTGTAAAAAAAATTGTAGTAATTTCTTCTTTTAAAAGTTAACAAGTTTTCCACAAACGACGCATATAAAAGGCATCCCCTTCTTCACATTCTTCACACCTCCAAAATTGAATTGGTTAGTATAAGAATTTAGAAAATAACTCCTCATATCCACCCCATAATCCAAAAATAATTATCTTACGAAGAAATCAATCATAGGAATTCATTAGTGCAAACCTAAAGAGGATACCAAAAGAAGAGGTAATGTTTTTATAAAAACATAATTATTTTATTTCCTTCTCCACCTCATCAATTTTTTTTTTATAATAATTATTTAATAAACTTAATTTCCTCAATATAGTAATATATTTTCCTTAAAATTGTATGAAATAAAAGTTAACACACTAACAACAATTTTTTTATGAAAACATCATTCGTGTGTTTAGAGGATGTCCTCTATGGAACCTATGCCACACATTTTTTCATTACCACCATTCATGCTTTGGAATAATGATGAACATGAAATTTAAATATTATATTTTTAATATTTATGATATATTCATGATTCTATAATTTTTATATAACACATACCTTTATACTTTCTATTTTCTGGGAATATGATATCGTTGTTCATGTGTATGGAAGACTACCACCTCACAAAGTGATGTGATTCAATAAAACATTGTGTGTAATGTATTAATGAATTTTTTAATAAAAATATGTAATATATTTGAAATAAATATGATAAGTAAATGATAATCTCCTTATATATCAATTATTATTATTTCAATAATACAAAAACAAAATGGAAGTAGTGCTCATGCATAAGTACGACCTACCGTCACCATGAACGATGCATTTCATTTCCTATAACTAATTTTTATGTATTAATATAAATAAATATATAATGAATATATATGATATTTATATCATGTTTTACATTCCATATATGATTAAATTATGATCAATGTAATAGAAACCCAAATTTAAAAGTCAAAACATACTAAAAAAACAAGGCCATTAACCCTTGAAATGATTAAAATAATGAATGATTATTAAAAAACATGTGATAAGATGTTATAAAATAATTATATATGATGTCATTAATAATATTATGGTTATATTATAAGATAATTACATTGTTAAATAAATATAAAAAATTTTAAATCATATTCAACTAAGGTAAAGCATGGGGCAGTGGATTTTTTCTCAATTTACATTCTACTGAGACTTATATGTTATTATGCACCAATTAACTTATATATTTTGTATATACTACCCCTTTAAAACTTATTATCATAAATACTCCATTATTATTGTTATTTTATGTTTAAATTTGAATTATCGCATCCTATGGGATTTGAAATGAAAATTATCATGTGGAAAAGTAAATGTGCATTCTTACTTTCTTTTTTGCTTAATAACATTCTCTTACAAATAAATTTATTATAGTCATTTTCCATTGGAAATTAATTTCTCTTAATTATCTATATTCTTATTTAATGGATATTATTATTTCTTAAATTTTATACCATTTTTACATATAATGTTTACTTTAAAATTTATGTGAGTTACTGGGGAAATATTGATAAATTTATATCCTTTACTCAACAATGATATTTCATTAGGAACATTATTTATGATTTAATTAAATATATTTGATATATGATGAATCATTTGTATTGGTATGACATGGTTTGGGGACCATTTATATTAATCCCCTCGATGCATCGATAGTCCAATGAGGTAAATCAAAGGTCAAATTAGATGGGTTTCTACATGGTTTTTTTAAACCATCTTGTAAAAGGTCTTTACAGTTATGGTCCCATGTTCCCAGGAAACATGGAATCCAATATTTAATAATTTATGTTATTTATAATTCACTTATTATTATTATTCATGATATTTTCTCTATGAAAAAATATATGGATTCATTTCATTCTCAGTTTATTGATTATTCCTTATCCAATTATTTAAAGGGTGTTTTATTTAGTTTTTTACCTTTCGATATTATTTATGAACTTCCTTATCCATTTAATAATGATATGGAATGTGTGTTCATTTATTTAAATTTTCACATTAGTTATGATTATTAATTCATTATATCTTCTACTTTAGTTAACCCTTATAGAGTGTTTGAGCTCACCCTTATTTTGTTTCATTTCACCAAGATATAAAGATGAATTATTGAAATGTGTTTCATATAGGTTGAGATTTTAATTTCATTATGCTTTATTTATTTTCACAACACATTTTGGGTTTCATATATATAATTTGGCTTTCCAAAACACCTAAAATTTTCAATCTAATTTGATTTTAATCTCTTATATATGAAAAAATAATTATATCACGAACTAACTTCGAGTTACTAGGGTTGGGGTCATTACAATTGGCATAAAAGTTTCAAAATTATCATTATTCATCTTTCAATGGTGGTGTTTGACCATATTTGTAGGAAGAATAGTAGGATAAAATTATCTATATATTTTTATATTATATATTATAGAATAATAGAAATGTCGGTTTTCTGTCCAATCTATTATATAGATCATCTCAAAAATGGTGAAAAATATTAAATTAATATGAACTTCATAAATTTTTTAGGGGTTTCCAAAGGATCTTTAATGGATTTTATATTCCATACAAAATTAAGGAGGTGAAATTTATATATTTTTTATATTCTATAAAAGAAAATTAGAAATTTATGGAGTATACATCAAGGGTTTAGATCTTATGCATTATTAACCAATGATTGAGATGAACAAGAACTTTATTAAAGATAATTTATAACATTTTAATAATACTAGATATATGGTTTAAGATTATATTATTAAATTTCTCTATATATAATCAGGTAATGAGTATGATTGTTATGGTAGTGTAATATATGATTATTTGATCCATTTTCATTATTCTTAGAGTTAAATCCATATCTTTTGAGAATACAACATACATTGGTATATATAAATGAATCCAAATTAATGTGTTCTCCATATTTTATTATGGTTAGTATGTGAAATTATCCCCATTTTTATGGTCCTTGAGATAAAAAATATACGATCATATCATTGATATGGACTGACTTATCAAGTAAAAATATCTAATAAACTATATTTGATTTCTACCTTTAGTCCCATGTGATGGTGAAACTCATTCATTTTATGAGTTTTGTGATATTAATGATAGTATAAATGACTTGATTATTTGATAAGTTTGAAGCATATTATTAAAAAAAGGTTTTCTTCATGAGACCATAGTGGTGGTATTTTTTTGAGATACCAATGGTTGTTAATACGTATACTAATACTTTTTTCAAGGATTTATAGGTTTTACCTCTAAAAGACATACTGTAATTTTCCATTGATATGTTTCCTAGACAAACCCTATTTCTCTACCTTCCCACCACGTGTAGCCATTATATTTGAGACGGTTAATGACATGGTCAAAAGAATAATATTATAATAGAATTATTTTTTCAATTATTTCTTCTTGGGTAATATAATTTTTATTTTATAAAAGTTAAAAATGAAGGTTCTAATTATGTATTGAATATATGATATTTAATAAAATTAACAATAAATATTAATATAATTTAACTTTTTTTGGTGATTTATTTGATTAACTAATTGTATTTAGGTGGTTTCATCAGCATAATATTTACTCTAGATATCATCAATTAAGGGAAAGATATAAGGTAACACTGAATAATTCATTTTTCAGAAAATATTTCCATTGCATGTTTCTGGTCATTAATTTAAGTGTAACTAATTCATCTAAATCATTTATGAATTTTATGAATTGATTATTCCATAATTATTTTCATAACTTCTTGGTACTATTAATAGATTTTATATTGAGTTATTCAAGATCAGATAATAATCATGAAAAACATCTAGAATTTGTTTAAGATATTTTTCATGAAATAAATTTATATGAAATGTTTTTTAAATGAAACATTTGGATTTAAGTAGTCAGATTTCTAGATTATTTTATATCAAATAAAATAATCAATATTTATATTGATAACTTTAAAGATAATATGTCTTCTAGCAGTCCCATAAAAGTCTTAGAAATCAAAAGTTTTGGTGGATTAAATGTGTATTGTTGAGGTTTATTAAAGTCGTTATGAAATTATCATTTCAATTGATTGGTTTTACCTATAAATTAGTTAATATTAAATGTATGTTAAGTTATTAAAATCAATTTAATAATTAAAGATAATATTTATTTCATCTCCAGTGCATATCATGCCCAATAAAAATGGATTATATGAGGTATGTTGTGAGGATTCAATTGTAGGTTTTGTGGATTTTCTTTATGGTATAAGGAATTTTATTTTCATATAGATCAGCATATCTTAAGTGACAATAAATTAATTTCCCTTCAAATTATTTATAGTAAGATTTAATTTATTATTTTTCGAAAATTTGGAGACATTATCTCTTTTATAGTGTAATAGATCTTGTTTTTTTTAATTAATTTTGATAAATTATTTTGTAAAATTCTGAGACAAGGTGCTAAGACATTGTGAGATTCTGATTCCAAATGTTCCCAAAATAGTTGATTGAAAAAAATCATCTTTTTAATAGAATGTGTGAGTTTATTTCTATAAAAATTGGAATAACTCTTGAATGAGTGCCCAAATCAGAAATCTGAGGGCACCGTTGTGTTTATAGCAGCAACTTTATCATGGGTGAGCCAAAATATCGGTTGGTGTAGGCCTATTTTTAAAGATATTTTTTGTCTGTAATCATAAATAAATTAATTAAATAAAAATAAATAATGAAATTTAGGTGGGGTTCACACTCCCTTTTTGGGTGAAAGGAGGCATGTGTGGAGTAACTTCCCACTCCTTCTTTATGGTGATATTAATTCTTATTATTTTGATAATAATTTTAGAAATAAGGTAAAAATGAAACAGAGGTGAAATTTTAAGTTGTGATAGTTATAAGAGAGGAAATAAGGGGGTATAAAAAGAATTGTGAGTTGAGAGACAGTCATCTCCTCATGTTATAAGAAATTTAATAATATTATTATTATTGTTAACACAATTTTTATTTATAAACCTTGTTTCTAATATAATTATTTTTTATTATGTCAGATTGGATATACATTTGGGGAAAGCAGATTGTGGTATTTAGATGGTCAATTTTAGACAAAGGATCGATAATTAATCCAGACTCATGGCTTGGGTCATAGGACACCATTTGAGTGTAATGCAGCCAAGTAAAAAAAATTCATGGGGTGTTTGATTTGGACAAATGAATAGTTGATCTGATGTATTTTTTAATAGGGATCGCAATGGTGCGGTCCATATATTTAACATCATGATCGAGACATTTTCCCCCCAAATTATCATTCATGCGTTATATGGGTGAATGTGACTTTTCACCAGGTGTCCGTTTGGGGCATGTGAATTGTCTATTCCCGGAATTTTTTCAAACGGATAACAATGGTGTGATCAATTTTTGAATATGAGACCTCTCTAAGAGTCATATCAGTGGAATTATGTTTTCTTCCTTCTGAATGATGATGTTCCCCGAGTGTTCGGCATGCTTTTTCTAGACCTAGACATAGGGAGTGGCAGACATAATGGGGCACATTGTCTACTCCCACGCTGACACAGACATGTTACATGAATTGGATATCATGTGTCTCTACACATAATTTCTACCCTTCTACATTCCACATATATGAATACTACATGTATTTTGGGGCTCTTCCACACATAAAAGTGTTGGGATATCCAGACACACCATGTGCCTGATGCCAAACATCGTGTACTCCAATCAAGAGTGATTGAATCTTTTCATTTTCATAGTTTGGATGAGTATATGTTGAGTGTGTTCCCTTGTACCTTTCCTTAAGGTTTTAGTATGATGTTATGTACACATCACTGGATAGTCTTCCCCTCTATAGGACATGTCCTAGACAGAGTTATGTTATCCTTCTTTGGGATTAGAGCGGTCCACTATCACCCCTGTTATATTTTTGTGAGAATTGATGCGACCTCATAGCGGAGGGCATAATTCCCTTATCTAGTGTGTTGTATCGATTGGTTTTTTGGTATTCACTGATATGGATCCCCTATGTTATGATCTTTATCAGAAGGGTTGTTATAATTCTCTGAGATGGGTCCCCTACCTTGTGGGATAAAATATATTGGGCTGTCAGTATTCTCTAGAAAGGATCCCATCTCTGTATGTTATGATCATTGAAAATTTTATTGTTTTTTGGGTAGGGAAAAAATTATAGGAACATCTTTTCAAGAGTCTATGATGAAATCATGGCACAAGGAGTGAGTTCTCCTAGAATAAGTCTTCCTCAAGCAGAACCCTTAGGCGATGATTGGTTGTGACTTACATCATTAGATTGTAAATGTTTATGCATATATCTATATATCCTTGGTATATGTGTTATAGATGATTACTTGAATATGTATAACCATAATTTGTGTAACTATTTGTGTTATAATTCATATATTTCATTTTGTTAAACCATTGTGGTCTTGGGGTGTCCACCTGAGTATTGTTTTACTCACGTCTGCACAGGCTTTTCCCGCACGTGTCATTTCTTATGCAGATGATTGACGCTTTGAAGAACTCTTATGTGGACCAAGACTAGGTGGTTCTTAGAGAGATCATATGGATGTTATGTTATTCTATATGTTTTAATAGTTATCATACACCTACCCTTCAAATATGATTTTCTACGGATGATCTTCAAGAACTTATCTGTTCACTTTTATAGACTCTTTTTTTGGTGGGCTTGTATTCTAGTGCTATTTACATTCCATTTTCCAATTATTGTACTATGTGGATGGGATATTAGTGTATGCATTCATTTCATATTTTTTGTTTTTTACATTTTAGCATTTGTGGATTTTTGATGTGTGCATGTGTATAGGAACATAGGTAAATGCCTCACCTTTGTGGGATTTCCATACTCAATATTAGTCTCGCACCCCTGGCCTATTAGAGTAATTCTTGGGAACCTCGAGGATTGGTCATTACATAGTGGTATGAGATATTTTTGGCTCTACTTAAGGATCGCGAGTCTGTGAGGTTGGTTTGGGGCAACATTGTTTAGTGTTTTGAGTTCGTCTTTTAGGCCAGGGACTCCAGTATTGGCGCGTCGGCTGATGTATCCATAAACCAGGACTCTAGACACCTAATTTTTGATTAGGTACATAAAAACACTTATTTCATGGGATTAATAGTACATGTATCTTATAATAATGGGTTGTTTTTTCCATTTCCTTCTTGATTCATCTCTCCAGATACACTCAATTAAACATGGTCTATCTTGTTTTATTTCGATATGCCTCCACGAAGACCTCCATATAGAAATCCATTATGTGATCAAGGGGATTATCCACCTAGTGACGAGGCATCCTTACATGGTGGTGTGCCATAGGTGGAACCTCCTGGTGGTTTTCCTACTGTAGCACCACCAGCCAAGTAATAGTTACTTTGAATGCTACCAGTTGAGTATGAACGCAGGCGGAGTGCATTGCCTGAGGCCCAGAGGCAGTGACATCCCAGGTTTCAGGGTGAGAGAGACCCCCCAGGTATCTAAGGATTGGTTATATGTAGTAACACATGTGTTCCACGTTGTGAGGACTCCTTCAACCCAGCTGGTGGTCATAATTGTGAGTCTTCATTAGGGATCAGTTGTGTAATAGTGGAGCTTAGTGACATAGACACGTTATGTGGAAACTCTCCCATAGAAAGACTTTGAACATCTATTTATGGATGAGTTATTTCCAGCTACATTGATATAAGTGTGCATCTTGGAGCTCCTACATCTACAATGGGGAATTCATACTATGGTGGAGTCCTTGATGAGGTTTACTAACATTTATCTCTACAACACGGATATGGTGTGAGACCCATTCTTTAGGGTATGGACATTTGAGAAAATAATATGTCAGGAGATAGTGGACATGGTAGCGAAAGTGGATGAGAATTAGGTAGAGTAGTATGAGGTGGGTGTAGGTTTGATGTGTTTCTACCACCACCCCATGTTTGTCCGCATAAGGCTCATGGGGATAGTGGACATGGACGAGGAAAGCTTCAAGAGATCAAGGATTATGAACCCGGTGCTCCAGGGATGATTAGAGGTATGATCTACTTCTTTTCCACCCAAGATACAATTTTGATAGACACATGTTCTAGACATTATTTTCTTTCCATGAACCTTATTCAGGGATCAGAGGTCCGGGTTAAACCATTAAATCGAACCTTACTTTTAGATACTCTAATAGGAGTGTATTTGATGACCACACTCTAGTGCTGACAGTTTGATCAAACTCTTAGAGGTGATATTTTTGGTTTGGATATATTTTTAGTGGTGTCAATTCCTTACAAATTCATTCTCGATATGGACTGGTTATCTATATTCCATACATAGATTGACTGTTTTAGGAAAATAGTGCGGTGTGTCCATAGAGATGGAACTAGGTTTCCTTTTCTCAATGAAAAGGCAAACCATGCAACACCAGATGAAAACAATCATATGAAGTTTCATCTGATTACACATTGACTGGATAGAATAATCTTTACTATAGTAGATGTTATGGGTCCTCTATTTCCTCCAGTTATAGAGGAGTTTCACAAGATCCTGTGAAGGTTGAGATAGAGATATTACATAATTTTCCTCTAGAACTATGAATTTGAGATTTTATATATTCTTGGGAGGGGGAACATTTTGAAGATTATTTCAACATAATACCATGTTTGAAGATACAAAATGAGGAATTAGAGTAGTTATCCTCATTATAGATATCTTTTATGGATGGAGTAGGAGCATCTTACTTCAAATCGTTGGTTGTCACCCCACCACTCTTATAATGAGCCAAGTATGAACAACTCATAGAAACTGATTGTGAGACCTTAAAGGATTAGATTCCCACAAGGAATTCCAATGCTGGATATTCAAAAGGTGGGGAGCACATTATAATTTTCTTAGGACACATAGTAGTAATGGTGGTGTTATGGGAGGAGGTCTTGATAGAGTTCCATACATCCAATTTTACAGTACATCAAGGTGGGGTGAATAGGTACCAGGACCATTGACATTAGTTCTGGGGTCTGGTAATAAAGAAGGTAGTTGCATATATTGTCCCTTGATGCCCCACTTTTTAGTAAGTAGAGGCCTATAACCACGTTCTATTAGCTTTGACTCAACACCTCAAGGTTCCAAAATTGAAGTGGGATGGGATGTCGATGGCTTTTATGATGGGATTACCACATACATCATGGGGAGATGATACCATCTGAGTGATCATTTACCCATTCACCAGGTTATCCCACATCATATAATTTCAGGATGAGATTCCAGTAGAGAACATAAGACACCTCTACATGTAAGAGATAGTTCACCTCCATGGAGTTCCTTCAATTATAGTGTCAGACCGGGATGCTCACATTACATCCTAGTTGTTTATGGAATTGTGGGACGCGTTTGGGACTCAGCTATAATAGATAATAGTGTTTCATCCATAGATGTATAGTGAGACTGAGTGGACCATTCTGGTTCTATAGGGCATACCAATTCCTTTCATGTTAAATTTTTTCCCAAAGATGGGAGGATTCTTCATGGGCAATCAATTCATTGAGTGTTCATTTAGTAGAGTCACAGGAATCTCTATGAGAGCACATGGGAGTAGGAGGTTCAGATTCATTCTCAATACCCCCGTCTATATGGGTAGCCCGTGGTTTGGAATTTGGGGATGTAAATCCCAAAGGTGATTTGAAATTAATGTCTCTAATTTTCCCATACTTTTTTGAAATTATTTTTTTAATTTCCAAGACTAGGCACTGAGACAGAATGCGATTCCGAGGCCCAATGTACCCAGAACAGTTCGATGAAAAATGTAATGTTTTTAGTATCACGCGCATGCAGTTTTCATGAAAAAATAAAATTACTCATAAATAGGTGCACATATCAAAAAACGGTGGGTAGCATTCTGTTCATAGTAGTGGAATTACCTTGGGTGAGCTCGAACATTGGCCGGCGCAGGCCTGTTGAGAAAGATTGTTTTTGGATGTAACGAAAAATAAAATAATTAAAAAATAATTATTTTATTTTAAAATAATAATAACTCATGAATGGGGACACATATTGTAAATAATAGACCACCACTAAATTCATAATTCTTTGTTTTCTCTTGGAACGACCTAAAGTTGGTCAGAGTGGGATGTTTGGATGAAGCAGCTATTGGCGGGGACGTTTAGTTAAAATAAATAATTTATTTATTTATTTTAAATTAAATGATGTATACCTCTTTCCACCATAAATAATCTATTTTGAAAAATCATTATGGTTATCCGCATAACCCTAGGATCATTGAGATGATCCTCCAACCCTTCTCCATTGGTGGGTGGAGACTGAACGATGAATAAAGCTCAGATCAAGGTGAATCAATAGGTAGTGGGAAAAACAATTCATCATCATCACTATCGGATGTGTTATTCAACAATGATCGATCCAAATTAATGTAGGATGTTTGTTATGGGGATTTATACATGTTTTATTTAACTAAAACGAATGCCGATTAATCCCCTAACAAATTAATTCAGGGATCGATTATTTTATTCAGGTAATTAATTTTTCTTCATTTGGTGTTGGAATTGATATTTCTATAATATACTTCTTTCTCTTCATTCTTCATCCTATCACAATGAATCCAGACCAACACAAACATTGGTTGAGGTCTGTTCCTCAATATTACGTTTCATGCCTTTCTATCTCAGTACTATATGTGTTTATCATCTGTAATTTTTTGGTCAGTTCTTTGATGATATTCGAGATTACCAATCATTTTGAATTCATTTTTTGGAATAGGTATCATGTTTATGAGTTCAGTATTGGGATTAAATGATTCGTCGAGGTTTGACAATAGTAGTGGGAAACTAATAATTGGTTGTGCAATAGTGGATCAAAGGCGGTTTGAGGTTCATAGGACTGTGTTTTTATGTGTGTGGTGCATCATGATAAGTGTGATAAAGGATAATAACGATATATTAAAATAAAATAAATTTTCAATGAGACACTTTAGGTTGGGAGCACACTCACTTGTCGCGTGAAAGGATGCGCGTGTAGAGTAACATCCCAATCCTTCCTTGTGGGGATATTAATTATTATTATGATAATAATTTTAGAAATAAGGGAAATAAAAACAAAGGTGAAATCATGTGATGTGTAAGGAATGAGAGGGGAAATAAGGGGGCTTAAAAACAATTGTGATTGGAGAGTGAGTCTTCCCCTCATGTTATAGGAAATTTAATAATAATATTGTTATTTTTAATATTATTATTATTCTTAAAACTTGTTTCTAATGTAATTCCTTCATATGACGTAATATTAGAGATCCATCAGTGGCAATATGAATGTGGTATTGAGATGAACAATTGAATACCAGTAATTGATATTTAATTTGGACTTATGGCTCGGGCCCAGGAGACGTCATTGAAGCATAATGCAGCGAAATATGACTTGTTCATTAGATGTTCTATTAGAACAAATGAATAGTAAATCTTGTAAATTTTTCTGTGAGGATCGCAATGTTTTGATCCGTATAATTTATATCTTGATTAAGATGTGGGCCCCATTAATTTTTTTTCATGTGTTATATGGTGAAATGTGACTTTTTCTCTGGGTGTCCATTTTGGGAATGTGAATAGTCTATTTCAAGTGTTTTTTGTAAGTAAAATTAAGGTGTGATCCGTTTGGAAATATGGGACATTTTGAAGAGTTATATTAGAGGAATTAATTTGTTCCCCTTTGGGTCGATGTCGATCCCCATGTTTTGATCGTGATTTTTCCATACCTTGACATAGGGAGTGCCAAACTTAATGAGGCACATTGTGCACTCCCACGCTGACACAGATAGGCTAAAGGGATATGATATTATGTGTCTCTACACTCCATGTGTATCCTTCAACATTCCATATATATGAAGACTACATGTCATGTACGTATCTTCTACATGGGCAATACTTTGGATAAATGGACATGTTGTGTGCCCCAGGACATGTCATGTACTCCCCTCAAGAGCACTTGAGGCTCTACATTTTCATAGTTTAGACTAGTATAGGTTGAGTGTGTTCTATTGGCCCTTTCCTTGAGTGTTTGGTATGGTATTATGTCCCCATAATTGAATAGTATACCCTCTAGGGGTTGAGTCCCGAATAGTGTTACGATATCTCTCTTTGGGACTTGTGTAGTCCTCTATCACCCTTGTGGGATTTTTTTCCAAGTTGACATGGCCATTTAGCACACAATAGTCCTCCATCTAGTGGGCTATGTCAATAGGTTTGTTGGTATTCTCTAATAAAGATCCCCTACATTACGATCTACATCAATAGGGTTGTTAGTATTCACTAAGAAGGATCCCCTACATTGCGTTATATTACATATTTGGTTTTTTTATTCCTTGTGAAGGATCCCCACTCTGCATGTTATGATCTTTAACCAGTGTATTTCTCTTTGGGTGGGGCACAAATTAGAGGGACCTTCTATCAAGAGTCTTTGATGATATCATGGCTTGAGGGGTGAGTTATCTTGGAACAAGAATGCATTAAAAATAACCCTATGGAGGTGATTGGTTATGACATATACCGATACTTTGTGGCTAGATAAAAATTTATCTGGATATCCTTGTTATTTGTTTTAAATATTTATACCTATCTAGATATGTGTTTACTTCATGTGATTATTTGTGATACACTTCATATATTTCTTTTCTGTATTCTTATGCGGTTTTTGGGTGTCTAACTTATAATAGTTTTACACACCCCTGCACGAGATTTGTCTGCATCTGTCTTGTCTTTTGTTGAGGATCAATGATTTGATGGACTCCTAGATGGACCGGGACTAGGTGGTTCTTAGAGAGACCAGACAGTTATGGTTTTCTCCTACGTCATCTGACAGATGTCCTATACCTAACCCTCATGGAGATTTTTCAATGGATGATTTTCAATAACTTGTGTGTTCATTAATAGAGACTCTTTTTTTGGTGGGATTATATATTTTCCCTATTTATGTTCATGTTTCCTACTATCGTACTCCATAGTTGGGATTTTAGTGTATTCATGCATTTCATACCTGGTATTTTTTGTACATTCAAGAATTTTGGGATTGTAGATGTGTGTGTGTACAATTACTTAGAAAAATGCCTCCCATTTATGGGATATGCCTACTCAGGGCTAGTCTCCACCCCCTACCCTATTAGAGGTGGGCTTGGGGAAGTCACATAATGGGCCCCTCTGAGAAAGGTCATGAAATACCAAAATTAAAAGGATTCTTAGGTTCTGATAAAATATGTTAATCCTAGTGGAAGAAAAAAAACTAAAAAATAGGATTTATTTTCATGAATACCAAAAACTTTGTAAATTGTTAAATGAATAATATACTTGTGGAACATAAAAAATAAAACTTTAGAAACCATCTCCATTATTTGACCTGGATGAAGATTATGCGATAAGTAGTCGAATGATATCTCTCCTCCATAGTGAATCCACAGGATTCACTAAATCGCTCATCATATGGGTGGGATTCTTTTTTCCATCATGAAATTCTTATAGTTGTAAACGGGGCACGTATGAATAGAGATTCGTGTTAGGTTATATTCATCAATGTCTTGTAGAATATCACATTTTCACCATCTCATGGAGATAACATGATTATATATCCTTTGTTAATACTCCTTGGGTGAACACATGTTTACTCATATATTATAACACGTGACTAAATTCTACTCAACTATTCATGAGACCATTGTAGGAATTCAACTGCATACTTACTATGTCATCATATAAAATGTTGAATGATAATAGCCAATGTGGTAGAGATTAGCACATTGGATTAAAAAATTGAGTGACATACAAAGGCAGTGGCTATAACATATCATAGACTATGATATGCTCCAATAATACACTACGATTGGTTAAAGGATAGGGCATATTATCTTATATAATGCCTTTTATTATAACCATACCTGCTTATATAATATGTCCCAAAGGAATCACATGCATGTATTCTTTAGAGCATATATCCTTCACCATCCAATTTTCTTGAATGGCTTATAGACTTTGTCTCCTTCAACCATATATAGTATCCTATAAAATAAATTGTGAAACAATATGAAAAAATATTTGTGGATATCTTCCAAAAAAACTTATGGAAAGATATCAACAACTTCACTTTGTGTCACATAATATGAAAAAATTCTGTATACCCATCCAAAATCTATTTAGACAAACTCTATATCACTTATAGAGAAAATTTTGGTGTAAAACTCAATCCCTTTTTAGTAAAATAATAAGTACATCCCCATGTGACATTTTAGTGTCAAAAATAAATATAAATCATGAAATTTATAAATTAAAATTAAGGGAGTCTACTAAAAATGCATAATTTTTACTGAAGCTATAAAGTTATCTAGTAAGATCTTCACCAAATACATGTAGCTCTATAATTGTTCCCACTAGCAGTATCATGTGTAAGCTGTAATTCTAATATAATCACTTTGTATATGGAACCGAGTGACTGTTGTAACACCCCAAGCTTCTACGGTACGCTTCTCTTTGAATAATGTGATAGCGTGTGTTGTACGCAACACCGAGTTCTAACACACCATAACCAATCAAACTAGCCGTTATGAATAGTAATACCTGATTTTTGAAATTATATATATTTTATATTTTAAAATGGACTTCATTTTTGAATTCGAAATACCGAATTTATCCTAAAGTGAAATTTTGGTACTTTTTCGGATAACATTCATATTTTGATGAATAGTGAAAATTACTAAATTTTAATTAAAAACAACTTTTTTAATCAAAATAATTAATAGTGATAAATTATGAATTTGAGTGGTTTTAAAGTATATTTAGAATATATTTTTACCATTTAATATAATTTTGGTCATTAGACATAATTTTACAATTAAACCGAACATAAACAAGTGTCAATCTTTTGATAGTTATTATCTCTTAAAAACACGATTTTTGTTTTGACAGCGGGAATTAATATTAAATTAATTTCTGCCACTTCTGTGTTTTAAATTTAGAAAAATGGATTCCATATTTGTAATCAGGATGTTCAAATTGTGTAAATATGTAACTTTTATTTTTAGACATTTTGAATAATTACTGCGGTAAATGTTTTATTTACCATGGTTAAGGGTAAATCCGGTAAATAAGGGTTAAAAAAAATATTATAATAATACTAAATTACCCTAAAACATGTCCTACCCTTATTGGTTGATACATGTTCGACCATATTCATCTTTGGGTCGATTTTGGGACCCCATGGTGCCACTTGTAGGTGATAGGGACACTTTATTTTAATTATGTTAAAATGAATACGAAAATGACACAAACATATATCTTTTAGAAAAAAAAATTTAAAATAGAGTTATATATGTTGGATTTTAGACTATAAATATTCATTAGAAAGATAAAAGGATTTCCTACATAATGAGATTTTATTTATAATTTTTAGACATTAAATAATTTTATTTATTTATGATACAATGATGATGAATTAATTACTATAATAGTAAAAAATTAAAATAATTGATATTATAAATACCCAAATAAACATAATATGAAACTTTTAATGAATTAAACTGATTTTATAGGATAATATGATATATTAGGATTGATTTAATTGACGTTTTTCGAAGAAATCAATCTGTTATGAGTTTCACAAAATTCAACTATTGAATAGTGTCAAAATTGACATAAAAGAATTCTTAAAAAATATATTATATTATTAATTGATATTAAATTCCAAAAAATCTTAGGATCTGCCAAGAGACTTATCTCATGATAGGTTAATCATTAATGTACCACTTGGGGGTCTCTTGGTTGTATATAGTAAGTTTATTAACCATATTATATAAAAATACAAAGAGACATTGTAAAAGTGAAACTAATTAACTTAGAGTTAATACTTAAAATTAAGGTTAATATAAGTACCCAAACCTGTCTAAATTCTATTGGTTGAGTTGTTTTCGACCCATCCCCACCTTAAACTTCAAAAAATCAACTTTTGATCCATTAGAAACATAATATGAATTTATTATAAACTATTATTTCTAGCTTTTCCAAAGGTGCCCCTCACCCCTCTTATAAAAGGGCACTCCTCCTTCTCATTTCTTCACACCTTCAAAGCCTTTTGATTTGGCCAAACTCTGCCACAATACTCTCCCAACTTCCCTCACTACAACCTATAGGCCTTAGTTTGATTATAAAACCAACCTAAGGAGCCCTTTTGATCAAATCAAAAGGAAGAACCCAAAGAAGAGGTAATGTTTTCACCACCCCTTTTCAAGTTCCTTTCTTCTTCCACTTATTCTTTCTTTGTTATTACCATTCTAAAATAATAACTGCAGTATCTTATATATACTGTGATTTTATTATAAATATGGTACAACCGTATTCAGTATTCTATCCACCCTTTGAATAACATGTCACCATACGTGCGTACGTACGACTTACCGTCTCCACATCGTGGTGTAATTGTTATTCAATATATTATTATTTTGATGGGTATAATAATGATATGTAACTCATGTAAATAATAAATAAAACATGTTAATTATTCTGTATATATGATATAAAAACCATTTATATATTATTTTAATATCAAAATATTGATATTGTCGCTCGTGCGTACGTACGGACTACCGTCTCCACGAACGCGATGAGATTCATTCTCCATCGTATCCATTAAAGTATAATTATCATTTGATGATTTAAAAATGATGTTTAAGGACTTGATATCATTCTGGATATGAATTATATACAACCTATCCATTACAAACATGGATTACATATCAAAACATATAAAAGAAAACAAGTAAGTTAACACCCGAAACAACGATAATACTAAGATATTATTATCAAATCAATATTAAAAGATCATATATGATATCATATTAATATATATGATTCTTGTATAATTTAATAACAATTATTTCACCATTATACAGGAGGTTAACCTACCCCAACCAAGGAAATGTACAAGGTAAGGGTTATTTCACAATCTCTTCATTATCCGAGGTTGTTTATATGTAATAATCTACTGGGATCTCTTTTTCATCCACATCCATGTTTTCATAAAAATGTATTTCAAAATATTTTTATTATTTACAAGAATATGGGTTAATGTCATTTATACCCTTTTTTGACTTTATATAAGAGTTTTATAAAGGAATCTTTCCGTCGTTTTCAAAAGAAGGTCCTTTTTAACCTTTTCGACAGAATTTAGGTAAGAATGTTTTTTTAACTTATACGGCGGGTGCGGCTATTTTCCGCCGTTATAAAATCTTCAATGCTTTCCTTACAAGATTATAAGAATATTTTCAAAGAAAATGTTTTATTTTATATGGCTCTTAAATGATTTCAAATAAAGAAAGAGATATTTCTCTAAAAAGAGTTTTGATTTCATCTTTGTCAACATCCTTTGATGGATTTTACGCTTATTTGAAGTTGATTTATTATGATACAGGAATTCTATATTGTATTGAAGGTTTTGTGATATGTTTGACTGTGGATGTGCTATTTTTATACCATTCATAGTTTATGGTGAAATTATTGACATTTCGTATGCTAGTTTTAATATGAATGTTTATTTTATGTTTAAACCTTTTCATATGGGGATGCATTGGACTTAATATGTGACGGGTGGAGCCCGCTATAGCTCCTCGATGCATCGGTAGGTCTCATGATACAAACTAGTGTCTTGGAACAAGGCCTTGACAAATTCTTATTTGTAGTCCTGGCACGAGGCCTTGGCTATGTGGTTATGATAGTCTGGCATTATGCATTCCATCATTATGAAAGTGGTTATTGATTTTGCATGTCATTATTCGATTAGTAGAATATCCATGTGAATAAGTAAATGGAATTATTTCATTTTATTTATGCCATACTATGTTAAAAGTTCAAGATTGAAAGGCTTTTGTTTTAGTAATGCATTGCCTTAAATGTTTATGCTTATTATGAAAGTTTACGCTAAATTGTTATCCTTACTGGGCATTTGAGCTCACCCCTTTTCTATGTTTTATTTTTCCCAGGAAGTGAAGAAGTAAATTATGAATGACCTTCAGGGATATTATGTGGGGATATGAGTGTGGATTATGGAGACAATATGTTGTTGTTGTAGTTTTTCATTTTATGATGTAATGTAAGACTTATGAATATATCTAGTGTTTCCAAGGCTACTAAACCAATTGGTCTTTCGATATTTGATCTTTCTTGTGATCATGACAATATTATGTAATAATGCACCGACTCTGGGTATCTAGGGTCAGGGCATTACAGTTTGTATCAGAGGAAGTTTAGTACAAACCTTGGAAGCTAGATTTAAATAAACTCTGATTAGAGCACGTAGACCTAAGATGGACTTTGAGGATTAGTATAGAAGAACTTCCTAGAATTTTGGTATTATAGAGATTTTGTGAGTTTTCTGAGCAATACATCCCTGTCTAGATACGAGCAGGTAGAGGCGGCTCTGGCACAGATGTACCTAAGGGTAAAACCCAAAAACACCGCTTTGAGCTAGACTCGAATGGGAACTGGTGCACGACAACGGGCCTTGCTGCACTCTTGGTTACGACACTCCCGGGGGATATGCATAGGATAACTCTCATTTTCTTTACAAATCATTTTGAAGGGATTATGAGTATATAATTCCTCAAAGAAAACATTCTTATGATTATGGATTATATCCATAAATAGTTCAATTTATGTTAAGTGTTTTATAAGTATGGGATTATGTATTTTGATTCATCAACTGATCTAGTTTATGCCATTGTTTAGAAATGGCGCCTAGTGGAAGAAAAGGAAACTGTATCAATGCACGCACTCCATGTAGGGATTTCCCTCCTTCTTAAGATAATTATAGTGGAGCTGGTGATGCAACTGGTGCCGATCAGCTAATCACCATACTGGGACAACTCACTCAGGTTATGAATAATAACCTTACCCGTATGGAGCACCCTGATCCACAGCGTGGAGGATCAATGTTAGATCGATTCATGAGGCAACAACCAACAACGTTCAATGGGAGTACAAATCCCTTAGTATCTGAGCAATGGATATTTTCCCTAGAGAAAATATTTCAGACTTTGGGGAGTAGTGAAAAGGAAAAAGTTATCATGGCAGTTTACCGCCTCACTGGAGATGCTGATCAATGGTGGTTATTGATTCAAAATACGAAGGAAGATGATGAAGTATCAAATATGGAATGGAGGGAGGTCAAAGATCTGCTTTTAGAAAAATACTTTCCTCGCGACCATCGTGTAGATATGGAAAGGCAATTTCTAAGTCTGAGACAGAAGGAGGATGAGAATGTCACAAAG
This sequence comes from Viscum album, assembly GCA_963277665.1. Classification (NCBI taxonomy): domain Eukaryota; kingdom Viridiplantae; phylum Streptophyta; class Magnoliopsida; order Santalales; family Viscaceae; genus Viscum; species Viscum album. The sequence continues at coordinate 2,034,013,482 of OY728146.1, read as the reverse complement.
TATGAGGCTAACTTTACAAGGTTAGCAAGGTATGCTGGTGATTATATACGTAACCCAAGAAGTAAGATTGATCGTTTCTTTGATGGGTTAAAACCATTTCTCTTGTCGAGCATTAGTCTCACAACCCTTTTCATCGTACGAAGACATTGTCTCATGTGCTATCAAGACCGAAAAGGAATTCTCTAAGTCTTATGACTTTAAAGCAAAGCAAGAGAAGAAGAGGACTGCTGATCAATCTAGGAATGGAAATAAGGGGAAGAAAGGAAAGGTTGAATATCCATCCTATGGTAAATGTGGGAAGAAACACCCTGGTACTTGCTTGAAGGGAATGGGAGTCTGTTACATGTGTGGTGAAAAAGGCCACCAAGCTCATGATTGCAAGGGGAAGAAGGAAGCTACCAACGTTCAGTGCTACAATTGCAGGGAGATGGGGCATTATGAAAATGAATGTCCTAAGCGTCAGGAGAACTTACCTCAGAAAAGGCCAAGGGATCAAGGCCAGGCTTATGTTATCACTACTGCTGAGGTAGAAGCTCCGAAAGACGTGGTGGAAGGTAATTTAATGGTTTCCTCAAGTTTAGCAAATGCATTATTTGATTCTGGATCATCGCATTGTTTCATATCTTCCCAGTTTTCTAAGAAAATTAGATATTTCCAATTTGATTTAATAAGGGTGTCGTCAGTTAAAACTCCTAAGGGAAGTATCATTGCAACAAAGTTTTGTGAATAATTCCCCATTAGAGCACATAAATGTTCATTATCTACTGATCTCATCATCATACCTATTATTGAGTTTGACATAATCCTTGGTATGGACTGGCTTTCGGACTATGATGCGAAGATTTATTGTAAGAAGAAAGAGGTTACGATTCTTGATAATAATGATAAGGAACACCTTATCTTTAGAGCAGAATCGTCACCACCTTATTCTTATTTAGATCCACCCTCAATAGCTCAACTAAATTCAATTATTGGGGAGGAAGAGAATGAAATAACTGTGGGTGAGGAAAGGAATGTTCAAATAGAGGATGCACCTATTGTGAAAGAATTTGTAGATTTATTTTCGGAAGATTTACCTGGACATCCTCCAGAACGAGAAGTTGAGTTTTCCAATGATTTAATTCCTGGATCAAGGCCTATATCGAAGACCCCTTATAGAATGGCCACTGTAGAGTTAGTCGAACTAAAGAAACAACTAGAGGAGTTAAGTAATAATGGATTTATTCGCCCCAGTGTTTCTCCATGGGGAGCCCCGGTTCTTTTTGTTAAAAAGAAATATGGATCTATGAGGTTATGTATAGACTACAGGGAGATCAATGCTATAATGATAAAGAACAAGTATCCCCTACCTCGTATTGATGACTTATTTGACCAATTGCATGGAGCTCAATACTTTTCAAAGATTGACCTTCGATCTGGATACCATCAGTTGTGTGTGAAGAAGGAAGACATTCCGAAGACAGCATTTCGAACCAGGTATGGGCATTATGAGTTTACTGTAATGCCTTTTGGATTGACTAATGCACCCTCTGTATTCATGGATCTGATGAATAGAGTTTTTAAGGAGTATCTCGATGAATTTTTGGTGGTATTTATTGATGATATCTTGGTATACTCCAAAACCTACGAAGATCATGAAAATCACTTGCTCATTATCTTGAAGACTCTGAGGAGGCATGAATTATATGGAAAGTTTAGCAAGTGTGAATTCTGGCTCCATGAGATTTCTTTTCTTGGCCATATTGTCTCTAAAGATGGAATCTCTGTTGATCCTTCTAAGACCAAGGTGATCCAAGAATGTTCAGCACCTACGAGTATAACTGAGGTACGTAGTTTTATTGGTTTGGCAGGTTAATATCGACGTTTCGTCCAGAATTTTGCCCGATTGGCTAACCCATTAATGAAGCTCACATGTAAAGGGGTTAAATTTGTTTGGACAAAAGAGTGTGAAGAATGTTTCGAAGAAATGAAGATAAGATTAGTCAATGCTCCTATATTTACTCTACCATCAGGGAATGATGGGTTCGTTATTTATAGTGATGCATCAAAGAAAGGACTTGGTTGTGTCCTTATGCATAATGATAGAGTTATTGCTTATGCATCACGACAGTTGAAAATTCATGAACAAAACTATCCTACTCATGATCTCGAGTTAGCAGTTGTGATCTTTGCTTTGAAGATATGGAGGCACAACCTCTATGGTGAAAAATGTGAGATTTATACTGATCAAAAGAGTTTGAAGTATATTTTCTCACAAAAAGAACTCAACATGAGGCAAAGGAGATGGCTTTAATTACTCAAGGATTATGATTGCACGATACACTACCACCCGGGAAAATCAAACAAGGTGGAAGATGCTTTGAGTAGAAAAGACTATGGAGTTTTGAACAATATGAGAATTGAAAGGGATCCAATTTTCATGGATCTAGTGAAGATGGACATGGGAATAACCAGGGAAGGCGAAACATCAATTCTTTTTCAAATGGTTTCCAATCCATCTTTACTAGCAAGGATTAAGAGTACTCAGACTGATGATGAAGAATTTCAGAAGAAGATTAAAGCTGTGAATGATGGGAGATTGAGAGACATTGTGTATGAAGATGGAATTTTGAAATTTGGGAAGAGACTTTGTGTTCCTGATATACCTGATCTAAAAAGGGAATTGCTGGAAGATTCTCATAGTTCCAATTTCTCTATACACCCTGGGAGCACCATAATGTATAGAGATTTGAAGGAAAATTTTTGGTGGGACAACATGAAGAGGGAGATTGCTGATTTTGTGTCAAGATGTATGGTTTGTCAACAAGTGAAAGCTGGAAGGCAACAGCCTGGAGGATTCATGCAACCTCTTCCCATACTGGAGTGGAAATTGGACAATATTACGATGTACTTTGTCATGGGGCTACCAAAGAATCCTAGAAGGAACGATGCAATATGGGTTATTCTTTATCATCTTACCAAGTCAGCACATTTTCTTGCTATAAGAGAAGATCTACCCCTGGAACGTCTAGAAAGACTAAATATTAATGAAGTTGTGAGACTTCATGGAGTACCCATATCGATTGTTTCTGATCGTGATCCCCGTTTTACTTCAAGATTTTGGAAAAGTATTCAGAAATCCCTGGATACTGAACTTATTTTGAGCACTGATTACCACCCTTAGACAGATGGACAATCAGAACAGACTATTCAGACCTTAGAAGACATGTTGAGATCTTGCTCACTTGACTTTCAGGGTATGTGGGATCAATATTTACCTCTGGTAGAATATTCCTATAACAATAGCTTCCATTCGAGTATTCAGATGGCACCATATGATGCGTTATACGGAAAGAGATTTCGTACACCAACCTGTTGGGATGACGTCGGTGAAAGAAAACTTGTAGGCCCAGAACTGGTGGAGGAAACGGTGGAAAAGGTGAAGGTAATCCAAAATCACATCAAAGCAGCTCAACGTAGGCAGAAGAGCTATGCCGATAATCGAAGGAAGGATTTGGAATTTCAAGTCGGTGATCATGTTTTCTTGAAGGTATCTCCATGGAAGGGAGTCATACGTTTTGGTAAGAAAGGTAAATTGAGTCCCAAGTACATCGGACCTTTCGAAATTCTAGAACGAATTGGGGTTGTAGCTTACCGATTGGCAATGCCGCCAAGTCTCTCCAAAGTTCACGATGTGTTCCACGTATCTCTGTTGAGGAAATACATGCCTGACCCAATGCATGTACTCACCTACGAGGAGTTAGAACTGAAACCCGATCTGTCTTATTGCGAAGAGCCCACCAAGATTCTTGATACGATAGAACAAGTGCTGAGAAACCGGACGACGCGTCTGGTAAAAGTTTTGTGGAGAAACCATAAGATGGAAGAGGCAACGTGGGAACCTGAGGAACTTATGATGAAGAATCACCTGAGTCTTTTCATGTGATAAGTATTCTAGAAATTTCGAGGACGAAATTATTTGAAGGAGGGGAGAATGTAACACACCAAGCTTCTACGGTACGCTTCTCTTTGAATAATGTGATAGCGTGTGTTGTACGCAACACCGAGTTCTAGCACACCATAACCAATCAAACTAGCTGTTATGAATAGTAATACCTACTTTTTGAAATTATATATATTTTATATTTTAAAATGGACTTCATTTTTGGAGTCGGAATATCGAATTTAGCCTAAAGTGAAATTTTGGTACTTTTCGGATAACTTTAATATTTTGATGAATAGTGAAAATTACTAAATTTTAATTAAAAACAACTTTTTTAATCAAAATAATTAATAGTGATAAATTATGAATTTGAGTGGTTTTAAAGTATATTTAGAATATATTTTTACCATTTAATATAATTTTGGTCATTAGACATAATTTTACAATTAAATCGAACATAAACAAGTGTCAATCTTTTGATAGTTATTATCTCTTAAAAACACGCTTTTTGTTTTGACAGCGGGAATTAATTTTAAATTAATTTCTTCCACTTCTGTGTTTTGAATATAGAAAAATGGATTCCATATTTGGAATCAGGATGTTCAAATTGTGTAAATAGGTAACTTTTATTTTTACACATTTTGAATAATTACTGCGGTAAATATTTTATTTACCATGGTTAAGGGTAAATCCGGTAAATAAGGGTTAACAAATAATATTATAATAATACTAAATTACAATAAAACGTGTCCTAGACTTATTGGTTGATACAGGTTCGACCATAGGCATCTTTGGGTCGATTTTGGGACCCCATGGTGCCACTTGTAGGTGATAGGGACACATTATTTTAATTATGTTAAAATGAATACGAAAATGAAACAGGCATATATCTTTTAGAAAAACAATTTTTACATAGGGTTATATATCTTTGATTTTAGACTATAAAAATTCATTATAAAGATAAAAAGAGTTCCTACATAATTATATTTTATTTATAATTTTTAGACATTAACTAATTTAATTTATTTATGACACAATGATGATTAATTAATTACTATAATAGTGAAAAATTAAAATAATTGATATTATAAATACACAAATAAATATAATATGAAAATTTTAATGAATTAAACTAATTTTATAGGATAATATGATATTATAGGATTGCTTTAATTGACATTTTTAGAAGTAATCAATCTGTTATGAGTTTCCCAAAAATCAACTATTGAATAGTGTCAAAATTGATATAAAAGAATTATTAAAACAAATATTATATTATTAATTGATATTAAATTACAAAAATTCTTAGGTTCGTCCAAGAGACTTATATCATGATAGGTTAATCATTAATGGACCACTTGGGGGTCGCTTGTATGTATATAGTAAGTTTATTAACCATATTATATAAAAATACAAAGAGACATTGTAAAAGTGAAACTAATTAACTTAGAGTTAATACTTAATGCTAAGGTTAATATAAGTACCAAAACCTTCCTAAATTCTATTGGTTGAGTTGTTTTCGACCCATCCCCGCCTTAAACTTTAAAAAATCAACTTTGGATCCATTAGAAACCGAATATTAATTTATTATAAACTAATATTTCTAGCTTTTCCAAAGGTGCCCCTCACCCCTCTTATAAAAGGGCACTCCTCCTTCTCATTTCTTCACACATTCAAAGCCTTTTGATTCGGCCAAAATCTGCCCAAATACTCTCCCAACTTCCCTCACTACAACCTAGAGGCCTTAGTTTGATCCAAAAACCAACCTAAGGAGCCATTTTGATCAAATCAAAAGGAAGAACCCGAAGAAGTGGTGATGTTTTCACCACCCCTTTTCAAGTTCCTTTCTTATTCCACTTCTTCTTTCTCTGTTAATACCATTATTAAATAATAACTCTAGTATATTATATATACTGTGATGTTATTATGAATATGGTATAACCATATTCAGTTTTCTATCCACCCTTTGAATAACATGTCACCATACGTGCATACGTACGGCTTACCGTCTCCACGTCGTGGTGTAATTGTTATTCAATATATTATTATTTGGATGGGTATAATAATGATATGTAACTCATGTAAATAATAAATAAAACATGTTAATGATTCTGTATATATTATATAACAACCATTTATATATTATTTTAATATCAAAATAATGATATTGTCGCTCGTGCATACGTACGGACTACCGTCTCCACGAACGCAATGAGATTCATTCTCCATCGTATCCATTAAAGTATAATTATCATTTTATGATTTAAAAATGATGTTTAAGGACTTGATATCATTATGGATATGAATAATATACAACCTATCCATTACAAACATGGTTTACGTAACAAAACATATAAAAGAAAACAAGTAAGTTAACACCCGAAACAACGATAATACTAAGATATTATTATCAAATCAATATTAAAAGATCATATATGATATCATATTAATATATATGATTCTTGTATAATTTAATAACAATTATTTCACCATTATACAGGAGGTTAACCTACCCCAACCAAGGAAAAGTACAAGGTAAGGGTTATTTCACAATCTCTTTGTTATCCGAGGTTGTTTATATGTAATAATCTACTGGGATCTCTTTATCATCCACATCCATGTTTTCTTAAAAATGTATTTCAAAACATTTTTATTATTTACAATAACATGGGTTAATGTCATTTATACCCTTGTTCGACATTATATAAGAGGTTTATAAAGGAATATTTCCGTCGTTTTCAAAACAAGGTCCTTTTTAACCTTTTTGACAGAATTTAGGTAAGAATGTTTTTTTAACTTATACGGCAGGTGCGGCTATTTTCCGCCGTTATAAAATCTTCAATGATTTCCTTACAAGATTATAAGAATATTTTCAAAGAAAATGTTTTATTTTATATGGCTCTTAAATGATTTCAAATATAGAAAGAGATATTTCTCTAAAAAGAGTTTTGATTTCATCTATGTCAACATCCTTTGATGGATTTTACGCTTATTTGAAGTTGATTTATTATGATACAGGAATTCTATATTGTATTGAAGGTTTTTTGATATTTTTGACTGTGGATGTGCTATTTTTATACCATTCATAGTTTATGGTGAAATTATTGACATTTCATATGCTAGTTTTAATATGAATGTTTATGTTATGTTTAAAACGTTTTCATATGGGAATGCATTGGACTTAATATGTGACGGGTGGAGCCCGCTATAGCTCCTTGATGCATCGGTAGGTCTCATGAGACAAACTAGTGTCTTGGCACAAGGCCTTGACAAAATCTTATTTGTAGTCTTGGCACGAGGCCTTGGCTATGTGGTTATGATAGTCTGGCATAATGCATTCCATCATTATGAAAGTGGTTATTGATTTTGCATGTGATTATTCGATTAGTAGAATATCCATGTGAATAAGTAAATGGAATTATTTCATTTTATTTATGCCATACTATGTTAAAAGTTCAATATTGAAATGATTTTGTTTTAGTAATGCATTGCCTTAAATGTTTATGCTTATTATGATAGTTTTCGCTATATTGTTATCCTTACTGGGCATTTGAGCTTACCCCTTTTCTATGTTTTATTTTTTCCAGTAAGTGAAGAAGTAAATTATGAATGACCTGTCAGGATATTATGTGGGGATATGAGTGTGGATTATGGAGACAATATGTTGTTGTAGTAGTTTTTCATTTTATGATGTAATGTAAGACTTATGAATATATCTAGTGTTTCCAAGGCTACTAAACCAATCGGTCTTTCGAGATTTGATCTTTCTTGTGATCATGCCAATATTATGTAATAATGCACCGACTCTGGGTATCTAGGGTCGGGGCGTTATAACTATTGGATAGAGAGAATATATATCCAATTTATAAAACATAAAAATTCTAGACTCTCTAATTATAGACTGACGTGGTTAATGAATACACCAAATGTTATTCACCTTTATTGATGAGAACAACACATGCCCACTAGTTCCAAAATGTTTTTTCATATCATTTTTTTAGTTTTTTAAAGTCATATTCATTACAACGTTTTTCTAGAAATGTTTAAAAAAAATTTAATGTTGGTTAATAAAAATTGATGTTATAAATATATTTTTTTGGAATTTTTTCATGCTGATTTTTTCATAACTCATGTGAAGATTATTTTACCATGTGCATTTAAATATTTATTTGGATCATACAATATAACATTGGTTATATCATATCCAATGCGAAATGTCAATCATACATGATTTATTATGCCAATTATAGGGAAACCAATGTAAAAAATAAGATTATTCAGGTTTTACTATGTCTTTTATATTAAATCAAATGGGAAAAACTTTTACAAATTCAATTTTTTTTAAAACGTGAAGTAGTAAATATTGTTTTACATTTTTCAAATCAGTTATAAAATAATTGAGATGAAATTTGGATTTTTTTAAAAAAATTATTAATTCCTACATCCCAACTTTATAGAAAATTAATAGTAGAAAAACATTAAAATACTAGATAATTAGTAGTAAAAAATAGTATCAGCGCAAACAATTATAATTTCAAATTTCAAATTTACAATTTATATTAAAAATAAACAAAAAAACAATAGTACATAAGATATGATTCACCCATTATATTTTTAATTTTCCTAGATAATTTATATTATAATTTATACATATATCAAAAATATTAAAATTAATAATAAATCATTTACATGTATTTTGAATAAAAATATTAAAAGATTAATGAAATGGTTTATAACAAAATCAAGTCATGTGGAACTTTGTGACATTCATAGTTGAAATTATTTCAAACATAAATCTTAGAACATAGTATCCACATTATTTTACTCCTCTATGTTCATGAAACTTTTTTGAAAATAATTTCCCAATTGAAATTAATATTTTTAGTACTACAAATAGAAATATAGTAATTGAAAGTGAAATGTCACATTTTCTATTACATATCTGATCTTTGTTCTCCTATTTTTTTTATCTCTCAAAAGTTATTCCATTACGTGTTTTAAAATAATATGCATAAAATAAATTTAAATTTCATTACAATATATATAAGTATTAAAATATTCAAACTTACAAGTTCAAAACATTCATAAAATTTTCTCACATCACCGTGGATAGAGAATATCCTATAAAGTGTGTTGTCCCTTAGAGGAAAACACCCAACATTCAATGTCTAATAATATGTAAGAAAATATAATGTGATTTTTTGTAGTTTTAAGAGTTATATAATATTTTATGATATATATGTTTCATACTCTTGAAGATAATAAAGAATCCAACATTTAATAATTGTTATCTTTTGATGTGTTTCAGAAATATAAATTGTTCTTTCTATATCATTCATTGTCCTTACTATAAGTGAAATAAATTTTGAGTCCATTAATATAAATATTATTTTTATTCCATGTTGAAGAAAAATTGTATAAAGGCTCCTAATATAATCCCAAAGTAAGTAAAAACATTCAATTATTTAAAATAATATAAACATTTATGTTAATCGACTGACATGGAATAATAATTATAGTGTTTTGATGCCCAACTCATATATAGTTATAAGATACATTATATATATATTTTAATGAATCAAAATCATCACACTCCCAAAAAATACATCATCCATTCGAATCACATAAACATAAAACAAAAAATTTGAATATGTTAATAATCTCTCAAGACTAGTATAAGTTATATCTGAAGTCACAACAGTTTTTATTTTTTATTTTCTATATAGTATGTCCTTATGTTCAAATTGTTTATATAAAATTATTGATAGATATTTAGAACTAAACATTTAAAATAAGTATTATAATGAAATAAATGATAAAATATACATATACCTTAATGGTAAGTTGTCATAAATGTCTATATGTCTAAACTAAAAAAAATGCTCGATACTTTATCCAACATTACAAACCTCATCGGTATGAGATGGTATCATTGCTGATATATCTATAATATAATGTATAGTGACCCAGTTTTTTCCTATCATTAACTATTGATGTTGAATTTAATTTCAAAAATAATTTATCATCCCATATGAAAAAATATGATTTTCGGGATCATCAATATATAACTCATAATAAATATTATGTTATAGAGGAGGATAAATAGGAGTATTATAGGTTGAATAAGATAGATCTACAGGAATAGGTACATGAGGAGGATCAAAATTCTAAAATTATCTTTGGATGTCTAAAAAATATTGTACTAAGGCTCTGATCATGTCTTATATTTTCTCCAAATATTCTATTTTTTTATTATCATGCTCCATTGAAGATGTTTAATATCTTGGAAAAATATTTTTTACTCATACACCTTCGAGGTATCCTCATACTTGCCCCAGGTGTTCGAAATTTCCCAATGTAATAGCTAAAATATCCTTCCAACCCTCATATATGAAGGAACCTTATATTTTATACTTGTCAAGATGATCCTATGTATAATTTTTAAAATTCCATAATGAATCATAATATATAAATCTTTGATTTAGCTTAAATAAATAAATAAAGTAATGAACTTTTAATCCTTTTGGGTAAAACCCTTAACTCTTCCATAATATATTGTTCATTTTTTCTCATAAAATCCTTATTCTATATTCGATGTCTCCCTAGGGGAGGATGGTCAACCTCTAATGATCCTGAAGACCCAACTATCAGTTTTTGAAATTTTTCAGCTATCATTTTTTCTTCTAATAACATATATCCTCCATGAGAGAAAGAATGAGGATATAAATCTCTATATTGGATCTCCTAAAGAGATCTCCTGATTTTCTATAAACTAATAACAATGAAATCATTAATATGGTCATTAATAAAAAATATTTAAAACGTACCATTTCACTTACCAAAAATACTTATTGTCATCAGCGTTTGGTAAATTGATTCAACGGATCATCATCTATGAATAGATATATACTTCACATGGATTTTTATTTTCTCTATTGTAACAGCCCGAGATTTTATGAAAAATATTCTTTTTAATCTTATTAATGTCTTGTGTTATACGCTACACTAAAAGGAGCTTTCACAATACACATCTCTGACCTGGCTTGAATTATATGCAATCGCAACCTTCCACGATAGCGTGTGTTGTACGCAACACCAAGTTTCGCTAAACAACGATATGCTATTAAGATATTTTTAAAACTAGCCGTTATGAATAGTAAAAAACACTTTTTAAAATTTTATAAATTTTATTTTTCAAAATGGACTTCATTTTTGGATTCGGAATACAGAAATTAGCCTAGGGTGAAATTTTGGTATTTTTATGAAAACTTTCAATTTTTGATGAATAGTGAAACCACTAAGTGGTAGGTTAAAAACTGAATTTTGCATAAACTTAATTTTACCGCTTCTGTGAATGGAATTTCGAAAATCCGACAGACATGGTTAATATCAAGGACTAAAATGTGGTTCAATGAGATGAAAATAATTTTTGGTGAATAGTAACTTTTTACTTTTTTTACCACGGTTAATAGTAAATAGGGTCACTAAGGGTAAATATGATATTACTATTACCCTAACACATGTCCTAATTCTATTGGATAAGTTTAATTCGACCAAAAACAACCTTATGAATATAATATGACCATTTAGGTCCACTTGGATTAGATTATGACATTTAATATTATTTTATTTAATCAATACTTAAAATAGTTAAAATCAAAGTTTAATAACTAAAACATTTTTAATATGGGGTTATACATAAGATAAATTCGACTATAAACATTCATTAGAAAGATAAAAATATTTCCTACATAATGATATTTTATTTATAATTTTTAGACTTTAAATAAATTAATTTATTTATGACACAATGATGATGCAGTAATTACCCTTTTAAGGAAATATTAACATAATTGATGTTATAAATGCTCAAATGAATGTAATTTGAGACTTTTTATGAATTACACTAATTTTATAGGTTACTATGATATATTAGTGTTGATTTAATCAACTTGGTTCGAACATATAATTCTGTTATGACTTTCACAAAAATCATATATCAAATAGTTTCAAAATTGACACAAAATAGTTTTTAAATCAAATATTATATTATTAATTGTTATTTTATTCCTATAATTCTAAGGTTCGGCCATATGACTTAGATAAGTATATATGTATTAATAATAAACAATTTGGGGTTCGTTTGGCATGTTATAGTAAGTGTATTAACCATATAGTGAAAGAAAACAAAAAGACACTGTAAAAGTTAAATTATTTATCTTAGAGTTAAATCTAATTGATAAGGTTAAAATAATACCCTAAACTTGTCTAAATCTTATTGGTTGATAGGATTTAGACCCATCCCCACTTTAGCTTTAAAATAAGACCCTTTGGAACCATTATAAACCGATTTTGACTTTAATATAAAATAATATTTTGAGATATTCCTAAGGTGCCCCTCTCCTCCCTTATAAAAGGGCACCTCCTCCCCCTCCTCCTCACATCAATTTGAGCACTCAAGCTCGGCCAACACCTGACAAAATCTCTTCTCCACTTCCCTAGAAACATCCTAGAGGTTCTGGTCTTCCTCAAAGACCAATTTTAGTTCCCTAAGAGGAGGTCTCAAAGAGGCGCTTCAAAGAAGAGGTAATTACCGTTACCAATTCTTTCATCTTTATTTCTTCCTCCACTTCTTCTTCTTAGGTTGTTTCATTATGAAGTAATAACATCAGTATCACTCATATACTGATATGTTATTATAAGTATGAAACAACCCTATTTCACCATCTATCCATCCTACGGAAAAAGAAATCACCGCGCGTGCGTACGTACGGAATACCGTCTCCACGCCGTGGTGTAATCGATTTTCCACCACCACCTTACATGGATGGGTATAATGGTGTAAATAATAACTATACATAGTTATTACAACATCATATTTATTCTGATATATTGTATAATCCACTCCAATTAAATTCAATATTTATGGAAATGATATCATTGCTCGTGCGTACGTACGGACTACCGTCTCCACGGCGTGATGAGATTCATTCTCCATGTTAACCATTTAAGAATGATTAAAAAGTATATATAAGAAATAATAATGAAATATATGACATTATAAATCTACTGGATTTATGCATATATGTATATGTATGTCATCTACTTACTTCCATTCAAGACAATAAGGAAAGGAAAACAGCGGTCATGCGTACGTACGGACTACCGTCTCCATGAACGGTGTTTTTCATTTCATTTATCTATCTATTATATATATATATATATACTGAATATATATGATATATAAATCATATTTTATATTCTGGAAGTAATTAAATCATGATATAATTAATAATAATGTCAAGAACAACAAGTCAAAACACCTACGATAAATGAAACGATTTTACCCAAAACGCTTCTTTAACATGGAATTTACAAAAGAATTGGTAATATAAAGTCATAAGTGAACCATATACGATATCATAACAATGAATATGATTCTGTAATAAGTTAATGACATTATTTAAATCATTATACAGGTGTTTCGGACACATACGAAGCAAATCGGACCTAAGGTAAGGGAAAAATATCACAATCTCATTTTTATCCGAGATTGTTTATTCGTAAGTATTTACTGGGGTGTATTTTATCATCCACATCCATGTTTCATAAATATGTAATATTATTTCCATCCAACTACAATTTTTTAAATCCAATTTTACCTTTCGGTGAGTTTTTAGTAAAAAAATATGAAAGGAATCTTTTGACGTTTTTCATACGAGGTGCTTTTTGACTTTTCCGACAAAAGTACGAAGAATGTTTTTTTAAACTTATACGGCATGAATGGATTTTTAAAACATTATTTCCAAGAAGATTCCTTTACATGTTTTCAAGTTTATTTTTAATCAACTTCTTTTAGTTTAAAATTGTATGACATGTTAAGAAAGGAAAAGTATTTTTGAAGTAGAAAGGATATTTTCCTCAGGAATGAAGTTCAAGTATTTTATCAAAATTATTTTCCATCTAAGAAAATAAAAGGGTTCTGTTTTTATCCCTATTATTACATGGATTTGATTATGTTGTGATGGAAACATTTTTTATGAATTCCTTTATCTTATATGAATTGTTTTATGATGTCATGTTGTTTAAGAATCCCATTTTTATTACATGGGTTATGCGATGATGTATGATTTATGATTATGTGGCACACATAAGAAAGGATTCATTATCAGATGGGTGGGACCTATATCTCCCTCCAATGCATTGGGTAAAGATTTTATATCTCATGAGATAGACATGGCTGGAATGGTAGGTTATACCGGTTCAGTGAAACAGGACTGAAACGAGGGCTACTCGATTCAGAAAGGGACTTTGTCCACTAAGATAGTCTTGGCAATGAGTCTTGACTAACAGGAAATGATTCTCTATGATTATGTGTGAATGCCACAAAGTTTCATGTTTTAAGTTATGATTATTGTGATTAAATTTCACTGCCATGATTTATCCCATGTTATGAAATTATTCTCTCTTTTGCAGGTTAAGATTTCCAAAATGTTATGTTCATATGAATACGATGTGATTGATATTTCTTTTGTTTACCCTTACTGAGCATTTGAGCTCATCCTTTTATGTTTTCTTTTCCCTAGGATATAAAGAAAGGTTTTAGGTAAAAAAAAGGGAAGATCTTTATAGGAGATGTTGAAGATATTTCCCCACGATTACAAGATTACGTTCTGAGTTTCCAAAGACACTAAACTATTACGATCCTTGTGTGTGTGTTTTTGTTATGTACTAAGTATTCCGCAAATGTAATGTAATGTCAATGTACGTCAAGTTTAGGGTCTCTACAGTTGGTATCAGAGGAAATGTTTAGTCAACCTTTGGAAACTAGGATGCGAAAACGTTAGTGAGATCCCTAGAGATATTTCTACGGTATGTCTAGGGATGTCCCTAAGGTTAAGTATACGTATAGGTTATAGTACTAGAACCACGCTAACGATCATAGAATTAAACCTAAGATGTTAGATATTGAAGGTACTCCCCCTTTATTATGTTGTTTTCCTTAGCATGATTTTTGCCTCTCACACTATTCTTTTTGGGTTTTAGACAATGGATGGAACCCGAAGGAACCGTGTTGATCAATGCAATGGACAATGCAATGATTGTCCTCCTGAAAAAACAAATGTTATGGGAGATGGAGTGCAAAATCTTATTGCTATAATTACACAAGCTATGAATCATTCTGGACTTCCAAATGAGCAAAGAAGGGAACAATATTCTATTGAGTCCTTCATGAGGCAACGCCCACCTTCTTTCAGTGGGTCTTCTGATCCACTTGTTGCTGAACAATGGATCAGTACCACTGAAAAGATATTTTCAGTTCCTCAATGTTTTGAACATGATAAAGTCATCTTAGTAGTATATCGTTTGGAAGGTGAAGCTGATCAATGGTGGAATCTTATCAAGAATACAAGGCAAAGAGATGAAATTGAGTCCATGGAATGGGACGAGTTCAAGAACTTATTTTTCAATAAGTACTTCCCTCGTATTCCTCGAACAAAGATGGAGAAGGAGTTTCTTGAACTAAAGCAAAAGGATGATGAATCTGTTGGTATATACGAAGCGAATTTTACAAGACTTGCAAGGTATGCATCTGGCATTATCATCCAACCTGAAAGTAAAGTTGATCGATTTTTCAGTGGCTTAAAACCAAGTCTTCGAAGGGCATTAGCTATAAGAGACTTTAGTAGCTATGAAGAAATTGTGCGTCGTGCTATCAAGGTAGAAATGGAAGTTGGTGTTACATATCCATCTCATGGTTTGACAAGAAACGAAAGATGGAGTTCAAGGAGAAATCTCAGAATAATGGTGAAAAGAAGATGAATGTTTCCTTATGCACAAAGTGTGGAAAGAAGCATGGTGGAGATTGTCTTAAAGGGACTAGAAAATGTTTTAAGTGTGGAAAAGAAGGTCATGGAGCAGCTGAGTGTCGAAGTAATGGAAAAAGGGTTTATAATGATATGAATAAAGCAAACACTACAGAGAGCGCACCACCAACACTTCAATGCTTCAAGTGCAAGGAAATGGGGCATTATGCTAATAAATGCCCTAATCCAAGGGTTAGTGATGATCAACATGAGAAACCACTGAAGGTAAAGGACAAAGGGAAGTCACATGCGATCACTATTGGCAATGTTGAATATGACAACGATGTGGTGGAAGGATTAAGTGTTTATGTAATGGGATTCCAAAATAATGTTGTATCATTGAGAATTGAAATATTTATTGATGTGGTATTCAAAGTGATTGAGATATTTTTTTTGGAAATAAGATGATATGCGCATAATGAAGGGAAAACTAGAAAATGAAATGTTTAATAGTATTCATGAGATCATGATTGATATTAGGACTAAGTGATATCATGGTTTGAGTATATAGAATTTTGAGGATTTTTGTATGTGGAAAGTGTTAACGTTTAACTGCATTCATGTTTTCAATAAGGTTCAATGTGTATTCAAGAGAATACATGATTAAGGCCTTTGAATGTTTAGAATGTGACCAACAAGAGATATCTTATGATATATGGGGATCAACGATGGTATTAAATCTCTGGAAATCGTTTTCACTATGTTATGAGAGTGGACTGCAGTATTAGGGATAAGCCTAAAGATTGAAATGAATTATGTAGGACATAACTTAGTATTGTTTAAGGATAGAAGTTTTTTCGATATTATTGATGGGATGTTATAGTTTTAGAAAAAGGACAACCTGCAGGACGGGCGACAGCCCATCGCGTCGGACAAGGCCGTGGGAATCGAACCCACAACCGAAGTGTGACTGGCCTTTATCGCCTACCACTGGCCTACAGGATGTCCCTGTTTAGTAGAAACTAGTTTTATTATATTAAGAAGTATGATATATGAAGTATAAGTCCATTTTAGGAACCATATGTGATTAATCTCACTATAGATCGACTTATGTATATAATTTTTTGCTAACCTTTTGTTTGAGACAGATGGAATGACCCGTCATTCTATCACATGATCTGCTAACACTTCACGAATAACAAATTCAACTTCATTTATTTAAGAGATGAAGTGGAAATTGTTCAAGGAATGAACAATAGTGAGATTGTACCAAAATAAAGAAAGTATTTATTCTAATTCAAATTTTCAACTTTAGGGAAATGATCTTGAAAACCAAAAATGTTGTCCTAGTGATCTTATACCTGATGAATCAGATGGTACCTTAGATCGTCACAAATTTATGGATTTGTGATTGCAGGATTTTCCATAGCCATGTTCTCTACCACTCTCCATCAGAACATGATGGTTAGATTTCTCTTCCATATCCATATTTTCACCTATGTGGAAACCCAGTGATTAGTTTATTTGGGTAATCGTTACATTTCATACTTTAGTTTTTAAAGCCAAGTTTTGGTATTCCTTTTTACGATGTGGGTTTTTATTAAAGAAACTTTCGAATAGTAAACCATTTATAACCCAGACGGATTTTGAGGGTGAAATTCATTTTAAAGGGGGTAGAATGTAACAGCCCGAGATTTTATGAAAAATATTCTTTTTAATTTTATTAATGTCTTGTGTTATACGCTACACCAAAAGGAGCTTTCACAATACACATCTCTGACCTGGCTTGAATTATATGCAATCGCAACCTTCCACGATAGCGTGTGTTGTACGCAACACCAAGTTTCGCTAAACAACGATATGCTATTAAGATATTATTAAAACTAGCCGTCATGAATAGTAAAAACCACTTTTTAAAATTTTATAAATTTTATTTTTCAAAATGGACTTCATTTTTGGATTCGGAATACCGAAATTAGCCTAGGGTGAAATTTAGGTATTTTTCTGAAAACATTCAATTTTTGATGAATAGTGAAACCACTAAGTGGTAGGTTAAAAACTGAATTTTGCATAAAACTTAATTTTACCGCTTCTGTGAATGGAATTTCAAAAATCCGACAGACACGGTTAATATCAAGGACTAAAATGTGGTTCAATGAGATGAAAATAATTTTTGGGGAATAGTAACTTTTTACTTTTTTTTACCACGGTTAATAGTAAATAGGGTAACTAAGGGTAAATATGATATTACTATTACCCTAACACATGTCCTAATTCTATTGGATAAGTGTAATTCGACCAAAAACAACCTTATGAATATAATATGACCATTTTGGTCCACTTGGATTAGATTATGACATTTAATATTATTTTATTTAATGAATAGTTAAAATAGTTAAAATCAATGTTTAATAACTCAAACATTTTTAATATGGGGTTATACATAGGATAAAATCGACTATAAATATTAATTAGAAAGATAAAAAGATTTCCCACATAATGATATTTTATTTATAATTTTTAGACTTTAAATAAATTAATTTATTTATGACACAACGATGATGCAGTAATTACCCTTTTAAAGAAATATTAACATAATTGATGTTATAAATGCTCAAATGAATGTAATTTGAGACTTTTTATGAATTAAACTAATTTTATAGGTTACTATGATATATTAGTGTTGATTTAATCAACTTGGTTCGAACATATAATTCTGTTATGACTTTCAAAAAAATCATATATCAAATAGTGTCAAAATTGACACAAAATAGTTTTTAAATCAAATATTATATTATTAATTGTTATTTTATTCCTAAAAATCTAAGGTTCGGCCAAATGAATTAGATAAGGATATATTTATTAATAATAAACAATTTGGGGTTCGTTTGGCATGTTATAGTAAGTGTATTAACCATATAGTGAAAGAAAAAAAAGACACGGTAAAAGTTAAATTATTTATCTTAGAGTTAAATCTAATTGATAAGGTTAAAATAATACCCTAAACTTGTCTAAATCTTATTGGTTGATAGGATTTCGACCCATCCCCACTTTATCTTCGAAATAAGACCCTTTGGAACCATCATAAACCGATTTTTACTTTAATATAAAATAATATTTTGAGATATTCCTAAGGTGCCCCTCTCCTCCCTTATAAAAGGGCACCTCCTCCCCCTCCTCACACCAATTTGAGCACTCAATATCGGCCAACCCCTGACAAAATCTCTTCTCCACTTCCCTAGAAACATCCTAGAGGTTCTGGTCTTCCTCAAAGACCAATTTTAGTGCCCTAAGAGGAGGTCTCAAAGAGGCGCTTCAAAGAAGAGGTAATTACCGTTACCAATTCTTTCATCTTTATTTCTTCTTCCACTTCTTCTTATTAGGTTGTTTCATTATGAAGTAATAACATCAGTATCACTCATATACGGATATGTTATTATAAGTATTAAACAACCCTATTTCACCATCTATCCATCCTACGGAAAAAGAAATCACCACACGTGCGTACGTACGGAATACCGTCTCCACGCCGTGGTGTAATCTATTTTCCACCACCACCTTACATGGATGGGTATAATGGTGTAAAGAATAACTATACATAGTTATTACAACATCATATTGATTTTTATATATTGTATAATCCACTCCAATTCAATTCAATATTTATGGAAATGATATCATCGCTCGTGCGTACGTACGGACTACCGTCTCCACGATGTGATGAGATTCATTCTCCATGTTAACCATTTAAGAATGATTAAGAAGTATATATAAGAAATAATAATGAAATATATGACATTATAAATCTACTGGATTTATGCATATATGTTTATGTATGTCATCTACTTACTTCCATTCAAGACAATAAGGAAAGAAAAACAGCGTTCATGCGTACGTACGGACTACCGTCTCCATGAACGGTGTTTTTCATTTCATTTATCTATCTATTATATATATATATATACTGAATATATATGATATATAAATCATATTTTATATTCTGGAAGTAAGTAAATCATGATATAAGTAATAATAATGTCAAGAACAAAAAGTCAAAACACCTACGATAAATGAAACGATTTTACCCAAAACGCTTCTTTAACATGGAATTTACAAAAGAATGGGTAATATAAAGTCATAAGTGAACCATATATGATATCATAACAATGAATATGATTCTGTAATAAGTCAATGACATTATTTAAATCATTATTCATGAGGTTCGGACACATACGAAGCAAATCGGACCTAAGGTAAGGGAAAAATATCACAATCTCATTTTTATCCGAGATTGTTTATTCGTAAGTATTTACTGGGGTGTATTTTATCATCCACATCCATGTTTCATAAATATGTAATATTATTTCCATACAACTAAAATTTTTTAAATCCAATTTTACCCTTCGGTGAGTTTTTAGTAAAAAATATGAAAGGAATCTTTTGACGTTTTTCATACGAGGTGCTTTTTGACTTTTCCGACAAAAGTACGAAGAATGTTTTTTTAACTTATACGGCATGAATGGATTTTTAAAACATTATTTCCTAGAATATTCCTTTACAAGTTTTCAAGTTTATTTTTAATCAACTTCTTTTAGTTTAAAATTGTATGACATGTTAAGAAAGGAAAAGTATTTTTGAAGTAGAAAGGATATTTTCCTCAAGAATGAAGTTCAAGTATTTTATCAAAATTATTTTCCATCTAAGATAATAAAAGGGTTCTGTTTTTATCCCTATTATTACATGGATTTGATTATGTTGTGATGGAAACATTTTTATGAATTCCTTTATCTTATATGAATTTTTTTATGATGTCATGTTGTTTAAGAATCCCATTTTTATTACATGGGTTATGCGATGATGTATGATTTATGATTATGTGGCACACATAAGAAAGGATTCATTATAAGATGGGTGGGACCTATATCTCCCTCCAATGCATTGGGTAAAGATTTTATATCTCATGAGATAGACATGGCTGGAATGTTAGGTTATACCGGTTCAGTGAAACAGGACTGAAACGAGGGTTACTCGATTCAGAAAGGGACTTTGTCCACTATGATAGTCTTGGCAATGAGTCTTTACTAACAAGAAATGATTCTCTATGATTATGTGTGAATGCCACAAAGTTTCATGTTTTAAGTTATGATTATTGTGATTACATTTCACTGCCATGATTTATCCCATGTTATGAAATTATTCTCTCTTTTGCAGGTTAATATTTCCAAAATGTTATGTTCATATGAATACGATGTGATTGATATTTCTTTTGTTTACCCTTACTGCGCATTTGAGCTCACCCTTTTATGTTTTCTTTTCCCCAGGATATAAAGAAAGGTTTTAGGTAAAAAAAAGGGAAGATCTTTATAGGAGATTTTGAAGATCTTTCACCACGATTAGAAGATTACGTTCCGAGTTTCCAAAGACACTAAACTATTACGATCCTTGTGTGTGTGTTTTTGATATGTACTAAGTATTCCGCAAATGTAATGTAATGTCAATGTACATCATGTTTCGGGTCTCTACATCTCTACCCAAAAAATGGAATCTGATGTGTGGGTAGATTTAAATTCCATCCATCTCCAAGCAGCTAATTCTAAAAATTCTATCCCGACTCCTCCAGTATCTCATATATCATATGGTATCACAAAATAAGATGAATAATTCAAATTAGTAACAAAATTTCATGAAATCATCAATATGGTAGCTCAAAAAATAGCGACCTCTTCATCTAAATATCTATATCCTTTCCAAATTTCGGCGTCTTTGGGAATGTCACATAAATGCTTTTCACCCACTCATATTAATGATCAGTAAACATTGGTTTAGGAGTAATATCAAATTCTATTACAATTTTCAATGTCATTTTTATTCTCTGATAATAGTGATCCATATAAAACCCTTATATGACTAACTTATAATGTTTTTATCCCATTATTCAGTTGATAAAATGATGTTAATTATTCAAAAATTTGGAAATACTTATTCCCCTTTACAAGGTATACATAAAGATTTTCCATATGATAGGAATTTATTTTTAGTAATAATATAAATTCAATGCAGTAAGAAATATACCATTTTATAATAATCATACACCCAAATACCTTACTCTCATAAATGATACAAATAATAAATTAATGGTGATAAGGAAATAAAAATATCATTTCTAGGCTATTATGGTCTAAAGATCATTAAACACAACATGAAATATATTTTATTTACACAAAATTAAAGAGATAAGTTTTAAATTACCAATCAAAGAGGCCAAAAACTATGTGTGGTACTAAGGAATCCAAATGGATTCATTCCATCTATGCATAGTCCATCTCTGATATTTCATACTTAATTTTCAATTATAGGAAACTATTGACCAATTTATTTCCACTATGACAATTAGCCACATGCCATAATTTTCCACCACATATTGGAACATATACATACCATATCAAACATTTCACAACATTTTAATTTTCAAATAAACATTTCAAGTGAGGAATTATATGAAGATACCAAAATACCTTTATCGTAATCTCTATAACTATTAAATCTACCTCTGATTTTTCTTTCAAATTATATTTTGATTTCCCGCATTTAGGACACTCTGATAAATATTCATATTAATTTTTTATATAGAACACAATCATTCAGTAAGGCATGTATTTTCTTGTAAAAAATCTCACCAATAATAATAGTTACCTCTCTCTATGATGTGAATATAGAATATCATTTTTATTTTAGATATATTTATTTCAATAATTGTATCAACTCTATAAAATTATTATCCCTTTGACCATTTTCCCCTTTTAGTTAATATATATTAACACCATCAATGAAAGAGAAAATTCCATATAACGAAAATACAATGGTTTTTTTGCATCACCATATAGACACTAAATTATCATTTCTTTCTCAATTTACTCTACTTTAATATGACAATTCATTTAATCAATTTGATCATAATTTTCATCTTTCAAATCAACATATTCAATAGATATAATATTATTCCTAGTTTCACCATTCCAAATAAAATGACTGTAACTCAGATTAAAACTATGAAAAATTAGATGATCTCTGATATTTTTACATATCACATTTTTCATATATTAACATTTCAATCCCTAATAGAAAATCATATCATTTTTATAAAAATTTTGGTTAAAAAAATTAAAAAAAATGATCAATACCATCATCATATTTATCATTTATTCAAAGTGCAGTAATCCAAATTTTCATCATCATTATCTGAAATAAATATGCAAAATTGAAAATAAGTTATTATAATTTCAAATTTAATAACAAATTAATTTTTATAATTAAAATTAAAAAAATAAAATACTTCATTTCTCAAAAAATACAATATATTTGATAAAAACATTAACATTGAACATATTAAATTATCATTTTTTAATAATAATATCATAAACCTTAATCAAAGAAAATCATTTATAAATTAAAAAAAATCAATGAAGTGTGAATAATAAAAAATGAAAATATAAATAATGAAGATAAAACCACATCAATGGAAAATTAGAACTTAAAAAATAAAAATAACTTGGATACACATCAAATAAAAATAATAAAAATAAGCAATAAATTAATATTTGAAATGGGATAATTGAAAAGGTGACATGAATGATAACAACGCACAAGCGGTAACTGAAAAAGGATAATGATGGATGGTGGTGGTGAATAAACACAAAAATATAAAGTCAAATAAATGGAAAATTGAAACTGAAAACAAAAATTCAAGCACCTTGGAAGCATGAGAATTTGAAATATAAAATCGAAACTATAAATTAATATCATATGTGGGATAATTGAGAACACGACACCAATGATAAAAAGTCACATGCAGCAGATGACATATGAAGTTTTTATATTCCAACAAAAATATATAGCGACATCAAATAAAATATTAAATCATATATAAAAATTACTCGAATTCATTGAAAATGGAAAAAATAAAGTTTAAAAATATATTAAAAATAGAACCAAGATAAGGACACCAACAAGAAGCGTGAGCGGCAGTGACGATGAGTAACTATGGATAGAGGAGGTATATGTGAGCTCAATGATAAAAAAATATAAAATTAAATTAAAATTAAAAATACAAATATAAAGAATCGATGGAAAATAGAAACATTAAACACTAATTTTAGAATCAATCCAAAACATGAATGAGAAAAAATAATGAGAAGAAGTGAATTTTAAGTCAAAGACGGCGTGATCATGGGTAGTGATAGTGGATACCAAAGGAAATATAATCAAATACAATCATAAAATAACCAATATATTTTATGAAATAGAACAAATAATGAACATATTTGATGCAACTGATCAAATATTTTCACAGTTATAGTTCACCGTAAGAAAAAAAAGTGAGAGTTTTTGTGTAAAAAAAGAATAAAAAATCACTCCTCCTGATCCATATTTAAATAATAATTATTTCTTAAATTTTTTATTTAATATATGATTTTAAAATTTATATTTTTCTCCGTCTATTTTTCAATAACCAATTTGAAAAATATATTTTTCATATCAGTTATTGAATAACATAATTGAAAATATTTTTTTGTTTTATTTTTTACTTCAGTAATTCATTTACCTATGAGAGAAATCTTATTTTCCACATCAGTTATTGTATAAACGATTTCAACAAAACAACAAAATGTTTCAGATAATTTATTGAATAACTGATGTAAAAATAAGTTTTCCAAATTGGTTATTTAATAACAGATGTTTATGTTTTATTTCTTATGTTAGATATAAATAACAGACATGAAAAATGTGACAGAAAAAATAATTTTTTTACTAGTGACCCATCACATGAATATATTACCACATCATGTTTTCTATATAGGTAAAACCATATACTTCCTCATTCTATCTCAATCAGGGGACCATATGTATTACTCTTCACATGAGTGGAAAATATCATCTTTTCTAAGCTCCGGTTGATAACATGATTAGTAATTAACCCAATCGCACTTTTAATTAGCTAAGACTCAAGGTTTTTGTACGAAATTTATCAAATCATATTTTTTATCATGTAATATGTAATGAACTATGCTTAAACATTACATATGCTAAGGAATTTTGGCTAGAATTCATTTTATTTAATTACCAAAGATATTTTAGTTTTATTTTTGTAGAGAACTAGAAAAAAAATTAACAAAATTAACCAATACATTAAAAGTGGACACTTATACTCACTACCCATTTTTTTCACCAAGGAAACCCCTTTTAAAATAAAATATTATTTCTTTGCATGATATATCTTCGAAATATTTTTCATGACTTCGTAATTGTCCCTACACTTCCATTAACCCTATGAAAAAAATTGAAACATTGGATGATAAAAAAATATTTGTAAGGGATAAAAAATAAAGAAACTATTAGTCCAGAGAAAATGCATAAAATATTATCTAAAAAACAGTATGTTTTACTCAAAAAAATCAATCATAAAATTAAAACGATCATTTTCATACCTTTTGAAAATAAAATTATTTTCATGAATAATCATAATAAATTGGGTAAAATATTATTAGGTTACAAAGGGAATAATTTTACATATTACAATTACAAATATTATAACACTCTCGGCTACATGGGGATTAACCATCATATGTACATTTGGAATAATCAACACTATACTATTCCTATAATCTCATAGGAGAAAACTAATCTCTAAAATTCACCCCATTACTCAATTAATATAATATATATAAAGTGATCACCCACCGTCATTTTATCCCTGAACCACCCATACTTAAAAAAAATTCCATGAACCATAACATAAGTATAAATCATAAATCATTTATAAAATAAACATTCTTGGGGAAAATATTTTTTAATTTTGATGTCGCTGGAAATTTTTTAAAAGTCTCACACTCATAAAAAAAATATTTTCTTTAAAAATAAAACTATTAACTTGTAAATTAAGATTAAAAATATTTAGGCTTCATGAAATTGGTAAATTCAATTCATGTTATAAATGTTAATGAAACTTTTATTTAATAAAAGAGTTGTAACTTGACAGGATGATTATTTTAACAAAGAAGGTACCTTACATAAAACATAACAATGGTCTTTTTAAATTAAATTGAGATAAATTTAAAAATATTAATTTTAAAATATTAATTTCAATTCATAAAAATCATTTTGAAAACTTTTACATCAAAGAGAAATATTTAGAATAATAAATCTTAAAAATTTCAAAAATGATGTTTTAGTTAAACTGTCCCTTACACCAGGTTTGAAATCCTTAAAAAGTATTAAAAGTTTTTATATAATGGTTTAAAAAATGTTATTAAATTATAAAATAACTATATTCAAAATTATTATATCATTTATGTTCCTATTTTATCATCATATCACCTATTTATTAATAATATATCATTATTACTCTTGTTTCTTGTGCTAACAGCTTGGTTTTCACATGTATGATTTATCATGAGTGTCCCTACTATTTGTGATTGAAGATAGGTCCATAACTTCTATATTTTTATTAATATCATTGTTAGTCATTAATTACTATCTTATAATCATTCATGAATTTTGACCGTGGAAAATCAATCACATTTCATCTTACAGATGGTAGTCCTGACATAAACACGAGCGACAACATCATTACCTTAATGGGTGAAATGGTAAGGGAATTGGTTAATATAGTAAATATAAAGAATTTACAAAATTTCATAATTATAAAATATAACCATTATTTCCTCAATCATTACAGTCTATGTAAAGTAGTAATGAAAACAAATCACACCACTATATGGAGACGGTATGTCGTACGTACGCACGTGCGGTGATTTTTTCAAATGATTGAAAAAAAGTGGAATATAGTTATAAAATATTAATAATAAAATATAATAATATATATGATACCAGAGTAATTATTTTACCATTAAAAACTAATTAATAGAATGTGGAAGAAGCAATAATCATTAAGGAGTAGCAAAAAATGATTACCTCTTCTGGAGTAGACTTCCTTTAATCCCTTGTTAAAGGATCTAGAGTTGGTCTTTTGAAAGGACCATAACCGCAATAACTTAAATAAGTTTGATTATAATTGAAATTTATGGATTTGGGTCCATATAGAATGATAAATGTTTTGAAATAACATGATGGAAGAAGTTTCATTTTATAGTGAGATTTGGGGAACCCTTTGAAATCTTCGTACTATTAAATTATTATAACTTCATTTTCTATCCAAATACCACCAAATGGACTTGGATTAGAATACAATTTGATATAATGTTTTAATATCATCAAAAAATAAAATTTAGACCGGTTTTTTGTTTATTATAAACCCTATCATTTTGATTGTCTATATTTAACTTATTTTTATTGTAATTATGGTAATAAATTATTTAATATTATATGGACGTAATTTTTACTTATAAAATTTTAATTTTAAATAAATATCCAATTTATGAAATTTTAGGCAAAAAAATAATCACTTTTTATTTTTAAATATTTTATGATGCTTTTTAAATAATTTAATAAAATACTATTTTGATAAAATATCATTATTGTCAATATTGACAATATTTATTACATTAAATTTTAAAAAAACTAGAAACAATATAACTACAAACCAAAAACATGTAATACACCACCAATAAGTCATAATCATTAAAAAAATTCATATATCACCTTTATTATTTGAAATTATATTTATTTTAATATGTTTGTTATCATTAATTTTTTTGTTTCATTAATAAAATAATTATTTCATCATCATTGTATAGTTAGTTAGGGAAATTATTTCTTCAAATAAGAAGATAAAATAAAATTACCATGATGTAAAAAAATATTTATATTTAAAAATAGTATCTATAGTTGAAGACTTATTCAAAATAACACCATATTAAAAATAATATTTTTATTCAAAATGGGATTGTGACTCCCTTGTCATTTCTGTAAATAAAATGTTATAAATATCAAAACCTCATATAAATGGACCCAAAATTCATAAATAAATCTATATAATGAAACTATGATTATTAATTTCAAAATGGATACTTAGATTAGTATTTATTCTACATTTTTTCCCATGTGGTCACATAAGAGTTGTTTAAGATAAAGTGACAATTTTTTATTTTCATTAATTTTATTAATATAAAAGTAATTTTCATAGAAAATTGTCTATTAAATAACTCAGATTGTAACCTAATGTGTTTAGTGTCTTATATAAATCATCCAATAAAATTTTTATGATTTATAGGGTAAATTTATAGTCCTTCAAAATAATTTATTTAGCGTTACTTATTTGCTTAATCATTTACCAGGGTAATAAAAAATTTACCAAGCTTACTATTCATATTAGCCAAAAAAGGGGTTTATTTGTCAAATTTTGACCTCCTGATTAAAATTATGGAATCCATTTTTCAACACACAAATCATAAAAGTTTACTGATTTAAATTAAAATTAAACTAGAAAAAAGAAATGAAAAATAGCTTTTTGGAAAAATTCCCTTTTAAACATAAATGGGTTTTATAATAAATTAAATTATAAAATCAATTTAAATTTTATCAATAGGATTTTTTAAAATATAATTGAACTAATTAATATTTAAAATTATTCCAAATCATAATTTAAACATATAGATACTTGAAAATAAATAATTTTTAATAAATATGTTGTTTTTCATTATTCATTGAAAAAGAAAACCTTTTAGAAAATTATTAGAATTTCTCCATATGAAAATTTTGATATGATTATTACAAAAATTATGTTCATTTAATCAAAAAAAATAAAACCACCAGATATTATTTATATTTTTTATATATAATTGTAATAATTTCTTTGACGAAAATATCTTTTCTGATGAATAAAATGACGTTAATAAAAATATATAAATTATTAACAATTAATTAATTAGTACATTATTAATGATTAATATCATTAAAATTTTCATATTTCAATTAATATTATTCATTTTTTCTATTTTAATAGATAGGTTATAACGGTCACCTTTAAATAGTGATATTTTGTTGTTCGCTTAAGCTTGATGTGGTGTATCCTATATGCTATTGAACATAGTGTTTCCCTTCAAAATCGTAGTATGTTACATTCTACTCAAACCCCTTTTCGAAATTTCATCATCAATGTTTTGAATTTGAGCTCAGCAAGAAAGGATTGACAATTCAAAATACATTTATTGAAACCCCACATCAGAAAAAGCATCAATAAAACATCCATTTAAAATAGAACGGAATGTATGAAGGTCACCTAAGATAACACATACTAAGATTCTATGTAGTAAAACATGTAAATGGTAGAGAACACTAACTACCAAGATCTAATGGAGAATGATATAGAACATGGCCATTATGACATTAACCACCATAAAACTGAAAATCTATGATGGGTTAAAAGACTACTGGCTTCTTAGTAATAAAAGTAAACAGATAACATGTTTATTTAATGTTTTTATGTAAATATTATATTCCTAGAGTTGAGGAATTAATTTAACATATTTATTATTAACATTAAGAGATATACATACTTGAATGAATACTCCATCCTTTAGTTTATTTCCACCATAATCTCATATTTTTCCTCCAAACAATGACTCTGAATTTTTCTTTCCTGAGCATCAAAAAAAATTATGGATAGAAAAAACACAGAAAAAATAACAATATATTAATCATGTATTTAATCATTTAAAAAAACCAAAATGGTTTGGATAACATATCATAATTCCATAGACTAATAAACCCTTATATAATGAAAAAATCAACTCCAGAATTCAATAGTAACAACCAAAGTTCAACATAGACTATACAACAAATATATTTTCTTAAAATTCCTCAAAACTATTCTTGACAAAGACTAGAACCCAAATATAAGAATTATTTGATCATATAGTGTTCCAAAATATTTTTTTTCATTTATCTCCAAATAACATATATAAATCTTAATGACTCATACCAAAAATATAATTTACTAAATTACATAATCAATTATACATGCTATTAATTTCAATAAATCCCCATATATCTCCAATAAAATAATATTTTTCTTCAAAATAAAATTCAACTATTTTTCAATAAAGAAAATCTCATAATTACCTCAAAATCAAAGATCATATAAACCCTAATTTTATCCATACCATTATATTTATGTATGCAGAATGAAAATAGAATTCATCCCCAAATAATTTTTTTACAAGATTATCATAATGGTTATAAATAACCCTACAAATGTATCCCAAAGTACTCCCATCATCAAAAGAGTATTAATTATTTTAAACATTTTACCATCCTTAGATCTATAACGACTCTTGAATTCCTGATATGTACAAATATTAATTATTCAAAATTATTCATATTATATTAACCATGTTTTTCTATCTATTCCCTTAATATGTATTTCTTACAAAACAAATATGAATCATGTCCTAAGATTCAATAATTTCAAAACACGAGCTAAGAAGTAATCGACACATTTCATATGTCATTTATAGTTTCCACATCATCAAATATAATGGAAAGAGTTATTACTAATCAGATATAACTTTTATTTGGTTGACCCAATTCACGAGCCTTCTTCCTTGGACATCAATATTCATGATGATCATACTCCAAATATATAAAGCATATAATTGGTAACTCAAGAAGAACATTATTAACCTTTATAGAGATTACTAAACACTTCCATTTTTCATTGGTAATTGATTTATTTATGACATCCATTTCCCAATATAAAACATATTATCATCCATTTATGACATTTTCTAATGTGCTTCCTTCCACATTCTAGAGACATATGCCATTTAATATATTTACCTTTATGATAGTTGTGACCTGAACATCTGTAGGGCTTCATTTTTCTTTTATTTGATATATTAGAAAAGTCACCAATGTTCAAATGGTTAATATTTACTCATCATAACAATTTTAAAATAACTACAACTGTTCTAATTACATTTCCCATTTCATGTAGTTTCTCAATCGAAAAAACAACACATTTTCCTCCACATCCATTATTACTTTGGTGCCTCATGAATCCATCTATTTTCTAAAACCAAAACGTTTTGTGTGATCATATCAATAAAATCTTTATATACCATCTTATGATGAAGACCAACAATAAGATATCCATATTCATATTATCTCAATCAGATTCAATTTATCTAGAAAAACTATTAATATCCCTACCATGCAAACCATTTTTGTTAAATATGATTTATATATTATTCTTAAATAACATCATAATATCCAATTTTGTCTAAACCCTACAATGATACTAACTATAAGGACCGACCCTTAAACATTACATTTTCAAGAAATATTTGACTCAAATTAAATTTATTTCATTTCTATAGATCTTGTATGTTTATATTTTTATTGAATTAGGAAAAATATATAAGAAAAAAATCATACATTAAAAGTAAAAACTTATACACAGTGTCTATTGTTTCACCAAAGAAAACCCTTTTAAAATAAAACATGATTTTTTCATGATATATCTTCAAAACATTCTTCATAACCTCATACTTTCCCCTACACTACCTTAAACCATGTGAAGAAACATTTTAAAACATATGATGAGAAAAAATATTAGTAAGGGATATAATATAAGGGAAGCCATTTCTAGAGTAAAAACCCATAAAACATTTTCTAAAAAATATACCTTTTACCTTGAAAAATAAATCACTCTTTCAAAAGGAACAGTATAATAAATTTTGAAAATAATACGATATTCATTAAAATTCATAAGAAATCATATCAAAGATAAGTAATTAACATGGGAAATCCTTTTCTATATCAATATTCCAAATAGTGTATCTCCCTCGGGTACACATTGATTAACAATTATAATTACATTTTGAAAAATCACTACAGTATTATTACTAAAATATCTTAGGAGAAACCAAATAATTTAACTCCATCCCATTACCTAATGAATTGGGGAGATATAATGGTTTCACATTCCCTTGTTTTATCACAGAACCACCAATCCTCAAAAACAATTTTCAATAACCATAACATAAGAATAACACATAGTGATTTCATAAAAGAAACATTCTTGAGGAAAATAATATTTTCATTTTGAAATCATTTTTCATTATCACAAATTCACACACTCGTAAATAAAATAAAATATTAATTTTTTTTGAACTTATAATGGAAGACATAAAATCATAAATAGTCGGTGAAGTAGGAAATTCCATTCATTACATATATGTAAATACATTAATATAATAAAAAGTGTTTTAACTTCAAGATGGCAGTTTTTTTAAAGAAATTGGCTTAAATAAAACCAGAGAAAACCCCATTTTTGAAAACATTTTAGAGAAATTATAAAATTTTCATTTTAAAATATTCATTTCCATTCGTAAAAAACATTTGGAAAACATGTACATGAAATACAAATATTTATAAGAATATATCATTAAAATATTTAAAATGATGTTTTAGTTAAAGAGTTACTTACCTCAGGTTTGACTTAATTTAAATGTGTTAAAATATCTTGAATTTTGGTTTAAATATTTTTATTAATATATTAAAAATAATTATTCCTAATTATGATATCATATATTATCATCTTGTATCATCTTATCACCCATTTGTTAATAATATTTCATATTTACCGTGGTTTCGGGTGTTAACTGCCTTGTTTTGGAATTTATGTTTTTTCATGAATATCCCTGTCATTTCAACAAAGATATACGTCCATTTTTTCTAGAATTATTTTAATTTTAATAATTTAATAATTTTTTATAACCATTTCTGAATGTTTATCATGGAAAATGAATTTAATCTCATTGTGGAGATGATAGGTCATATGTACACACAAGTGACAATATCATTCCATTAATGAGTGAAACTTTTTGGGAAGTGGTTGATATAATGAATATCCAAAATTTATATATTGTGAAAATTATCAAATATATCCCTTATTTTGATCATTATAACCATATAGTTAATGTGGTGATGAAAAAAAAATCACACAACTGCATGGAGACAATATGTTTTTCATATGCATACGTGGTTCTTCAGTTTTTCATAGGATGGATAAAAGGTGGAATATTGTGGTACCACAATCAAAATAACATATCAGAAACTATATGATTCTAGATTTATTTTAGAATCATGGAAACAATGTATTTAGAAGAAATGTGTGGATAAATAATCCTAAAAGAGTTGATGAAAACGATTACCTCTTCTTCGACATACATCCTTTAATCTATTTATAAGAGATCTAGGTTTATTTTATGGTAAATTTTTGGGAATTACCATAACCTAACGAACCTAAGTAATTATATTTAAAAGAAAAATATTCTGATTTTGTTTGAGCTAAAAGGATCTATGTGGTGTAATAAAATGGAATTAGGAATTCCCTTTCATAATTGAGGTGAGAGGCACCATTGGAAATCCTCAAAATATCAAATTATAGTAAATTATTTTTCTATCCAAATTCCACCAAATGGCCTCAAATTAAAATAAAATATGGGATACTCTATTAATATCATAAACAATACAATTTATGCATGTCTTTATTTTATTTTACACCGTACCATTTTGATTTTCCTTAATAAAATTATTTTAATTTTAATTATCATAATAAATTATTTAATATTAATATGTAGAAATTTTTACTTATAAAATGGAAATTAGACCAAAAATGGAAGATTAATGATATTTTAGACCAAAATATAATCATTTTTTATTTTTAAATATACCTTAAAATTTTTAAATAATTTAATAAAATATTATATTGATAAAATATCATTAGTGTCATTTTTTTAACTATTCATTACCTTTGATATTAAGAAAAAGAAAACACAAGATAAATTCAAAACAAAGCATTTAATACACCCTTAATATGTCATAATAATTTAAAAACTTCATAGATCGCCTTAATTATTTCAAATGATATTTATTTTAATATTTTTATTTTCATTAATTTGATTGCATCATTAATAAAATAATTACTACATCGTCAATGTATAATTGTTTAAGACAATTATTTATTTGATAAAAATTAAAATTAAAAATTTATTAATTTAGATAAATATTTTATTTTTAAAAATAAAATCTATATTTTAATATATCTTTTTAATTACACCATATTAAAAATAATATAGCAATAAAAATTATGAAAGTAACACCATTGCCTTTTCATTAAATAAAATATTATAAATACCATAAAATCATCTACATGGACCCAAAATTCATAAATAAATTTATAAAAAGAATATAATTTTATAAGTTTCATAATGTAAACTTATATTCATTATTAAGTAACCATTTTCCCCATATGGACACAAAAGAGATGTATAAGACAATGTTTCATTTTGTTGTTTTATTTTATTTAAACAATATCAAAGTGATTTTCAGGGACAAGTGTCCATTAAATAACACAAATTTGAAATTTCTTGTTAATGTTTGAATAAAAATATTCCAATACAATTGAAAAAAATTAGTAATTTTATAGTCCTTATATATAATATTTTCTCTTAATTACCTGATTTACCCTTTAGTATGGAAATTAAAATTTACCAAAGTATACATATGGGTCAAAAATAGAAGTGGTACATTTAGAAAATTTTGAACAACTAAATACAAATATTGAATCCATTTTTTAAAATTAAAATCATAGAAGTTTCAAATTTTAATTTAAAACTAAACTGGTAAAATGCAACAAAAAATAGTTTTTTGAAAACATGACCTTTTAAAACCCGAAATGTTTTTTATAATAAAGTCTAGTATAAAATCCATTTAAAAATACATAATTTAATTGATTAAAAAAATTAAAATAAATAAAAGTAAAAATAATTCCAAAACATAATTTTAACTTGTAAATACTTGAAAAATGTAATTTTTAATAAAAATTGGTATTTTCCAATATTCATGGAAAAATCAAACCTTTCATAAAGTGATCAAAATTTCACCATAGGAAAATATTGATAGGATAATTTCAAAAAAAAAATTAATTTTATCAATTAAATTTTCTACAAGCTCCAGAAATTAATTATATTTTTTATACATAAAAAGAAAGAAATAAATTTTTACACAAAAATGTGTTTTTTAAGGATTAAAATGAATTTACAAAAAAAATTACTTTTTACAATGAATTAATTAATACATTAGTAATGAGTAAGACCATTAAATATTTCATAATTTTATTAATACAATTCATTCTTTCCAATTTAACATCTTAGTTATAATTTTCAAGTTTAAAGAGTAATATTTAATTGCACGCATGTGCTCGATGTGGTGTATCTTATAACCAATTGAACATAGTGTTACCCTTTAAGATATTGAGATTTTATACATGGTATATTTATAAACTCATTTATTGGTGACTCTAAATATGAACTATAAACCCCTAGTACACTAAATACATAGACACTCCATTTGGTATAATTTGTGGTCATTCATTATAAAAAACCAATTTTCCATACATGGTAAAATTTTGTATCCCAATACATGAATCCTACCCATAATAACATTAAAACATCATTAATAATCTTTAATACTCTATGAAAAACTTAAATTATGGAAAACATAAAGTTATACATTAAGAGGACAATTATCATAGCACTTTATGAAATGTATATCAATATATACATATATATTTCCAACATGAATGAATGATAAATTAGGGAAAGATTTTAAAAAATATAATTATATTTATACACATAAAATAATTTAATAACACATAACAAGACTATATATAACAAAATCTCTAACATATCATATATCATATACATCCAGATTAACCTTATTTTTGTTACACTTTCTGGGGTTTTTAAACTCATTACATTTCTATATAATTACCATCACAACAACGTATTACCTTATGATAAATACTCTAACTAAACTCTTTATTGAGTACAT
The DNA here is from genome assembly GCA_963277665.1 of Viscum album. Lineage (NCBI taxonomy): Eukaryota > Viridiplantae > Streptophyta > Magnoliopsida > Santalales > Viscaceae > Viscum > Viscum album. The sequence continues at coordinate 2,033,977,896 of OY728146.1, read as the reverse complement.
CAATAAAGAAATATAGTTTAATAAATGGTGATACTTTTGGAATAATATTCATAATTTTCAAGTCTTTGAATATATTTAATAACCATAAATCCTAAAATCAAATATTATGATATTAATAGATTCTATAGTTTACATAAATCCTTTTCTAATTACAACATCATCATTATTACAACCCATTACATAAAAAATTTCATTGAAAGTGATTTTTCACCTTCTGTTTTTAATGGTATAATCCTTTATTTGTTATCTTTAAACATTATTAAGCCCAAGTATACTATCACAATCCTCATAGGAAATATTTTATCTTTATAATTTTTTTTGAGATAAAATAACTTCTTTATGTTTAGAAAATAAGACTAATTTCATTATAAAATTTATATTTTATAAAAAGAATATTTTTTCCATATCATATTTTCATATATATATATTAGTAGAAATTTTTAAAAGAAAATTATTCATTAAAATATTAGACAAAATGTGGTGGTGTCAAATCTCTCATATTATAAGAAACATCTATATGAACACTATTATCCAAGATACAAAATATATTTATCTTTTTCTCAAAGAAATTACATCATCTGATGGATCATAAAAAATGTGTATCTAATGAAACATTTTATATTGTTCTTCACTTTGTTAAAAAAAACTCCTATTATCATATATGGTAAATTAGTTAACTATAAACATTCATTATTAATATCCATATAATAATGATATATTCATCTGAATTTAATTTCTTTATTTTGAAACCATTTACTTTAAAATATGAATTCAAACTATGAGATCTATTAAATTTTTTCATGATTTTGAACTCTTGTACTATCGCAACATTTGTAAAGTATAAATTTGGTATCACATTCCCTTGAGAACTGAATAATTAATGTATATAAAATAAATACATTTCATGAATATTCCATATATTTTTTCAAACTTCTTTTTTTATTTTATAAAGTTATATCATATAGGATAATTACTCCTCCTTCCTAAAAACATTAAGTTTTAAATTTTTTATTGGATAATTGAGGAATAAATTTTAGACTCTCCAACTTATTTTTTCATCTAGTTTGAAATTTTACCCATGTGTACTATCAATATAGAACAAGAAATTATTTATCATATGACATATTTTAAAAATTCCCAACACATTAATAAAAATGGGTAAATATTTATTAAACAAATTAACTTTTATAGAATATTTCCATCAATGAAAAAATATTCATTCCTCTAAAAGAATAATCATTAAAGAAACATATTATCTCACAAAGTCATCATCACACTCAGTATTATTGTGTATGTGAATGTAGATTAGTTTTCATTTGATTATTTTTCATTTAATGACTTTGAAATATTAGGTTAATCTGTATATTATTCTAATAATAATTTATATTCCAAGTGTTTAACAACTTCAAAAGATTTTTACATGGGATGGGTTTACAATAATGCGTTGAATTTTATTTATAGCTTAAGAAAAAAGCTTATATTTTTTAATAGTCTAAGAAGTTTCATAAATTAAGAGTCTCATTTCTAAGATTAATCTCAATGAAATTTTAGATTTATATTATATAGTTTTTCAATAATATATTCTTTTATATAATGAGTATACTGATTTACAAACATTTAATAAGGACTTTTATAAAATGTTATCTCACTAAAATGGTGAAGCATTTTAAATTAATTATATAAATTAGTGGGACAGGATCCATATTTCACTTATAAATGAGTAATCTATGATTTCTCTCGTTCTTATTAGTAATTTAGATAGGGAATAATTCTAATAATATCATATATGACACATAGATAATTGACATAACATCTCTTCTTCCAATCCATCACATGGATAAACTCAACTCTATTCCAGGTAAAACCTAATACCATTATGGAATCTTGGTTATATTTAATCTAAGAAAACATTAATAAAATGAAAATAATCCTTTTAGAATCAACCATTACTTTTTTTAATTACACACAATTATATCTGGGAACCCATTTATCACATAACCAACTCATTTTAATGACTAAGGTCTTGACAAGTCCCACATCAAAAATAATTTTATGCTCAATAATATTAATTTAATTTAACTTCATCGTCTTATCTCATGTTATTATATTTTTAGTGGAATAAATTCTTCTAATGATTTATTTTTTATTCAAATTCTATCCTCCATGTCAATATGTTCACGGAACATTGATGTGAAACTCTATAGAGAACTAATAACTTGTGTTTCTAACCCAGATTAAAATCCAACTATATTCCACTTATCTAAATGTATCCTATAAATAAGGTACATGAAAAACAATAATGTAAAGGATTATAAAAATTTTAAATAGATAATCCTTATACGAGTATGAACAGATCCCAAGAAAGTTAATCCTCACTTAGGCATAAACCTACACTCTAGTGAGAAGACTAAACCAAATTCCCTCTAACTAGGGATAAATTACTCAATAGATAATTTAATTACATTATAATTATAAGACATAATATGTATAAACCATAATTTACTTCTTAATTCATATTTATAACTCCATAAAATCAAAAGTCAAGGTAGAAGAAAACTAAACCCACTATCACAATGAGTTTGAATCTCCTTAAATGCACCTATGATAATATCAATAAGTAGTTTAACTACATTAAGCTGACTAATACAAAAAAAACCACAATATAATATATATATATATGAATCAAGCCAAGGATAAACATTAAATTAATGATAAAATTGTGAATTTAAACACGAGATAACCGATTTATAAACCCATCATAAATCTTCAATTAAAAACAAATCATAATTTATAAATTTATTATGAAATATAAAAAATAAATTTACTATAAAATTTTTTATTTATATTTATAATAGTAACTCTTTAATATTATAATACCCTATTATTTTAAAAATAAAACTTTGTTTGACAGCATATATGATGCACAATATCGATCCATGTCGAACAATGAAAATTTATTATTTAAATATGAATCTTATAATTGGAGAATGTGAATAAGATTTAATAATTTAAAAAAATATATAATTTTTCAACTCAATAAAAATTTATTGATAAATTATTATTAAATAATCACTAAAATATTATGTAAAGTTATTTTATTCTTCAAAAATGTGTTTTGGTCAAAATGGGTTTTATTGTTTTTTGTAAGAAAATGTTATAGCTAATTTTTTAATAAATTAGAAATTTATTTTTTAAAATTGATTTGATTTTTTAAATCATCATATTGAAATTATATTATGGTTAAATTTTGAGATTTTATAAAAAAGATTGATTCTACAATGAATAGTAAACCATACCAATTTTTCTAATACTATAAATTTTTTAAATTGAATCATGTAGACTAAAAGAAAAATTATATTTTTAATTTATTATTAAAGTTAAATATGAATAAATTTATTCATAATAATTAAATTAATATTATTTTATTCTTTAATTTTCATGATTTTAGTATTAGTTTATTTTTAAGCCTAAAAACGCATTTTTTCAAAAACATTTTTAAGTCCATAGTGTTGATTAATTTTAATTAATTAAAATATCCCCTAATGTAAAATTATTTAAGTATAATTTACATATTATACATATATATATATCAATATAAATTCAAATTTTTTATGATGATGATTACTATTCATAGTGTCAATATAGACACATTTTATACTTGAAAAAAAACTCTTCAATCTCTATTTTTTTAAAATCAATTTGGGTTCAATTTTATATTAAATTTTTACAATTATGTTAGTTGAATTTCATAATATTTATTGCATATTTTTAATCATCATAATTAATATTAGTAAACAAGTTTTATTTAATTTTTGGTAATAATGAATACTAAAATAGTAAAATTTTATCAACATGGTAAAAGGTTAAATTGGGTTAACCTATGATAAAACTAAGTTATGAGGACACAATTATTTCATATTAATTCTTATTGGACTAATTCATTTCCAATATATCACTTTAACCTCATGATTCAATTATTTATGTTATACCATCCGATAAAAGATACATATACAAAAATTTAGGAAAGTAAAATCAATATTTTTACTCTCATTCCTTTAAATATATCGTATTGGTTCACCTAGGATAAAATTTAGTGGGTAATTAATACTAAATTTTATTATGAGTATATTTAAATTATTATCTTGTTAGTGTTTTAATATTTTTAGTGATTGTATAGCTACATTAAATGCTTAAACAGTGTTGGCATAAGGCATGCCTAAATAATAGAAAACTCAACGTAAATAATATTAAAAACATTAAGATTAAGTTATTTGGAATGTTGTTTATTTCCAAAATTATTTTTTAGTGATAATAATTTATTTATATTTTTAAATGGATTATATACAAAATTCATTATTATCTTTATGTAATTAAATTCAAATTAAATGAATATTGTGAAAAATGACATTTATGATATTTTATATTAAATAATATTTTAAAAAATCATTTAAAAGTACTGTAATTAATTAAAGAGTTAAATTAGTTCATAAATTTTCCATTTGTGATCCTATTCCTAATATATAAGTAAAATTATAACTCTTTTAGTTTGAAAATTTATTTAACATGGTTAATGTTAAAACATGTTTACAAAGAGTTAAACCAAAATATAAGTTCATGTTTTTCAATTAAAATTGTAAAAATATCTTTATATAGAAATGTTTTATTCTTATTATTTCCCTTTTTCATATATATATTTCCATTAGGAATAATTTCTATATGTAATTACTTTATCATTTCATATTTTTTAGAAACATTCCAAGTGCCTTCTCTCCCCCACTTATAAAATAAATCCCCATAGAATCTCCTCTCCACACATAAAGAGCCTTTTGGTGAATACAACCCTTCCAAAGTACCTTAATTACTACACTAAAAATCTCTTATATTACTTTTTTATCATTAGGCGAACCTAGACATGATTTTTATGTAAACCTTAAGAGGTTGTTCTAATGAATAGGTATAGTTCCTAATCAAGCCTTTTTGTTTTCATTTTTCTTACACCTATTTCCAATATTATTCAACCATGATAATTTAAAATCATTAGAATCTCCTATATACTTATATTTCTTTATTTTTTATTTCATTCCCTATATCCACCTATTCTTCCACCAAATTGAAAATGGAACCATCATTCATGTGTACAAAGTACTACAACCATGGGAACCATTGTAATTTGATTTCCATTGCCTCCTATTATGATTGGTTGAAATGATGGAATTAAGGTATATATATTATATCCATTAAATACATCTCATTATAAAAAGTTGATATATCATTTAATTTCATACCAATCGATTCACTAAAAAATGGTAGTGTCATTTGTGTGTATGTGTGGACTGCCACCTCAATGAAGCGATGTGATTATTTATCCATCACCAAATCATATGGATTATATATATGTGTGTATATTAAAATTTATTTTAAGGTATTAATGATAAAATTATATTTCTGCAAAGATAAAATAATACTTAGCTTATTTCTATAAGGATCGTTTAAAAATAAAAATGTTACTCATGATTACATACAACATGGAATCTCCATGATCATACTGAAGTTCATTTTTCATAACCATATCTCATGATGGGTTTTAAAAGTAAGATTTATTTATAAAAAATATAAGTATTTTATGATTATTATTCTTAATATTAAACAAAAAAAATTAATTTTACTATATTCAACTTACCAAAGTCATTTTGAACATAATAATTGAATTTCCTCAAAGTGTTTGATCTGAACATTATTGATTAAATAAATAAATATAACATGGTAAGAAAAAAATAAAACGAATAAAAAAATTGAAAATTAATATTAATAATGTAAATAATTAACATTTTTTATTATTCTGGATGATAAAGTACATGCATTATGAGTTGAACTCAAGGTAAGTGCTTTCATAACTCTGTCTCATTTCATTGATTAAATTTATTTATCATTGAATATATAATACCAATATTATAAGTGAAAATACATTTGATTAATTTGTATTTTATTTTTACTTGTATTTTTTTGAATTTAAATTGGATACATATAATCAATTCAATGATTAATTCATTCCTCAATTTCACGATCAATGTAAGGGATTTTGTCTAAATTTCCCTTCATTGATGCATATTTTAATGTTATAAAAAAATTTATTTTATAAGTTGTATATACATTACAATTTACATGTTATATCATGAATCCTTCATAATTCAACTAATTTTAAGTTAAAATTAATTTAAATTATTTTTAGTGAACTTTATTTGAATGTTACCAAAGTAGTAAAGGCATTATATTACAATCTATTTTTATTTGAATATTATTTATTGTCAAGGTTCCTTTTAGTGAAACCATATAAAATAATTTTCTTGAACCAAATATCTTTAGTTAAATTACATTTATGAATATTTTTAACATTTTTGTAATGATCCAATATTTTTATAGGTTTGTCTTTCTTTGTGTTTTTGTTTTAAACATCATTCATTGGGGTTTCCTTTTACTTTAATCCTTTGGGGTTGAGTCTGGTCCAAAGACAACGAGCCTTTTTGGGGAAAATTCTCTAATGTTTCAGAATGTAAATTTTTTGAATTAATTCAGTTCAAATATGAATATGTTAAATGTTTTATGAGGGTTACCCTTTCTTGGGAAGGATTTGGAGGTGGTTCGGGTCCATTTTTTCAAAACTTGATTGAAAACTATCTGAACAAAATTTACATGTTGCGTAAAAGTTAAATGACATATAACTACCATTAGACACATATCGTAAACCAGTAAAGGTTGTGAATTTGTTACACATCATATACACTATTCACATCACAAAAAATTTGATTGGGATAAATATTAACCTGAGGAAACATTGTCTTTCAGTGTATCCATCTAAAAATAAATATATATCTTATAAAAGAGTTACAAAGAGTGTACCATCTACAACAATGATTTTAAATAGAACTGTGTATGATATTCTTCTCATTCATTCAGGGAATAATCCTCCTCTCGACCAAGGATAGTTATCCAGTAGATTTTGGGATCATTTTATCCATTAAAAACATCCTGTTAATGTGGTCGTTCCCTCGTAAGTCTTTAGATTTGGTTTTCATTTCCTCTTCTATTATTCTCTATTATAACGGTGGAATCCTTGGACCGATTTTGGTTTTGATATTGACTCATTTTGTTTTAGGTTCTTATTGTGATAATTTATTCTTTTATTTCCAATGGTGTTACCCATTATTGGTGATATAAAATTGGAAATTTATGTTATGGAATCTAAACCATAACTGTATGGACTATTCAATTGAAGATTATCTGAAATATTGAAATTAATATAGAAAAAAGTTAACAAATAATAATTAAATGATGAATTGTAGTATACTGAGGAATTCCTTTGGATCCAATTACTATGAAATTCCTTATATCTAATGTTCAAGTGAGCTAACCCTTGATTATAGTTGAATTGATTAAAATATTGAAGTTTTTTTATTATAATATTAGTTTCTGATGATTAATTGATATAGATTCACCTTGGCTTGTAATGATTACTGAAATTGGTGGAATGTTTTTGTTTTATGAACAAATAATAAATGAGAATTTTAATTGAAATATAAATGTTAATTTTAAAAATTAACCATTGAGACTTATGTTGTGATATTTTGATATCCTTACTGATATGCCTAATGATTCTTGTTTTAATAATTATATAGTGGTCTATTCCCAAGAATTCATGTTGTAATGCATATATAGTAGGTTATTTCTATTGATTCATGTTTTAATTCTTATATAGTGGGACATTCCTTATTATTCATGATGTAATGCTTATATAGTTGGTTATTCCTTGTGATTCATGATGTATTTATTATGTCTCAGCCTATGTTGAGTGACCCATGTTTAAATGATTGTATATTGGGCTTGGCCCTGATATATTTTGTTTTTCTTATACTCCAAGATCAACACTGATTTATTACTGAAATTATTATATATAAGGCTCAACCTAGATTTGTGTCATTTATACCATGGATATATGGATATAGTAGGAATAGTTTTGAGACATGATTTGCGAAATTTTAGCATGATGTTGAAGAAGTTTAGGTTTTACCATGGTTATTTAGTTAGGGTTGGCATGGTAGTGAGATTTTTTGAGAGGACTCATGGCATGGTTTTGAATTAAGTTGGTGTGGTATTAACTTATTTGTTTAATTAATTAATACACCTATCTATTTCATTATTTTCTGGACTTATTATCAGAATGGTTATGTATACACATGGTTGTGTTGACCTACTATGTTATACTCACACACTATTTGATCATCATTTGTTACCCAAGCATATTACTTGGATACAGGATTTTACAAGGGTGAGGGACCATTTTGTTGATTATTCCTTGTTGGATGGGATAGAGTATGGAGATGGGATCCACATGATACTTGGGACCAGGGACTATTAAATAATTAGTTGAGCCTTCTATTCTTCTATTCATATTACTTCTAGCATGACATTTAGTTACATTCCAACCTATCGTTATATTATTAATTTATTATTTATTGTATTATTCAAGCTAATTATTGTTTAGTTTTACCACTATATTTTGTTATTTAAATTATTTATTCTACTTTTATATTTTAATTTTTTAGGATTGTTATGCTTTGTAGTAGCTCTATAACTAGGGGTTATAGTCTCACCACTATGCTCATCACACCCATGCTGGTAGTTAGAAGCCATTAGTGTACGACGAGGCCTATTTGAGGCCCTGTAACCAAACTATTTTAGCCACATGAGAGAGTTGGAGTTTTAGGAACTTTACAAAGTGGTATTATAGCACACGAAATTTCATTCAAATTTATTTACTATTTGGGAAAGGTATAAAAGAAACTAGAATGTGTTATGACATGGTAATGATATTATTCATGGGAGTACCTTACACATATATTGGAGGAAATATGACTGTTTAGGGATGGAATTTTTTTTATACAATTTTCTTATTATAATTGATGTTATTTCATCAAGGGTGATTCACATGTTGTGTGATGTAATCCTTTATTGATATTTCTACTCGTAGCCTGGTATGGCATGAGATAAGTATTAATACCTCATGATAGAGACATAGTGATATATTTTTGACATAAATTGTTAATGATAAGGGCATATTTTTCATGTGTTATATATTTTCCTACTTGAAATATGGTATGTGGCATGTATTATATCTTTTAAATGGAGTGAAATAAATTGATATTTAATTCTAAAACCCTTGTAACACATGTTTAGAGATACCATGAGAAGTGATTCTATTTTTTCACAAGGTATGGTTGATCTTGTTGGTATATCAAGGAGTTTTTTTGTCTAGTGGAGAAAATTCCTCTTCATTATCTATGAGTAGAACATGAGAAGAGTTTCATTTAGAACTCTCCTTACACATTTGATGTTGAGATTCTTTTAGAGGTTTATATGGATGTTCAAACTCTTAATTTATATCTTATCTTTATTAAAATAGTTTTGTCTTGGATTTAAAAGGATTGGATGGTGTTTTCACCAACGATAGACCATTGGGAGTGAAGTTAGAGAATAAAAAATGTTTTAAGGTTTGTTCTTTAAATAATGGTAGTTACCATTGCTTTTGGGATTCATTTATATTAGAAATGATAGGTTTTAAATTGATTCTTGGTATTGACTATCTATTTCTATATCTGGAACATATTGAATCTTACTATAGGAGAGTTATTTTTCTAACTCTAGAAATATGTAATTATTCTAACAAAGGTGAGTGGGATCTTCCAGATGGATGTACAGGACCAATTCAATTCATATTGGATTGTATCACGGCTTAAATAGTCATTCATTCTCGTGATATTTGTGTAATTCGACAGAATTATTTTTCTCTAGTGATAAATAATTTTTTGAATGATTTTATTGATGAGATATATGACTTATCTCTTGAGTGATAGATCGAGGTTATGATTGAGTTGGTTCCTAGATAAGAGACAATTCCTTTCCTACCTTATAGAAAGGAACCAATAGAGCATCATGAGATAAATATTTAGTTGGAATATTTGGAAGAAAAAGGGTGCATACATCTTGGTACATCTCCATGGGTTTCTCTATTTCTATTCCCTATGGATAATGCTACTTTTCACTTAGAACTGTATTATCTGATATTTAACCATATGAGGGTCAATAACTGGTATCCTCTTCCATATATCGATGATCTCCTCAATAATTTTATAGTTTCAAAAACCTTATACAAGGTAAATTTGAGATTTGGATACCATCATTTGAGGGTGAGACAATCGGATAGAAATAAGACAACTTTTAAGAGTAGGTGTGCCTTTTTTAAGTTCTTAGTTATAATATTTTTATGGCCAATACACTAAAAATATTAATGGAATTTTAGAACTACATATTTCATACTTTCCTGGATCATTTTGTGGTTGTTTTTTCAATGAAATATTAGTGTAATCCCAGTCATCAAATGATCATTCCCAAAAACATGACATCATCTTAAGAACATTGTGTGAGCATCAGATTTACACCATGTTAACCAAATGTAGTTTCTAGATTCATAATGTTAACTTGTTGGGTAATGTGATCTCAAAGACTAGACTTTCAATGGACTAATAAGAATTTTCCATCATGATATCTTAAAAATATCCAAATAATGGCTTCTAAATTTTGATATTTCAAGTTTTAGTGGGTTAATATTGGTGATTTATCTGAGATATATCTCTTCAGGTATAGATGATGTTGAGGATGACCAAGAAGGGAGTGAATCTTATTTTTGGTCAGGTGCCTAGGAGAAAGATTTTACATAGCTAAAATGTATTCCAACCCCAACACCTATCCTCACATTATCTATTCTGAGAAAATCATATATAATTTATTATGATGCATCTAGATTTGGACTTATAGTAGTTCTGATGTAGGAGGATCGAGTGGTTGTTTCTGGCTCTAGAAACCCGATACCACATGATTGGAATTAACCACCTCACTATGTGGAGTTAGTAGTGGTGGTAAATAACATGATATTCTAGAGTAATTACCCCATGGCTGATAGGTTTGTATTATACACATTCCAAAAAATCCTCGACTCTATATTTTATCATTGGGAGATTAGCCATTTACATGGGAGAATGGTTGAGTATCTGTATTATTTTGACTTCATGTTGGATTATACTTTAAGAAAGGGAATAATTTTGGTCGATTCTTTAAACGGGAATATGATCACAAAGGTAGTTTGGGAGTATTTTCATGAGTGGAAGGTGATGTAACTCTTTGTAGACATGAATTTAGATGTTTGGATGTATTAGGGATGAGTAGATCTGACTTTTACATCTATTATACTTGTGCTTTTGGATTAGATCTAGACTGGGTAGTTATATAATACACAGGGATTAGTTCTGAGAGACATATTATATGGGGGGAAACACCATCAGGATGGCACCTCAAAAGTAGTAGTTCTATTATTTTTCATGGCTGGGTATGGTTTCCTATAGTCACACATGAGGAAATGATGAGAGAGTTTCATTCTTCTAGATGGGTGGTACATCCTAGTTTAATAAAGATGTATCTTGATCTCAATATACTGTACTGGTGGTAAGGAATTAAGAATGAAGTATCAGGCTTTGTGGTGATATTCTTCACTAGTCAACATGTCAAAGCTGAGCATTAGAGGATATTTAGCATTTTGCGGCCTTTTCTGATTCCTGAGTTGAAGGGGAATAATGTCACTATGTATTTTATAATAGAAAACCATTGACCACCAATAATAATTATGTTGTATGGGTGATAATGGATTGAATGATGATGGTATCCCACTTCTTTCTAGTTATAGATACTTTCAAAGTTGATTTTCAGGGTAGTATTTACATTCATGAGGTATTTCAACTACACGGTGTTCTAAGGATCATCGTTTTATACATAGATCTTCATTTATCATTGTGAAAATGTCAAAGTCTTCATAAGGATCCTTGATCATAGGTTCTTTTGATCACTTCCTATAATCATCATAATAATGGTCAAACTGAGCAAACTATAAAGGTTCAAGAGGATACATTATGAGCATATGTTTTACATTTCAGTAATTCATGGGAGTAACATATGGAACTCATGAATTTTTCATATAATAACATATTCAAATATTTTATCTAGATGGTAACATTCAATGAATTTTATGTAAGTTCAAATTGTTTTACTTTTTGTTCTATAGAGGTTGGGAAGTTAGCACTTATTGGGCCTAGTCCCAAGCAGGATGCATCTAAGAATTTTAAATTGATCATGGAGAGGTTAGTGCCTATATACAGAATAAAGAGATCATATAATGACCATTTAGGATAACCTCTATAGTTTGATGTTGGAAATAATTTTATCCTAAATTTTTCCCATAGGTTAAGGCAATTATGTATTAGGAAACAGGGAAAACCCACACTTGTGTTTGTGGGGCTAATTGAGATAGTGGATAAGGTTAGTCAAGTTTTATTGAAAGAGGATAGAAAACTATCTTCAGGGCCATTACATGTCATGTAAATTTTACACAATGTGTAACTACCACTATAAGCATTTTTGAACTGGTAAAGAGTGTGAAGTGGTTACACATAGTATAAATTATTCAATTCGTCTAAAAGTCATGCGAGATAAGTATTAACTAGAGGTGATTGATTTTTCATCATATTGCTATAGAAATAAATATATGACATGTAAAATAGTTACATTCCAAGTAATATCCCAACCATATATATTAAAAAGCACTATACATGATATTTTTATCTTATCTTCAATGAAGCTCCCTCCTCTCAAACTATGATGTATTTTCAGCTTGATTTTGGGAGCCTTTCCGTCATTTCAAACATCCTGTTTGTGCGATAAATCCCCATTAGGTTTTTGGATTTGGGTTTCCTAATGTCTTCCATTGTTCTCCAATAGGTCAGCCGAATCCTTGGGCTGTTCTTGATTTGATCTTCACCTTGGTTTTTTTATATTAGTCTGCTCTTCTATGAATTTGTTTCAATCAGTATTACCCACTGCTCGTGTTATTAATTCTCTAGTTTAATGTATGGGTTTAAACCTTCAACTGAATGTTTTTTCAATTCAAATTCATGTGAAATATTGAAAATGAACAAGAAAAACATGCGTCTAAATTAATTAAATAATGAATTTGAGTATTCCGTGGAATCATTTTGGAACCAATTGTTAGGACATGGATTGTTGATATCATTCAGGTGAGTGAACCCCTTATTATATAAGAATTGATTAATTTCTAGAAGTTTGTTTAGCATAAAATTAGATCTTGGTGATTTCTTGATATAGATTCACATTGGATTGGATTTACAATTGAAATGACTGGATTGTTATTTTTTTATTTCCAAATGATAAAAAAATGTTTAATTGAATGATAAAGGGTAATTTTTATAACTGATTATCCATCCTTATGTTTTGATATTGTGATATCCTTCATGTTATGCCCAGTGATTCATACTATAATGATTATATAGTGGGATATTCCTAGTGATTCTTATATTAATTCTTATATAGCATTATATTCCTAGTTATTCATTTTTAATCCTTTTATAGAGGGTAATTAACTATGATTCATGTCATAATTCTTATATTGTAGGTTATATCTAGTGATTCATGCTATAAAAGCTTATACAGAAGGCTATTCCCAGTGACACGTGCTAAAATGCATATATACCAAGATTGGACCTGATACATGTTGTAATCCCTATCGACTATGCTCGACCCAGATTTATTGTTGAAATTATAATATAACAGCCTTAAACCATATTTTTTGTAATATATACCGTGGATATATAGTTATGGTTGGTATGGTTGTAAGACATGCTCAAAGACATTATCGTATGGAGCTGATGTAGTTTATATTTTACCGTAGTTATATGGTTATGGTTGGCATGGTCTTGATAAATTTTTAGTGATATCATGATATGGTGTAAAATCATGTTGATGTGGTGTTAACTTAATATTTTAATTAATTAATACACCTCATTACAAAAATATTTTATGCACTTATTATTAGACTGGCTATTTTTAGACATGATGGATTTGGCCTAATGATTTATTCTCACACCCTATTCGAGATGCCATTTAGTACAGGAGAAGAGTAATTGGATACAGGATTTGATAAGGGAATGGTACCTTACTATTACTAATTTATTATTGGATGTGTTGTAGTTTGTATATGGGATCGATATGGAGATACGGACCATGAAATGTTGAGTCTTTATTAGATTTTGTTTGAATTTTATTCCTATTAATTCTAGCATGAAATTTTGATAAATTTCTATTTATCATTAGGTTATTCATTTATTATTTATTTTATTATTCATGTCTCTTTTGTTTGGTTTTTATGTTGTATTATACTATTTCTATTACTTCTAACACTCTGATACTTATTGTGATATGATTATTATTCAACATTATAACTTTGTAACTAGAGGGTACTGTATCTTTAATATAGTGATCCCACCATTGATACTAATCGGTAGCCTCTATTTTATACGGATGCATTCTAGTGATCCCATATCCCAGTTGTTTTAGCCACATTAGAGAGTTCTACACTGAGGTATGTTAAATGTTTGGTTTTCATTACATAGCTTATTGAATAAACAAACAATAGGAATGTTTTTTTAAAGTAATATTGATATTTTATATTCTTTTTTATCTGGATTATTTATCTTCCATGTCTATATTTTCCATAAAACAGTTTAAATAATGGTTTTACTATTACCAAAAGAATCACTAAGGACAGTTTTACCCATGATTTGATTTTTTCTTATTTTTCTAAAAGGAATCATTATTTTATTCTATGATCATGGTACATTTTAACTTTTTACAAAGGTGTGAAAGTAATAATTTATATTAACTAGTATGGAATGTATACAATTTCCCACCATCATGACCACTTGATTAATTGAATATTCCATTACAAGTTATAATTTTTCTTTACAAAAGAAAATGTTTGCTATAATTTTTTAAAATTTCAATATTTTAAATAAGTGATTAAAAATTGAAAAGGGTATTTTCCTCAATAAAAATTATACATGATATAATTAAAACATTTTCAAAAATAATTAAAACCATTAAAGTTATGAAATTCTTCTAAATTATGTATATATGTCTCATGTATATATACTTATCTTATTCTCCCCTATTTTCAAGGGATAATTCAAGGATTATGTTCATCTCTCAAATTACTTCAATTTGAAATTTCATTTGATTATGATATTAGGTAAGATTGTATAATACATTTTATTTTCATGGGTAATCTATATGTTTATAATTTATAACTGATTTCCTTTTATGTAACACATAATAATTAACATTTTATGATGGGTGTTCTCATAAGGTGATCCAATTCATTAGGTCACGATTCTGTATCATGAGACTTTATGTAAGAGACAAGGTTCTTATATGTAGTTTTAGGATTTAAATTATATTTAGGATATCATTAAGGATAATAAAATAAGGATTTCATGTTTAATTTCTTTTCAATTTATATTAAACTTGGTCTTCCAATGACAGTTGGCATCATGATATTTGGGTGGTATATAGTATATGTTTATGTTAAAAAACATATAATAATATGAGTAAAAAGGATTGGGTCACTAGAATTAGTACCAGATAAAGGTCTATTAATTTTTTGGGAATAGGATTAGATAAATTTATTAAAACCCATGGGGATATGAAAGTATACGATAAAATATTAATTCTCTAAAAGGAAGATATTATGCGGTTGTCTTAGTAATTTGTACCTATCTGTATACTCCAAGTTGATGGTTTTTTGGAACAAATTCAACTAGGAGTAATAATCCTAAAAATATTTGGTTGTGTATATCTAAACCATCATTCTGATACATGGTGATTTCACCCTTACTATGTACATATTATGACACTCCTAGGGGATATTCTTGTGATAATTCTCATTTTTTTTATGAACAGCCATGAGGGATTTGAATAGATGTTGATCATAGATAGACTAGGATAAACCTGTGGTTTTATATATTGAAAATAACGTGTCATTATTTATACATAATATAATTTATTTTCTATGAAATGATTATTATTTCTCAAACTCCGATTTTTAAATTTTGTCAAAGGATAAAAGCTGGAGTAATGAAGTTAATAGTAAATATCCAAGTCAATATGGTTATTTCTAGTAACCAATAGGGATAATGACAAAAGTGAATGAAATAGTGATTATTGATAATAATTTATCGTTGTATATGATTAAAAATGTGTACTTTAACCAACAATCCAACTCATTAAAAAAGTCATGGATGGATTCAACTAAGAGCTTAGGAGGAGGAGGAGATCATCAATGAAAGAAAGATCAAATTCATTCGTGTTAGAAATGTGGAAAGATAAATATAGGCGAATGTCTCAAAATAATAAGAAAATATTTTATGTGTGAAAAATAAGGTTATAAAGAAAAGAATTAATGAGGAAAAATTAAGTGGTTGTTGAAGATAAATAGATTTCATATGATAAATCCATTTTTTTCTTATTATATTGAATGCTGGGAACCTAGGCATTATCCAAGTAAATTTCATCTTATAATGGATATCTTCTAGACAAAGTAATAAACTATGTTTTACAAATCATTGATGTGAGAGTATTTACATATTGGGATTTTATAATTTTTTCATATATGTATTTTTGTAAATGGTGTTTTGGTTATATACATCACAAAACATCTAAGGGTTGTATTAATTTTTCGAAGAATAAATGATTTTACAATGGATTTATAGTTATTTGGGTTATTTCTAGAAATGATTATCATATAATATTAGGGAATGTATATTTTTATGTGAATTTTAGAGATATTGGTTTTATCTAGAGAAAAATGTTGTATTTATCTTAGATGAATATGTGATCAAAACATTCAAATATTTTTCTTTTGACCTTAATTAGGAATATTTTAAAAAAATTAGGATTTTTTATTAATCAAATGATCTACGTTTAACTTTGGATGTTATTTTTGATTCTTTAAAGATTAATATTGTATTTAATAATATAATAGTTTGTTCAATTTCTGAATTATCTTACCCCGTACTAACCATTTTGGTATTTCTAAATATTTTCTGACATACCAAAACACTTTTCACTTTTTAATGGATCTTATAATTTGGTAATATTTTATTTTACTACTTCATACCTAAAAAAATCATCTTGGATATTTATTCCTTAGAGTAAGAGATGATATGGAAATTTATCAAAGCACAACCAAATGATGAAGTTGTTCTTATGAATTATAAACATATAAATTAAATATATTTTTGTGTTTTCTTAGTCTATATAGTAAAATAATTATTTAAATCCATTAAAAGGATGTTGAAACAAAACATTTTCCTATTTTAGTCATTTATAGTGAATTGATGATCTTTTCACCCATCACAGATTTATGGTTTTATGGTCATTAACTTTCTAACGATCATTCACATTATTGTGATCAATGATCTCTATCACTCTCCATATATATTTTGGAATTAAATTTTTTTTACATGTTTTTATTTTCACATCCCACAAATTTTAACCTATTTGGAAACCCTGTTATGTGTTTTTCTAGGAGACCTTCATAATTCCTCTTCTCACATATCAAGTGGAAGCTTTATTAACCCTTTGTATGATGTGGGATTTCAAAAAAGGTATTTTCCAATGTTAAACCATTGTTAATTGATTTTAAATTAAAATTGATAGTATGGAATTTATAAAATTGGTAAAAGTAAACACCCTGAATTATTAAAAACAACTATCGATTGTTTATATGACATGCAACATTGAGCCTAAACAAACAATGAGATATTATTATTTAAATATGTCAACTATGACCAAGCCTTTAAATTAGAGGAATGAAATATTATAAACCACTTTGTGAGGAATATATAATTTTCTCAATGTAATATTAATATATTTGATACATTATTAGTAAATAATCGCTCAATTTTTCAAAAAAAATTATTATTCATAAATTTATTTTCTTTAAAAAAGAGTTATATGAATTTCTGTGAGATATATTTATAATTAATTATTTGAAACTATAAAAATTTTATATCATTAAATTGTTATCATTTTTAAATTAACATAATGATATTATATTTTGTCAACATTTTTTGATTTTACAAAAAGATTGATTTTTCAGTGAATAGTGAAATTTATTGATGTTTCGAATACTCTAATTTATTTTCATTAAATAATGTAATTTCAAAGTCCAATTATAATTTTTATTTTTAATTAGATTTACATATATACCATTTTATTTACAATAATCCAAATAATTTCATTTGAATCAAAAAAAATCTTGATTTTGGTATATGTTTATTTTTATGCTCAAAAACACATTTTTTAGAAAATTGTTTTTTAAGTGAAGAATATTTCTAAATTATAATTTATTAAAACAAACTAAAATGAGGACTTAATTAAATTAATTTGATATATTATATATCAATATATATATGAATTTAAAATCAAAAAAATATTAATAGAAGAAAAAGAGATAATATAACATCATCTTATGCATGAAAAATAAATTTCATGAAAAACTATTTTGCAACAATTTTTCAAGGTTCATATTAAAATTTATTTATACCACTTTTGTTATTTATTATGATTTGTACTAATGTATCCAAATATCTTGGGCCGTGTAATATAGAAAAAATCATCACTGATTCGATGAAAATTGTCATCTCTGATGATCTGAGTCTCGGGACGGTATGAGGATCTCATTTAAATAAACTGAACAAAAAAAATAAAATCATAAACATACCTTTTATGATATAAATCAACGATTAAAATATGCTTATTTTCAGTGATATGTTATTGAATGCTCTAATTTAGAATCCTTTAATATAATCGACACACAATTAAAAAATCTACCCAAACGCCAATCATTGAATTCTGGGTGCTAGCACGGAGACCCAATGAAGTCTTTGACATCCTAACAATCAGTTCATCAGTGTACCTTTGATGCAAGGAGATATGTTCAATCCAATCACATGCATCGGGATCTTCTCTATCTAGAGAGAAGGGGAGGAGAGAGAGGCTCAAAAAATTTCACAGGGAATAGTTTTTGTGAAAGAGCCCCTCTCCCCTATTTGTAGTGGATGCCCAAATACCCACATTGTGTTCTCTCGGTCCCATTTTTAAAATTTCTTCTAAATAAATAAATTATTATGAACTGAACTAATTTTTAAAATTATTTATATTTTATATCATACCTATAATATATATTAATTTTATTATGGAATATAACCCAAGATATTAACTCAAATCATAATTCCCGCTTAATATTAAAGGAACATGGAATATTAAAATAATATTCATTCGATTAATATTATTCCTCAAATTTACATAACATGTAAATAATTTTAATAAATAAATTTAACCCCATTATTCTTGACTTGAATAATAATGAATTTATTTATTCTTTGGTGATCGATGACATGGACAACACTATGACCCCATGGCGGGGCCCATAATGTCTTGTATGCCTATTCAAAAGAATAAGGAATATTTTTGAATATGCTATTGTGTGTTACCCTCTAGGCCCTTATCTTGATAGTATTGAATAGAATCCACAGACTAAGGGTAGAGTCTAGAAACCCATCAAGGCCCCTAAAGAGATAAGTATAGTCATATAAATGATAACCAACCTATGAACATGCACTATGTAAAATAATATCGTCATCCTTAAAGATCTCATAATGTAGGATTCACACTTGTGTCATCATCCTTTTCTTTCTTAATTTTTTGTTGATCATACTAGATGGATTTAACCACAACTGCTTTGGACAATGACTTATGAAGGTACCACCATCCTGGTCAACACGGCTCTAGATATATCACTACCCCAACTCAAAAGAGGAAAATTCTATCTGGATGATTCAACGAATTTCATACCACCAATGACTCACCCAACACAGACTACCTCACCACAATTTCATTATCATGGTTTTTTTACTTTCTTAAAAATTCATTTTCAAATGGAACACATTGGTAATGATCTCAAGGCCTGATACAAATACATGTTTCTATATACAGGAACAACGAATGACAACTAAAACATGTGGTTTTCCTATTGGATGGTATTTCCTCATGATCCCACTAGTATAGATCACCATATATGAAATTCAGGAGAAGAATTCTCAATACTAATGATCCTCCAACACTTGATAGTTAGACATCAGCTATTTCTAGTCAGTATAATGTATCTAGACCATTGGAATTTTGTTTGAGATTAATTTCATAGTATCTCATGGTTCTCATAATTTCATGGGATCTTCTATAACTTTTATATAAAATAATTAATATATGAGCATTACCCTTTCAATAGTGGACATAAAAAATTATACACTATAATTATAAGTTTACATCATGTATATATAACTATATACATTATATGGTAATCAAAGGTGTTTTATTTTTGGGTCTAGGGAACCATATATTCCAAAACTCTTAATTTCATTAGAGCCAACTTTCATACCTTTCATTTCATCTTCTCACAGGATAAAGATCATTTCTCTTCTGAGGAAAATCTTTAGCTACTGGGTTTACCATGTATCTACCACGTGGCTATTATTCTATATGTGACCTCATCTCCATGAGTAAAACTTCTCAAGAGTTGGTATCCTCATGTATATCCTTTTTTCCACTGTAAAAACTTGACATCTTGGCGAGTAATAGTAAAAAATTATCATGATGATAAAACTTCACCAACTTTTTGAGATTCCATGAATTAGAACTAATTATTTCATTTTATAACTATTTATTAGATACCTCAACTTTTTCAACGTAATATATATTTTTAGTTATAGTTATGATTGGATTTTATGAGTTTTACTCAGCCATCACCTTATCTTGATTATGATATTGGATCACATTGATCTAAGGAATACTAGATTGTGTCCCCTCAAAAATAGAATCTCTTACTCTCCACATATTAGGAACATATCATTTGTATATTCCCAAGTACAATCATATAGTAATGACTTATTCCCTTATAATTATCTTAGATAAAACTGATATTTTGTACTATAAATTATATGATATCAATATCATTTCTCATACATATCATCGAACACATGATCGATCCATCAATGGAGCGTATGGAATTCAATATTCCACATTAATCTCATCATATTCCCTTGCAAGACAATGTAGAGAGATTTATTCCTTTTTTAACCTAGTAAAAATTCTCTAGAATTTTCCAACTTGTATTTTTCAATAATATGTTACTATATATACAATTTACTAGGTATAAAAAACTATTATATGTACCGCAATATATCATGTTCCCCAAAACATTGGTTTCTACTTTAAGTCAACCATTGTATTTTACATTTATCCTCATCTTAACTAATTGTAAGATCAATATTTTTCTTCATATGTTTTCAAACATATTATACATAGAAAACAATAATTCTCCCACTAACCTATGGTAGAAATATGGAAAATATTCATCAGAAAATTAATATTCTATGATCATGGTGGTTATATCAATCCAAAACAAGATTTTAGTTACCTACAACCACTACTATAATTCTGTGATGTCACCATCCCTTTCTGGTTGCATCATCTAGACACCTTCTGCGAAATTTTTTCTTGACATCCAACGGTAAATTAAATGATCATAGAGAGAAACAATGACAAGTAAAATTATAATGGATTTATAAATAATGACTTGGTATTTCCCATAAATCCTTATTGGTACCATACTTGTATCATCCATGTATTATCCCACTTTAATACAAACCACATTATTCAAAATAAACCCCCCTTTCCACTTTGATCCATGGAATCTATTATTGAATTTTAATTGACCTTGTCTATATTAGCTAATTATCATATAGTTCCTAATTATAGGAATTATTATTCCCAGGGAATAATGTATAACTATCCACGTTGAATTCAAAACCATCACTATGGTTTTAATATTCCTATGTCATATGTGTCTCTAGAACAATCATTTTCCACATGCACTAATGAAACTAGTTCATATTCTGGCTACAAGTTCATTTTTGTCTTTGACTAAACCCATGTTAATCAGGAACCACTTATCTCTAATTGATATGTTCTCCCTTTTATATAAATTTACTATATCCCCCTGGTTATAACATTCGTATCATATAAATTTTAGTAATATCCTAAGAAACATTTCAGATTATTAACTTATATACACATTGTGTTTTTCCAGATGCAAGTTTTTTATATCCTAACAAACATTTTTACATCTCAATACATGTCCTTATGACATAATTGATTTTCATAATACTATGACTCATATTATAACCATATATCATTATAGATTTAATATTCTTATGGGATTTCAAAATTATTTTCAATGCACGTCTTGACATATAATGGAAGTTTCTGCAAGTTTTAACAATAATAATACTTACATCATGACTAAATTGATTAAAATTTTAATTTAAGAATTTATCCATGATATATTATATTGAAAAATATTAACATTTAAGACATATCATTGAACCTCCAGATTAGCATCAATGACTTAATTTAGATAAGGAAATGTTCATTTAGGAATTACTCCACACAACATTATATTGATCGATAAATGATTGGATAAGATATTGTTCATTGTTTCAGGCTTAAGAATCTTATATCTTCTGACCATAAGTATTCAATACTTCACATTAGAATTCTTTATGTAATTAAAGGAATCATATGAAGGATATTTTCCACTACCTTACCTCTAGGATAGTTCAGTATCTCTATCCGAACTAATTCTACAATATCTGTGGAATACCATTACTCCTAAAGAATTATTTATCCAAACTAAAAAATTATACATGCCAATAATACCTATATTTTTTAGTTCTAATAATCCAAAATACCACACCAGCTATATCATTGATGTCCACTTTTAGTTTTTTACAATTAATTATCTTCCATAACTCGGTAAAATAGTATTACACTTTATATTCATCAAGTATTTCCTACGATTAAATTATCAATGAACTATTAGTTGAATATGAGATTCCACAAGAAACCTTAATTCCTAACCCATGAATAATTTTTCTTATGGTCTAATGGAGTCATCATATTAATGTTTTGGTTATACATAATAATTGTATGGCTTAAATCATTAACATGGAAATTAGAAGTTGTGTGCTTCTCATCGCTGACATAGGAATCACTATTTCACATCAACTTAGAGAATACACATTACTTATTGTAATGTTTGCATTACTTACTTGTTTAATGTACGTCTATACATATAGGTTATACATATATTATATTTAACACCCAAAAAATTCTAAACAAAAAATGACATTATATATCGATGAATATACCAGAAAAAAATGTGTTTCCTTTCTTATTCAATTCTATTTATTGCATTTATCATCCCTAGAATTATTTCATATTATAAGATAGAAATAAACCTCACTTTAATAAAAAATATCTTTTCCTTAAATTTTTTTGTAAAGTTTCCTTTGACATCAATATTTTCATTGGCCTTATCACCTTGTCTTTAAACTTGTTCTCTATAAGGAATAATGATTGTTCTTTCTTTACTGTTGTTATTTACTTGGATAACCTTACCTAAAAATTTAATATAGTGTTCACTCCATCGTGTTCTCCCTGAAACCTTAAAACAATACTGGAGTAAATGGGTGAAAAATATATGATGAAAGGATTTGAAAATCATGTTCCATATTTCAATTTACACATGTCTTGTGTAATCATCACCTTGTTCATATTTTACTTTTATTTCTCCTTGTATGTTTCTTAGAGATGGGACAACATGTTAAATCATCCATATCTTGGTGTAGTATCCACAACTATCATCAGAATTTGATGATAAAATTATGAAATAACAATGATATGTATCATAATTGAGTCTCATGAATCATTTATACACCCTCGCTTCTTGAGGTGGTTTAACAGGTACAGGGACACTAACACCATGAATTTCTTGAGTCATGGTATTATGTGAAAGATCTTGTAGTGCGCTTAGAATTTCATGCTGGATAAGATATTGACATTTTTTTTAGATTATGGAAGTGTTTATTGTTGTACTAATATCCATTTTATATAAAAAAATCTAACATTTTGTACTTTTATCTTGATTAAAAATTTATAAATTATTGATTAATTAAATATATCATTAACTCTCACCCATTATTTTAACAAATTCTATTAAACCGTTATACTATAATATGAATTGTACATAATTTGGTTATTCTAGTAGTAATAATCCTTGAAATGCCCCTCATAGTTTACAAGCATTGGATATGAAAAAACATTGAGAGTTCATGGTAGGAGTTTGATAGGACAATATCTCGGAGTACCTTAATCTATTGAGTGAAGTGCAAAATTATCAAATCTTGAACCAAATTTTTTTAACTCTTACATCTAAAATTAAAAAAATATATATTTGGTTACTTTTTTATTTCAAATTAAATTAAGATAACCCAACTATATTATAAGAAACCGACAGTAGTAAGAGGAACCCTTAGAGTTGGTTAAGAACACCCCAAAAACTAGGTTTTCTTCAGATTTAAATGATGGAAGGTGGTTAATGACTTAATATTTTTTGAATGTTTTTATATTTTTGTCAAATAATTTAATCCATTTATATTAATATTTTTCATCTATGTCTGTTCTCTAAAAACTGATCATTAATAGGAAAACATTGATCTCTTCTTTTTGCATTTTATTGTTTATTATTTTACATATTTTCCCGATGTTATAGAATGTATAAAATAATAAATAAATATTTAAAGGATATACACTAAAAAATGGTCATGAGCATCTAAAATTAGTTGATCCATTTAAACTCAATCGACCAACCATGACCTAGGGGTAATGTAACTGGGTTATATATTGACTAATGAGGCATCTCATCCCCTTCTATGTGTGTCCACTGTTCGTCAAGGATTTTTCCTTGCCTCGACATTGTCTGCTTTTTACTCCTTCCTTATCCTAGAATACTAATTCATATTGGCATGGTCAACTCCATAAATAATAATCATCAATATATAAGTATAATTAGGTGTATTTGATGGTGTCTAGGGGAACATTGTACAATATATATTATTGGACTTACAGATCCTTATACAATTTTACCAAAATTAAAAAATGATGTGCAAGATGTCTTAATTATTACAAAAATCATGAATATTTAAAGGATGGTGGATCTATAGAGGCATCAGGGATGGGATCGGTTGGTTTCCCTCAGATGGTGGAGGGGTTAAATAGATGATCAAGAGGGGGGAGAGGGAAAATAACGGCTGGAAGGGGGATCCCTCCCCTTATGAAAAATCAAAAAAAATATTTTTATTTCGCCAGAAAAGTCCAGCATCCTGTTTTTTTGTTTTATATATGGAATTCCACCCAGGATACCAAGTCCTTTTCTTTATAATTTTAACTAATAAAATAATTATTATTATAATAATAAAATTATTATTATTATTATTATTATTTAAAAACCCAATACCTGTGAAAAAAACATGATAGAATTGTATGATCTAGTCACTATAAGCCACCTCTAGCACCTCATCGGAGTAGTATTAACATATTTTGTTCACAATTTAATACACTTAAACAACTTTCAATACATATTAAAAAAATTATAATGTTCATAAGATGAACGTTAAAATTTTGTCAACATATTCATCATGTTGTTAGGACAAAAATTAAACCCTCTACTTAAATTAAATGTAACATAATTTTTATTGGATTAGAAAATCTACATGATCCCTACGATGATAATTGAAGGTACTATCTTGAATTAAGAAAGATGGTGGGCTGGGTATATTTAAAAAATTCATCATTAGGATGATGGTACTCTTTTTCTCCAGCAATCTGAGCCTCGATACAGATTGAGGATATCACAGAAATTAATCAGAGCACAAAAATAAAATCATGAACATACCATTTTCTAATCTGAATCCACACTCGATAGCTTCTTGGAACTATTAATCACTCCTTGAAGGATCCAAATAAAAATCCCTCTAGATTTTCTTTACAAGTTTCATAAATATGAATGAATATTGATCGTCAAATTTTGGGTGCTAGTGCAGAGATCTGACAAAGCCTTCAACATCCCTATGTTCAACGCATCAATATACATTTGATGTACGGATATGATATTGATCCAACCAATTAGACCGAGAGCTTTCCTCTCTAGAAAAAAACTTGATTAGGGATAGAATCTAGAAATCCCAGAGTGAATATTTTTTGTGTAATATTCTCCCTAACATTTTTATAGTGGATGCTCAAATACCCAAATTGGGATCCCTAGACCTCGTTTATTAAATGACCACTAAATAAATAATTTTGAAGAATTAAATTGTGTCATAAAAATTATTTATATTTTATAATATACCTATAATATATATTAAATATGTTACATGATAAAACCAAATTCATTAAACCTACTCATAAATCTACCTTAATATTAAACAAACCTGGAATATTAAAATAGTATTCATTCGATTAGTATTATTCCTCATATTTACTTAACTTTTAAATAATTTTCATAAATAAATTCAACCAAATTATTATTTACTTGAATAATAATTTATTTATTTATACTTTGTTGATTGATAAAAAGGAAAAAAATAGACCCATGGTGGTTTCCATCATGTCTAATATACATTTTCAATAGAATATGGTGGATTATTGAATACTCTATTATGTGTGACTCTCTATTCTCTTATATTGATAGCAGTGAATAGAATCCAAAAACTAAGAGCATACTATATAAACCCATAAAGGACCCTAAATATATAGGTTTAGTCATAGATATGACTACCAAACTATAAAAACACACTGTGTAATATAGTTGATTTGTCTATAAATATCTCATAAGGTAGAAAACACCCTTATGCCATCAACATTTTCTTGATTTATTATATATTGATCTAACTAAATAGAATCACACTAGACTTCTTTGGATACAGACTTATGAAGGTCTTATTATCCTAATCAACCAATATAAAGATATATTACTTCCTCAAGTTGAAATTGAAAATTCTATTTTGATCATTAAACCAATTTGATACCACTAATAAAGCACCCAACTCAAGCTACCACGCCGCAATTTCATTATCTATGGTTTTTCTTTATATAAACGTACATGATCAAATGGAACACACTGGTAATGATATCAGGTCAAGAGACAAGTACATAAGTTCCTAGTCAGGAACAACTAATGACCCCTAAAACATGTGGTGTCACTATTAGCCTGGTTTTCATCATGTTATC
Organism: Viscum album; assembly: GCA_963277665.1. Taxonomy (NCBI): domain Eukaryota; kingdom Viridiplantae; phylum Streptophyta; class Magnoliopsida; order Santalales; family Viscaceae; genus Viscum; species Viscum album. The sequence continues at coordinate 2,033,950,695 of OY728146.1, read as the reverse complement.
ACTAAAATAGATCACCAAGTGAGAAATTCATGAGAATAATTATCAATGAATATAATCCCCCAACACCTAATAGTCATACATCAACAATTTCCAGTTAGTATGATGTATCTAGACCATATGAACTTTGCTTAAGATTAATTTCATAGAATCTCTAGTTTGTCATTATAGCTTTGGATCTACATATAACATTTTGATATGATAATTAATCTCTTTAAATTACCATTTCAATATTAAATGTTGAAAAGTCTACAATATAATGGTAATAATACATCATTTACTTCGAATTATATACATGATATGGTAATCAAAATTAAAATATCATTCAGTCAAGCGAACCCACTATTTCAAAATTTTTAATTTGATAAAAATAATTCTATATTATTAATCATCATAATTAATATTATTTGACAATGTAAACATAATATTTTGTCATAATAAATAGTAAAATCAATAAAAATTTATCACCATTGTAAAAGGGTATATCAGGTCAACCTAGGTTAAAACTAAGTTATAATGCAACTTTTTTTCATATTAAGTATTATTGGATGAATTTATTTTTACCCTTATCACATTATTCTTTATATTCAATTATTTATGGGACACTTTTCAATAAAAGTGACCTATATAATAATTTAGGCAAAGAAAAAAAAATACAAAATGCCGCTCTTATTCCCATAAATATCTATAATATATTTACAGGGATTTTAAAATAGTTGGAAAATGAATATTAAAGTTTATTTTGACTATAATTAAATTATTTTTTTGATGGAAGTTCATTTTATATTTTGACTGAATATATAGCTACCTTAAATGTCTATTCAATGCTGACATAGTGCTAGTACAAACTATGGAAAAATCAAAATAAATAATTTTTATAACATTAAAAATAATGAATTTATTATGTGTTCAGGTTCCAAAATACTTTTATAGTTAATAATTATGTATTATTAATGGTGAAATGGATTATATTCTAAATTCATTATTATTCCCATGTCTTTAAAGTAAAATTAAATGAATATTTTTAAAATGAAATTAATGATATTTTAGGATAAATCATATCTTATTAAATTTTCTAAATAAGTTAAAAAAGATAAAAGAGGCAAATTAGTCCATTTTTCCATTAATGATTAAATTTTTATATTATGCATAAAATTAAACTACATTGAGATTAAAAAATTATTTACCATAATTAAGGTCAAAATGGGTTTATCAACGGTTAAACCAAGAGATAAATGTATGTTTTCAAGTTAAAAAACTATTTACCATCATTAAGGTTCGTGAATGGTCCATCTTTGGACCAATGGGGTTGGATGTCTTATCATACATGGAGTTGGGATGATGTGGGAGGTGTTTAAGTTCATGTTTATCCAATGGATCATACCTGAGGAGGTGAAGGTGAAAAGAGGCGAGAGCTTGTCCATAGTTAATAAGGCCAGTGGTTGGAAAAGGCTTGTGTCAGCTGCTTTATGGAGTCGGCATCTAGAGCATAAGTGCTTGAAAAAAACCAGCACCTCTCTTCATTCGTAAGGGTTCCCCATTTTGTGAGTGGGGTGTATGAGATGAACCTACCTCTAAAGAAATCCCTTTTGTCGGTGTCAACTTCGAGTTCGTCAGACTACTTTCTAATGTGCCATCAGTGTTTCTGGTTCGAGCATCCTAAGCCATATTGTCTCATCCCCCCAAAGTCCTGCTATTGTGTGAATGTTCGGGTCACTGGGAAAGGCTCTGAAGTAAGTGTCGTTCGAAGGAGTCTAGATCGGGGGATGCTCGTGTCAGACTGTGTGGCACAGGATGCTTCAGCCATCAAAGCCCCAGCCTCAGGTCTCGGGGTGAAGCTCACGCACAGTCAGGGTGTCAGAGGCATGTGAGACCTTTTCTTGGTTCTTTATCTTTCATCTTAGAATAGAGAAGTTCATGATTTCTTTCTCCTTGTTTTCCCTCTGTTGTATGTTCATCTATTGCGGTAATAGTGTGATGAACTTATTCTTTCATGATCGTAGTAGTTGCATTCTTCTGAATGTGGCCTCTAGAATTGCTTGTTTTTCTTAAAAGGGTATTTGGCCTTGTGTGGGTTGGTCCTGATTTCATTAGTGATCATTTAGAGATGTGAGTATTGGAGGTTTTGGTCTTGTGATGAGAGTTCCAGGTTTTATTTAGAGTGTTTTATCACTTTTACTAAGGGAGTTGGATGTGTTTGGAATTTAAATTGGTTTGGGGAATTCATAGTTCTAGCGGTGTTGTTATAGGGAGTTCATTGTTTTGGTTCCCCAATATGTCGGGTGGCCTTGTAGTGGTGCTCCATTTAAGTCTCAGTGGTCCCGCTCAACTCAAGTGGAGAAGTCAGTATGTTTGGGTAGGAGATCCCACATTAACCCCTCCTCATGTTAGTGTGTGTGGGCTTTAAAGATTTGGTGTTAGTCGAGTTCTTATGTTATGGAGAACCCTCTCGTGTTCTCCCCTCATTTTAGGTCATGGTTTCTTTGGGACCGGATGGGTGTGACTTGTGCTGTGAATCGTTAACCAGAGGTTCAAGATTTTTCTTTTGTCTTAGTTCTGGCCCGGAATCAAACTTTGTCTATCTTTTGACTTGGTGACTTTCTGGGGGCAGAAAGTGTCTATGGTGGGGAAAATTGTCACACCCCGACAGGGTTTGACGCGCGACTGGCGCGCGACTTATAAAATTGTGTGACAACACGTTGTTTGAAATTGTGGGTGGTTACTACCAGGTGGCATGGTTCGAGCACAGCCGCTCAATCGCGCACTTGACGTCACGTGAGCCGCGCAGTTCCCAACATCCGAGATAAGTAAATTAATTAATTAAAGGGCAATTGAAATGAAATAAAAAATAATAATTAACAAAATATAGTTTTATAAAATAATGGTTAAGAATGAAATAATAATGATAGTATAGTTGTAATAATAATAATAATATTTTGGTTGTTATTATTATTATTATTATTATTAATATTAATTTTATTATTATAATTATTAAGAATATTATTATAATGATTATTTTTATTATTGTAATAATATTATTATAAAGGGTAAAAAAATTAAAAATGAAGGGGAGAACCCTAACCTGCCGCGGACCCCCCCCCCACCCTTGGCCTCCTGCGCGTCGACCCTGGTGCGCGACCAGCCTCCAGCGCCGCCCTCCGCATTTGCCCAGCCCTTTCTCTAGCTCCGCCGGCCTCGCGTCCTCCCGCAGATCCTAGCCGGCCTCATCCGATGGTGCCTCCCCGACCAGTGTTGTAACACCCCGAGATTTTATGAAAAATATTCTTTTTAATTTCATTAATGTCTTGTGTTATACGCTACACCAAAAGGAGCTTTCACAAAACGCATCCTTTACTTGCCTTTCATTACACGCAATCACGACCTTCCTTGATAGCGTGTTTAGTACGCAATACCGAGTTTTACTAAACAACGATATGCTATTAAAATATTATTAAAACTAGCCGTTATGAATAGTAATAACCACTTTTTGAAATTTTGTAAATACTATTTATCAAAATGGACTTCATTTTTGGATTCGGAATATCGAAATTAGGTTAGGGTGAAATTTTGGTACTTTTCAGATAACTTTCATATTCTGATGAATAGTGAAAATTACTAAATTTTAATTAAAAACAACTTTTTTAATAGAAATAATTAATAGTGATAAATTATTAATTTGTGTGGTTTTAAAGTATATTTAGAATATATTTTTACAATTTAATACAATGTTGGTCATTGGATGTAATTTCACATTTAAACCAGTTATAAACTAATGTCAATCTTTTGATAGTTATTATCTCTTAAAAACACGCTATTTGTTTTGACGATGAGAATTAATTTTTAAATTAGTTAATTCAACTGATATGTTTTTAATTTGGTAAAATAGACATCATTTTTGAGTTCATAATATCAAATATATCTTAGGCCTAATTTTTGGTATTTTTCTGAAAACTTTCAATTATCGATGAATAGTGAAACCACTAAGTGGTAGTTAAAAAAACTGAATTGTTCATAAAACTTAATTTTACCGCTTCTGTGAGTGGAATTTTGAAAATCCGAGAGACATGGTTAATATCAAGGGCTAAAATGTGGTTCAATGAGATGAAAATAATTTTTGGTGAATAGTAACTTTTTAGTTTTATTTACCACGGTTAAAAGTAAATAGGGTAATTAAGGGTAGAAATGATATTATTATTACCCTAACACATGTCCTAATTCTATTGGACAAGTGTAATTCGACCAAAAACAAACTTAGGAATAAAATATGACCATTTAGGCCCACTTGGATTAGATTAGGACATTTATTATTAATTTATTTAAAGAAGGGTTAAAAGAGTTAAAATCAAAGTTTATATACTAAAACATTTTTAATATGGCGTTATACATAAGAACAATTCGACTATAAATATTCATTAGAAAGATAAAAACATTTCCTACATAATTGTATTTTATTTGTAATTTTCAGATATTATATAATTTATTTTATTTATGACACAATGATGATGCAGTAATTATCATATTAATGAAATATTGACATAATTGATGTTATATACACCAAAATAAATGTAATTTGAGACTTTTTATGAATTACACTAATTTTCTAGGTTACTATGATATATTAGTGTTGATTTAATCAACTTGGTTCGAACATATAATTCTATTATGACTTTCACAAAAATCATATATCAAATAGTGTCAAAATTGACACAAAATAGTTTTTAAATCAAATATTATATTATTAATCGTTATTTTATTCCTAAAAATCTAAGGTTCGGCCAAATGACTTAGATAAGGATATATATATTAATAATAAACAATTTGGGGTTCGTTTGGCATGTTATAGTAAGTGTATTAACCATATAGTGTAAGAAAACAAAAAGACACGGTAAAAGTTAAATTATTTAACTTAGAGTTAAATCTAATTGATAAGGTTAAAATAATAACCTAAACTTTTCTAAATCCTATTGGTTTATAGGCTTTAGACCCATACCCACTTTATATTCGAAATAAGACCCTTTGGAACCATTATAAACCAATTTTGACTTTAATATAAAATAATATTTTGAGATATTCCTAAGGTGCCCCTCTCCTCCCTTATAAAAGGGCACCTCCTCCCCCTCCTCCTCACACCAATTTGAGCACTCAAGCTCGGCCAACCCCTGCCAAAATCCCTTCTCCACTTTCGTAGAATAATCCTAGAGGTCCTGGTCTTCTTCAAAGACCAATCTTAGTTCCCTAAGTGGAGGATTCAAAGAGGCGTTTCAAAGAAGAGGTAATATCCATTACCGATCATTTCAATTTCTTTCTTATTCAACTTCTTCTTATTTAGTTGTTTCATGATAAAGTAATAACATTATTATTACTTACATACTTATATGTTATTATAAATATGAAACAACCCTAATTCAACTTCTATCCATCCTACAGAAAAATGAAATCACCGCTCGTGCGTACGTACAGAATACCGTCTCCACGCCGTGGTGTAATCTATTTTCCATCATAACCTCACAAGGATAGGTATAATGGTGTAATGAGTAACTATATATGATTATTATAAAGTGATATTGATACTGAAATATTCTACATACACTTCAACACAATTCCACGACCATGGGAACGATATCATCGCTCGTGCGTACGTACGGACAACCGTCTCCACGACGCGATGAGATTCATTTTCAATGATTAACCATTCATGAATGATTATAAAGTATATATAATAAGTACTAATGAAATATATGACATAATAATGATACTGTATTTATGTAAATTTATATGTATGTCATCTACTTAATTCCATTCACTTCAATAAGGAAACGAAAACAGCGTTCATGCGTACGTACGGACTACCATCTCCATGAATGGTGTATTTCATTCCATTTATCGATATTATATATATATATATATATTCTGAATATATATTATATATAAATCATGTTTTACATTCTGGATATAAGTAATCATGATCCATGTAATCATATTAATAATTACAAGTTAAAAACACGAACGACAAATGAGACGATTTTACCCAAAACGCTACTTTAACATGAATTTACAAAATAACAGGTAATATAAAGTCATAAGTGGACCATATATGATATAATAACAATGAATATGATTCTGGAGTAAGTCAATAACATTATTTAAATCATTATATAGGAGGTTCGGACACTTACAAAGCAAGTCGGACCTAAGGTAAGGGAAATATCACAATCTCATTTTTATCCGAGATTGTTTATACTTTGGTATTTACTGGGGTGTATTTTATCATCCACATACATGTTTTCTAAATATGTAATAATATTTCCATCCACCTACAATTTTTTAAATCCAATTTTACCCTTCGGTGAGTTTTTAGTAAAATATATGAAGGGAATCTTTTGTCGTTTTTTATACGAGGTACTTTTTGACTTTTCCGACAAAAGTACGAGAAAAATGTTTTTTTTAACTTATACGACATGAATGGATTTTTAAAACATTATTTCCAAGACTCTTCCTTTACAAGTTTTAATGTTTATTTTTAATCAACTTCTTTTAGTTTAATGTTGTATGACATGTTAAGAAAGGAAACATGTTTTTGAAGAAGAAAGGATATTTTCCTCAAGAATGGAGTTCAAGTGTTTTATCAAAATTATTTTCCATATAAGATAATAATGGGTTCTGTTTTTATCCCTATTATTACATTGATTTGATTTTGTTGTGATGGAAATATTTTTATGAATTCCTTTATCGTATATGAATTGTTTTATGATGTCATGATGTTTAAGATTCCCATTTTTATTACATGGGTTATGTAACGATGTATGGTTTATGATTTTGTGGAACACATAAGAATGGTATCATTATGAGATGGGTGGGACCTATATCTACCTCCAATGCATTGGGTAAAGATTTTATATCTCATGAGATAGACATGGCTGGAATGGTAGGTTATACCGGTGCAGTGAAACAGGACTGAAACGAGGGTTACTCGATTCAGAAAGGGACTTTGTCCACTAAGATAGTCTTGGAAATAGTCTTGACTAACAAGAAATGATTCTCTATGATTATGTGTGAATGCCACAAAGTTTCATGTTTTAAGTTATGATTATTGTGATTACATTTCCCTGCCCTGATTTATCCCATGTTATGAGATTATGCTCTCTTTTGCAGGTTATGATTTCCAAAATGTTATGTTCTTATGAATATGATGTGATTGATATTTCTTTTGTTTACCCTTACTGAGAATTTGAGCTCACCCTTTTATGTTTTTTTTTCCCAGGATATAAAGAAAGGTTTTAGGTAAAAAAAAGTAAGATCTTTATGGGAGATGTTGAAGATCTTTCACCATGATTAGAAGATTATATTCCGAGTTTCCAAAGACACTAAACTATTACGGTCCTTGTGTGTGTGTTTTTGTAATGTACTAAGTATTCCGCAAAAGTAATGTAATTTACATGTACGTCAGGCTCCGGGTCTCTACAGTTGGTATCAGAGGAAAGGTTTAGTCAACCTATGGAAACTAGGATGCGAGAACTATAGTGAGATCCCTAGATATATTTATAAGGTGTGTCTAGGGATGTCTCTAAGGTTAAGTATACGTATAGGTTATAGTACTATAATTACGCTAACGATCATAGAATTAAACCTAAGATGTTAGATATTGAAGGTAATCCCCCTTTATTATGTTTTTTTCCCTAGCATGATTTTTTCCTCTCACACTATTCTTTTTGGGTTTTAGACGATGGCTGGAACCCGAAGGAACCGTGTTGATCAATGCAATGGACAATGAAATGATTTCCCTCCTGAACAAACAAATGTTATGGGAGATGGAGTTCAAAATCTTATTGCTATACTTACACAAGCTATGAATCATTCTGGACTTCCAAATGAACAGAGAAGGGAACAATATTCTATTTAGTCCTTCATGAGGCAACGTCCACCTTCTTTCTATGGGTCTTCTGATCCACTTGTTGCTGAACAATGGATCAGTACCACTGAAAAGATATTTTCAGTTCTTCAATGTTCTGAACATGATAAAGTCATCTTAGCAGTATATCATTTGGAAGGTGAAGCTGATCAATGGTGGAATCTTATCAAGAATACAAGGCCAAGAGATGAAATTGAGTCCATGGAATGGGACGAGTTCAAGAACTTGTTTTTCAGTAAGTACTTCCCTCGTATTCTTCGATCAAAGATGGAAAAGGAGTTTCTTGAGCTGAAGTAGAAGGATGATGAATCTATTGGTATATACGAAGTGAATTTTACAAGACTTGCAGTGTATGCATCTGGCATTATCATCCAACCTGAAAGTAATGTTGATCAATTTTTCAGTGGCTTAAAACCAAGTCTTTGAAGGGAATTAGCTATAAGAGACTTCAGTAGCTATGAAGAAATTGTGCGTTGTGCTATCAAGGTAGAAATGGAAGTTGGTGTTACATATCCATCTCATGGTTTTGACAAGAAACGAAAGATGGAGTTCAAGGAGAAATCTCAGAATAATGGTGAAAAGAAGATGAATGTTTCCTAATGCACAAAGTGTGGAAAGAAGCATGGTGGAGATTGTCTTAAAGGGACTAGAAAATGTTTTAAGTGTGGAAAAGAAGGTCATTCAGCAGCTGAGTGTCAAAGTAATGGAAAAAGGGTTTCTAATGATGTGAATAAAGAAAACACTGCAGAGAATGAACCACCAACACTTCAATGCTTCAAGTGCAAGGAAATGGGTCATTATGATAATAAATGCCCTAATCCAAGGGTTAGTGATGATCGACATGAGCAACCGCTTAAGGCAAAGGATAAAGGGAAGTCACATGAGATCACTATTGGCGATGTTGAATATGACAACGATGTGGTGGAATGATTAAGTGTTTATGTAATGGGATTCCAAAATAATGTTGTATCATGGAGTATTGGAATATTTATGTATTGGTCTAATGTGGTATTCAAAGTGATTGATATATTTTTGGAAATAAGACGATATGCGCATAATGAAGGGAAAATGAGAAAATGAAATGTTTAACAGTATTCATGATCTCATGATTGATATAAGGACTAAGTGATATCATGGTTTGATTATACAGAATTTTGATGATTTTGGTATGTGGAAAGTGTTAACGTTTAACTGCATTCATGTTTTCACTAAGGTTCAATGGGTATTCAAGAGAATACATGATTATGGACTTTGAATGTTTAGAATGTGACCAACAAGACATATCTTATGATATATGGGGATCAACGACGGTATTAAATCTATGGTAATTGTTTTCACTATATTATGAGAGTGGACTGCAGTATTATGGGTAAGCCTAAAGATTGGAATGGATTATGTTGGACATAAGTTAGTATTGTTTAAGGATAGATGCTTTTTTCGATATTATTGATGGGATGTTATAGTAATATAGTTTTAGAAAAAGTACAACCTGCAGGACGGGCGACCGCCCATCGCGTCGGACAAGGCTGTGGGAATCGAACCTACAACCGAAATGCGACTGGCCTTTATCGCCTACCACTGGCCTACAGGAAGTCCCTGTTTAGTAGAAACTAGTTTTATTTTATTAAGCGGTACGATATATGAAGTATAAGTTCATTTTTGGAACCATATACGATTAATCTAACCATAAGATGAACTTAAAACTTTTCAAACCTTTTGTTTGAGACAGACGGAATGACCCATCATATTATTACATGATATGCTAACACATCACGAATGACAAATTCAACTTCATTTCTTTAATAGATGAAGTGGAAATTGTCCAAAGAATGACCAACGGTGAGACTATACCGAAATCACGAAAGTATTTCTTCTAATTCCAATTTCATCAACTTTAGGGAAACGATCTTGAAAACCAAAAATGTCGTCCTAGTGCTCTTATATCTGATTAATTAGATGGTACTTTAGATCGTCACAAATTAATGGATTTGTGATTGTTGGATTTTCCATAGCCATGTTCTCTACTACTCTCCCTCAGAACATGATGGTTAGATTTTTCTTCCATATCCATATTTTCACCTATGTGGAAACCCAGTGATTAGTTTATTTGGGTAATCGTTACATTTCATACTTTAGTTTTTAAAGCCATGTTTTGATATTCCTTTTTACGATGTGGGTTTCTATCAAAGAATATTTCGAATAGTAAACCATTTATAACCCTGACGAATTTCGAGGGAAAAATTCATTTTAAGGGGGGTAGAATGTAACACCCCGAGATTTTATGAAAAATATTCTTTTTAATTTCATTAATGTCTTGTGTTGTACGCTACACCAAAAGGATCTTGCACAACACGCATCCTTGACTTGCCTTTCGTTACACGCAATCACGACCTTCCTTGATAGCGTGTGTAGTACGCAATACCGAGTTTTACTAAACAACGATATGCTATTAAAATATTATTAAAACTAGCCGTTATGAATAGTAATAACCACTTTTTGAAATTTTGTAAATTCTATTTTTCAAAATGGACTTCATTTTTGGATTCGGAATATCGAAATTAGCTTAGGGTGAAATTTTGGAACTTTTCGGATAACTTTCATATTATGATTAATAGTGAAAATTACTAAATTTTAATTAAAAACAACTTTTTTAATAGAAATAATTAATAGTGATAAATTATTAATTTGAGGGGTTTTAAATTATATTTAGAATATATTTTTACAATTTAATACAATGTTGGTCATTGGATGTAATTTCACATTTAAACCAGTTATAAACTAGTGTCAACCTTTTGATAGTTATTATCTCTTAAAAACACGCTATTTGTTTTGACGACAAGAATTAATTTTTAAATTAGTTCATGCAACTGATATGTTTTGAATTTGTTAAAATATAAATCATTTTTGAGTTCATAATATCAAATATAGCTTAGGCCTAATTTTTGGTATTTTTCTGAAAACTTTCAATTATCGATGAATAGTGAAACCACTAAGTGGTAGTTAAAAAAACTGAATTGTTCATAAAACTTAATTTTACCGCTTTTGTGAGTGGAATTTCGAAAATACGGGAGACACGGTTAATATCAAGGACTAAAATGTGGTTCAATGAGATGAAAATAATTTTTGGTGAATAGTAACTTTTTAGTTTTATTTACCACGGTTAAAAGTAAATAGGGTAATTAAGGGTAGAAATGATATTATGATTACCCTAACACAAGTCCTAATTCTATTGGACAAGTGTAATTCGACAAAAAACAAACTTAGGAATAAAATATGACCATTTAGCCCCACTTGGATTAGATTAGGACATTTATTATTAATTTATTTAAAGAAGGGTTAAAAGAGTTAAAATCAAAGTTTATTTACTAAAACATTTTTAATATGGTGTTATACAGAATATAAATTCGACTATAAATATTCATTAGAAAGATACAAATATTTCCTACATAATGGTATTTTATTTTTAATTTTCAGACATTAAATAATTTATTTTATTTATGACACAATGATGATGCAGTAATTATCTTATTAATGAAATATTGACATAATTGATGTTATAAACACCAAAAAAAATGTAATTTGAGACTTTTTATGAATTACACTAATTTTCTAGGTTACTATGATATATTAGTGTTGATTTAATCAACTTGGTTCGAACATATAATTCGGTTATGACTTTCACAAAAATCATATATCAAATAGTGTCAAAATTGACACAAAATGGTTTTTAAATCAAATATTATATTATTAATTGTTATTTTATTCCTAAAAATCTAAGGTTTGGCCAAATGACTTAGATACGGATATATATATATTATTAATAAACAATTTGGGGTTCGTTTGGCATGTTATAGTAAGTGTATTAACCATATAGTGTAAGAAAAAAAAAGACACGGTAAAAGTCAAATTATTTAACTTAGAGTTAAATCTAATTCATAAGGTTAAAATAATAACCTAAACTTGTCTAAATCCTATTGGTTGATAGGATTTAGACCCATCCCCGCTTTATCTTTGAAATAAGACCCTTTGGAACCATTATAAACCGATTTTGACTTTAATATAAAATAATATTTTGAGATATTCCTAAGGTGCCCCTCTCCTCCCTTATAAAAGGGCACCTCCTCCACCTCCTCCTCATACCAATTTGAGCACTCAAACTCGGCCAAACCCTTCCAAAATCCCTTCTCCACTTCCCTAGAATAATCCTAGAGGTCCTGGTCTTCTTCAAAGACCAATCTTAGTTCCCTAAGTGGAGGATTCAAAGAGGCGTTTAAAAGAAGAGGTAATATCCATTACCGATCTTTTCACTTTCTTTCTTATTCAACTTCTTCTTCTTTAGTTGTTTAATGATAAAGTAATAACATCAGTATTACTTATATACTGATATGTTATTATAAATATGAAACAACCCTAATTCACCTTCTATCCATCCTACAGAAAAATGAAATCACTGCTCGTGCGTACGTACGGAATACCGTCTCCACGTCGTGGTGTAATCTATTTTCCATCATAACCTTAAAAGGATGGGTATAATGGTGTAATTAGTAACTATATATGATTATTATAAATTGATATTGATACTGAAATATTCTACATACACTTCAACACAATTCCACGACCATGGGAACGATATCATCGCTCGTGCGTACGTACGGACTACCGTCTCCACGACGCGATGAGATTCATTCTCAATGATTAACCATTCATGAATGATTATAAAGTATCTATAATAAGTACTAATGAAATATATGACATAATAATGATACTGGATTTATGTAAATTTATATTTATGTCATCTAGTTAATTCCATTCACTTCAATAAGGAAACGAAAACAGTGTTCATGCGTACGTACGGACTACCGTCTCCATGAACGGTGTATTTCATTCCATTTATCGATATTATATATATATATATATATATTCTGAATATATATTATATATAAATCATGTTTTACATTCTGGATATAAGTAATCATGATCCATGTAATCATATTAATAATTACAAGTTAAAAACATGAACGACAAATGAGACGATTTTACCCAAAACGCTACTTTAACATGAATTTACAAAAGAACAGGTAATATAAAGTCATAAGTGGACCATATATGATATAATAACAATGAATATGATTCTGGAATAAGTCAATAACATGATTTAAATCATTATACAGGAGGTTCGGACACTTACAAAGCAAGTCGGACCTAAGGTAAGGGAAATATCACAATCTCATTTTTATCCGAGATTGTTTATACTTTGGTATTTACTGGGGTGTATTTTATCATCCACATCCATGTTTTCTCAATATGTAATAATATTTCCATCGACCTACAATTTTTTAAATCCAATTTTACCCTTCGGTGAGTTTTTAGTAAAAGATATGAAAGGAATCTTTTGTCGTTTTTTGTACGAGGTACTTTTTGACTTTTCCGACAAAAGTACGAGAAGAATGTTTTGTTAACTTATACGGCATGAATGGATTTTTAAAACATTATTTCCAAGAAGATTCCTTTACAAGTTTTAAAGTTTATTTTTAATCAACTTCTTTTATTTTAAAGTTGTATGACATGTTAAGAAAGGAAAAATGTTTTTGAAGAAGAAAGGATATTTTCCTCAAGAATGGAGTTCAAGTGTTTTATCAAAATTATTTTCCATATAAGATAATAATGGGTTCTGTTTTTATCCCTATTATTACATTGATTTGATTATGTTGTGATGGAAATATTTTTATGAATTCCTTTATCATTTATGAATTGTTTTATGATGTCATGATGCTTAAGATTCCCATTTTTATTACATGGGTTATGTAATGATGTATGGTTTAATATTTTGTGGCACACATAAGAATGGTATCATTATGAGATGGGTGGGACCTATATCTCCCTCCAATGCATTGGGTAAAGATTTTATATCTCATGAGATAGACATGGCTGGAATGGTAGGTTATACCGGTGCAGTGAAACAGGACTGAAACGAGGGTTACTCGATTCAGAAAGGGACTTTGTCCACTAAGATAGTCTTGGAAATGAGTCTTGACTAACAAGAAATGATTCTCTATGATTATGTGTGAATTCCACAAAGTTTCATGTTTTAAGTTATGATTATTGTGATTACATTTCACTGCCATGATTTATCCCATTTTATGAAATTATGCTCTCTTTTGCAGGTTGTGATTTCCAAAATGTTATGTTCTTATGAATATCTTGTGATTGATATTTCTTTTGTTTACCCTTACTGAGAATTTGAGCTCACCATTTTATGTTTTCTTTTCCCCAGGATATAAAGAAAGGTTTTAGGTAAAAAAAGGATGATCTTTATGGGAGATGTTGAAGATATTTCACCACGATTAGAAGATTATATTCCGAGTTTCCAAAGACACTAAACTATTACGGTCCTTGTGTGTGTGTTTTTGTAATGTACTAAGTATTCTGCAAAAGTAATGTAATGTACATGTACATCAGGCTCCGGGTCTCTACAGTTGGTATCAGAGGAAATGTTTAGTAAACCTTTGGAAACTAGGATGCGATAACTTTAGTGAGATCCCTAGAGATATTTCTAAGGTGTGTCTAGGTATGTCTCTAAGGTTAAGTATACGTATAGGTTATAGTACTATAATTACGCTAACGATCATAGAATTAAACCTAAGATGTTAGATATTGAAGGTACTCCCCCTTTATTATGTTGTTTTCCCTAGCATGATTTTCGCCTCTCACACTATTCTTTTTGGGTTTTAGAAGATGGCTGGAACCCGAAGGAACCTTGTTGATCAATGCAATGGACAATGCAATGATTGCCCTCCTGAACAAACAAATGTTATGGGAGATGGAGTGCAAAATCTTATTGCTATACTTACACAAGCTATGAATCATTCTGGACTTCCAAATGAACAGAGAAGGGAACAATATTCTATTGAGTCCTTCATGAGGCAACGTCCACCTTCTTTCTATGGGTCTTCCGATCCACTTGTTGTTGAACAATGGATCAGTACCACTGAAAAGATATTTTGAGTTCTTCAATGTTCTGAACATGATAAAGTCATCTTAGCAGTATATCGTTTGGAAGGTGAAGCTGATCAATGGTGGATTCTTATCAAGAATACGAGGCCAAGAGATGAAATTGAGTCCATGGAATGGGATGAGTTCAAGAACTTGTTTTTCAGTAAGTACTTCCCTCGTATTCTTCGAACAAAGATGGAAAAGGAGTTTCTTGAGCTGAATCAGAAGGATGATGAATCTGTTGGTATATACAAAGCGAATTTTACAAGACTTGCAAGGTATGCATCTGGCATTATCATCCAACCTGAAAGTAAAGTTGATCGATTTTTCAGTGGCTTAAAACCAAGTCTTCGAAGGGAATTAGCTATAAGAGACTTCAGTAGCTATGAAGAAATTGTGTGTTGTGCTATCAAGGTATAAATTGAAGTTGGTGTTACATATCCATCTCATGGTTTTGACAAGAAATGAAGGATGGAGTTCAAGGAGAAATCTCAGAATAATGGTGAAAAGAATATGAATGATTCCTTATGCATAAAGTGTGGAAAGAATCATGGTGGAGATTGTCTTAAAGGGACTAGAAAATGTTTTAAGTGTGGAAAAGAAGGTCATCGAGCTGCTGAGTGTCGATGTAATGGAAAAAGGGTTTCTAATGATGTGAATAAAGAAAACACTACAGAGAATGCACCACCAACACTTCAATGCTTCAAGTGCAAGTAAATGGGGCATTATGCTAATAAATGCCCTAATCCAAGGGTTAGTGATGATTGAAATGAGCAACCGCTTAAGGAAAAGGATAAAGGGAAGTCACATGCGATCACTATTGGTGATGTTGAATATGACAACGATGTGGTGGATTGATTAAGTGTTTATGTAATGGGATTCCAAAATAATGTTGTATCATAGAGTATTGGAATATTTATGTATTGGTCTAATGTGGTATTCAAAGTGATTGAGATATTTTTGGAAATAAGACGATATGCGCATAATGAAGGGAACATGAGAAAATGAAATGTTTAACAGTATTCATGATCTCATGATTGATATAAGGACTAAGTGATATCATGGTTTGATTATAAAGAATTTTGAGGATTTTGGTATGTGGAAAGTGTTAACGTTTAACTGCATTCATGTTTTCACTATGGTTCAATGGGTATTCAAGAGAATTCATGATTAAGGACTTTGAATCTTTAGAATGTGACCAACAAGACATATCTTATGATATATGGGGATCAACGATGGTATTAAATCTATGGTAATTGTTTTCACTATATTTTGAGAGTGGACTGCAGTATTATGGGTAAGCCTAATGATTGGAATGGATTATGTTGGACATAAGTTAGTATTGTTTAAGGATAGAAGTTTTTTCTTCCGATATTATTGATGGGATTTTATAGTAATATAGTTTTAGAAAAAGGACAACCTGCAAGACGGGTGACAACCCATCGCGTCGGACAAGGCTGTGGGAATCGAACCTACAACCGAAATGAGACTGGCCTTTATCGCCTACCACTGGCCTACAGGAAGTCCCTGTTTAGTAGAAACTAGTTTTATTTTATTAAGAGGTATGATATGTGAAGTATAAGTTCATTTTTGGAACCATATATGATTAATCTAACCATAAGATGAACATATAACTTTTCAAACCTTTTGTTTGAGACAGATGGAATGACCCATCATTCAATTAAATGATCTGCTAACACATCACGAATGAAAAATTCAACTTCATTTATTTAAGATATGAAGTGGAAATTGTCCAAAGAATGACCAATGGTGAGACTATACTGAAATCATGAAACTATTTCTTCTAATTCCAATTTCATCAACTTTAGGGAAACGATCTTGAAAACCAAAAATGTCGTCCTAGTGCTCTTATATCTGATTAATCAGATGGTACTTTAGATCGTCACAAATTAATGGATTTGTGATTGTTGGCTTTTCCATATCCATGTTCTCTACCACTCTCTATCAGAACATGATGGTTAGATTTTTCTTCCATATCCATATTTTCACCTATGTAGAAACCCGGTGATTAGTTTATTTGGGTAATCGTTACATTTCATACTTTAGTTTTTAAATCCTTGTTTTGGTATTCCTTTTTATGATGTGGGTTTCTATCAAAGAAAATTTCGAATAGTAAACCATTTATAACCCCGACGAATTTCGAGGGCAAAATTCATTTTAAGGGGAGTAGAATGTAACACCCTGAGATTTTATGAAAAATATTCTTTTTAATTTCATTAATGTCTTGTGTTGTACGCTACACAAAAAGGAGCTTTCACAACACGAATCCTTGGCTTGGCTTTCATTACACGCAATCACGACCTTCCTTGATAGCGTGTGTAGTACGCAATACCGAGTTTTACTAAACAACGATATGCTATTAAAATATTATTAAAACTAGCAGTTATGAATAGTAATAACCACTTTTTGAAATTTTGTAAATTCCATTTTTCAAAATGGACTTCATTTTTGGATTCGGAATATCGAAATTAGCTTAGGGTGAAATTTTGGTACTTTTCGGATAACTTTCATATTCTGATGAATAGTGAAAATTACTAAATTTTAATTAAAAACAACTTTTTTAATAGAAATAATTAATAGTGATAAATTATTAATTTGAGTGGTTTTAAAGTATATTTAGAATATATTTTTACAATTTAATACAATTTTGGTCATTGGATGTAATTTCACATTTAAACCAGTTACAAACTAGTGTCAATCTTTTGATAGTTATTATCTCTTAAAAACACGCTATTTGTTTTGACGACGAGAATTAATTTTTAAATTAGTAAATGAAACTGATATGTTTTGAATTTGGTAAAATAGACATCATTTTTGAGTTCATAATATCAAATATAGCTTAGGCCTAATTTTTGGTATTTTTCTGAAAACTTTCAATTATCGATGAATAGTGAAACCACTAAGTGGTAGTTAAAAAAACTAAATTGTTCATAAAACTTAATTTTACCGCTTCTGTGAGTGGAATTTCGAAAATTTGAGAGACACGGTTAATATCAAGGACTAAAATGTGGTTCAATGAGATTAAAATAATTTTTGGTGAATAGTAACTTTTTAGTTTTATTTACCACTGTTAAAAGTAAATAGGGTAATTAGGGGAAGAAATGATATTATTATTACCCTAACACATGTCCTAATTCTATTGGACAAGTGTAATTCGACAAAAAACAAACTTAGGAATAAAATATGACCATTTAGGCCCACTTGGATTAGATTAGGACATTTATTATTAATTTATTTAAAGAAGGGTTAAAAGAGTTAAAATCAAAGTTTATTTACTCAAACATTTGAATATGGGGTTATACATAAGATAAATTCGACTATAAATATTCATTAGAAAGATAAAACGATTTCCTACATAATGGTATTTTATTTGTAATTTTTAGACATTAAATAATTTACTTTATTTATGACACAATGATGATGAAGTAATTATCTTATTAATGAAATATTGACATAATTGATGTTATAAACACCAAAATAAATGTAATTTGAGACTTTTTATGAATTACACTAATTTTCTAGGTTAATATGATATATTAGTGTTGATTTAATCAACTTGGTTCGAACATATAATTCTGTTATGACTTTCACAAAAATCATATATCAAATAGTGTCAAAATTGACACAAAATAGTTTTTAAATCAAAAATTATATTATTAATTGTTATTTTATTCCTAAAAATCTAAGGTTCGGCCAAATGACTTAGATAAGGATATATATATTAATAATAAACAATTTGGGGTTCGTTTGGCATGTTATAGTAAGTGTATTAACCATATAGTGTAAGAAAACAAAAAGACACGGTAAAAGCTAAATTATTTAACTTAGAGTTAAATCTAATTGATAAGGTTAAAATAATAACTTAAACTTGTCTAAATCCTATTGGTTGATAGGCGTTAGACCCATCCCCGCTTTAGCTTTGAAATAAGACCCTTTGGAACCATTTTAACCTGATTGTTACTTTAATATAAAATAATATTTTGAGATATTCCTAAGGTGCCCCTCTCCTCCCTTATAAAAGGGCACCCCCTCCACCTCCTCCTCACACCAATTTGAGCACTCATGCTCGGCCAAACCCTGCCAAAATCCCTTATCCACTTCCCTAGAATAATCCTAGAGGTCCTGGTCTTCTTCAAAGACCAATCTTAGTTCCCTAAGTGGAGGATTCAAAGAGGCGTTTCAAAGAAGAGGTAATATCCATTACCGATCTTTTCAATTTCTTTCTTATTCAAATTCTTCTTCTTTAGTTGTTTCATGATAAAGTAATTACATCAGTCTTACTTACATACTGATATGTTATTATAAATATGAAACAACACTAATTCACCTTCTATCCATCCTACAAAAAAATGAAATCACCGCGCGTGCGTACGTACGGAATACCGTCTACACGCCGTGGTGTAATCTATTTTCCATCATAACCTTACAAGGATGGTATAATGGTGTAATGAGTAACTATATATGATTATTATAAATTGATATTGATACTGAAATAGTCTACATACACTTAAACACAATTCCAAGACCATTGGAACGATATCATCACTCATGCGTACGTACGGACTACCGTCTCCACGACGCGATGAGATTCATTCTCAATGGTTATCCATTCATGAATGATTATAAAGTATATATAATAAGTACTAATGAAATATATGACATAATAATGATACTGGATTTATGTAAATTTATATGTATGTCATCTACTTAATTCCATTCACTTCAATAAGGAAACGAAAACAGCGTTCATGCTTACGTACGGACTACCGTCTCCATGAACGGTGTATTTCATTCCATTTATCAATATTATATAAATATATATATATTCTGAATATATATTATATATAAATCATGTTTTACATTCTGGATATAAGTAATCATGATCCATGTAATCATATTAATAATTACAAGTTAAAAACACGAACGACAAATGAGACGATTTTACCCAAAACGCTACTTTAACATGAATTTACAAAAGAACAGGTAATATAAAGTCATAAGTGGACCATATATGATATAATAACAATGAATATGATTCTTTAATAAGACAATAACATGATTTAAATCATTATACAGGAGGTTCGGACACTTACAAAGAAAGTCGGACCTAAGGTAAGGGAAATATCACAATCTCATTTTTATCCGAGATTGTTTATACTTTGGTATTTACTGGGGTGTATTTTATCATCCACATCCATGTTTTCTCAATATGTAATAATATTTCCATCCACCTAAAATTTTTTAAATCCAATTTTACCCTTCGGTGAGTTTTTAGTAAAAGATATGAACGGAATCTTTTGTCATTTTTTGTACGAGATACTTTTTGACTTTTCCGACAAAAGTACGAGAAGAATGTTTTTTTTAACTTATACGGAATGAATGGATTTTTAAAACATTATTTCCAAGAAGCTTCCTTTCCAAGTTTTAAAGTTTATTTTTAATCAACTTCTTTTAGTTTAAAGTTGTATGACATGTTAAGAAAGGAAAAATGTTTTTGAAGAAGAAAGGATATTTTCCTCAAGAATGGAGTTCAAGTGTTTTATCAAAATTATTTTCCATCTAAGATAATAATGGGTTCTATTTTTATCCCTATTATTACATTGATTTGATTATGTTGTGATGGAAATATTTTTATGAATTCCTTTATCTTATATGAATTGTTTTATGATGTCATGATGTTTAAGATTCCCATTTTTATTACATGGGTTATGTAATGATGTATGGTTTATGATTTTGTGGCACACAGAAGAATGGTGTCATTATGAGATGGGTGAGACCTATATCTCCCTATAATGCATTGGGTAAAGATTTTATATCTCATGATATAGACATGGCTGGAATGGTAGGTTATACCGGTGCAGTGAAACAGGACTGAAACGAGGGTTACTCGATTCAGAAAGAGACTTTGTCCACTAATATAGTCTTGGCAATGAGTCTTGAATAACAAGAAATGATTCTCTATGATTATGTGTGAATGCCACAAAGTTTCATGTTTTAAGTTATGATTATTGTGATTACATTTCACTGCCATGATTTATCCCATGTTATGAAATTATGCTCTCTTTTGCAGGTTATGATTTCCAAAATGTTATGTTCTTATGAATATGATGTGATTGATATTTCTTTTGTTTACCCTTAATGAGAATTTGAGCTCACCCTTTTATGTTTTCTTTTCCCCAGGATATAAAGAAATGTTTTAGGTAAAAAAAAGGAAGATCTTTATGGGAGATGTTGAAGATCTTTCACCACAATTAGAAGATTATATTCCGAGTTTCCAAAGACACTAAACTATTACGGTCCTTGTGTGTGTGTTTTTGTAATGTACTAAGTATTCCGCAAAAGTAATTTAATGTACATGTACGTTAGGCTCCGGGTCTCTACAAGTGTGACCCCATCCGACAACATCCCCTCTGGTGCGCAGCTCTGGCCGACCCCCCCCCCCCCCTCGGGTATGATGCCTCCCTCACCAGCAAAAACCTCCCCCGCCGGACTCCTCTTCGGCACACAATGTCTCTGACAGCCGCCCCTCCTCACCGCGACGTGTTCGACCTCCCGTATTTTCCTACCGGAATGTTTTAATCTGTTTTTGTGATTCTTATTTGTGTATTTCTTTTTTTAACCAATCCTAATGGATTGAGTCATGTTCGGTTGGTTATTCTTACATTTTATTGGTGTTTGTTTGGTCTCTTGGGACCCTTGGATCCTTGTTCCGGAAACCACTGCCAAAGGCGGAGCGGTTCGGCTTGTCTCAGTTGGTTGACGCTATCTGAGGTGATATTTAAATCCTCTTGCTTGGCTAGCGTGGTCTAAATTAGGTTCCTAAATTTATTTGAGGTGTATATTATTTATCTTGTGGCGTGTTGGTACTTTGAGATAGTTGAATTTTCTAAAAAAAATATCTTTTGATGTTGTTTTTTTAGTATGTCATTGTTCTTACCAATTTTGTTTGGATAAATATTATTTGGATTTTAATAGGGAAATTAGGTGTTGTATGTGGTGCGTAATATTCTTCAGAAGTGTTTTGATATGATTATATGGTGAAAATGTATTTTCTAAATGATATGGTTATGTTTCCATGTATGGTTCTTTAGGGTACTTCTTCGAAGTGTTTATAGGACTGTGTAGAATGTGCGAAATGTGTTTTCAAAGGAACTTGAGACGTGAATGCATTGATAGTGGGTTTTTACAAAGGGGGATTCATGAATTGAATAATTAATGGTAAATGCATTTAAAAAATGGTTTTTTGTGTTTGTGAAATTGAAAGTGGTTTGTTTATGGAAAATGGCTTTTGAATTGTGTTTGGTAAATGTATTTGTGGTCTGAAAAACGTAAAGAATTGTTTGAAACTGCTCACATTAAAATAGTGTTTTTTTATATCTTGCTTTTTGAATGGTCCATTGGTTTCTAAATAATGTCGGTTCCTCTAGGTTAACTAATTAAACTTTGGGTGGCTTCTTGGTGGTGTGCACACACACAAACATTGGTACGTATGTGTATATGTATATATATATATATATATATCTTCCTTGCACATATTCCCTCATGGTGCGGGGAATATGTTCAGTGGATTAAGGGTTT
Organism: Viscum album; assembly: GCA_963277665.1. Taxonomy (NCBI): domain Eukaryota; kingdom Viridiplantae; phylum Streptophyta; class Magnoliopsida; order Santalales; family Viscaceae; genus Viscum; species Viscum album. Next base: position 2,033,928,197 of record OY728146.1, on the reverse strand, counting down.
ATATATATATGTATGAGATTGTATGGGCGCTAGTGTGAGCATTTTCATCGAAAGATTCAAGAGTCGAAGTGTCTTGTCTTGGTTCACTTCCCTCTCTAAGGTAGGTTTCCCTATGCATTTTCCTTTAAATTTAAGAATCATTTATTTCTTGCTTTTTGCACCTAGTTCTAATATTAATAATTGATATATAACAATTAGTAAATTTTCTGCCTTGAATTGGAGTGGTTATTTCTTGTAGTGTATTAAAGTAGTTGGTTTGATTGTGTTTTCACATCAATTTCCTTATGAAATGACCATTTGGCCTTTGCGAACATGTTTTAGATTTAAAATTATAGTTTGGGTTTCTTAAATGGGTTTCGAATTGAATTTTTTGTTTTCAAAGTGGACTCCGTGTGATTCTAAATAAATGGTTTGGCATGTGAAAATCCCTTGAGGCCTAGTTGGAACTTTTGTAAAACTAGTTATCTCAAGAAAACTCTCCTTGTATGTGGTCCCTTTTCTTTGGTTTTGTTATATGTTATGGGGGTTCGTTGTATAGGACTTCCCTATGATCAATGGTAGGGATGTGAGGGACATATTCCTTGGGGTGACTCGGGGTGTTGCATGAGGTTCTTTATTATTATATATACTGTGATTGGATGCTCGAATGGCATCGGTAGGCCAACCCCCTTTCTAAACACACGAGACATGGGAACCTGACATATTGAGAGAATATTCTAAGAATGATTGCTACACTGGTAGGTTATGGCACTGACCAGTGGCCTATAGTAGGTGGATATATCAGGTTTATTACTATGGGATTCTGCCCTCGGCCTGCCTGAGAAAGGACGGTCGAGCATATTGGGTGTTTTGATTTCATCATTTGTGACATTTCAACGAGGATGAGGTCTCATGTATTGGTGGCTTTAAGATTATTCTCGATCTCTTGGGTTCACCTATGTCTATTTGGATTTTGTTGCTTGTAGTAGTGATTATTCTCGATCTCTTGGGTTCACCTACATTGCCCTTTCTATGTGTTTTTATTGTGCATTTTTTTATATTGTTTTCCTTGGAAAGTGGTAAACTGGTTTTGACTATGTTTCTAAAAATGGTTTTCAAATGAAAGGGTTTACACCCCTTTGTACAAATATGAATATATAAACAACACTTTCCCTTTAAAAATGCTAAGGTAATACTAAAATATTGATTGGGGTTTTAAAATATGAATAAGGGAAATGAATCGTACATTGCTTTTGAGTAACATGTGTAAAGCATTACTTTTATAGATTGTATTTCAAACCTGGAATTGATGGATCTTTTATTTAAAGGAAATGCTTATGGGAATAGATTGATTGGGCATGCCTACTGAGTTTTATTACTCATGCCTATAGTTTTACCATTGTTTTTTTATCCTTGGTTGTTGTGACTTTCTTGGATTCAGTCTCCATAGCGTGATGTTGGTTTGAGGTTGGTGGTGACCCATAGGGTCACATAAAGGTATGTACAACTTTATTTTCTCGTTGCTTCTAGTTTTGGTTTCCATTGTTCAGGTTTTGTTTATTTATTTGTCTTTCATTTATAGGCCAAATTGTTCCTACTTGTTTAGTTTTGATGCCTGACACTAGTTTCCAGCCCGTGGGGATCGGGAACGCCCCTCGGGCCATGTCGCGGGCCAACTCAGGTGACCGGTTCAGGGTCTACCCAGGTTGGTTCGTGACATTCCCTCCCCCACATATAAAAAGAAACCCCTCTCATCTCCTCCCCACAAATAAATTTCATTTATGTTCAGCCATGATTTTAATAAAACCATTCCTTAATTCCCTCCCCATGTACTATAGGCTTTTATTTGATCCTAAAACAAACCTAGGGAATCTGTTTGTGTAAACATTAAGTGACTTTTCAAAGAAGAGGTATTGTTCTTAATCAAGAGTTTTTTGTTTTATTTCTTCTTCCACCTCATTAAAATATTATTCAACCATTATGATATAATAAATAAATATATAACATATATTGTTATGTTTTAATGTTAATATAATACCATATATCGGAATCATCTTTAATCAAATATGAAATAAAATGGTCATTCTGGTGTATAACGGACTATGGCCTCATGAGTTAATGTAATTTGTTTTCCATCATCTCCTCTTATAGATAGGTTTAATGATGGATTTAATTTATATTTTTTATGATACTAATTAAATATTTTTCATTATTAAAAATGATATATCATTTATTTTATTTCCTTTCCATTAATTGAAAAGGGATAACATCATTCGTGTGTATATGTTTACTACCACTTTCACGATGTGATGTGATTAGTTCTACAACATCAAATCACATTGATGATATATATATATATATATATATATATATATATATTAAAAATTGCTATTTATTATATAATTATCATTTTATAATGAAAAAATAATACTTTCCTTCTTTCAATAATGATAGTTCAAAAATGGAAATGTTACTCATGTGTATGTATTGTCTAACATCTCCATGATTGTGAAAAGGTTAATATTTCATAAACATATTTCATGTTTGGTTCTGAAAGTATAATCGATGTAAAATAATTATAGATATGTAATTAATATTATTTAATATATTATATAAAAATGACCACTTTTACCATAGTCATCCTACCAAATTCATCATGGAAAAATGAACCAGATATCATCAAAACAACTTGATGTGAACATAATTGACAAGGTAAATAAATATAACATAGTAATATATAAAATAAAAATAAAAATAAAATCCAAAAAAATATAAAGTAAAATAATTAACATAATTATGTTATTTAGAAAGATGAAGTACATATATGACGAGTTGAACTCGTGGTAAGGGGTTTTTTAACTAAATATCATTTCATTGGATTAAGTCACCTTATCATTGATTATATTAATCCAATATTATATGGGAAATAACTTGTTTTTGTTTTTTGTTTTTACACTTTGATTTTTAAGGATTTAAATGTGATACACACAATCACATTAATGATTAATTATCTCCTCAACATTATGATTAATATAAAAAATTCCATAATAGTTTTACATCATTGAAATATATTTTAATGTTATGAACCTATTTATTTTACATGTTTTGTATTATATCCCTTTTACATATTATATCATTAATCCTTCATTCTTCATGGTATTTTAATTTTTAATTCATTTTACTTTACCCCAAGGGAATTAATTCCAAAGATACCAAATTGTTATAGATTTTATGTTAAAATCTATTTTATTATCAATATTAATTATGTTCAAGTTTAATTTAAGGTAAATCATATATGTTTATTTTTATAAACAATATATATTTTATTCTTTAATGGATTTTATTTTTTTACATGTTTGGTTTCCATTTCCTCCCTTATTGAATAATAAAACATATAGAAATTTGTTTGTAATTAATATTGATCTTGTATCTTCTTTTAGATTAGGAATATTTCTCTTCCAGGTCCATATTTTCTATAATATTTTTTAAATAATATTTCTTGAATTATAAAAATATTTATAAAATACATTTTTACTGATGTTTTACTTTTTACAAAAAAAAAGAGGTATCTTTATATCATTTTCTGAATGAGGTACTTTATGACTTTTTACAGTCACGTGTAAGGAGTGTTTTCTTTTAACATATGAAACATGTACAAAATTTATAACTATCATGACTAGTAAATTAATTTAATCATACTTTATAATATTCCATGGTTATTTTCAAAGAAAATTTTTTAGATAATATTTTTTAAATTATTATATTTTGAAGAAGTGATTTAAAATTGAAAAGGGTATCTTCCTAAAAATATATACCATGTGGTCTTCTAAATATGTTTTTATCAGAAACAACAACCTTTAATGCGACAGGAAGTTTCTAAATTATGTATATATCTATCTTAAATATATAACTATTTTATTCTCCCTTTATTTTATGGGGTTATACATTTTTTATTCTCATCTCTCCAATGCCTCAATTAGGAAATTTCCTTTAACATTGATATGAGGCAAGATTATGCAACCCATTATCTTTCCATGGGTAATTATTATGTTTATGTCATATGATTGATTTAATTTTATGGGACACATAATCATGAACGTGTAATAATGGGCGCACTAAGATAGTTCTTCATTCCATTGGGTAAAACGTTTGTCTCATGAGATATTATGTAGATGATTCGAGGGGTAAACACACTCAATTATGGGACTCCATCCACCATCTGATGTTGTCGTGTCAGTTATCTAGGAATGATATTTATGTCATGTTATAAGTTTCTAGAACATTTACTATATTTCATTCATCTTATAATAACATCTTATTTGTTTTATGATTCCTTGGGATTACTCTTGCGCCTTCTCTTTTATGATATCCCTTTATACTTATGACTCACATGTCATGTTTCCCTGTCATATTTAGTCCCTTATGCAGCTTTCTAGATCACCCCATTCTTTTTTGTATTCCCAAGGTTATCATATGTAGTTTTAGGAGTTAAATGTATTTATGATCTCATTATGGAAAATAAAATATGGATGTCATGTTTTAGTTTCCTTTCGATGTATTATGAACCAATCATTCAAAATTGATTAGGCCCTATGATATTTTAGTTGTACTTATAGTGTGATTATCTTAAAAATTCATGTAAAAATATGTAAAATTGTATTGGGTCTCTATAAATGTTATTAATTAAATGAAATTTACTTTAAATATAGGATTTTATAGGAAATATAAATAATTTATTTACAACTTTCTATTTTGTAAATAAATTTGCATAATCTAAATGTCACATATTTTACATTTTTCAATACATAAAGAAATAAATCATTAAAACTAATTTTGATGTTGTTTTAATAATTTCCAAAAAAAGACCTCTTAATTTGATCATTTCAAATTAGTCATAATGAATAATTTATAATATTAAAAGTAAAAACTTTTATATGTATTCTATTTTTTAAAATTTATAAACTACCATTATAATTTTTGAATAGCCATGCTATTTTAAAATTCTAAGTCATTTGATATAATTTTGAAAATGTTATTTCAGTATTAACTATTAGTACTATGTGATATTTAATTACTATTTCAAAATAATTTAAATAATTGCATATAAAAGTTTTGTAATTTATTAATTTATAATAAAAATTATAAATAAACAAACTGCTCGCTTTATATTTTCCATAGTATTTAAATTTTTATCAATTAATGAATTAAATTCACAATTGAAAATATATAAAAAATCAAATATTTTTCTTTAAATTCATATTTAATTGTTTGGTATACTACGTAAAGAGAACTTCTGGAAGGTGATCTTTGTATGATTAATATCGTATGATGAAAAATTTATATAGGATTAATATGTAATTAGATTATGATATAGTTCAACCATAGAATAAACATAAATAATCATTTATGGCATGGGTGTGAATAATAATTAACTAGAACTAAATCAAATTAATATAGCACATTTCCTATATATGAACAACACAACATACTATAAGTATTTTGGGTTAGATTAATCATACATAGAGTTGGTGTTTTCTAGTTGAAATTATAACTCTATAGAAATAGAGGCTTCAAATATGGGGCCCTATGTAATATTAACCAATCCATATCACATTTAATGTAAGTATATTTTTCATGTTAGAATAACCCAATAATAGTGTGACATTAACAATGAGTTAATTTAAAATGAGATATAGCCCATGTATAAGTAATTAATAACCTTTCCAAAAAATAATAAAATCTTTCCACAACCTCCATCCATATTAGAATAAAAATAATGAATCTTAAATGATGATTCATTTCTCTTTTTCAGTAATAGTGATAATAACTCTTTTTTACAAAAGATTTCATGTATGAAATGGAGTAGAATGGCTCTAATATAAGTAAAAGGTTTCTTATGATGTTAAAACACATGTTAATCATAATGATATAATAAATAATCTATATATAGAATCTCTATACATGAATACATGAATACTTGTAATCTATAAAATGAAAAAACCTCTTGTATGCCTTACACCATCAGGATACTGCAACCATCTCTATGATATTATCTTGACTAATATATCTTAAGAGGTATCCAAATGAAATACCTCCCCCATGGTGTATCCATATCGATGAGAGGACCCGTTTGGGATATACCTAACACTAAGAGGGGGTGAATCAGTTGTGGGGACTTTTTGAACGAATTCAAACTTTTATCCATGTACCTCTTGACTTGTTACGATATTGATCATCTTATTCTCTTTTCCCTATCACATGCAATAATAGAAAGCAGTAAAAATATGAACATGATATTTTTACATGGTTCACCACTCAATAAGAGTAACTACGTCCTTTCCATGCATGGATATGACCACTTCATGTATTCTCCACTATGATGTGATATGCTATTATAATGGAGTGGATGGAAAACAATTCTCTAGAAAGTGTGAGGCCCTACACTTTAGAGGGGGTGGGAAACAATCATATTCCCTAGACTAGTGATATCCAAGTCCGACTTGTAGCCTTTAGCTAGTTCTTTATACTGTCTATAGAGATAGTATCATTCCTTCTAGATAAGGTAGGTTCTGCTCTTGGTCTTCTTTAGTGCTCGTCACTTGATTACTTGAAAATCAGTAGGCATGAAATTCTTCCTTCTTTATTTCTCTTCTTCTCCAGTGCAACATTATCTACACTAGTCTTCTCCATTCTTTTTTTAGTGAGACAACCAACTACACTAAACATCTTCTTTCTTTAGCTAGAATCACATACACCAATGTGATTATTCAAACACATCAGATCAGATCACAGAACATCATCTGAATTAAACTTCCCTGAATAATTGTCAGCCTTCTGTTGGGAATACTATATTATTCTTCTTCTTCTCTTCTTTCTCTTTGACATAGTATAATAAGGATTTTTAATGTAGTGTCTCAATCTCTTTCGTCAATTCTCAATACCATCACATGAGTATATCAATATACTTCTTTCGTCCTTTGTATAGATATGAGTTTAGTTTCACATTTATCTCCTTGTCACACAAGCAACAACACCCCTACAAACAATGTACAAAAATCGTGCAACCAGAGAGTGTTCACCTTCGTGCAAGCAAAGAGATACACATGTCTTTTTCTTCTTCATGTAGAGGACATGTGACTCTTCTTCACATAACCAGAGATGATTCATGATCTATCTTCACGAAGCACTACACGGGTGAGTATTCACCAGTTGTGTACTCACAGGATCTCCTTCATAAAACACCGTGAGGGGTTGAGAAAACTAGTCACTTGTTAGTGCTTTCTTCTTAACATAGAGGGTGTGGTTCTCCTTCTTCGCAAGACACTTTATGATTGCATTGCACTTGTTAAAGACCTGCGGTACCCTCAAATTTTTCATGCACCCTTCTAGGTGACCTTCATGTAAAATTCAATCCTTTCACGTAAAAATGCCTTTTCACATGAAAAAGGCTTTTCATGCAACTCTCATTTTTCGCGCAACACTGGTTTCTCTCGCAACACTTCTCTTTTTCACACATCACTATATTTTTCATATAGCACAGTATTTTTCGCATAACACTTAATTTTTTCATGCAGCACTAGATTCTTCACGCAACACTCTATTTTTCACGCAGCACTAGCTTTTTCACGCAACCCTCTCTTTTTCGCGCACCACTTCTTCTTCTCGCGCACTACTCAATACTTAAATTGTATCACATGTCAGAGCTCAGGATTTGTCTATGTTTCGAGCCTTGAAAAATGAGAGGGTTTCACCTCATATTTATGGGAATTTTTGAACCTACCCTTAAAACCCATTTCTACACGTAAAACAGTCTCCATGCGCGAAAAAAATCTTTCATAGAACATCATATTTCATGCAATGCTCCAATTTTTCACGCTCCTCTTTCCTTGCCAATTTTTGAGCTTAGGATCTCAAAACACCACTTGTGTGAAAAACCTCATTCCACTATTTTGTGCACCATGCCAATATTTCATACACTGGTTTATTTTTCGTGCACTATGCTAATATTTCGCGCACTCTGCCCAATTTTTCATCCACTCCATGCCTCTTCCATTTTTCAATGTTCTGAACTTGAATCATCCCTTAGACGAAAAAATCTAAACCATTTTCAATCTTGCACGCAACATTCATTACCAAAAACACATTTCATCATCTCCTGGTTTTCAAGCACTAAAATTTGGCAAACACTAGAAAACAGTGCCACCATAAACTGTTCTTCTCTGCCGCCTCTAGATTGTCCGTTCCTTTGTCATGACTCTCTTCATGGCTTCCCAGAACCATTTTTCAGCTTTCATCACGAACTCCACTATCCTGATATATATTTTTTGATAGAACATATTTATCATTATCAGAGATTCAATGGAAATTACTAAAACGTCCATATCTTCCAGTAGCATCATTCTTTCCAATCAAAATTCTATATGAATGGCATCATCATTTATACCCCTTTTTTCATAAGGCTTGCATCACAAGTTCTCCTAACTTATGATATTTTTCAAATACATATCAGCTAAGAATCATCTAGTTTTAATCACCATTCTTCATTGTTGTAGATAATGTATCACCTTTGATTCACTTGCTTTAAACTTAGGATCATCTCAACAATCGTCTGAATTTACTTCATAGAGAATTTCCCAAGTATGAAATTCAATTATATGATTTCATAACAATTCTTCAGGAATCCTCACTTAAGTTGATCTCCATTAACTTTGGAGTCCTTCATTTTGAACGATATTGACAACAGTTGACAACAAATACAATCTTCATAAACAAAGTGGTCCCAATAAGGGAATCACCCATAACATGGGATATATACTTATATATCCCAAGATATTCTAGGGGATAAAATTTATAAAGGGAGAAGGTAGGATTAGAGTAACATGTGGAGATAGATTGTGTTGAGGCTCACAAGATCCCACATGAACACTATCTCATGGTGAGAGCATGGTTATATATCTTTTAAGGATTATCCTCAATATCAGATGAATTTACTCACATCGTACGATACATACGTAAATTTCTCTCTATCTTTAAGAACACCATTTCATTAATTCATATACCAGCTGACTATTTAATCATTAGAAATGTCGAATGATAATTTTCATTGTGATATATATATATATATATGAACATTATCTTAAATAGTAAACATCCATGAAAAGAAAGTGGTTTACATATATCATAACTCATTATATGCCTTAATAATACCCCACAATTAGAGAAAGGAAGAGGTGTGTCATCATATAACATGATTCACAAGATTCTGATCTTATATCATATGATATATACTATAAGAATAATATGCTTGTACTCTTTAGGGAATATATCCTTCAAAACGTTTATTATTTATATTGATCATAAAAATTTGAATTATATCATACCATTTCATGATCTCAATTTTAGAAAGCATATGTTGGTGGAGTATCATCAAACCATTGATTTTTAATTTTGATGCACACCTTGAAAATGTTATGTTGTATCCGATTCAAGAAGACTTAAACAGAATATATTAAGGATGTTTATGATAAATGGAATATAAAGGTGTGTTCACAGATTTTTACATAGAGATAAGTGAAAGTAATATTTTTGTTATTATTTTCTTTCATGAATGTGAATTCTTCATTCTTATAGGATGTGAGAGAGTCGTAGTTATCAAGCATTGTGCTAAAGGGGATATGAGCTACCATTTCATGTGGGTTAACCATTAATAGGTGAAGGATGATATTATATTTAAATATTTTAAATAAAAAATTAAATGGGTGTTATTATCACTAGTATAAATTGATTGATAATGATATTTCACTATTTGAGATGCATAGTGAATCCAGGAATTGAAAATATATTCTGTGATTTTAAGAATATATTATGGTGTTTGTGTAATCGAAATGTAATCTAAAAATTTGTTATCATATGTTTGGATTGTCACGACATACCCCCACTAAGAACCCCTCAGGGGTCTGTAGTGACTATGAGTGTGGCCATCAATGCCTTCCTCTAATACACCCTAGTTTGGCTGTTGAAATAAAGTATATAAAATATGAATATGAAATTAATTACCCAAAAATATCAAAATAATACATTAAGGAAACCACCAATCAACACTAATATTTAAAAAAATATATGTTCCAAAATTATCCAACACTTCATTATTTTACAATAAAAATAAAATCCCTAGAAAAATACTAAGAAAACATGAATGAAATGACTACACAACCAATACAAAATTCCAAAAAATAGTTTTTCATATTGGTCACCAAAATAAACCTATAATACTTAAAATTGGTTTATATATATATATATATATGTACGATACTAATATGTTTATTCTATCAGATAATACTCCAAAAACACTCTTAAAATGTGGAAGAAGAATTCTAATACATTAACAAATAAAAATAAGAACCCAAAAGAACCAATTATGTAAGAAATCACCTAACCACAACAAGGAATTCTCACAAAATATCACATCCAATTTAGAAAAATAATATTAAGAAATATAATCAAGGAACCACATAACCAATTCCCTGTCGATTTTACACTCTCATTCCCTAATGTCATGTGTCTTTTGCTCAATCCCACCAAACCTAATGTCATTTGGGATTCAACCCTACTAACCCCACCATCACACATTTATAGTATCTCATGTGGAAGATAGTTTATCCATATCATATTAACAACCATACCACAAACCATAACCTTATCATTCTCATCATCCCAAATCCATGGTGGTAGGGAATCGTGGACATGATTGACATAAATATCATTCCCTTCAACTTATATGAATGACGCCAACTATATATCATAAAATATTCTAAATATATTATCCATCATACCAATCCTAGAAAGTATTGCAGTGAAGAGGGGTTATCTAGCCATCCAACCCCACCAACCTGGATATTGGGTAAAACACTTGAATCCAAAAACATTTGACCACCAGTAAAGTAATACAACATAGGTGGGTTCATAAATAAATCATAATAAAATACACATTATACATATATTCCACATGTAATCAAAACCTAGATGGTCCAAATCCATACATCCTTATCCCAACCCATGATCGTAACTAAACAACTATCTACACAAACTACCACTAATTATAATTTTAACCCCCCAAACCGGCCCATATTACTATAAAAACAAACAAAACAAGAATTTAAAAAATCTCAAGGAACTATATAATATTCCATTTCTATAATTTTAGAACATTTCCATTTACATTCGATAAGATAGTAGATTCCATATTTAATAACCAACCACTCTTAGATAAAACCAAAAATAATTAAAACTATTACCAATATAATTTTTTGTATCACTACTAGTTATTACTTTTCTATACTACTAGGAGACTAAAAACTACCCTATGAAAACTAGTTATTCCATTACCCCATGAAAAACTCTATATTACCTCTTAAAATTGAATGTAAGGCCACCATAACCCTACTGCACAACCCACATTAACAACCCATATAAAATCATCCAACCACCACAAAACTAGCCTAAAATAAATTTCATGATAACGAACATAGCTCCACTAACCATCATGTACCAAAATATACGACCTTTATTCCCCACACATTCTATAAAATAAGATACCACTTCCCCACACTTTCCATTCAACAATGTCTCATTTTCCCACACATACCAACCAACACATCCCTTTTTCCCCACACATGACTACTAGAGTTTCCACAATAACATGAACATGTAAATAAACATGGACTGACATCCCCACACATATCAACCAATAGATACAAACCTAAGCATAGAAATAATCATATAACATGCTGCAAAATAACCACACAATTACATCCATAAGAAAAAGATATTCAATCAATACATGTAAATAGATTTTAGAAGTAGACACTTTCCATTCTTCCTTACAAAAAAATAAATTAATATCATTTCCTATTTCACATAACTAGTTCATTATTATCAATAAGTTATTAACCTTTTATAAAGGTGGTTCTAATAAAAAAATGACAACCCCAATGCACAATTTTTAACATCATCAAAGATTTCATGTAATATAATAAATTAAATAAATAACAAAAAATTCATAGAAATGTATGTAAACACATCTGAAACACCACTTCCCATAAATTTTTGTTTGTACAATTCCTTATATTTATTATGAAAATATACACTCCTCACCCAAATAAAAAAATATCATGAAAAGATAATAATTTAAACAGATTAAAGAAGATCTCTTGAATCCCCCACCTCAACAAATGCTTCAATGATCACTAGGAATGAACAATGAAAAGAAGATATGATCTTTATACATGGATAAAATTAAGGAAACCTTATAAATATTGAACATAGATATAACCAACATCCACTCACCACATAATCTCTTGAATTAACCACTCCCACAACCATAACCTCATTTGGGTGATGTCATATAAGGAACTTGAAGGAAAATGGAAAATAAATAACCTCTTATAAAATGAATCCATATATCAAAGAGATGAGGATTAAAATTCATATTATTATTATCAAGAGTCTCCAAAAAGCCTCCTAAAATCATAGTAAGTTCAAGAGAGAACCAAGGGTTATAAAATAAATTGAGGGGACTTCCAAATTTATACTTGGCTGGAAAAACGCATGGTCATTGCACAACATGCCATCATAATGTTTTGATTTTCTGAGAAAACATATGTTCACTTTGTTACAAGACATTAGCACACAATTGTAAATTATTCTATATAGATTATCTAAATTTTATATTCTGAATCCCTCAAATTTCACCCCTTTAATACTCAGTTAATTTAGTTGATCCAATTCAATTAGAGAAAGGTCACACTACAACCCATATAACCACACCATGACATCACCATTGTCAAAAGAACCCAAAAACCATCCTCCAAGCTATGGACCCTGATGAAAATGATGAAAACAAAGACATAATACATAGAAAAATACATTTTATTATATAACACATTATTCTGTGAAATAATCTTATATGTCATGACCCACTAGATTATAGCACCATCTATTCCTCCTTACTGATAGTCTCATTGAGACACCTACTTCCATTCCATGACCTACCACTCTCAACTGAATGTTTCCCTCAAAATCCACTCACCCTACTTCAAACATCCTCCTAACATATAGAACAACAAAAAAACACAAATAAACAAGCCCCAATAGTCTAAAACATTAAATTAGACACATATCAAATGATTCTCACCATCTATAATGACAACCAAATCTATGAGGAATAACCACGAACAATGCTAACTGAATACACCTCTTGGGATAACTCTCATAAAGTAAAATAATTAAAAAATAATAAATATAACAAAAGAAATAAAAAAATTAATGTAAATAAGCATTATATAATAAATAACATCAGAAAATCAACTCAATAATCAACTAAAACATCACAAAAAACAAAGCTCAGAACCACTTAAGATATTGGGAACACATAAATGAATCACACTCTAAAAAATATTTTCCAGGACACAATGCCTCTAGGAAACTATAAAGAAAAATCAATAACATTACCATGCAAAAAATTCTCCTATCAATCCTAAATCTCAACCAGTCACACAAAAAATGACATGTCATCATCGACATCACAATTAATTGAATGTGATTCACTACAATGATACCAATGAATATATAAAACATCAAATAAATCATGAACTCAATCTATATATGTAGGATATTCAAATGGATACATTACAACACCAATGTGATACAACACATTTAATGACTGAAAATCTAGATGGAGGTTTCTCCAATAGCTACACCCCCACATCCCATGATAATGGATACCCTAAAGAATAATTGGATACCCACTTAAAACTATAACAACCTCCTACCTTTTTCATTATATACCTTATTATGATCCAAAACTGCTCTCATCCCCTCTCAAACCATATGAATTATCTCTTTCATACATGACACCTCATTTTCTCTTAGGACTATGGATTCTCTAACCCCAATCCAGCATATTGAAGATCGATATGGAAACCCATAAAATTCCTTGAATTGTGTCATTCCAAAGGAATATTATAAAATTAAATTGTAACTAAACTTTATGAATAGTAAAAGAATTATCAAGGATCTAGAAAATAAAAAGATGCAAGTTTATAACATATCATTTAGTGTATGGATGGTCTTCATTGTCTTTTAAACCATTTGAGAATTGAAATCAATGCTAAAGAAAAAATGGGAGAGAAATTAATGTTCTAATCCTCTCTATAAATTTTAGGTAAAAAAGGATTCTTAATAAAAATTATGGTCCTCAGTACCCTATTTAGTAGAACCATATCATCCACATACAAACTATCCAAAAACACTATAATAAATGTATCCATGATTTGTTTAAAGTGGGTCAAACTCATCAATTGTTCTATGGCCACCCATCCAAAATCACATCATTTATAGGATCATGGTATACCAGTGACCAAATCAATCAATATGTCCTTTAATTTACACTCTGTAACATCAAATTCTTATAAAAACATCTAGAACATGATTATTTAGCTTAACTAACTAATAGACCAAGAACCAAAATATAAACTCTTATTATAACCACTTCGTCCCAAGAACCCAATGTTAACACCACAATGTATCATAAATATTGGAAAACTTAGGACGATCGACCACTATTTAGCTTTTTAACTCTTTGATAAACTTCCAAAATAGCTTATATAGAATAAGTAACATTCCCTAAAACATCTTCTAATGTTTTTCTCCCTACATCTATCCCTATGGTGAATCAGTTTGGATGACATGATCACACATCATCTCTGCCAATATGTCACCCAATTGTGACTCATCCACCTGGTAAATAAAAGAGGATTACACATCCATCTAAAACAATAAACCTTTTTCACTAACCACTATCACTGCTATATTGAGATCCTGAGTGTCATAATCACATTTTTTGGTAAATAACTTTGTAGTCCCATGTGATATTTCTGATCTCTACTAAAACAAGATGAAAACAAAATTGATATGGGAACCATCACATAACACCTCAAATATCACCCATGTTCATTAAATTCAAGCATGGGATAAATTATAAATATCTCATTCTATTAGTTGATAGCTTACTAAGAATAAACAAACTATGAGAAGGGCTTGTAATTCCTGGTCAATTTAGACAATGGTTATTCAGCCTAAGAGAATTCAAGCATTAACCTCTAAAACATTATTTTGGGTTAAAGGAAACTATAATACTATAAAATATTCTCGTGTGACTTCCATGAAACAATTACCTAATTCTTTAACAAATCCACTACCACTCTCTATTGAGACAACACATGTCTAAGGAAGTTCAATTCCTCTATGCAAAATTGATAATCAAGAATATTCGTATAATTTTTTTTGTTGAAGGAAATTTAAATTTGATCTAATGTTATCAACATTATTTTTCTTATACCTCAAGTATAAAAGGATGAGATCGATAAAAAAGTCCACAAACAGATCATGGAACTCATGGAACAAGGAGTTCAAGATTCCCATGAACATGACTTGGGTTTTTAATCACACAAAATGGAATGATAATGTATGTTAACTTTCCATATAAATAGTTGAGAGATGGATTTGTGGTCCCATAATCACAAGAAAAATTCTAGTGATATAAAGGAAAAATATATTCCTTTGAAAACAAGGTACCACCCCCAACAACTCAAATAGATCATCAATCCTTATAAGAGTGTAATAGTTATTTAAAATCAATTGATTCAAATTCTAATAATCAATTCAAAACTATATAATATTATGTGTCTACTTTGTTAATAACATGGGAATAAACCACAAAAACACCCTAGGTTATATAAATCCCATTTGCATTAAATCAATATCATAAATCCTCAACTCTCTTATCTCAAAGGGGTCCATATGATAGGGAGATAATGAAATCCGAGAAGCACTAGGCTACAACTCTATCACAAATGTGATATCACATTAACATGGTAAAGACACATCCTCCTTAAGAAAAACGTTAGGAAAATCCTATATGACTCTATGAAACTCTATCGCTTGAATGTCCACTAAATCCATGGAGGTATATGATAATCGAGACAAAAAAAACCTCAAATGTCATGAACCAAGCTAGAGTGACATCTAACCCAACACCTGGCCTGGTTAGTGGCATGGCCCGAAGGGAATTCCCAATCCCCATGTGTATTATACTAGTGGTTGGGTATCAATAACATGCTTTGGGAAGGATTTGACACATTTTCATAAGCATAGAAAACCATCAAAGATAAAAAAATACATAACTGAATAACAAAAATTAGACATAGTACAACAATTTTCAAAGTCAATGTTTTCTAATCCTAACCAAAACCAAAATAATAAAAAGAAATAGAAACATGAAATGTCCCAAAACCTCCATCCAACACGATGGGAATCACCCTCAATCTACTACCACCGGTATATGCAACGTGCAGAACACAAGAAACCTATACCTCTGACCACTCCATGACTCATATGTCTTTTACATGGGTCATACATAAAAAGGTCTACATACACCCAAGGGTGTATATAGGGTGTGATACAAACCCCAATATTATTACACCTAAAGAAAAATATTTCATTCTACAACATTGGAAGACAATTTAACCTTATCATTTTTGTAAAATCCTTGGAAACATTTCCAATAATAAATTTTAAATGAAAACCATTTTCAGCACTATACTTTTAAAGGTAACATTTTATAAAAGAAACATTTAATAAGATAAAATTTCATTAAAATAAAATACACTCAAGATACACCATATGCTGATAAAAGGCACCGCATCACATAAGTCTCATGTCACAAAAGAAAACCATGGGTAAATCCCTATGTGTAAGCTAGCTCGAGTTAGACCCTAGAAACTCGTAACTCAATGAACGATTGTATAGAAATCACAACTATCATATTTCTTCTAAAAGAGCCATTATGAAGGGACACCCCAAGGGTCTAGCGGTCTCCAATCATAATCATAATTTAGTTAGTGTTGTAATCGTCAATCTAGCTAAGTGAAACCATGACATTCCACTTCTATATAAACCTGTGTCAATCCACTAGAAGAAACTGGGACTTTCTTCTTCTGTATCACTAGAGTGCTAGGACTTGTCAGCTCACCTAGTTACCTAGGATTCCCTGTGTGATTGAATTCTAATATCACATGTCTTATAAAGTAAAATATTCAGATATGGATTTGAATAATTATAAATACATGGAGAAATAACCATTTTCCATAAACCAAAATATTTTTCATTTTACACACACTAAAACCACTTTTAAATAAATTTACCACCACTTAGGAAATTCATAAATCCCAATTTGGAAAAAAATAGGAAAATCAAAAATATCAGTCAACCAAATCCATGGGATAATCCCTTTTAAAATGTATACATAAACTAGGTTCTTTTTTAGAACATTATTCCCATCATTTAAACATTTTTAAATTTATACAAAAGGTTAAAAATAAGAAAACAGTTATTATTTCATTTAGAAAACACTTTTATAAATTTTAATCCCTTTGAAATTCTATTTAGCACTTTTCAAACAAAGTGTTAACCCATTTTTAAGAAGTATCACAATAAAACATACACAAACAAAACTTTCCCCCTTATAAATTCCACATTAATTGTAAACACATGCTAAAAAACATTAAAAATATATTTTTAACCACAAAATTTATCCATAGAACATTTTTAAGTACACAAATAAGAATATTAAAATAATCTAACAATGTTAAGTCATGGAACCACCAACCTCAAGTGTAGAAACTTATCGAAATTGGGTTGGAAAAACAAATCCACCACCATAAGACCATAGAAAGGAAATATACAACCAAAACCATCTATATTGAGACCTAAAAATCAAGATTCCACCCAAAATAGGACAATCAACCCACTGGAGAGAAAACCCATAAAGAAGAATAGTAGAAACGCAAAAGAAGAGGTGGTATCAATAATGGGAACCACTTGCTGGATGTTTGTTTGATGAATCCACATCAAATACACCAATTAAAGGGATCCTAATTGACTCATGAGTAGGAGAGGGAGGAACCTAGGGGTGGGGAGGATGAATGGGTCAAGTAGGGGGAGTTTCGGGTTAAATCCTCAAGGAAACATCTAGAATTTTAAAAAGATTAACGATCTAGACAATTCACATGTCTTTCCTACACAATTTTCCAAACTATTCAGAAACAGTTCACTGCTTATTATCCAAGAGTAACATGACACTTTGTTAGACCACACGGTTATAAATGATTCATTATACGTTATCCAAAAACACATAATTGGCCACCAAGTTTTCTAGGTAGGGTGTGTAGATACCCTAATCGTGCTCCAATTGTGCACCACCTTCTATTTGACCCAAATTCTCCATTTTTCATAAAACCACAAGTGGGAACCAATTGATAATAACAATAATTAAAATAAACAAATAAAATACATCAAAAACATAAACATGTCACACCGGGTTCCCAAGACAAAAATAGAGATCCAAAAATGAATTGAAACCGTGGATGAAAACAAAAACTCAGGTGTTATGATTATCCCCACTATAACACTTTCTACCCTCAAGAATCCACCATAAGGAATGATATAAAAAAATATATACTCCTTCACAACTCAAGGATATTCCCAACACTTTTCGAACGAGAAGAAAACAAAAACACCAAGATATGAAAAATAAGGTTCACAAGTTTGAACTCATGGGGCTAGAATGGACTCCCAACCACAAGCCTTAATCCCCCAGAAAGCTAAAACACCTCTATTTTATTAATCAAAAGAAATGGAATCCTCACAAATGTATAATTTAACCTCTCATGAAAAGATCACTATAGGATTTACCGAATAAAACTCAAACCTTATACCTAAAATGACCAAACCAAACAAAACCACTTCTCAAGAAATACATTCACGACATTCCTTCCAAAAATTATTAGGAACACTCCCACCCAAATACATATTCATGGGAGGGTATATAGAACATAAATATCCAAATAGATGACCCACTACCAAATCAACGCCATAAATTAAATGGGATTATCATCACAAGGTGGCCTGAACAGACTCCCCAACATTTAAAATAAACTACCACTGACTTACTCTAAATGAAATATAAATGAATAACACGGAGGGTCTCCCCACCATAAGAACTAGGCAAATTAACCAACTAACATATAACAACAAACCTGAGCCAACAAACCCTTACACTAGGGGTAGAATAATTATGGGGGAAACACCCACCCGTGATATGGGCCAAAACCAAAACCAATTCACAACGGACAATTACACATGGATAACCAAATAGGGATACACATCTAGAAATCTCAATCACTATAATTTCAATGTAGCGAGACTAAACATTCTCTTAGAAACCAAATAGTATATTTCAAACCATGTGGGTCGTGATGAGAAAAATATGTCATTCGAGATGAAATAACTAAAAAAAGTTAAAATTATCTCTATTTTCTACACTGATAACAAAAGCTAGACCATGGTCCCTCATGCCACTATTGTTCCTGACTGTGTTCAACCTTCACTCTAGGGACTTTGGATAGAGCCATGATTTTTGAAGCATCTCCTTTCTAGTAGCCAAAAGCTAGAAATTCCAGATCAAGAAACATTTCATTGGTTTCATGGGTGACCACACCACATTCTAGGAATATCCAAAAAGAACACCACATACCATGGAACTCAATTTGCATCATCATGGAACATACTTGATATAAGGACTAACAATATTACCATGCATCATCCCTTCATACATAAAATGAGAAAAAAACAGAACACATGGAAGACACCTCCAACTAAAATAGAGAAATTCAAAATTCCCTACAAAAAATGCTACTGTTAAAATAGAAGTTCTTGAAAGATTCCATAACATCCACTTTTTCATTTAATAGAAATCATGACCCAACAAAATTCCCCCAAAAATGACCATTAAAAAATAAAACCATTATAAAGTTATAAGACTTTTAAAATATCACCAAACAACACACAATTTTTGTTAATGGACATGGAAACTTCTTATGACTATACTTGATATACTGATATCATATAACCATCCCTTTATTAAAAGAAATTGATAAAGATATAAAGGCCTTTTAGAACCGCGGCTAGAACCAACATCCTCATGCCACTTTCCACTCTCCTCAATGTATTTTCCCTTCACCACTTCTATATTGGACACTTAATAATAAAGGTGAAAAGCATCACCTTTGATAACTCAGGAAAATAAATAATACTAAGGTTTCTATCAATTTCCCGCATCAACTCTTTTTCTTTGAGTTGATCCTCTTGAAAAAAAACTATGTTTATTAAATTGTCAAAACATCAGAAGAAAGTCTATGTGTTAATCAACAGGAGGGTAAGTCGATGGTGAATCACCCATTATTGAACATTGAATGTTCATAAAAATTTATGGGGGTATTCACTAGAAAACAATGAACCTGAGAACCCAAAAAAAACAATCCAATTCCTTAAAACATACCATAAAAACACCAAACATGAAAATAAAGCCAACTCAAAATCTTCCCAAAACATTTCTCAAAAGATACAACTAACCATTATCTCCAAAACAACTCCTCATTAGGAACTCGAAATTGAAACATTATTCAAAAAAAAGAGTTATCAAACCCAAAAAACCTTACATAGAAAATTCTAAAATCACAAGGAGATACAACACACTACTACTTGTTATCAAAGTATCACGTTTTTTCTTTAAATCACTTTTGAAATGAAAAAACATAGAGGGTTGTGCAGTCACCAAAGGTATTGCATGGAGTTTCACACATGCATATTATCATTCCAAACAGGGAACCCACCGTCTCAAATCATTAACTATACACATGTATCTATGAATGTGGTCACTCATGGAAATACCAAAGGTTAAAAAAAAACTTTTCCACTTTTCAAGAAAAAATATGCTACCCACTCTACAGTTTTTCAATTTCACATCCCATTTAAAAAATTATCAAAAAAACAAAAAGTTCATGAACCACCAAGTTGAAAAACATTTCCAATATTTTCATAAAAATATCTTTCATTTATTTAAAAAATAAAACTACCCTTATTCCCCTTGAAAACTTAACTTGTCCCATTCCTAATATTTTCACCAATTCCATAAATTCCTGTTACGTCAAAAATTCATTGGTTAAAAAATTCCAAACCCTCTTTAAAATTAAATTCTTGTTTCTAAAAAATGATTTCATTGAGCTATAAATATTTATTATAAAAATATAAACTCAATAATTCATTCTAGTCTTACCCCAAAGTTAATCTCATAAAATCCATTTTTTTAATGTCATTCAAAATTTTAATTCAGAAAATCCATTTTCCCCATTCCAAAAATCAAATCATTACAACTTTAAATCCAATTTTTCAAAATTCTAAAATATTTGTTTTCAAAATCAATAATGACCCAAAACAATTAACAAGAGGAAACTAGTATCGGTAGGTGACTTGGTCATATGGTTGGCAGTCATACACCAATCACAGCACTTTCATAGAGAGTATCCTAGGACTATGACCCTTGCTCTACATGGCTTTCCAAGACCTGTGAGCTCATAGATACCTTTATCCCAACTATTTCTTCATTTCCAAACACAAAACAACCCATAAAATTCAAGTAAAACAAAAGAAAACCTGAATTCTTATGGCAACTCAAGTTCCATCATGAGGTGATTTGTCCAGAAACCCTACTCTCAAAAAGATCATCGAGACGTAATAATACTATCTTTTTTCTATTCATACTCTTTCCCAAATAACATAACCCAAAAAAACCATGACCTATTATGATACCATTATGTCACGAAGTAATCTAGAGTGCCATCTAACCTAACACCTAACCCAGTATTTCAAATGTACCAAAGGGTTTCCTTGATCCCCACAGGCTAGAAACTAGTGCATGGGTATCAATAAAATCATTTGGGAATGATTTCACCAATTTATATTATCATAAATAACTATCAAAAATAAAAAAGGCATAACTAAATAACCTAAACCATATATGGTACAACAATTTTCAGATTGAATTTTTTATAATTTTAACCAAAAATAAAAATACGTCAAATGAGGGGAAAATGAGAAACATCCCAAAATATCCATGAAACATGATTTGAATCACCCTCAAGGAACCACTTCCAATACCTATAACATGCAGAACACAAGAAACCCTAACCACCGACGACTCCACAAGTCATATTTCCTTTAACTAGGTCATACATAATAGGGTCTACATACACAAATGGGTGTATGTAGTGTGTGATCCAAAACCCATTAGGATTCTAGCCGATAAAAAAGATTCCATGCTATAACATTAGAACACGATTTAACATTTTCATTTTTTGTAAAATTCTTTGAAACACTTCCAACAAAAAATTATAAAGGAAAACCATTTTCATCACAATACTTTAAGAGGCATCCTTTTAAAAAGGAAACCTTCAATAATATGAAAGTGATTTAAAATAAAATAAACTCAACGTACACCATTTTAGAACAGATGAAACCATATCGCATAACTCCCATGTCATAGGATAGCACCATGGGTAAAACCCAAGGGGTAATCTAGCATGACTGAGACACTAGAACTTCCTACCTTAGTGAGAGGTGGTATAGTGACCATAATGATCAAATATTCTGTTCTTGAGCTACTAAAAGGGGACACCACTAGGCATAGTGGTCTCCAATCATCATTATAATTTAGTAAGTGTTGTAATATTCAATAAATCTCACTGTAACTGGGACATTCCACTTCTGTATCAACTAGTTTCAATCCACTAGAATAAACTAGGACTTGTCACTTTTGTATCAATAGCATACTACATCTATTCATCCCACCAAGTTACCAAGTATTCCTTGTGTTCTCAAATTTAAATTTCACATTCCAAATAAATCCACCTTTTCATATACACATTCAAATATTTATAAATACACTTGGAAATAACCATTTTCCATAAACCAATCCACTTTCAATTTTACTCACACCAAAAACACATTCAAATATTTTTACCACCACTTATGGAATTCATAAATCACCAATTGGAAAAACATAAGAAAATCACACAATTGATCAACAAATTCCATTGGACAAGCCCCTTTTAAATCCATGAATAAACGATGTTCATTTTTAAAACCTGATTCCCATCATTCAATGAATTTAAAATTCATACTAAAGGTGTAAAATAATGAATCAAATATGAAAAAATCATCATTTCATTTAGAAATATCATTTACACCATTATATCCCTTTGAAATCATTTTAATCACTTTCCACAAAAATCATAAATCAACAAATATTTGTTTGATTTTATAAAATAAATCAGTTTGAGGTAATGTGAGAAATAATAAACTGGAAATGCCACCATAAAGAGACATTTTTGGGTTGGGAAAATAACCATATCTTGGACCAGACCCACAAAAAACCGCAAACCACCCCCAAAGAAGCATCAAAAAACATTGAAAATCAAACAAAGAAATAGTTTGTTAACCAAGGATCCTAGCCCAATGCCAGAACCGACCCAAAATAATGGATCACATCAGACCCCAAGAACCCATCCCATCACCACCCTATATGTATCCACATCACCCATAGCATCATCTCTTAGATGCAACCATCATGATACCACCAACTCCATGCCAGAGGCAATTGTCGGAGCACCACCATAGTTGGGAGAAAGGATGAATTGTTGGAGATTCAGCCAACCATAGAGAGAATATCCTCTAATGGGGCCACCAACACTATACTAAAATCCCCCAAGAAACACTAAACCCCTAAAAAAGTGGGGTTCTGCATGGGGGATATGGTAATAAATGAAGTGGAGGACCACAAAGATGAAATAAAAAACTGGGGGAAGATGGAACCAGTGAAAACATCACAAAAAAACTAATTCCCACCAAATCCATGAAGGAGGATGACTGATGGGGAGGTCTTCATCAGAAATAATCCATAACTGTACATCATTTGAAAAAAAACAAAAAACTGCACTAGATTGGGACCAAAACGAAACACTGGATCGGATGGGTAATGGGATTTTTCAGGCACCAAACATTCCTGAGACCAAATCCTGTGTTAGGGTAATATCTCAGAAAGAAGACAATGGACATTCCAAGTCTAACCCCGAAAAAACCAGCCTCTACCAAACTGGAATGAGAAATGATGCAGAGAATGGGATATGCCATCAGATAAAAATTGGTGAGGCTATCACATGAGGGTGAGTGAAGACCTGCAATCCTAATTCGTCAGAGGATATTGAATGACATTGAACTTGGATAGATCTCTAGAGGACATGCTAGCCCAGAAACCAGCGTGTAGTCGACACCACACCGTGCCACCACTGCATGACCCTTCCCCCGATTGTGTCATGCATGAAGAAGCGAGAAAATAGGGAAGGATATAATGTAATAAAGGAATCCTAAACCACCGAGAGTGGCAGAAGGGAAACCCTAGGCCTCCATGGGGATAGATCTCACACAACACCTCTTACAGGCTCATCAAGATGTTTAGCATCAAACCCCACTTTTTCAACAAAATGCATAAAACCATTTTTAAGTAATATCATAATAAAACATACCCAAACATAAATTTTACGATTATATAATTCACTTTCTTTGTGAATTAATTCCAAAAAACATTCAAAATATATTTTGTGCCACACAATTGAACAATAGAACATGTTTAAGTGACCAAAAATATATTAAAATACTTAACAATTTTAGGGCATAGAACCACCTACCTCAGGTGTGGAAACAGTTTAAAAATGGTGAGAAACCATAACTGCACTACCACAAGACCTCAGAAAGGAAATATCTTATAAAAACCATCATGATTGTGGCCTAAAAATAAATATTCAACCAAAAATAGGCCATCCAACCTACTGGAGAGAAAAATACAAAGAACAAGAGGGGAACCCCAAGAGAAGATGAGAAATCAAGGAGGGGAAACACTTATATGGTGTTTCCTTGATGAATACACACCAAATCCAACAATGGAAGGGAGCCTAGGGGATCTAATAAGAGGATAGGAAGGCTCATATGGATGGGGAGGCTGAATTGGTCAAGAAAGGATAGATTTGGGGTTAAATCCCGAGTGGACACATCCAGTATTTTAAATATTTTAATGAGATCGACAAGTCGCATGGTTTCCTGACAAAGTTTTCCAAATATTGAGACAACCATGCACCCCTTACTATACAAGAAGAACACACTATAAGGTTATCCCACATGTTTTACAAACTATGCATTAACCACTATCCAAAAACACAAAATTGGTCACATAATTTCATGGGCAGGGCGCACGGTTCCCCTAACCATGCTCCAACCATGCACCACCTACTTTTTAACCCAAATTATCCATTTTTTGTAAACATTCTAGGGGGAAACTAATAAAAAATCACAAGGATTAAAATAAACAAAGAAAATACCTCAAAAAATTAAACCCATCACACCCATTTCTTGAGAGAAATATCATGTCCCGCAAATGAACTGAAACTAGGAATGAAAACAAAAACATAGGTGTGACATCAAACATCCATGAACCATCTTATGATCATCCTACCCAATGAAAAAAAAATATCGGCACTCCTATCCATAGAATAAAACTCTAATCCAAAAGAAATTAATAGTTGAATATATGAAAAGAAATTATTTTATGTTAAGGATGAAGTGATATGGATATATCTAAAGTGGAAATAAATCCCCAAATAAAGGTTGTTTCCTATTCAATTTCTCACAATCCTAGAACACATCAAATATACTTATCTAACCTCTAACTGGTGTACCGGGGGAACAAGAAGCATCTATACTTTAATTCAAATAGAACAGACTAATGAGTGTGAAATAAAAGAGTAAAAATCTTTAGAATCAAATAAATTATAGACCACAGTGTAAGATAAATATATGGTACTTCTGAAGATATATAGCCCCTCAAGAACTATAAAAACCATAACATTTATTTTTCCACATCCAAATCCTATACCACATTTATGAATACCACCTCCATTGCCACACATAACCCTATGACCCTGACTGTGAGGGATATGACAATGATATACTCAACTTTATTTATCTCTCTATGAAGGATAAAATGGAATGTTATCTCTATAAATGATATGGAATCTGTCGAAACTACTTTCACTAAAGAAGATATGCATTTTGGACACCACTATTATACAAGCCTCTATTAATAATTGAGCACTAGTTCTAATGGTTTCTATGACCACCATATGAAAAACACATTGGGAAACCATTCTCAGTGGGTTCATGAAGGCTATTATCCCTATATAAATTAGAGGAATGAAACTATAAAGGATAAATCTAATATAGATGAATCCATGATAATCTAGACACATGAAATCCACTATTAATATAATTTATCTTCAAAAAACACTAATGTATCCTCCTTTTGGATTTCCCAAGTTGATAATGCATATACTAAATCATTCCATACTTATTTTGTACCTCTATGTACATAGGTGTCATAAATTGGATGATTTCATGTCAAAACATAGGATAAAATTCATCTTCCAAATGATAAGATCTAGAATCCATATTTATAAAAGATCAATGGAAAATAAAAGAATGTATTTTAATAGGATCCTAAGATCTATCACACTAATCTTCCCCGACTAAATAGAGATAAGCTCCTGTATATTCACTTCACTCATCATTAAATACAATAACTCCACTCACAACTTATACATAAAATAATACTAAGAAACATTGATATCTTTCTACTACCCAACATTTAAGGGACATCTTTATAGTTTTTCTCTACACATTAGGCTAATAGACAATGGAAACTAATACTTCACCCTAGAATGAATCAAATTTATAGAAATATCAAAATCCTACATCCAAAACACTATTTAATTATCAAATACACTACCCTCATATAAAGCCATCCTAAAATTTTGTAACATAAGAATTTCATTCCTATAATACTCTTACTTGTTAGTCAATTCAATCCTCTAAAAATTGACCATACCAGTGTGTTGAACATCACCAACCTGAAGCACACACAAAAGAAAATAATTAGACATCTCTGTAAAAAAGTTAAAATATAATAAACTTGGTAGAACCTAAACTATTCATAAATTTAATTTAATTATAATAATTAAATTTCCCAGAATCAAACTTAATTTAAAAAAAAAGTTAAAATAAGAAAAATATTTTTACCTTCTCTTTGTATCTATCGTTCATAAAGAACCATTTAAAATTTTCCATTTAATAAAATTTGGGTCCATGCATCGGATCATGAGGCCCCCCAAAATCTCATGTTCTAGCTCATCTCCCTAGCTAAAAACATGCATCAAATTCAACTTGTACAATTTCCCTAACAATCCATGAAATCATCACCAGTTTATAACTCTAATATCAACCCAATGTCATAACCAAATTCATTGATTCCACATTTTCATGGAACAACCCTTAGGGAACCCCTATTGAGAATAAATTGAAGATGATATTAACCCCTAAGTAATACATCAAATATACCATAGGTAGGAGATAATCCCTAAGGGTATAAAATGTGCATATGAGGGAAATTTCCCTTATATATCCAAGGAATACATGAATAAAACCACCTATAAAAACCTTAAAATAAACAAAAAAATATCTTCAATATTTCACCAAATAATGATTTTGAAATAAAAAAACACATCCCAAAACAAATTACAATGAAAAATCATTAGAAGTGACTCTATATCCCATCCCATGTTCTGTGCTTGTATTATCCAACACAATCACTTTACTCAACCAGGAAACCTAAAAATTAGTTTATATATATATATATGGGTGATAATAATATATAATCTCAGTAGAAACATAATAAAGACCTCAGATAAAAATTTAGAATATATATACAAATTCATTATTGAAAAAACAAAAGAACTAATAAGTTCTAATTTGGTTGGATATCACCCAACCTCAGTAAGAAACACTCGCAAAATATCACATCCAATATTAGAAAAAGAGTATCATGAAATATAATCAGAGAGGCATATATATTATTACCTATATATTTCTCTCTTTAATTCCATAATGTCAAACATCCTATGAAAAATCCCTCCAACCCGAATGGGGGATGGTTTGAAACCCTCCACACCCCAACCACCCATGGGGTCCAATATCCTATGCTAGCATCAGCCAATATATACTATATCCACTACCATACCACAATATATAAATACATAATTATCATCATCCTATATCCACTATGATATGATATCATGAAATAAAAATAAATCAACAGTAGTCCCTCATATTACCATGCATGACCCACAACTTATCTCGCCACATAATCCACACATCCAATCCATTATACCACTTATAGTAGGGAGATAAGGGAATACATTGTAGATAGTTTTTTCTTGCTAACATAGATATTAGGGAAAATACCTAAAACAAAAAAATGTGCATTGGTAAGGAAATTTGAAAAAGGTGGGATCAATAAATAAATAATAAGAAAATACATCATATACATAAATTCCCCACAAAATACCATTATAAATTATCTACACCAATACAACCTCATCATAACCCACTACTATAAATACACATCCATATTCATAAAACACCACCACTAACAATTATAACTCCACAAAGCGTCTAACATTCCCATACAAATAATCCTCTATAGTTATATACAAAATATATATTAACCATAAATTAATCCATTTCTAAATTTATAGTTACCATCCATGTCATATTCTTTATTCCATTAAATTATATATTAATGAAAATCCACTCATAGAAAGTATACACATTAATTTATATCATTACCCATATACTTTTATATATAATTACCTGTTATTATATTTTTATAATTCTAGGAAAGTAAAAAATCCTATGATAAGTAGTCATTCCCTTATCCAATGAAAAACTCTTCATTATCTCTAGCCAAGAAAAGTAAGTGCACCCCCCATTGTATAACCCACACTAATAGACCGTCCAAAAAAATTTCCACTAAAAATTCATTATAAAATACAATGAATTATAACAATTATATCCCCACTACTTAATATGTAATAATAAATATAGCTCTGCTTCCCAACAATTGTTGCAAAATATAACTCTAGTGTCCCACACATGCTAACAAAAAAATCCATGTTTTACCCAAACAAAGAATCCAACATCACCCACTACCCCACACATGATACCCAAGGAATATGAACCTATACATAAAAACACCACATAACAAACCCCCAATAATCTCATTGTAGTTATAAAACCATGAAATTCAATCAAATCATAATCTTATATTTTAGTACCCCCACTACTACAAAAATGGGAATTATCGGCACTCAAAATGGGATTTAACAGCACTAAAAAAGTGTGGTAATGCTCAGAACTGATAAAGGGGGGGTCCCTTTTATCAGTTCTAAATATATATTGATAATGGGATCCTTTATTAGCAATAAAAAATGCGGATAAAGGATCTCTTTATCAGCGCTAAAAAAGAACTGATAAAGGACTCCTTTATTAGTGCTAAAAAAGTGCTCATAAATGTGTTTTTTATCCGCACTTTTTTACCACTGATAAATGACCTATATTTTGTAACATAAAGTTCTGAAGCGGCATACCCAAACAAGACCTGCCAAAAATTCATCATCGCAACAAGTATACCCATAAAAAATTAACACATAACTCATAAGTTAATTACACCAAATATACCCTTAAAATAAGTATACCCATACACCATTAACACATAATTCAAAAGTTAATTAAATAAATAAATAATTCAATTCAAAATGTTGGGGGTCGGGGGGGCTGTTCAGGGGTTTGGGGTGGCTGTCAGGGGGGTAGGGGGTGTCTGCGGGGATGGGGGAGGTCCAGGAGGTCGGGGTATGTCCAAGGGGGTGGGGTGGTGTCCAGGATGGTGGGGGTGGCCATCCATGGGAGGGGTGTCTAGGGGGTGGGGGTGTCCACGTTGTGGTGTGGTGCCTAAGAGGGGTGGGGTGCCGTTGGGGGGGGGGGGGGGTTGTCCAAGGGGGTGTCCGGGGGGTATTGGTGGGGCTGTTCATGGTGGGGGGCTATCCATGGGGTTTTCCAGTGGGTTGGGGGTGTCCAAAGGGTTGGGGGGCTTTCCATGGGTGGGGCTTTCAAGAGTGGTGGGGGTGTCCATAGGGTGGGGTGGTGTCCAGGGGGTGGGGGCTGTCCAGGGGGTTGGTGGGGCTGTCCAAGGGGGTGGGGTGGTATCCAGGGGTGGGGGTGGTTTCCCATAGGGGTGGGGTGTCCAGGGGGTGGGGGAGTTTTGCAGGTGGTGTGGTGGTGTTTAGGAGGGGTGGGGGCGTCCAGGGGTGGGGGTCGTCAGGGGGGTTGGGGGTCGTCCGGGGGGGGGGGGGGGGGGGGGTTGTCCAAGGTGGTGGGGATGTCTTGTCGGGTGGGTGTCCGGGGGTGGGGGTGTCCGGGGGGTCGAGGGGCTTTCTAGGGGGTTGTCCATGGGGGTGTCTGGGGGTGGGTTTCTAGGGGTTCTTAGTGGCTTTCCAGGGGTGGGGGTGTCCAGGGGTGGGGTGGTGTCAAGGGGGTTTGGGGGCAGTTGAAGGGGTTGGTGGGGCTGTCCCAGGGGGGGTGGGTGGTGTCCAGGAGGTGGGGTGGCTTTCCATGGGGGTGGGGTTGTCCAGGGGGTGGGGTGGTGTCCAGGTGGTGGGGTGGTGTCAAGGGGGTTTGGGGGCAGTTGAAGGGGTTGGTGGGGCTGTCCCAGGGGGGGTGGGTGGTGTCCAGGAGGTGGGGTGGCTTTCCATGGGGGTGGGGTTGTCCAGGGGGTGGGGTGGTGTCCAGGTGGTGGGGTGGTTTCTAAGAGGGTGGGGTTCTGGGGTGGTCGGGGGGTTGTCAAGGGGGGTTGTCCATGGGTGTGTCTAGGGGGTGGGGGTGTCTAGGGGGTTGGGGGGCTCTCCAGGGGTGGGGGTGTCCAGGGGGTGGCGGTGTCCAGGGGGTTTGTGGGGCTGTTCAAGGGGGGTGGGTGATGTATAAGGGGATAGGGGTGGATGCCCATGGGGGTGGGGGTGTCCAAGGGGGTGGGGGAGGTGTCCAGGTAGTGGGGTGGTCTCTAGGAGGGGTGTGGTTTGTCTAGGGGGTCGGGGCATTTAGGGGGTTGGGGCTGTCCAGGGGGTGGGGGATATCCAGGGTGGTGGGGGTGTCCAGGGTGGGTGGGTGTTCAGGGGGTGGGGTGTCTAGGGGGTTGGGGGGGTTAGGGGGGGTGTCCAGAGGTGTGGGGGTGTCTAGAGGGTGGGGTTGTGTCCAGGGGGTGGGGAAGTCTAGGGGGTTGGTTGGGCTATCCAAGGGTGGTGGGGTAGTGTCCAGGGGGTTGGGGTCGCTGTCCATGGGGGTGGGGGTGAGGGAGGTTTCCAGGTGGTGGGGTGGTGTCTAGGAGGGGTGGGGGAGTCCAGGGGTGGGGGCATCCAGGGTGTTGGGGGTGTCCATGGGGGGTGGGGGTAAGGGATGTCCGGGGAGGTGGGGGTTTCCTGGTGATTGGGTGGTGTCTAGGAGGGGTGGGGGTTCCGTCTAGCGGGGGTGGTGGGTGTCTAGGGGGTTGGGGGGCTATCCATGGGGGTGTTTAGGGGGTGGTGGGATGGTGTCCAAAGTGGTTTGACTCATACACAAAAGACCCATGGATCATTCTACTAAATCATAAACACAATGAGAATGTGTTTGGTCAGATTTTTGTATGTCAGTTATTGTTTTCACAAAAAATTCATTCAATTATAAACAAAAGAGAATCACTTTGAGTGACACTGATCACACCGTGACTCAGATTGAGGTGGGGTTGACTCGTATACAACACCAACGCAACCATGGATCATTCTACTAAAGGATCAATGCAATCTGAATGCATTTAGTCAGATTTATGTACATCGGTTGTTGTTTCCACTTAAACTTTTGTCCAATTTAAACAAAAGAGAGTCACTTTAAATGATATCGGCCACACCATGACTCAGATTAAGGAGTGGATGATGAATACACATCAAAATTAACCCGTGTATTATTCTCTTAAAGGATCAACATAATTCAAATGTGTTTGGTTGAAATTCCATATGTCAGTTGTTGTTTCAACCTAAAATTCTGTCCATTGTAAACTAAAAATACACACTTTGAGTGATACCAGTCACACCGTGCCTCGGATTGAGGCAGGGTTGACTCGTACACATCTCCAATACACACATGGATCATTATCCTAAAATATAAACACCATAAGAATTTTTTGGGTTTGATTTACGTATGTAATTTGTTGTTTTCACTTAAAATTTTGTCCATTTTAAACAAAAGAGAGACACTTTGAGTGATACTGGCCACCCTGTTCCTTAGATTGAGGTGTGGTTGACTTTTACACATCACAAATGACCAAAGTATTGTTCTACTAAATATCAACACAATATGAATGTTTTTTGTTATATTTTTCGTACGTCAGTTGTTGTTTTCACTTAAAATTTTGTCCATTTTAAACAAAACAGAGACAGTTTGAGTGATATCAGCCACACCATGCCTCTGATTGAGACGGGGTTAACTCTTACACATCCCCAACAAACCCATGGACCATTCTACTAAATTATCAACAGAATCCTAATGTGTTTGGTCAAATTTCCATAGGTCAGTTGTTGGTTTCACTTAAAATTATGTCTAGTTTAAACAAAAGAGAGACACTTTGAGTGATACCGACCACTTCATGCCTTGGATTGAGGAAGGGTTGACTCTTACATGTCCCAAAATACCCATGGATCGTTATCCTAAAGTATCAACAAAATTTGAATGTGTTTGGTAGGATTTTTGTACGTCATTTTTTGTTTTCAGTTAAAATTCAGCCCATTTTATACAAAAGAGAGACACTTTGAGTGATACCGGCCACAAAATGCCTCAAATTGAGGCGAGGTTGACACTTACACATCAAAAATACTCACATAAATCATTATTTTATAGTATAAATATAATCCGAATGCATTTTGTTGTATTTTTGTAGGTTAGTTATTGTTTTCACTTGAAATTTTGTCCATTTTAAATAAAAGAGAGACACTTTGAGTCATACCGGCCACACCGTGCCTCAGATTGAGGCGGGTTGACTCGTACATGTCAAAAATTCCATATGGATCATTATCCTGAAGGATAAACACAATCTGAATGTCTTTGGTCATATTTCTATACGTCAGTTGTTGTTTTCACATAAAATTTTGTCCATTTAAAAAAGATAGACACTTTGAGTGATACCGGCCACACTGTGCCTCGGATTGTGGTGGGGTTGACTCGTACACATCACCAATGCACCCATGAACCATTCTCCTAAAGGATCAACAAAATATGAATTTTTTGTCCGAATTCCCTATGTCATTTGTGTATTCACTTAAAATTATGTCAATTTTGAACGAAAGAGAGACACTTTGAGTGATACCAGTCACACCGCGCCTCTGATTGAGGCAGGGTTGACTCATACACGTCACCAACACACCAATTGATCATTCTCCAAAAGTATCAACACAATAAAAATGTTTTTTGTCCAATTTCCGTAGGTCGGTTGTTGTTTTTACTTAAAAAATTTTCCATTTTAAACTAAAGAGAGGCACTTTGATTGATACCGGCCACACCGTCACTCGAATTAAGGTGGGTTTGAATCTAAAACATCACCAATGCACCCATCGATCGTTATCCTAAAGGATCAACACAATCTGAATGTGTTTGGTTGTATATGAAGTTATTTTTTATATTTTACTGGTTTTTCTTATCCAAAGCCCAAAGAAAAGTGGTTCATCATTCTTGCATGTTGCTGGGGCATTTCATCTGTTAAATGAGAAAATGAATCATTAGATAAAATATGTCTTATTTAATAACAATTACAATTTTCCGGTGAACATTTACATACAACAAAGTTTCATCTTTTGATCCCCTTAATCCCACTCAAAAATGACCACCAATGGTACACGTCCCCAATTCAGATCTTCATGATATTTGTGTACAATATTCCATTAAGTATGTGACCCACTCATTTCTGAACAAATCTATATCACCTTGTGAGTATGAGGCTTTTTGGCAGTTAGATTGGTAATGAAAAATATATAAATAAAGAATTATTAAATAAATTAA
Organism: Viscum album; assembly: GCA_963277665.1. Lineage (NCBI taxonomy): Eukaryota > Viridiplantae > Streptophyta > Magnoliopsida > Santalales > Viscaceae > Viscum > Viscum album. Next base: position 2,033,894,189 of record OY728146.1, on the reverse strand, counting down.
ATGAAATAGTATTTGTTTTGGAAAATACCTCATTAGGGATGCTAGTTTGTTGATGAAAAATGATCTCTTTCAAAAATCTACAAACATAATAACCACAATCCTTATCTTTTTTTTGGACACTGTAAAAAATTTGATCCTAAGGAGAATAAGTACCTTATTTTATATGTGTTTGGATAGTAAAATATTATTATATATACCCTGATATTTTTCCAGACATATTACTTTCTTTCCTCCTTATGATTACCTCCTCTCCTCATTCCTTTTTTTATAAAATAATGATACACTGCCCTATCATAACAGAATCCTCAAAAAAAGATAATATAAATTATATTACTTGATGTTTAGACCTAAAACATAGGATTTAGTGTCTTACATATTCACAAACTCTATCATGTGTGGTCGTTTTGTTGGATATCCTTGCATTGAATCCAGAAAATAAATCTTTGGAGTATCCATGTTCACCGTAATTAGCAGCCAATGTTGCCTAAAAATGAAAAAATAAATAATTAATAAAATAAGTGAAGATATAATTGATATGCTTTAATCATAGGGTTTTACCCCTACATGGTTGGTATTAAGAAGACTCTATCATCTGTAATATTTCTTTCAAATTATTTTAGCAAGCTGTTTACTATTTCATCCTTTTTTATGGCGCTAATTTCGTTTGATGTGTTCATATGGTATGAGGACTAAAGAGTCAGAATTTTGACTCGTGGGTAAATTCCTTCAACTTTTTTTCTTGTATACATTTTTCAATAATATAAAAATCATTTAGTCATAATTTTCACATTATATTACCTTTTAGAAAATATATTCCTGAAAACATAACTCATATATAAATTTACAACTCTGACCCCTAGCCAACCATTTTCAAGGATCTTATTTACATTTTCAGCAGCAATGAAATCTTAACATTCCTCTCCGTATATATTCTTTTCAAAAACCACTATATGACTTCTACCACCTCTTAACTTTGTATCCACATTGAGTCTTCAATGATAGTAAATGTGGATAGAGAACAGCTGGTGTTATTATGATTTTAGTAGAACTTTGGGATCAGTTGGTCGTTCCTTTAGATTCTTTTGAGCCAACTGTTCTTGTCACCCCTTCCTGTTCTCCATCTATAACAACATTCATGGTTCAGACCGTTTTTCATTAATTGTTAAAGGTTTATCTTGAAAAAAAGGAAATAAATACCTCTTTGTCCCCATGTACTCTTACAAGTTGTGACGGCCATGAAATTAATGTCCCAATAGCCTTTTCAACCATATGAATATCATTGTCATCAAGTGAAATAGGTAACTCTACATTTGGTTCATGGGATATAGTTATTGTCACTTTAAAATGATCATTCTAAAGTGGTATATTATGCAGCTTTTCCTCTGGGATGTTTAACACTATATCCCTCGCTACAAGGTGATAGGATAGTGTTGAAAGATATTAATCATAGTCATTATCACCATGTAGAGGATCAGTATAGGAAAAGTATCAATGTTTGTCTGATTCACATTTCATGGGAACAATTATTAGAATATTTATTACAATGGATAAGACAGGTCTTTGAGGGGAATGGATCTCCTCAAAGCTGGTAGGGGTGGGTCAGGATCTTCACACGCTGGTTGTTCCTGAGTTGTGTCTTCTCCTTGCTTCCCATCCATAAAAGTTGCTAGCAACTATCCTTGTCATTTAAATTGTTCTTCAAGAGTTTCAATTATTTTTCTCATTTATTTAAATTATTCATCTCTATCATCTATTTCTTTTTTTTCCTCATAATATACTTCACGTGTCACCCAAAACATCACACCTCTAATAGGACTATATTGTTCGGTCCACTTCAAAGCCAACAATAATTGTACTACATCCACTACAGGAGTAGCTGATTACAGTGACTATCAGTTATAGCCAAATAACTAATTAATTTTATGTTATAGAAATTTAAAACAAATATTTTTATCGTCATGTCATAATTACACATATTTCCCAAACTTTTTGTGTGTTTTCATCTACTAGCTTCCCTTCCTTATTCACACGTGCCTCCTTCCATAGCACATGACGTTGGATGGAAGTGTCTTTGGTTTTATACTCATCAATCTACATATAAATATAGAAAGATAATTATGATGTTGTTTCTTGGAACCTAACAATATTACTAAAAATTTAAAATACATACCATTTTATTTTCTAGTGAAGCATACCCCATCCTTGCTTTATGATAGGGGTATGTTGGTTTTGATTCATGTTATTTGTTTTTAGTATTGATTTATGGTTTCATAAATAAAATATTGACAATAAAAGTGATGAATACACGTATCCTCAAACAACGTATTATCACCCACAATGTACCTGAATCTTTTCATCCCCACGGTGGCCCATAAATGAATCCCATGCTTCTTGGGATATCAGGTGAGCGTAGATAAGGGTGAGTGGGGGTTTATTTTACCTTTGGAATCTCTCAGTTATCATTTTGTTAAAATTGTGCGAAAACCTCAATGAATCCTTCCTACAACACTTAGTACATAATTCTTGTGTGAATCATCTTCTATAAATGTACTCTGAAAGAGATTGAGAAGAGTAAGACAGTGCTTCATTATTTTATTTTCTAGTAAATTAACAAAATAATAACATAATGTTACTGTAATTTCTTCCCAAATTACAGCCTTCAGCCCGGACACAACATGGTGCCATGAATCTATGTCAATCGGAACATGTTGATGAGTGACAATTCAAATGTAACTACTAAACATAGCCATGTTGGTATTCACATGTTGGACTCATGCATTCCATATGACATCAAATTTTATTCCTTTTCTTTTCACCTTAAGAACTATGGATAACATAGTCAATCAACGATGCACCTGTGTTTTCTGCAACGTTAGTCTTTCATCCATGACTGTTTCATCAATATCAACATCATCTATATGTTCATATGAAATGGTAGTAATGCCATGTTCTGATGGTTGTTGGACCTCAACACTAGGACCAATAACATGTTCATAAACTTATTTTTGGTCTGCACTATGAGCAGCCGTAGCAGAAGCAGCTACACCAACAACAGCAATAGCTGAGAGACTTGTTCAGCCTCAAGGATAAAACCGCCAGAATGTGTAGTAATCATTATCTGCCAAAGTGGTTGAACAGTTAATTTAGATTACATAAATTCAGTAATGATAAGATAATAACATGAGATAACAAGATCTATATTAAAAACAAAATATAACATGTTTATTGAACTCTCTTTCTTTTTTTAAAAGGCTGAAGGGATTTGACACTTCTATATATTTTCCAAATACCTTCATTGTGGTCTCCTCTAACATATAAAACATCATCTACATTGGGACTATTGAAAAATGATTGTGATTTATCACTAAAAGGATCCTCCTCAACTTATTTTTTATTAGACTATTCTGCGGTTTTGGACGATAAAAGAACAATCGACCAATTTCGGTTTGCGGGATCTGGAACATAAAAAACATGTACCTCTTGTGATGCCATTATAAACTGTTTATCTTGGTACCTTTATTTACAAAAATTAACTTTCACAAATCCCCAATCATCTATTTTAACACCACTATTGTTATCAACCCATTTTAATTGAAAATCATCAATTGGAATGTTGTATAATCCAACTCCCATATTTGTTTTATAATGCCAAATTATGACATATTTACATAAATTTTTTTCTGTCCTTACTACCGGAAAAATGCATCGCTTCAGCCACAAATGTAACTCCACTATTTTTAATGGTACTATCTTCATCATTTTAATCTATATTGAATGTATAACTATTAATTACATGACCACTATAAGATAATACATACACACTTGGTCTGACGGCCAGCCATCGATGTCGTTCTGAAATTTAATTTCGATTTTCATCTAACTCCTTAAAAATATGGTTCTGAAACCATCCTATAAACTGATGATTATGTGTATTTGATATCCTTTTTTCATCCCTTGATGGAGTCAACTGCCTAATAATTTCTTGGCAAGTTTCAATATATGGAGAAACCTCCCAACTATTATGAAAAACATAAAGGTGGTTCTACTCTCGATATGTAATACTGATTGTCACAATATCTCTTCCAGAAATTCCCTCACCCTCAATGGATCCAATGTGATGAGATTTTTGGAGACCAATGCTTTCCCCAATAGATAGGTATTTGGTACGGAATTCAATGTCGTCCTCAATAATATATCGATCCTCTATACAACCCTCTAGATGACTTCGATTTTTGGCATACCCCGTCAAAATCTTTATATACCATTCAACGGGGTACATCCATCTATAGTGCATAGGACCACAAATTAAAATCTCTCTCACCAATTGAATCATATCAAAGAATGTTGGCGGGAAGAACATTTATATTTCACATAATATGATAATTTTTTTTCCATAACTAGAAATTTCTTCGGGTCTATAACATTTCTATATATAGCTTTGAAAAAGAAAAAAAAATTGGTTAACATATGATGAACATTATTGGGGAAAATGCAATGTAAAACTATAGGAATTAAATATTGCATCAAAACATGGAGGTCATGTGATTTAAAACCTTTTAACTTCAAATCATTCATTGACACAGTGTTTTTGATATTTTATGAATACCCCTCTGGAACCTTTACTTCATTGAAAAATTTGCAAAACTAATATATCTCCTCCCTAGAAATAGTGTAAGCAGCTGGAGGAAGAAATGTTTGATTTTCAACCCTCGCGAGAGCCAACTCTTCTCATATTCCCATGTCAACCATGTCAAAACTTACCTTAATTCCATCCTTTGTTTTTCTAGGGGCATTTTGCAATGTTCCGATTACACTATCACATCAATTTTTTTCCACATGCATTACATCAAGAAAATGTCGGACGTACAAACAATTCTTGTATGGTAATTACAAAAACTGATCTCTTTTTCCAATCGATTTTCATAAGTTTTTTCAAAAACGGTTTACCAAAAACAGTGTTCACATATTTTACTTTCTCAAATAGTTGATCACCTGTTAGTGGAGAGGATGTTGTGTGTTGTTCTTAACTTCCATTGAATGATGTCATCCATGATCTCTACTAATGTCGACGATGTAGAAATATATGATGTCATAGAAACATATATTTTGATGAATGTTTCAACCTAATTTATTCTGTATCTTCTTCGCACATGGGAAACCCTTGAGTTCCTTTAATTCTATATCCTGACTAATTTCCATAAGCAGGGAAATCATTTATCGTCCCATACAACATCGCTCTCAACATGAAGTATTCACTTTTATAATCATCAAACAATATAACACCTGAATCCCACAATAAATTTAAATCCTCAATCAAAGGAGCCAAATAAACATCCATATCGTTACCTATTTTTTTGGTCCTAATATAAGCATAGATAACATGATGAATTTCTGCTTCATGTATAACCAGGTTGGAAAGTTATAATTTACCAACATAACAGGCCATGTACTATGAGTGCTGGTTTGAAAACTAAAATGATTAAATCCATCTATAGATAATGCAAGATGAAGGTTTCTCAACTCTTTTCCAAATTCAGGATACTCATGATCAATTTTCATCCATTGAGGAGATTTGGTCAGATAATGTAATTACCCATCTTTATTTCTTTTATATGCATGCCACGATAATTGTCTTGTAGTTTCTTAACTTCTATATAGATGACTACGCCTTGGAATGATCGTAAAGTACCATAAAACTATCATAGTACTAGATTTATCTTTCTTTTAATGAGAAGCACCACACTTCGGGAATTCTGTAAGTGATTTTTTCTCCTTATGAAACAATATATAGTCTTTCCAGCTGGAATGTATTCTTTCAAAAATCATACCCATCGAGCGTAACATTCGTTTAGATTCATATGTCTGGTTTGGGAGCTCATTATCTTCCAGGAGCATGTCATTCAAGAAAATAGGAAATATTGTAAAACTGATATCACTCCATCTATTTCTTGATTTCAATTTATACAACTTCAATACAGCTGACAATGCTGTATATTTAGTACCACCAATATACAATGGCATCTTTTCACAACACTTTAACTTCTCAAACAATTTTGGGCAATCACGGAGTTCATCTTCAATTGTCCTTATCATTTCCTCAATACGATATTCATCATCATTAACATCTGTAATCACATCCTCTATATGGTCTTCTTCATTATCCATATTTGTATTCATATCTGATGATCCATAAAACACACTTTTATCCCAACTAGTAGCTACAATCGCTTTTTCTCCGTGTTTATTCCAAAATTCATAACTCCAATCTATTTTGTGACATATAAAATGTTCTTCCAACTCCTCAGGAGTATTTAATATAGAATAACAACAACGTAAACACGAACAAAGGATTTGAGAAGGATTTTTTGTGTGATCCTTTGCAAACTTGATAAACTCTTTCACTCTATTCTCATACTCTATTGCCAAACGATTAGCATCCATACAATCTTTATTCATATCCATCCTATGTGAATCTCAAATATTAGTATTTATACTTAAAATACACAAAAAAGGCTTCAAAATAAAAGAGTAATCAAGAATTATACATCTACCACTCTTAGGTCTTTTCCCTACATTCAATACCATCATGCCTAATAGTTTTGGTAAGCTCAAGTTACTTAATTTAAATCACAGGGGGGGGTAATCACTTGTGTCATAGATGTTCTCCCATGTTATTCCATATGATAATTTTAAAAAATATTATTGAACTATAATCCCATTCAATTTTCATGAGTGTCTAATTCCAAACTACATCTTAACTCTCAACTAAATCTCTGATAAGACACTATCATAACTCACCACCAATAGGAACCGCACCTAAAATGGCAGTGAAAATAAGTGTAATTCATGAATCCTAACTCTAATAGTACATAGGTTGGAGACTAACATTGAGGGTATAAAATAATGAAATGGGAGGTTTTTCCCTCATAAATCCTAAGAATAGAGATAAACCACCAATCAACTCCATATAATATAAAATAAAACACAATCCATAATTCATGTGAATTTTATACATAAAAAAGGTATCTAAAATAAAATATCAAAAACAAATCCTACAGTAGTGGCTCTGGTGGTAACTCCTAGCCCCAAGATAGTATTTTCCATCTTGGTAACCAAATCCATCTTCAAAAATTTATAAAAATAATTATATAAAAAGGGGTGAGCATACAAATATACTCAGTAGTATCCTTCCCAAAACCTCTAATGAAAATTTGCATGAAATATATTAATGCCTTAGTGAATAAATAATAGAATTAATACACACCAATATATGGTAATATATCACCCAACCTCACCAATGATCAGTCACCCAATATCACACTCAAGTGTAGTAACATAATATCAAAAGAATATATATCAACAAATAACCCCACATCCACTTACCTACTAATATGGTCATTCTCACACTCTAATGGAATATTTATTATTCTTCAACCCCTTATATATAATCTCATAACCATATATCCACTCATACACATGTCACAAACACATAAAAACCATATCCCCATCACAACCACACATCACATACTCATCACAATACGATATCGTGAACATGAAGGACATAAACATCATAATCTCCTCCTACAATGCACAAACCCCACTATGTATTCACACCAAATACACATAATCATGTCAATAATAATATATATACAATAAAACCTAAAATCATTATAGGTCATATATATACACCCACTTTGAGCCATTACAACTCATACTAAGTGTGATGGGGGAGAAGGGAAGAGGGAGTGGTTCAATATGTATTCCCTCTATAACCTAGATATTGAGAAAATCACTTAGAACCAAAATACCAATATGGATTTTAATCAGGTTACATGACTCAAGTAGTGGTGCGTAAGAAATAATAAGAAAATATAATAAGTATATAGTCACACATTAATCTTTCCTAAGGGTTTACACCAAACTAACACTAGAAACACCCACGTCAACCATTTCCTTGTTTCTACCACCCTCTAATAACCACTTCCATTATAATACCACAAATAATCCCCAAAAAATCACATAAGCATCCATATCAACATTACCAACTTCTCATTTCATTTAACATTATAATTTCCTGGATATTTTGTTACCATATGCATTTCAATTGTTAACCATTTTAATGTAATACCAATCATTAAACCACTACCCACTATAATCCATTCATTAATCTTTAATAACATTTATTATATCTTTAACCATTTATTAAACATAATTTTTCCAATCATTATCATTAATCATTTAACAAACCATAATTTATAATTTACAACCCATCACCCATTACTATTTTCATTTATTCCAATAGTATTCCATGCCAAAAGAAAACTATAAAACCATCCAACAGAAACTAATTTTTCATGACATAAAATACCACTTAACACATTCTAAAATCCATAAAACCACTTATTTTCTTCCTAAATAGACATATCATAGCTATTATAACCACACAATAATCCATACATCACTACCATATTAATTACCACACCACATGCTCCCAACCACATCAATAAACCATCGCCCTTATAATCATAGTGATAAATACCCCATACATAGTAGCATGAAAGGGAAAACATATAATAAATTCACACTAAAAACTCCCCCATAAACATTCCTTCATATTAAAGTAGAATTTAATGTTTAAATATAACACTTTAATCGTAGATTTTAATACAAACAATTAATTACAGAACATAAGTGACTAGAAAATTATGAAAGGTGATTATAACATATTATTAGTAGTAAGAATTTTCTTTCACAACATCAAGAATAAGTTACTTAGAAATAGCACCAATAAATCCATAAATATATAAGAAATATTATGGAACATCATAAATCACGTGAAAAACAACCTCTTCACTTAAATTTATTTTAGTGTAATTCATTATAGTATTTAGGTTAATCAGTATAGTACATCTAATGGAAACAAAAGATCTTGATAATTACACAATTTACACATAATAAAGAAAGGGAAATTTGATGTCCCCAACCTCAACTAATATTTAACAAATATTTCATAAGAATGAGAATAATACTCAAATAAAACATGACATAACATATGAGGGTAATCTAAAAGGCATATGTATGACCATTAAACGGTAAAAACATAACAAAAAAACCCAAAAACCTAATAAAAATTGTTGTCACATCCTTCCTAAGAAGAAATTTCAAGAAGATAATCAATAAGAAGAGAAAATAAATTCACCTTAGATTTTAAGGAGGTTGATCTCTTAAAGTTTTGTAAAAAACCCAATTAAAGGGTGGATAAAGGTATTCAAATATACGTCACTAATCATCTAGGGTTCAAATAAATTTTTTAAAATAATAAATAATTTGATACAAGGTTTAAATTTATAACCATTATATAAAATTAAAGGAAAATGATGTGAAAAAGCTCACCATTCCATAATACAATGCATATCCAAAAACCATGGCATGTTATCCCTTGAATCTATAGGGTCAAATCACATTAAAATTGATATTAATATAATATGGTCCATGAAGAAAACAATTCAACCATGTCATGGCACTCAAACTATCTAGGATCATAGTGTGATCCTCAGCCTCCTCCCTCTAACTCAGAGAACCCTAAACCAAACCATGATGCAATAGAAGGTAGTATAGTGAAACAGAACTCAAATAGACACAACATAGAAAATTACCACCTAGATATCCATATAGTAGAAAGGATAATCATTCTATAATACCCCTTATGTATGATTAACCAAAAGGATCATGTAAGATGAACTTTAAATGACTTAAGAACATCACACCGCATTACCACCCCTCACAGCACAACTAAGATCGCATAAGATAAACCCAAAATGGAGTATATAAAATTAATCTAGGGACATACCTATATAAGAATAACCTAGTGATCTTTACACCATGAAAAAACTACTTCATGTAGTAGCCAAAATTAAACTTCAAAACATATCCACCAAAAATAAACCTAAAAGGAGAAGTGGGAGATTTACCAAGAGGAAATCACACCCGTGATGGAGGGAGAGAAGAAGCATCGAGTATTTAGGGATCCTTCTGTTCTATGTTGGGAGGGGAAGGCATGATCTCCAGAGAAGGAGGTTCATGGGAGGATCCACCAACTATTGAGAAATGGGGGAGTAGGGTACGCGGGGGAGTAGGGTTGAGCGGAGGGGAGGATAAGTAGGGTTTGTGGGGAAGAGGATCCGTGGAAGGGGTTCGAGGGAGAGGATAAGGAGTAGGGCTAGTGGTGGATGTCTGACAACCAGAAGATTAGGGGGAGATGGGAGTTTTCACAGGGGTACTGTATAGTGAGAGCTTGAGGGCGTGATAAACAGAGGATATTGTGTGCCTGCTTTTATAAAATATGAACTACGGGTTTTTTAGCGATAAAGAATCACTCATAAAGGCTACCTTTTTCAGCACTTAAAAAGCGCTGATAAGTCATCCCTTTATCAGCGCTAAAATTTTATCATTTATAAAGGTAGCCTGTATCAACACTTTTTTTAGCGCTGATAAAGGGACACTTTATCAGTACTAAAAAAGCACTGATAAAGGGTACCCTTTATGAGCGCTAAAATTTTAGCGCTGATAGAGGGAGGATTTATCAGTGATTTTCTAGTGCTTATAGAGGGATTCTTTATTAGTGAAAGAAAATCACTGATAAATAAGCCCTCTATCAGTGCTGAAATTTGAGCACTGGTATAGGGTTCCTTTATCAGCTCTTTCTTCTTAGCGCTAATAAAATGTGGAGCTTCCCTTTCCCTTTTTTGTAGTAGTGCCCACACATTCCATTCTACCTTTTAAAAAACATGCTTTCATTCCAATTTCATTTTTCAAAAAACTGGTTCATTACTATATATAATTTATTAACCACATCTAAAGACGATTCTGATAAAAATTTACAACATCAATTCCCAAGTGTTAATAATATCAAATATTTCCCTCAATTTTATAAACACTCATCAATTACAAAAAAATCATTAAAAAATATGTAAACACCTTGGAAACACCCCCTCCCATCAATTATCTTCATCATTTTTACTATCATTAGTATTAAAATCCATAATTTTTACTTAATGATAATGAGAGCATGATAATCCTAATATTTACAATTAATATAGGAGAGTTATCCAATCCCATAACTCAATTGATGCTTTAATGATCGATGTGTAATAAAAACATAGAGAATAAATGATATTAAGGACAAAGAACACAAAATAATCCCCTCAAATCTATAAAAAAACATTAACCATAATCTACTCACCATAACATCACCCTAACAGACTCTTCCCATATCCAAGACATTTTTAGTGGAAACACAATGAAGAAACCAGAAAGAAAAAATGGGATCAACTCACTCGTAATGAAAATTTATTTTTCTCACAAATAGAAAGATGGAAATTCATAAAAGACCCCCAATGATCAGATAAAATTAGCCTTATATAATTTTTACCTTAATATAAAATGATTTTATCTTTAAAAAATAGAGGAGACTACCAAATATATACCTATATATAAAAACACTTGTTTAGGACAAGACGTGTCATCACCACCCAACAGTTATCTGATTAAATACCCTTTTATGAAAAATTTTCATAAAAATATGACTGTTAAATCTCCTTCAAAGAACTTAAATTCATACCATGAATCCGTTTAATCACTACCCTCTCAAATTGGGTTAAGTAATTAGACCTGGATCAATATGAAAAGGGTAATTTTTTTAACCCATACCACCACTCAGAGACAGTACATGAGATAAAAGAACCAAAAAAACCAACCAACAGGATATGAACCATGATGAAAATGGATAAAACAAGAATATAATATGTTTAAAAATACACCTATAACTTGAAAACATCATAAATTGATATAACTTTACATGTCATGACCGACCAGACCACATCACTATACATTACTTCTAGACGAAAACTACAGATTGACACCAATTTACACGTGGTAACCTACAACTCTTAGATAAAATTTCAAAGCAATATCCATCAATCATTACTCAAACATCCTCTTAGCATCTATAACTCCCAAAAAATGAAATGTAACAATCTAGAGAGGTATAGACCATTATATTTATTTTTATTGGGTAAAGGATAAATATCAATGACTGAGATGATTTTTATAACCATTACGTATACCAACATTAAAATTAGAGAACATCACTTAGGAATTTATAAAAAAATCTGCCATAATAAGATTTTGAAGCATGATTTTATTTGGGTTTTGGTACATCATATCACAAATTCAACTAAAGTCATTTCAAATTTAGATAAATAAGTCCTTTGAGAAAATTTACATGTTTTATATCAAGGAGAGTATTATGATTCATGCAGTTCCTTTGTCCATCATTTCTAATAGGGACCCTCATTTTATGTTTATAATTTATATGGGAATTTGTAATAACATTGATAAAAAGTTGAAGTGGAGTATGTATTAATGTCGTTAAATGGATGGGTAGATGGAGGATATTAATAAAAAATTTAAGTATATTCCTCAAACATGAATTATTTACTTCGAGATATTATGGGAGGCCTATTTTTTCTTTGTTTAATCTTAAAATAATAACATTTATCAATATATAATATGTATTTTAAATTCAATTCATTGTAAATTATACTTTTTTTATCACCTTTATCTTGGATGGAAGTAGGTAAAGTAACCCTTATTGAATGAAGTTTGGAACCCCAAATAATAGATCATATTATATTTACCTAAAAACATTTATAAGTTTATCAAAATTAAAAGAAACTAATTGAGGATATATATATATCAAGGGTCTAAATCATATTATAAATTTGAGGCTAGTGGAGTTTTAATATTATATTATGTCTATTTAAAGACCGATAAAAATAATATAAAAACAAGATAAGGTATTAAGGGAAAGTTTATTCATTAATTTCAGTTTTTTAAAAATGGAATTTTTTTTAATAAATTTTAAAAAAATAATATATTTATAAAAATATATGCAGTTATACAATGAAATCAATTTGATTTTTGGGAGTATAAATTTTTTATGGTGGGTAGAATTTTAATACACTTTTGTTTGACATGAATTTTTTTTTAATATTTTTAATAAATCATGAGAAATTTGTTTTATTAAAAATTAATTTGATATTGGTATAATTAATTAATTAAATTGGTTATATGTTTTGAATATTTAATGATGGTGTTGTTAATGTGAAATATTTTTTGATTAATTATAATGATTAAATTAACATATCGATATTTGAATTTGATTTCATTATGAAGAGCATAAAAGAAATATTATATAATTTATTGAATTTTCATGTCATGATATTATGATGATGGAATTATATAGATATTGAAATTATGCATTTAAGTTTAATTTATTAATTAAATGAAATTATCTTTGATATGTTATATGGAGATTTTCACACGATGGAATTCTGATAAATGAGTTCAAATATTTTAAGTCGTTAATTTGAAGAGTTCAATTTTATGCTAATAGGTCTTTGAATAAGTAATGTCAATGTTGTTTATTGAGTGAGTTCCAACCATTATTAATGGGAATGGAGCTTTTATGTTCTATGTAAAACATCTAGCTAAACAAGTTCAAGACAAAACCCTTAAATATGATCACTAATTTACAAATATTCCTGTTAATGATTAGTGCTGATGAGGAACATAATTTATACGATATTTTTAAAAGATTTTGTATAAAGACAGCTTGTGGTGGATTGAAAGATTATTATTAAGAATGAATATTACATGTTGAAGTTATGTGGAAGTCCATCCAAATTATGTTTGAAGAAATAGATAGTATAAAAGTATGAAGAATATATTTGGATGATGGTTTGTTATTTTGTAGTTTTTATAGTAATTAAAAAATCCTTATAATGGATGGCATATGTTCTGATGTCATTAGAGAGAAGTATGGAATATCAACCTAAAGTAAAAAATTTGGATAAGTTCTTATTATTAAGATTAACTACCAACATCAAAAGATTCTTCCCATAAACATCATAAAATTTATTTGACTACGGACTACAAAATTGGAAAATTACATGTCTTTAGAGTATTAATGTAGGTCATTATAAATGTTAAACCAAACTTCATATCTATAAACTCTCTAGTTTAGAAGTGCCATCATGTAATATTAATGATCATTATAATTCTATAATGTGAATTAAAAAAGTCCAAAAGTTTTTAGGATTAACCCTTCACATAGTAATATTATTCTATAACATTATACGAGTCATTAATAGACTTTAAATTCTATATGGTGGCTTTATAGAGTAACTAATTACTTTAGTAGAGTAAACTAGTGGACATTAGTAGAGTCATTTTTACTATTATGAAATAAAATTTTGTGAGTTTTGATGATTTTTAATTATCTAAAAAACCGATAATCTCATAATGAAATATTTTGATGAAATAAAAAAGATCAGTTAGTGTTGTTGAAATGGGATTTAAGGATTCAAACATCATATTAAATCCAATTTTATTGTGATCTATGTAGTTTGGATGAGATGGGTTCCATTCCATATTAAGAGAGCTATGTGGAATCGACTCACATGTGTATTATATTAAATTTTAATTTAAATGTAATTGTTGTGGTGGAGATTAAAATAAATAAATATCCTAATTATAATAATATTTAAACAAGGATAGTTATTGAGATTCAAATGAGTTTCAATGTGGAGATAAATTAAGAATGAATTAGAAAATTTAAAATAATTAATGACTAAATTACTGATAATTATAAGAGTTTCCATAAATTTAAGTGGACATAATATTAAAAATTTCATATTTAATATATAATTTTAGATAATTGAGAATAAAATGTGTATAAATAATTATTGAGAAGATGATAACATGATGTTCAATAGTGTTAAGGAGGGAGAAGAGATAAAATTCAGGATCCATTCTAGGAGAATGAGACGTGCATTCTTGAGTGTTTAAAAAGTTGAGAGACATGTATTAATTTAATATCTATAGTAATTATTCAAGACTACAAGATATGAACTAGATAATTAGTTTTAAATGTTTTTGAAGATTGTATAAATTAGTAGATAATTTGATCTAGTGTTCTTGTTGTGGGAGATCTATATCAAGTGGTTCTAAAGAGACCTAGAGTGGAGTGGAATATTTCATGTTTTGTATCATAACTTATAGTGTAACGTGAGAATATACATTCTCTATTAGAACACTTGAGTATTATAATAGTTTCACTATAAGTATATTAGACTATGAATTTAAATAGTGTAATGACATTGGATTATAGTTGAGAGCATATGATTGGGGTACGTTCTAGTCAAAGAATGAAGTGGTATTTTGAGTTTGATCTTTGTAAATCCTTGTGTGTTACTATTTCATTATATTTTATTTCTGTAAGGTAGGGTTGAGTTAATTAAACATTTAAAGGGTATATAATTTTTCTAGTATAAGGTTTTTTAAAAGTAATTTATAAATAAAAGGGGTCACTGATTTGCACACCTGTTCTCGGTGATTTCACTATACCTGGGCACTATAGGTGGTAATAGAGCTAATCCAGGTTATACATAAAATAAACAAAAAAAATCTTATTATGGAAAGTTTAAATTCAATGAAAAACATAGGTATCCCAATATTCGATGTTTAGAACTTTCATATATTGAGGAAAATGTTTTTCCCTATCTTTTAATACTTTTCATAAAGGTTATAAATGATAAAAAATTGGTATATGAAACTATTAATTATAAATTTTCTATGTTCATTACTAATAAGATAAAAAAATGTAGATAGAAGAGAAAAGAAATTCATTTTTATTTTTTTTCAAAAAAATTCTAGATAAAGGTCATGGGGCACTAAAATTACAAGGAAATTAAGATAAAATTGAAGATTGGTTATGAAGGAAATATTTATTGTAAGGATTCCATGTTACAAATTTATAGGGGTGGGTTTAAAGATGTGAATATGGATAATGAATAAAACATTGATGACTACTTCATTAGAGTCTATGAAAATTCCAGTAATATTATGGTATTTGGAGATATAATGGAGAATTATCTAATTGTAAATAATTTTATAATGAAATTTCTAGATATTTTTTATCCAATGAATTCATATTTGTATGACAGAGAGGATAATATCCAAGATGAACTGTATAATTTTATGATTTCTTATTAAATTAGAAAAATTAAAATATTCATGAAGAAAGGAGAAAATATGAGATAGAATTTAAAGCTATGAGAAATATTATGGTTGAAGTGATATAGTTTTAGAATTAATTTATTCTAATGAAAAAGGATGTAACACCTCAAACTATATCACCAGACCTCAATTGAAGTGCCACATATCATCAAGTGTACCTTCCTGTACACAAGAGGCTTCTGACTAGAAGTGAGTATCTAATATAGTATGAGTAGACTATACCCTTAGTAATCATACTCATCACAAAAAAAACAATAACATAGAAAACAACACAATATATGTTTAAATGAGAAAATTCAATACCATATGTTATTACAAGTACAAGTGTAATCAAATAGACCCCCAAAATGGGAGGTCAATATGTATAATGGCATAATTTGAAAAAATAATAATATAAGTGTTGTGGTAACCATATAAATTATTTACTAGTATCACATCCCTCTCCCAATACTAATCTTTTCAGCAACCTATTATAAATACTTTTCCCTTATCTGAGTCCTTGGTCAAAAAGTCTATATGTGCACTCGATGCATGTGTAGGGTGTAATTATTAAACCATTAGGACACCACCAATTAACCCTTAACTTAATTTCACAAGAATATTGATGTTTGTGATGTGAGGGAAAGGTAAATGAAAACATAAGCATATAAAAAATCATTTATTTATTTATCATGATCTAACCACGCTCTTATAGACCCCAGTCATACCTTCTTTAGTACCATGTCTAATGTATATTGTATTTTTTCAATAACATCACCTAGATCATACTAATTAAATATGTACTCCATGAAGGAAAATTCACATTATTACTTTAAATAACAACTCTTTGTCCACCAATAAAGAAATGTATTACCCATGACTCATGGTTAATTATTCTCTTTTGATGGTATGCATGCTTGGAACACCCAAGAAATAGACTCTCTCTCATATAAAAATATGTTCCCCATTAGTAGATCATACTAAAATATATGGATATTATCCCAGTGGTTATATAGTGTTTACAATGTCTATTATAAGATATGGTAATAACCACTCTATATATATACATCACCAATGAAACATATAATCTATGCTCGTCCTATAATGATTCAACTAGGTCCTTTAGAGCCACATATAATTAGAACACTATAATAGATATTCCACAATATTTGCAAAAAATCACATATAGGCCATAACATAGAATGTAAAATTATATCAAAATATTTAATTCCACATGCTATGAAATATTTCACAAGTAATAAACAACATAGAAAGGTACACATAAGCTAAAACCAAGAAAATTTCTAATGGGACACCCTATACATGTCAAAATTACCTATCATGAGAGGTCTTTAGAATAAGTATAAACACACAAGTCAAACATGGATAACAATTACCTATAGGGTCCAAAAATTGTAAATAATTCCTACCTCAAATGCAATCACATTATGGTGTCAATATTCACCTTCCAAGCCATATTTCATGCCAACAATCCTAAAAACCATCCCCATTACCACACATGATAACTCTAGGATCATGATCTTAGAATAAAACTAGACCAAAGGCTTGAATATATTGAACATACATGAGGATATACACATACATTGATTCTATAGGACCACGCAATAAGAAGAATGTAGACCATTAGATCCAATTCTTGAAGATCAAACAAAATTAGCTTCCTAAGGGAGTTAGATCACCTAAAATTATCTTTAGAAACCCTGCAGTTTAAGGAAGAAAGAGGGGTTCAAATGACAAATGGAAGATTTTTAAACAACTTTATTCCTCTGGAATATACTCCTTTTATAATGTTAACAATGTATTCTCATAATAAAAAATAGGTATAGTCTATACATTGAAAATCTAGGAGACAAAGATTAAAATCCCAAAAAGAATGTTCATTCCATGAGTAAAATTTCTTTTCATGAATTGACTATCACACCCTAAAAGACAATTCATGGTTTATTCAAAAAAACATTCACATCTTGAATATCAATTTATATTATGAACTATATCCTATAATTATTTTTAATCTTTTGATTCAGTTCCTTCTCCAAACACATCTAACATTCCTCAAATCATTTAATTAAACATTTAAAGATTCCTAAAAAATTAAAATGAGGAAAACCTTAAAATTTAGGATTTCAAAATTGTACCCCTCTAACGACAAAATATCCCCAATAAGTACCTCTAGTGTTTTTTATCAAATATCTTAGAAAAAAATAAATAGAAATCATCCTCACACTCCCATAAATCCTCTTAAATCTGTCCATGTTTCCAATGGGATCTAAAAATTGGAATCCTCTTCCCTCAGAACACATTATCACTCAGTTATATGATCTTCCCATGGCTCTCCACAAATTATGTGTTAGTATCTAGCTCAAAATATTTTCAGACAATCCCATGTTTAATATCAAGAATGTACCACTAAATCAAAGAGACATGGTACACATCAGGCATCCCTTAATAACATAGAATAATAATAAAAATGTAAATCCATGGTCCCAACATGCTTAATAATCTCAAAAGATCAATAAAATATCAGAACATTCATCCCATGTTCCCACAAAAATTTTATTCCCCAGTTGAGGAGTCACCAACATGAACCCTAAGTCACCCATATTGAAAAACAAGGGATATATCCTCCCATTTTTATATGATTGTTGTATTATCTAGGTAGTGACCAACCACTTATGGATTAAATTAACCCTATTAAAGGTATCCTATACTATACACATCCCCATAATTGGTGAATCACCTTCCTCATTCCAACATAGAAATGAGTGATATGGTTAGACAAAATGATCCTCAAATGGTTACATTTGAACTGAATCATGAAATTTTTTGTTTTATATTATCTAAATCAAGGATATGTGATCATAAAGAGCCCCATTTATGTCCATAATTCATGCCTTGAGCATATAGTCTAGTGTCCAGACAATCCTCTCTAACTTTCCATAAGTCTACAGAGTATACGTTGTTCATAAGCTCAACTACATAGAGAAACCCTTTTATTGCCCCTCATAATATGATGAAATGAAATGGGTGTCCCTAAATGATACATTAGTAAAATGGGATACTTTAAGACACACAATATTCTATACAGAAAAATTTCCCTACTCATCCACTGAAAGGTACTCTTGAATTATAAAGAAGTGGGAAACTTTTTTTAGCTGGTTGAATTCCACATAAATAAATTTAGAACTCCTAAGGGACCTAGGTAACCCCATCATAAATTCTATCATTATTTCATCTCACTCCAACATTGGCACTAGAATTTCTTATAGAAACCAACCAAGTCACTAATTCTCAACCTTCACCCTCTGGTAGGTGAGGCATTTAGAAACAGAAATGGTGATGTCTCTCTTCGTACTAGGCCACCAAAAATGACATCGGATATTGTGGAACATCTTCATCAACCCTAGATAAACTACACATTTTAGAGAATGATAGTATCTCATAATATCCTATATTAATTAATATAGAACAACAACCCTCAAATGAATTTAAATCTATTAATTATCTTCTAGGGACCAATATTAAACTGAATCCTCCCTCCCTAAGAATTCCTAAATAACTATGGACTCATTATCTTACTTTAGTTATCGATTTACTAGTCTACTAAGGAGGATGTGATAACCAAAGGTTAAAATTTTATTACTCCATGATCCTATAATGCATCCATAAGCTACTCAACCATCAAACTCATTATATGGAATTTCATATTTAAAGGCTCCTCTCTAAGATATAGTATCTCTATAATATTCCTATTAAAGAAATATATAATTATAAGATCATTCCCCAAATTCTAGGCCATCTCAAATTTTAATTTTTGCAGATACTCCACCCAGTACCTCTAACTCAAATTAAGATCCCATTAATAGATGATATATCATAGTATTATTTCGACCGTGTATATGAAAAAATTATAAATGAAGACATAGTTCCATTGAAACTTTAGAGAATAGACCACATCTTCAAAATCTATGTCATAGGACAAGTAGTTTCACTCATGGTGTCCTAGATAATGTCACCCATAACCAACCACCTAATCTTCCTACATCATCAAAGCTCCTAACCCAACACCTAGAGAATCAAAATACACTACATATCCAATCCAATGACCTAGAAGAATTAAAACTAGGTTGTCATCAATCTCTTCTTTAGATCTTGGAAGGCCTCTTCACATCGATAAGACTACTCAAACCTCTCCCCCTTTTTATTGAGCTCCATTATTAGTGATTTAATATATGATAGGTCTTATATGAATAGTTGATAGTACCCAAAATTCCTGGATTATCCTAACATTGGACAGATTCCTACGACATACCCAAGACAATACAGCCTCTACGATGTCTAGGTCCACTAAAATCCCTACCTCATAAATCACATTAAGTAGGAAATGCACCTCTTTAATCCAAAATTGAAACTTCTACATATTTATATTAATATAATGTTCTCTATGTAAATAAAATACAATATAAAGGTTTATAGCATGAATATATGATGTCTAATAATGTACCAAGATATCTTCAATTAATACAATGATGGAGGAGTCAATATATAGAGGGAGAATCCTAATCATGATATACAAGAAAATTTCTATATAATTTTTTAATCCTAATTGAATAAACTCATAAATTCCATACCTAATTATAAAAACTATTTTGGGAATATCCTACTCTATGATCCATAATTGATGATAGCTTGAATAAATATCATTCTTGGAAAACCATCGAGATCCCCATAACTTTTCAAATATATCATCAATACTATCTAAAGGGTATTAATTTTTCATTTTCTCAATATTTAGCTTCACGTAGTCTACACATAATTATATAATACCATCTTCCTTATTGAAATAAAATTTGAGTACCTAAAGAAGTAATTCTTGGTGAACTAATTCATTTCACCTCAAAATATAGTAATTGTACCTTACCCAATCATTGTTTCACATGATAAGGAGGATTGATATTAGTTAAACACCATAAATGAGAACAATAACATATTAAATTCCAATTTCTAGAGGAATAAAAACTAATTAATCAAGAATGATATTCTAATTATGATTCACCAACTAAATAAAAATAGAGGGGGATACAGCTATTTCTATCATGAGATACAAACCTTCTACTTGTGAGGTGATAGCACCAATCTGATTTAGATCTAGTACCATCCTTCCTACTATTACCTACCATCCACCATTAAACACCAAACTATATCCTATAGGTGTATTGAAAAATAAATTTCTCCAATAGTAGTCAATATAATCTCAATAAGTAGTCAACCACTCCATTTTTAATATCACATCAAAACTAGTAATCTCTATGATCATAATGTCCCACAAATTCCCTTAGCCAGAAATAAATATATGAAACTTGGGAAATCACTAGTGATAGAATACATTCATTCCCAATGGAATTAAAAAAGAGTGTAACTCAATAGATAAACTAACTAGTAAATCTAGTTTGGAAACAATATTTGCATAAATAAAAGAATGGAAAACTCCAGTATCAAAAAATGCAGTAGGTATCATAGAGGTAATAAAAATCGTACCCTAAACTATAGAATATCCCACTATATAATAGTTAATAACCTTATCCATTATATAAATAAGTAATTCCCATATGGAAAGACCCAAACTACATAGTGCATGAGTCCCTTGAGTTACTAATGTTTATGTTTCATATGTCTGTTTTTGAGGAATCCTGCCTAGGCCCTCACCTGTTCTCCTATAATCTAAAAATAGAATCTTAGGAAAAAAAGAAATTAATATATCCTATCCTACCACATAAGTATAACTTCTTAGGTGACATCACTTATGAGGTAAAAAATGTACCTTTCATTCATAATTATTCCATTGGGTCAAATCTCCACCCATATAGGGAGTAGTAGAATCTATACTCTACTAGAGTTGTCTTCTACCATGATGTACCTTCATAGAAGTCTATTTTATTCCATATAAATAGTAACTTGTTTCAATACATGAAATTTAGGTTTTCATTTCACTATATGAAAAAATAAAACCTATAAGATTGTCTTATAGCCCCTTCACCAAAGTCAGGGGATTGCGAGGCACCTCAGCATATGTTTTCTGGTTAAATCCCCATGCGTGATTTCTAAGATATAGATAACGGAAAATCACAATCTTCTTATCATTCTAGGTCTCATTCCCATAAAAAAGAGGATCAAATCATAGAAAACCTATAAAAGGATCTAAGTTAGTATAAAAAGAAATCATACACTAGTGAATCTCTATAAACTTCTGAGCTCATCCTAATATTGTTTGTTAGGTAATAACTCCTCAAATAATAGATCCTTGAAATAATCTCATGTAAGACCATCATGTTTTCCTTCATTTACTATGACACCCCACCACCTCATGGTGTGTCCTTGTAGTATAAAGTATACCATATTTACCTTTATTTACCTAAGAGTCTCTTTCAAATCAAATATCCCCCCAATGTTGTCAATTAAATCCTCAAAATCTTGAGTAAAACTAATTCCTTAAAAATCCAGTGGATGTTGGAGTAGAAAATCCTAATCATTGTTAATCATATTCTTCTACACACCTACAACTTGAGAAGGAACAATTTTTATGACATTCGATTTGGAGGGACACCCATTGAGCCATCAAAGTATGTATAGGAGCATGCTCGGGTGTATCTTATCATATAGAATGTGATGGTATAAGAGTATCATACTTATCATAAATATTATGAAATATCCAATGGGGATTTTTTCCCTAAAATTCCAATAACACATTTAGAAAGACTATAACAACGTTCTCATGAGGATGGAATAAGCATTTATCAGGAACACATGTGGGATTCAAATTAAATGACCAATCTAGGAGATACCCACTAACAATGTATAACACTCTTAGTTATATCCAAGGACCGAGCCTATTCCACTATACCTAAACATTAATCAGAATTATATATTTAAAACATAACATCATTATAAGGTTTAACTAATAAATTCCAACACAAATATATCAAATTAATAAATAATATAGATATATCAATCAATAGATAATTGGGTTAATGAATTTAATGAAAGAGAAAATATAAATCACTCAACACACACACGCATATATATATATATATATGTGTGTGACATGTGATCCTATGTGTCTGCTCATGATGCATGAACACACCTAAATCCCACAAGACTATAAAAAAAATTCCATAACTAATAACTCATTGGTATGTCACACTTGATAAGGATAGGAATATGGAAACCCCCTACTAAAGTTATGGATATCCTATCTCTTTTCTACCATAACCCAAAAAAATGACACCTCAACCATTGATACCACTTTATAAAACCCTGATCCAAATCAGTAGTCTCACATCGAAGTTCCATGTAACCTCATGCATTTCTACATGCATGAAAGCGTTTGTTGAATAATGTTGGGGGACTGAATTAGAATTGGGAGGCTTTACCATCGGCAATCAGAGCTATCACCAAATATCAATAACATAATTAATCCAAAAAACAATAATGAAAAATTTGACCTAGATATAGGTGATAACAAATTCCAGGCCAGGATAGATAAGTGAAATCAAACAAACCCCTATAGTGGTAGCACAATAAGTATAATGGTAAAACTAGAAATAATAATAATAATAATAGAAGTGTTTTGGTAGTCATACAGTGTCTTTTCTAGTACCACTTCCATCTCCCAAAACCAAGATCCCCACTAACTCTCCAAAGGACCCTTATCCTTCTCCTCCCTAATCATGAAGTCTACATGCACACCAAGATACGCATGAAATATTTGTTTATAAACACATTAGAATACAAAAAAACCATCCTTAACATAATTTCATATATATATATATGAGTATTAAATGATGAAAAGGTAAATGAACCCACAAGAATATAGCCAATCATGTGTCGATTGATAATGTGCTAACTAACTGTCCATGAACCCCATATCTACCATCGTTGGTTCTATAGTGGAATAATGATACACATGGTTGATCACATGGCTTATACCATGCTAAGTAAAACCGTACACCTTTTATGAAAAATGAACATTCTTTCTTTAAGGGACAAATTTGCAACTACCAATATGGGAAATTCATTTCAATGACACTACGTAACCAACTCACCTGTGATGTTATGCATTCTTTCTATATCCAAACAATTAATTCCCTCATAAGAAAGGACATTACCCATTAGTAGATCATACCATCATATATGGGAACTCTTCAAATTTAGATATAAATATCCCATGGGATATTCCAACCAAAGGAAGTAACCACCCTACACAGAGCTATCACTAAGGAGACATGAAAATCCACACTCCCCCTATAAGGAATCATAAAATTCCATCCTAGCCACCTATCACCCTAACCACTACAACATAGATTCCACTAGCAATGAAAAAAGTACATATAGGTAATAATAAAGAATGGAACAACATATCACAACTTGTAATTCCACACAAAATTAAATATTTCACAAATAATAAACAATATATCATGAAACAAACAAGGCATAAACAATCGAATGTATCATAGGCCACCCTACACATTTCAAACATAACTATCATATAAGGTCTATATACTTGGATTAACACACAAATAAAACATGAAAAACTACTATAAAAAATGTTTCAAATGGTAAGGATTTCATATATTATACACAATGTTATTATTATGGTAATAATTTCTTCCTGAGTCAAGTTTCATCCTATAAATTTCTAGAACCATCCCTATTATATCATTAGGGAACTCTATGATTGAGATAGTAGAAGAAAACATAACAAAAATAGGACTAGATTGAACATACTCGATGAGAGCCACTACTATTAACTTTCAAGGACCACACAAGAAGTAGAATCAAATTCCCTAGACTTGGGGATTGGATATCTAATGAAATAATACTCCAAAGGGAGTTTTATCGCCTAAAATCTTCAAAATAAACCCTCTGGTTTGAGGAAGAACTTGGGGTGATCGAGAAATTAAGAAGAACTAAAATTGTTTAATATTTTGTAATAGAATCCACTCATGTTGTGAATTATGTCTTAACATCATGAAATATCAAAATAACTGACACATTTAAAATGTAACACCCTAAGATTCCATGGTATACTTCTCTTTAAATAATACAATAACTTGCATTGTACGCAACATTGAGTTCTAGCACACCACAACCAATCAAACTAACCATTATGAAGAGTAATACCCGCTTTATGAAATTTTATAATTTTTATTTTTCAAAATAGACTTCATTTTTGGATTTGGAATATCAAAATTCTCTAGGGTGAATTTTTTGTTTTTTCTAAAAACATTCAATTTTTGATGAATAGTGAAAAACAATTCATTATTGTATAAAAACAAACTTTTTAATTAAATAATTATTTATTTTATTTTAATTTATTTTAATTCAAAATAGATACATAATACTTATATTAGTTCAATGTATTTCATTGGAGTCGTTTTATAATAAGAGTAGATGTATAAAATTTTATTGCATTTTTAACGTCTTTTTCCCAGCTTCTAGGCACGTTAGAAAATTTGTATAAAATGTAATTTTACCACATCTCTGAATTGAATTTCAAAAATATGAGAGACATGGTATACATTTGTAAGTAAAATTTGGTTCAATAGGATGAAAATAATTTTTGGTGAATAGTAACTTTTTTATTTAGTATTCCAAGGTTAAAAGTAAATAGGGTATTTGAAGGTAAAAATAATATTATAATTACACTAAAACATGTCCTAATTCTATTTTATAAGTTTATTTTTCCCAAAATCAACCTTAGGAATGAAATATGATCCTCTTTGATTCACATGTATTATATTGGGGCATTTACTATTGTTTTAATCAAAGAAGAGTTAAAAGTGTTAAATTCAAATTATAATTACTAAAAAAAATTTAATATAGGGTTATGCATTAGATAAATTAGACTAAAAATATTAATTAGAAAGATAAAAATATTTCCTACATAATGTTATTTTATTTATAATTTTTCTACATTAAATAATTAAATTTATTTATGACACAATATGATACTGTAATTATCTTATTAATGAAAGATTAGAATAATTGATATTATAAATATAACAAAAAATGTAAATTGAGACTTATGATGCATTAAAAGAATTTTTCAGGTTAATATGACATGGTAAGACTGATTTAATGTATTTTTTTATATGTAATAATGTTTTTTTGACTTTCACAAAAACCAAATACTAATTAGTTTCAAAATTGACATAAATGAGTATTTAAAACAAATACTATATTATTAAATGATATATTATTCCTAAAAATATAAGGTTTAGCCAAAGGAATTATATAATGAAATATATGTCCTTAATGAACCTCTTGGGGTTCTCTTGGCATTTTATAGTATGTTTATTGACCATTTAATATAAAAATACAAGAAGACATTTTAAAAGTTAAACTATATAAAAAGAGTTAAATATAAAAGATAAGGTTAATATGGTAACCTAAACGTGTCTGAAACCTATTGGTTGAGAATTTTTAGTCACATACCCACATTATCATCGAAATAAATCCATTTGGAACCATTATAAACTAAAAATTATTTTATAATAAAATAATATTTCAAGCTTTTCCTAAAGTCACCCTCACCTCTCTTATAAAAGGGTAATTACCCTTCTATTAATTTCACTCCTCAAAATACATTTTTCTTGGACAACCCCTACTCAAATATCCTCCCAACTACCCTAACTTAAAACTAGTGGCATTAATTTTATCAGAAATCCAACCTAATGAGCCCTTTTGATCAAATCATAAGGAAGCACCTGAAGAAGAGGTAATAATTTCATCACCTCTTTCAAAGATCTTTTCTTCTTCCAATTAATCTTTCTTTGTTGTTTACATAACAAAATAATAAATCTAGTACCTTTTACATACTATAATTTTATTATAAATATGGTAAAATGATATTCATTATTCTTTCCACCCTTTGAATGACAAAGTAACTATACGTTTGTATGTATAGCTTACCATATCCACTTCATGTTGTAGTTTGTTATTCAACACTTCATTATTTGGATGGAAATAATAATAAGTATAATTGATGTTAATAAAAAATATATAATTTTAATGATTCTTCATTTATGATATACCATCCAATTACATATGATTTTACCTTAAATGGAATGATATTTTCCCCGTGCGTACGTACGGATAATCATCTCCACGAACGTGATAATATTAATTTCCCCATCGTAACCATTCACGAATAATTTTCATTTTATGATTAAAAATATTTTTTAAGAACATAATATTATTTTGGAAATTAATCAAATGCATCATATCCATAACAAACATGACTTACGTAACAAAACATATAAAGGAAAATGAATCAGTTAACACATTGAAACAATGATACTACTGAAATATTATTAACAAATAAATATTAGAATATCAAATATAACATAATATTTATGTATGTGGTTAATGTATAATTTAATAAAAATTATTTAACTCTAATACAAGATCTTAATGTACCCTCAACTAAGAAAAAGTACAAGGTAAGGGTTAATTTTACAATCTCTTTACTTATCTGAGGTCGTTTATATGTAAGTCTCTGCTGGGACTTAATTATCATCCACATCCATGTTTCTTAAAAATGTATTTAAACAAAATATTATTTACTAGAATATGAGTTAAAGTATTTTATACCCTTTGTTTACTTTATATAAAATGTTTTGAAAGAAATATTTCTCTCGTTTTCCAAACAAAGAATTTTGTGACCTTTTCGAAAAATTATTGTGAGAATGTTTTTTTAACTTATATAGTGGGTGTGGATATTTTCCGCCATTATAACACGTTTCAAGATTCCCGTATAACTTTATAAGAATATATCCAAAAATAAATGTTTTCTTTTATAGTTACATGAATTTTAAATGATTTCAAAATAGAAATGATATTTCTCTCAAATAGTTTCGATCTCATCTATGTCAACATCCTTTGATGGATTTCACTCTTGTTTAATTTTTATTTATTATGATACAATCTTCCATAATGTATTGAATGTTTTTTGATATGTTTGACTTTGATATGTTGCTTTTATACCATTCATGGTTTATGGTTGTAGTATTAACATTTATCATGCTAGTTTTAATACGAATGTTTATGTTACGATTCAACCTTTTCATATGAGGAATACATTGGACTTAGTAAGTGACGGGTGGAGCCCTCTATAGCTCCTCGATGCATCAGTAGGTATCATGAGATAAATAAGTGTCTTGGTACAAGTCCTTAAAAAGATCTTATTTTTAGTCTTAGAATGAGGCCTTGACTATGTGGCTATAATGTCTGGCATTATCCCTTCCATCATTGTGAATTTAGATATTGATTTTACATGTGATTATTAGACTAATATGATATCCATGTAAATAAGTAAATTGAATTATTTGATTTATCATTTACATATTATGCTGATGTTTATTTTTAAAAGGATTGTGTGTTATTATTATACATTACCATTAATGTTTATGCTTATTTATTAATGTTTCTACTATATTAGTATCCCTACTGAGCATCTGAGCTCACCCTTTTCTTATGTTTTATTTTTTTCTGGAAGGGAAGAAGTATATTTTGATTGACTTGTAGGGATAGGATATGGGATATGAGTGTGCTCAAAGGAGAAACAATTTTGTTTTTTTCATTTCATAATGTAAGGTAAAACTTATGTATGCATATAGTACTTCAAAGCCTACTAAATCGATCGGTCTTTCAGGACTTGAGCCCTCATGATCATGCCAATGTTATGCAATAATGCACCAACTCTGGGTAATGAGGGTCAGGGCATTATAGTTGGTATCTGAGAAAGTTTAGTACAAATCTTGGAAACTATATTTAGAAAAACTCTAATTATAGAACATTACCCTAAGGTAAAGCTTGAGGATTAGTATAGAAGAAATTTCTAGAATTTGGGTAATTTATATATTTTGTTAGTTTTCCTAGCAATACATCCTTGTCCTGATATATTTAGGTAGCGGCATCTCTGGCATAGATGTACCTAGGAGTTAAAACTCCCACAAAGAGTTTTCAGCTTGACATGGGTTATCCTGGTACCCAATAAGGGGTCTTGTTGCACTTTTTTTTACAACACTCTCAGGGGATATTCTTAGGATAAATCACATTTTATTTAAAAGAATTTTGGAAGGATTTATGAGTAAATAGTTCCTCCAAGAAAACATTTCTTATGATTATGGATTATATGGAAATACTATTCAATTTAGGTTAGGTATTTTACAAGTTTGGAATTAGGCATTGCAATTCATAAACTAACCTAGTGTATGCCATTATTTTGAAATGGATTTTAGTGGAAGGAATTGAAACCATATTAATGCACATAATCCATGTAGGAATTTTCTTCCTACTTGTGAAAATTATTGTGGATATGTTGATGCAACTGGTTCTGAACATCTTATAACCATATTGGAATAACTCACTCAGGTTATGGATAAGAACCATACCCATATAGAACACCCTGATCCAAAATGTGTTGGATCAATTTTATACCCCATCATGAGTCTAAAAACACCAACATTAAATGGGACTAAAAATCCATTTGTAGATTTTCAATGGATAAGTTCCTTAGAAAAAATATTTCTTGATTTAGAGAGTAGCCAAAGGGAAAAAACATTCATGGCAGTTTATCGCCACACAGAAGATGTAGATCAATGGTGGTCATTAATTAAAAAAAAGGGAGGATACATAAGTATAAAATTTGGAATGGAAGGAGTTTAAAGATATTTTCTCAGAAAAATAATTTCTTTGTGACCATCAAGCAGGTATGGAAAGACAATTTCTGAATCTCAGGAAAAAGGAGGATGAGAATGTCGCAAAGTATGAGGCTAGCTCTACAAGGTTAGAAAGGCATGCTACAGATTATATATGTAACTCAATGAATTCAATTGATCAATTCCTTGATGGGTTAAATCCATTTCTCCATCAAGCATTAGTCTCATAATCCTTTTTATCATATTCAGATATAGCCTCATGTGTTATCAAGACAGAAAAGGAATTCTCTATGTCTTACGACATCAAATCAAATAAGAAGAAGAATAGATCTATTGAACACTCTGTAAATGGAAATATCGGGAAGAATGTAAAAGTTGAACTTGCATACTGCAGTAAATGTGGGTAGAAACACCCTGGTACTTGAATTAAGGGAAGGGGAGTTTTTTATAAGTGTGGTGAACAAGGGAACCAACCATGTGATTTCAAGGGAAAGAAAGATGTTGTAAATGTGGAATTCTACAATTGTAGGGAAATGGGGAATTTTTCAAATGAATGTACTAAGATCCAAGGAAAATTACCTTAGAAAAGGCTAAGGGAGAATGGCCAAGCTTATACGATCACTACTATTGAGGTTGAATTTTCTAATAACATGGTGGAATCCACTTTAATCATTTCCTCTAATTTAGGCAATGGTTTATTTGATTCTGGATCATCTCATTATTTCATATCTTCCCATTTTGGAAAGAAAATTAGATATTTCCCATTTTATTTAACAAGGGAGTTGTCAGTCAAAACTATTAAGGGATGTATAATTGAAACAATGTTTTGTGAATCAGTTCCCATTAGGGTATATAAACGTAATTTATTTTCGGATCTCATCATTATACCCATGATTTAATTTGATATAATCCTCAGAATGGATTGGATTTTGGACCATGATGCGAAAATTTATTGTAAGAATAATGAGGTTACAATTTTTGATGATGATAAAGAATGCCTTATCTTTAGAGAAGAAATGTCACCATCTGATTCTTATCTAGATCCAACCCCATTAGCTCTACTAAATTCAATTATTGGAGGGAAAGAGAGTTAAATAACTATGGGTGAAAAAAGTAATGTTCAAATAGAAGATGTACATATTTTTGAAGAATATGTTGATGTGTTTCCAGAGGATTTACCTAGATAGCCTTCAGAATGAGAAATTGAGCTTCCCATTGATTTAATTATTTTCTCAAGGCCCATATCAAACACCCCATATAGAATGGACACTATATAATTAGTATAACTAAAGAAAAAACTATAGGAATTGAGTAATAATGGATTTATTCACCCTAGTTTTTCTCCATGGGGAGCCCATGTTCTTTTTTTAAGAATAAAAATGCATCTATGAGGTTGTACATTGACTATAGGGAGATCAATGCTATAAAAATAAATAACATGTATCCCCTACCTCGCATTGATGATTTATTTGATCAACTTCATTAAGATCAATATTTTTCAAATATTGAACATTGATCTGGATATCATGAGTTGTGAGTGATGAAGGAAGACATTCCGAAAATAGAATTTCGAACCAGTTACGGGCATTACGAGTTTACAGTAATTCCTTTTGGACTGACTAATGCACCCTCTGTTTTCATGGGTCTAATAAATAATGTTTTTAAGGAATATCTTGATGACTTTTTAGGGGTATTTATTGATGATATCCTGGTATACTCAAAAATATATAAATATCATGAAAATAATTTGTGTACTATTCTAAAAACCCTTATAAGAAATAAATTATATGGGATGTTTAGAAAATGTATATTCTGAATTCGGGAAATTTATTTTCTTGGCCATATTGTCTATAAGGATGGAATCTCATTCGATCCTTCAAAGACCAAGGTAATCTGATAATGGGCCACACCAACAAGTATCACTGAAGTATGCCATTTTATTGGTTTAATAGGTTATTATCGGTGTTTTGTCTAGAATTTAGCCCGATTGGCCAACCCATTAACTAAAATCACACGTAAAGGGGTTAAATTTTTTTGGAATAAAGAGTGTGAAGAATTTTTTATAGAAGTGAAGAAAATATTATCAAATTCTACTGTCTTGGCTCTACCATCAGGGAATTATGGGTTTGTTATTTATAGTGATTCTTCAATGAAAGGAGTTAGTTGTGTCCTTATAAAGAATGATAGAGTTATTGCCTATGCATCATGGTCACTAAATATTCAGGAAAAAAACTATCCCACTCATTATCTTGAGTTACAATCTATAATCTTTGTGCTGATGAAATGGAGACACTATCTATATGGTGAACAAATGTGAGATATATACGGATCACATGAGTTTGAAGTATATTTTCTCACAAAAAGAAATCAACATAAGGCAAAGAAGATGGCTTGAACTACTCTAGGATTATAATTTCCCTATAAACTATCACCTAGGGAAGGCAAATAAGGTGGAAAATTCTTTGGAAAGATAGGATCGTGGAATTTTGTATAAAAAGAGAGTTGAAAGGGTTCCTATGTTCATTGATCTAGTAAATATGGATATGAGAATAATCATGGAAGGTGAAAAATAAATACTTTTTCAAATGGTTTACAAACCATCTTTACTAGAAAGGAAAAAGCGTTCTCAAACAAATGAGTTTCAAAATAAAATTTATGCTGCAGACGATATGAGATTGATTGACTTCCTATATGAAGATAGAATTTTGAAATTCGGGAAGAGAATTTGTGTTGCTAATATACCTAATCTAAAAATGAAATTATTTGATGATGATCATAGCTCCAATTTCTCAATACACCATGGTAGCACTAAGATGTATAGAGATTTGAAGAATCATTTTTGGTGGGAGAACATGAAAAGGGAGATTGCAGATTACGTGTCTAGATGTATGGTTTATCAATATGTTAAGGCTGGAGACCAACATCCTAGAAGAGTCATTAAAACTCTTCCCACACTTGTTTGGAAATGGGATGATATTAGTATGTACTTTTTCATCGGGCTACCAAAGACTACTACAATGAATGATGAAATATGTGTCATTGTTGATCACCTTACCAATTAAGCACATTTTCATGGTATAAGAGAAGATTTTCCACTTGAACGTTTAGCAATACTATATATTAATTAAGTTGTAAGACATCATCGTATACCCCTATCGATTATTTCTGATCATGATCTTCATTATACATCAAGATTCTTGAAATGTCTTCAGAAGGACCTAGATACTGAACTTTATTTGACCACTACCTACCACCCTCAAATAGATGGACAATCAGAACAGACTATTCAAACAATAGAAGACATGTTGAGATCTTTCTCACTAGACTTTCAAGGTATGTGGGATCAATATTTACCTCTATTAGAATTTCCATATAATAATAGCTTCTATACAAGTATTCAGATGGTGCTATATGATGCTTTATAAGGAATGAGATGTCATACACCAACTTGTTGGGATGATGTGGGTGAAAAAAGTATCATATTCCTAGAACTAATTGGGGAAGCAATGGAAAAGGTGAATATTTTCCAAACCCACATCAAAGAAGATCAAAGTAGTCAAAAGAGCTATCTCGATAACCAAAGGAAGGATTTGGAATTTCAAGTAGGAGATCATGTTTTCTTGAAGGTATCTCCATGGAAGGGTTTTATCTGATTCAGTAAGAAGGGTAAATTAAGTCCCAGGTACATCGAACCTTTCAAAATTCTATAATGAATTGGAGTTGTAGCATATCGTTTTCCAATGCCTCCAAGTCTCTCCAAAGTTCAGGATGTAACAGCCCAAGATTTTATAAAAAAATATATCTTTTTTTATTAATGTCTTGTGTTGTACGCTACACCAAAAGGAGCTTGCACAACACGCATCCTTGTCTTGCCTTTCATTACACGCAATCGCGACATTCCTCGATAGCGTGTGTAATATGCAATACCGAGTTTCACTAAACAATGATGTGCTATTAAAATATTATTAAAACTAGCCGTTATGAATAGTAATAACCACTTTTTAAAATTCTGTAAATCTTATTTTTCAAAATGAACTTCATTCATGGATTCGGAGTATCGAATTTAGCCTAAGGTGAAATTTTGGTACTTTTCGGATAACTTTCATATTCTGATGAATAGTGAAAATTACTAAATTATAATTAAAAACAACTTTTTTAATAGAAATAATTAATAGTGAAAAATTATTAATTTGAGTGGTTTTAAAGTATATTTAGAATATATTTTTACAATTTAATACAATGTTGGTCATTGGTTGTAATTTCACATTTAAACCAGACATAATCAAGTGCCAATCTTTTGATATATATTGTTTCCTAAAAACACGCTATTTATTTTAACAGCAGGATTTAATTATAAAATTAATTAATGAAACCTCTATGTTATGAATTTGGTAAAATAGATTTCATTTTTGAATCCGGAATATGAAATATAGCTTAGGATGAAATTTTGGCATTGTTCTGAAAAACATCAATTTTTGATGAATAGTGAAACTACTAAGTGGTAGTTAAAAAAACTGAATTTTTCATAAAACTTAATTTTGCCGCTTCTGTGAATGGAATTTCGAAAATCCGAGAGACACGGTTAATATCAAGGACTGAAATGTGGTTCAATGAGATGAAAATAATTTTTTGGTGAATAGTAACTTTTTACTTTTTTTATCGCGGTTAATAGTAAATAGGGTAACTAAGGGTAAATATGATA
Source organism: Viscum album (assembly GCA_963277665.1). Classification (NCBI taxonomy): domain Eukaryota; kingdom Viridiplantae; phylum Streptophyta; class Magnoliopsida; order Santalales; family Viscaceae; genus Viscum; species Viscum album. The sequence goes on along the minus strand of OY728146.1, from coordinate 2,033,859,629 downwards.
TTACTATTACCCTAACACATGTCCTAATTCTATTGGACAAGTGTAATTCGACCAAAAACAAACTTAGGAATAAAATATGACCATTTAGGCCCACTTGGATTAGATTAGGACATTTATTATTAATTTATTTAAAGAAAGGTTAAAATAGTTAAAATCAAAGTTTAATAAGTAAATCATTTTTACTATGGGGTTATACATAAGATAAATTCGATTTTAAATATTCATTAGAAAGCTAAAAATATTTCCTACATGATGGTATTTTATTTTTAATTTTTAGACATAAAATAATTTAATTTATTTATGACACAACGATGATGCAGTAATTATCTTATTAATGAAATATTGACATAATTGATGTTATAAACACCAAAATAAATGTAATTTGAGATTTTTTATGAATTCCACTAATTTTATAGGTTACTATGATATATTAATGTTGATTTAAACAACTTGGTTCGAACATTTAATTCTGTTATGACTTTCACAAAAATCATATATCAAATAGTGTCAAAATTGACACAAAATATTTTTTAAATCAATTATTATATTATTAATTGTTATTGTATTCCTAAAAATCTAAGGTTCGGCCAAATGACTTAGATAAGGATATATATATTAATAATAAACAATTTGGGGTTCGTTTGGCATGTTATAGTAAGTGTATTAACCATATAGTGAAAGAAAACAAAAAGACATGGTAAAAGTTAAATTATTTAACTTAGAGTTAAATCTAATTGATAAGGTTAAAATAATATCCTAAACTTGTCTAAATTCTATTGGTTGATAGGATATCGACCCATCCCCACTTTAGCTTCTAAATAAGACCCTTTGGAACCATTATAAACCGATTTTGACTTTAATATAAAATAATATTTTGAGATATTCCTAAGATGCCCCTCTCCTCCCCTATAAAAGGACACCTCCTCCCCCTCCTCCTCACACCAATTTGAGCACTCAAGCTCGGCCAACCCCTTCCAAAATTCCTTATCCACTTCCCTAGCAACATCCTAGAGGTTCTGGTCTTCCTCAAAGACCAATTCTAGTTCCCTAAGAGGAGGTCTCAAAGAGGCACTTCAAAGAAGAGGTAATTACCGTTACCAATTCTTTCATCTTTATTTCTTCTTCCACTTCTTCTTATTAGGTTGTTTCATTATTAAGTAATAACATCAGTATCACTCATATACTGATATGTTATTATAAGTATGAAACAACCCTATTTCACCATCTATCCATCCTACGGAAAAAGAAATCACCGCGCGTGCGTACGTACGGAATACCGTCTCCACGCCGTGGTGTAATCTATTTTCCACCACCACCTTACATGGATGGGTATAATGGTGTAAAGAATAACTATACATAGATATTACAACATCATATTGATTCTGATATATTGTATAATCCACTCCAATTCAATTCAATATTTATAGAAACGATATCATCGCTCATGCGTACGTACGGACTACCGTCTCCACGACGCGATGAGATTCATTCTCCATGTTAACCATTTAAGAATGATTATAATGTATATATAAGAAATAATAATGAAATATATGACATTATAAAGCTACTGGATTTATGTATATATATACATATGTATGTCATCTACTTACTTCCATTTCAAGACAATAAGGAAAGAAAAACAGCGTTCATGCGTACGTACGGACTACCGTCTCCATGAACGGTGTTTTTCATTTTATTTATCTATCTATTATATATATATATATACTGAATATATATGATATATAAATCATAGTTTATATTCTGGAAGTAAGTAAATCATGATATAAGTAATAATGATGTCAAGAACAACAAGTCAAAACACCTACGATAAATGAAACGATTTTACCCAAAACGCTTCTTTAACATGGAATTTACAAAAGAACGGGTAATATAATAAGTGAACCATATATGATATCATAACAATGAATATGATTCTGTAATAAGTCAATGACATTATTTAAATCATTATACAGGAGGTTCGGACACATACGAAGCAAATTGGACCTAAGGTAAGGGAAATATCACAATCTCATTTTTATCCGAGATTGTTTATTCGTAAGTATTTACTGGGGTGTATTTTATCATCCACATCCATGTTTCATCAATATGTAATATTATTTCCATCCACCTAAAATTGTTTAAATCCATTTTTACCCTTCGGTGAGTTTTTAGTAATATGTATGAAAGGAATCTTTTGTCGTACGAGGTACTTTTTGACTTTTCCGACAAAAGTACGAAGAATGTTTTTTTTAACTTATACGACATGAATGGATTTTTAAAACATTATTTCCAAGAAGTTTCCTTTACAAGTTTTCATGTTTATTTTTAATCAACTTCTTTTAGTTTTAAATTGTAAGACATGTTAAGAAAGGAAAATGTTTTTGAAGTAGAAAGGATATTTTCCTCAAGAATGGATTTCAAGTGTTTTATCAAAATTATTTTCCATCTAAGATAATAAAGGGTTCTATTTCTATCCCTATTATTACATGGATTTGATTATGTTGTGATGGAATTATGTTTATGAATTCCTTTATCTTATATGAATGGTTTTATGATGTTATGTTGTTTAAGAATCCCATTTTTATTACATGGGTTATAAAATGATGTATGATTTATGATTTTGTGGCACACATAAGAATGGTATCATTATGAGATGGGTGGGACCTATATCTCCCTCAAATGCATTGGGTAAAGATTTTATATCTCATGAGATAGACATGGCTGAAATGGTAGGTTATACCGGTTCAGTGAAACAGGACTGAAACGAGGGTTACTCGATTCAGAAAGGGACTTTGTCCACTAAGATAGTCTTGGAAATGAGTCTTGACTAAAAAGAAATGATTCTCTATGATTATGTGTGTATGCCACAAAGTTTCATGTTTTAAGTTATGATTATTGGGATTTCATTTCACTACTATGATTTATCCCATGTTATGAAATTATGCTCTCTTTTGCAGGTTAAGATTTCCAAAAGTTATGTTCTTATGAATATGATGTGATTGATTTTTCTTTTGTATACCCTTACTGAGCATTTGAGCTCACCCTTTTATGTTTTCTTTTCCCCAGGATATAAAGAAAGGTTTTAGGTAAAAAAAAGGAAGTTCTTTATGGGAGATTTTGAAGATCTTTCACCACGATTAGAAGATTATATTCCGAGTTTCCAAAGACACTAAACTATTACGATCCTTGTGTGTGTGTTTTTGTTATGTACTAAGTATTCCGCAAAAGTAATGTAATGTCAATGTACGTCAAGCTTCGGGTTTCTACAGTTGGTATCAGAGGAAAGGTTTAGTCAACCTTTGGAAACTAGGATGCGAGAACTTTAGTGAGATCCCTAGAGATATTTCTAAGGTATGTCTAGCGATGTCCCTAAGGATAAGTATACGTATAGGATATAGTCATAGAACTATGGTAATGATATTAGATTAAACCTAAGATGTTAGATATTGAAGTTACTCCCCCTTTATTATGATTTTTGCCTCTAACACTATTTTTTTTGGGGTTTTAGAAAATCGTTGGAAACAAGATGATTCATGATAATGGAGGATATGGTGGACAATGGAATGATATTCTTCATAATGAAATGGGATTTGGATTTCCAAACATCATTATTATGCCGAATCAGCAATCTCATAATATGATCAATAAAGTAAAATTTGGTAAGTTTCCTGACTCGGCTAATAAGAGAAAGATGGAGTTTCATGATGATCATAGAGGAAAGAAAGTTCAAGTTCCCCTATGTAATTCATGTGGGAAGAGGCATCAAGGAGAATGTTTCAAAGGAACTGGAAGATGCTTTGGGTGTGGAAAAGAAGGACACAAAGCCAGTAAGTGCAAAGGAAAAGGTTCAATTAGCACCATGGATGAGGATATTGGTATTGCTACGACATCAAAAATGGTTAAGTGTTTTAAATGTGGAATGTATGGGCATTATGCAAACCAATGTCCTAAGGGAAAGACTCATGAAGAGAATCAGTATGGCCGTATGGGTAGTATTTATGTGGATGATGATGAAGAGACTACAAATGATATGTGAGATGAAAGAATTGTTGAAGCTCGGTTAATGGTTTAAGAATGTAGTGGAATGATTACATGTTTATCATGTGTAATGTTGTATAAGTAATCTCATTGTACTATGGAATAAAGAGACATGTAAGGATTGTTACATTGTTGTCTGATTAATGTTACCAGTAACCATGAAAGGTTATTCAAATACTTTTGGAAAGTAGATGATAAGTTCATAATGAAAGGATAAGAAGATAACGAGATGTTTGATTGTATTCATGAGCTCATGATTGATATAAGGACTAAGTGATATCATGGTTTGAGTATATAAAATTTTGAGGATTTTGGTATGTGGAAGGTGTTAACTTTTAACTGCATTCATGTTTTCACTATGGTATTCAAGAGAATACATGATTAAGGACTTTGAATGTTTGGAATGTGACCAACAAAACATATCTTATGATATATGGGGATCAACGATGATATTAAATCTATGGTAATTGTTTTCACTATGTTATGAGAGTGGACTGTAGTATTATGGATAAGCCTAAAGATTGGAATGGATTGTGTTGGACGTAAGTTAGTATTTTTTGAGGATAGAAATTTTTTTCGATATTATTGATGGAATGTTATAGTAATACAGTTTTGGAAAAAGGACAACCTGCAGGACGGGCGACAGCCCATCGCTTCGGACAAGGCTGTGGGAATCGAACCCACAACCGAAGTGCGACTGGCCTTTATCGCCTACCACTAGCCTACAGGAAGTCCCTGTTTAGTAGAAAGTAGTTTTATTATATTAATAAGTATGATATATGAAGTATAAGTCCATTTTAGGAACCATATATGATTAATCTCTCTATAGATCGATTTATGCATATAATTTTTGCTAAACTTTTGTTTGAGACAGATGGAATAACCCGTCATTCTATCACATGATCTGCTAACACTTCACGAATAACAAATTCAACTTCATTTATTTAAGAGATGAAGTGGAAATTGTTCAAGGCACGAACAACAGTGAGATTGTACCAAAATAAAGTAAGTATTTATTCTAATTCAAATTTTCAACTTTAGGGGAAATGATCTTGAAAACCAAAAATGTTGTCCTAGTGATCTTATACCTGATGAATCAGATGGTACCTTATATCATCACAAATCTATGGATTTGTGATTACTGGCTTTTCCATAGCCATGTTCTCTACCACTCTCCATCAGAACATGATGGTTAGATTTCTCTTCCATATCCATATTTTCACCTATGTGGAAACCCAATGATTAGTTTATTTGGGTAACCGTTACATTTCATACTTTTGTTTTTAAAGATTGGTTTTGATATTCCTTTTTACGATGTGGGTTTCTATTAAAGAAAATTTCGAATAGTAAACCATTTATAACCCCGACGAATTTCGAGGGCGAAATTCATTTTAAGGGGGGTAGAATGTAACAGCCCAAGATTTTATAAAAAAATATATCTTTTTTTTATTAATGTCTTGTGTTGTACGCTACACCAAAAGGAGCTTGCACAACACGCATCCTTGTCTTTCCTTGCATTACACGCAATCGCGACATTCCTCGATAGCGTGTGTAATATGCAATACCGAGTTTCACTAAACAACGATGTGCTATTAAAATATTATTAAAACTAGCCGTTATGAATAGTAATAACCACTTTTTAAAATTCTGTAAATCTTATTTTTCAAAATGAACTTCATTCATGGATTCGGAGTATCGAATTTAGCCTAAGGTGAAATTTTGGTACTTTTCGGATAACTTTCATATTCTGATGAATAGTGAAAATTACTAAATTATAATTAAAAACAACTTTTTTAATAGAAATAATTAATAGTGATAAATTATTAATTTGAGTGGTTTTAAAGTATATTTAGAATATATTTTTACAATTTAATACAATGTTGGTCATTGGTTGTAATTTCACATTTAAACCAGACATAATCAAGTGCCAATCTTTTGATATATATTGTTTCCTAAAAACACGCTATTTATTTTAACAGCAGGATTTAATTATAAAATTAATTAATGCAACCTCTATGTTATGAATTTGGTAAAATAGATTTCATTTTTGAATCCGGAATATGAAATATAGCTTAGGATGAAATTTTGGCATTGTTCTGAAAAACATCAATTTTTGATGAATAGTGAAACTACTAAGTGGTAGTTAAAAAAACTGAATTTTTCATAAAACTTAATTTTGCCGCTTCTGTGAATGGAATTTCGAAAATCCGAGAGACACGGTTAATATCAAGGACTAAAATGTGGTTCAATGAGATGAAAATAATTTTTTGGTGAATAGTAACTTTTTACTTTTTTTTATCGCGGTTAATAGTAAATAGGGTAACTAAGGGTAAATATGATATTACTATTACCATAACACATGTCCTAATTCTATTGGACAAGTGTAATTCGACCAAAAACAAACTTAGGAATAAAATATGACCATTTAGGCCCACTTGGATTAGATTAGGACATTTATTATTAATTTATTTAAAGAAAGGTTAAAATAGTTAAAATCAAAGTTTAATAAGTAAATCATTTTTAATATGGGGTTATACATAAGATAAATTCGATTGTAAATTTTCATTAGAAAGCTAAACATATTTCCTACATGATGGTATTTTATTTTTAATTTTTAGACATAAAATAATTTAATTTATTTATGACACAACGATGATGCAGTAATTATCTTATTAATGAAATATTGACATAATTGATGTTATAAACACCAAAATAAATGTAATTTGAGATTTTTTATGAATTCCACTAATTTTCTAGGTTACTATGATATATTAATGTTGATTTAAACAACTTGGTTCGAACATTTAATTCTTTTATGACTTTCACAAAAATCATATATCAAATAGTGTCAAAATTGACACAAAATAGTTTTTAAATCAAATATTATATTATTAATTGTTATTTTATTCCTAAAAATCTGAGGTTCGGCCAAATGACTTAGATAAGGATATATATATTAATAATAAACAATTTGGGGTTCGTTTGGCATGTTATAGTAAGTGTATTAACCATATAGTGAAAGAAAACAAAAAGACATGGTAAAAGTTAAATTATTTAACTTAGAGTTAAATCTAATTGATAAGGTTAAAATAATATCCTAAACTTGTCTAAATTCTATTGGTTAATAGGATATCGACCCATCCCCACTTTAGCTTCGAAATAAGACCCTTTGGAACCATTATAAACCGATTTTGACTTTAATATAAAATAATATTTTGAGATATTCCTAAGATGCCCCTCTCCTCCCCTATAAAAGGACACCTCCTCCCCCTCCTCCTCACACCAATTTGAGCACTCAAGCTCGGCCAACCCCTGCCAAAATTCCTTCTCCACTTCCCTAGCAACATCCTAGAGGTTCTGGTCTTCCTCAAAGACCAATTCTAGTGCCCTAAGAGGAGGTCTCAAAGAGGCACTTCAAAGAAGAGGTAATTACCGTTACCAATTCTTTCATCTTTATTTCTTCTTCCACTTCTTCTTATTAGGTTGTTTCATTATGAAGTAATAACATCAGTATCACTCATATACTGATATGTTTTTATAAGTATGAAACAACCCTATTTCACCATCTATCCATCCTACGGAAAAAGAAATCACCGCGCGTGCGTACGTACGGAATACCGTCTCCACGCCGTGGTGTAATCTATTTTCCACCACCACCTTACATGGATGGGTATAATGGTGTAAAGAATAACTATACATAGATATTACAACATCATATTGATTCTGATATATTGTATAATCCACTCCAATTCAATTCAATATTTATAGAAACGATATCATCGCTCGTGCGTACGTACGGACTACCGTCTCCACGACGCGATGAGATTCATTCTCCATGTTAACCATTTAAGAATGATTATAATGTATATATAAGAAATAATAATGAAATATATGACATTATAAAGCTACTGGATTTATGTATATATATACATATGTATGTCATCTACTTACTTCCATTTCAAGACAATAAGGAAAGAAAAACAGTGTTCATGCGTACGTACGGACTACCGTCTCCATGAACGGTGTTTTTCATTTTATTTATCTATCTATTATATATATATATATATACTGAATATATATGATATATAAATCATATTTTATATTCTGGAAGTAAGTAAATCATGATATAAGTAATAATGATGTCAAGAACAACAAGTCAAAACACCTACGATAAATGAAACGATTTTACCCAAAACGCTTCTTTAACATGGAATTTACAAAAGAACGGGTAATATAATAAGTGAACCATATATGATATCATAACAATGAATATGATTCTGTAATAAGTCAATGACATTATTTAAATCATTATACAGGAGGTTCGGACACATACGAAGCAAATTGGACCTAAGGTAAGGGAAATATCACAATCTCATTTTTATCCGAGATTGTTTATTCATAAGTATTTACTGGGGTGTATTTTATCATCCACATCCATGTTTCATCAATATGTAATATTATTTCCATCCACCTACAATTGTTTAAATCCATTTTTACCCTTCGGTGAGTTTTTAGTAATATGTATGAAAGGAATCTTTTGTCGTACGAGGTACTTTTTGACTTTTCCGACAAAAGTACGAAGAATGTTTTTTTAACTTATACGGCATGAATGGATTTTTAAAACATTATTTCCAAGAAGCTTCCTTTACAAGTTTTCATGTTTATTTTTAATCAACTTCTTTTAGTTTTAAATTTTAAGACATGTTAAGAAAGGAAAATGTTTTTGAAGTAGAAAGGATATTTTCCTCAAGAATGGATTTCAAGTGTTTTATCAAAATTATTTTCCATCTAAGATAATAAAGGGTTCTGTTTCTATCCCTATTATTACATGGATTTGATTATGTTGTGATGGAATTATGTTTATGAATTCCTTTATCTTATATGAATGGTTTTATGATGTTATGTTGTTTAAGAATCCCATTTTTATTACATGGGTTATGAAATGATGTATGATTTATGATTTTGTGGCACACATAAGAATGGTATCATTATGAGATGGGTGGGACCTATATCTCCCTCCAATGCATTGGGTAAAGATTTTATATCTCATGAGATAGACATGGCTGAAATGGTAGGTTATACCGGTTCAGTGAAACAGGACTGAAACGAGGGTTACTCGATTCAGAAAGGGACTTTGTCCACTAAGATAGTCTTGGCAATGAGTCTTGACTAACAAGAAATGATTCTCTATTATTATGTGTGTATGCCACAAAGTTTCATGTTTTAAGTTATGATTATTGGGATTTCATTTCACTACTATGATTTATCCCATGTTATGAAATTATGCTCTCTTTTGCAGGTTAAGATTTCCAAAAGTTATGTTCTTATGAATATGATGTGATTGATTTTTCTTTTGTATACCCTTACTGAGCATTTGAGCTCACCCTTTTATGTTTTCTTTTCCCCAGGATATAAAGAAAGGTTTTAGGTAAAAAAAGGAAGTTCTTTATGGGAGATTTTGAAGATCTTTCACCACGATTAGAAGATTATATTCCGAGTTTCCAAAGACACTAAACTATTATGATCCTTGTGTGTGTGTTTTTGTTATGTACTAAGTATTCCGCAAAAGTAATGTAATGTCAATGTACGTCAAGCTTCGGGTTTCTACAGTTGGTATCAGAGGAAAGGTTTAGTCAACCTTTGGAAACTAGGATGCGAGAACTTTAGTGAGATCCCTAGAGATATTTCTAAGGTATGTCTAGCGATGTCCCTAAGGATAAGTATACGTATAGGATATAGTCATAGAACTATGGTAATGATATTAGATTAAACCTAAGATGTTAGATATTGAAGTTACTCCCCCTTTATTATGATTTTTGCCTCTAACACTATTTTTTTTTGGGGTTTTAGAAAATCGTTGGAAACAAGATGATTCACGATAATGGAGGATATGGTGGACAATGGAATGATATTCTTCATAATGAAATGGGATTTGGATTTCCAAACATCATTATTATGCCGAATCAGCAATCTCATAATATGATCAATAAAGTAAAATTTGGTAAGTTTCCTGACTCGGCTAATAAGAGAAAGATGGAGTTTCATGATGATCATAGAGGAAAGAAAGTTCAATTTCCCCTATGTAATTCATGTGGGAAGAGGCATCAAGGAGAATGTTTCAAAGGAACTGGAAGATGCTTTGGGTGTGGAAAAGAAGGACACAAAGCCAGTAAGTGCAAAGGAAAAGGTTCAATTATCACCATAGATGAGGATATTGGTATTGCTACGACATCAAAAATGGTTAAGTGTTTTAAATGTGGAATGTATGGGCATTATGCAAACCAATGTCCTAAGGGAAAGACTCATGAAGAGAATCAGTATGGCTGTATGGGTAGTATTTATGTGGATGATGATGAAGAGACTACAAATGATATGTGAGATGAAAGAATTGTTGAAGCTCGGTTAATGGTTTAAGAATGTAGTGGAATGATTACATGTTTATCATGTGTAATGTTGTATAAGTAATCTCATGGTACTATGGAATAAAGAGACATGTAAGGATTGTTACATTGTTGTCTGATTAATGTTACCAGTAACCATGAAAGGTTATTCAGATACTTTTGGAAAGTAGATGATAAGTTCATAATGAAAGGATAAGAAGATAATGAGATGTTTGATTGTATTCATGAGCTCATGATTGATATAAGGACTAAGTGATATCATGGTTTGAGTATATAGAATTATGAGGATTTTGGTATGTGGAAGGTGTTAACTTTTAACTGCATTCATGTTTTCACTATGGTATTCAAGAGAATACATGATTAAGGACTTTGAATGTTTGGAATGTGACCAACAAAACATATCTTATGATATATGGGGATCAACGATGATATTAAATCTCTGGTAATTGTTTTCACTATGTTATGAGAGTGGACTGCAGTATTATGGATAAGCCTAAAGATTGGAATGGATTGTGTTGGACGTAAGTTAGTATTTTTTGAGGATAGAAATTTTTTTTGATATTATTGATGGGATGTTATAGTAATATAGTTTTGGAAAAAGGACAACCTGCAGGACGGGCGACAGGCCATCGCTTCGGACAAGGCTGTGGGAATCGAACCCACAACCGAAGTGCGACTGGCCTTTATCGCCTACCACTAGCCTACAGGAAGTCCCTGTTTAGTAGAAACTAGTTTTATTATATTAAGAAGTATGATATATGAAGTATATGTCCATTTTAGGAACCATATATGATTAATCTCACTATAGATCGATTTATGCATATAATTTTTGCTAAACTTTTGTTTGAGACAGATGGAATGACCCGTCATTCTATCACATGATCTGCTAACACTTCACGAATAACAAATTCAACTTCATTTATTTAAGAGATGAAGTGGAAATTGTTCAAGGCACGAACAACAGTGAGATTGTACCAAAATAAAGTAAGTATTTATTCTAATTCAAATTTTCAACTTTAGGGGAAATGATCTTGAAAACCAAAAATGTTGTCCTAGTGATCTTATACCTGATGAATCAGATGGTACCTTATATCATCACAAATCTATGGATTTGTGATTACTGGCTTTTCCATAGCCATGTTCTCTACCACTCTCCATCAAAACATGATGGTTAGATTTCTCTTCCATATCCATATTTTCACCTATGTGGAAACCCAATGATTAGTTTATTTGGGTAACCGTTACATTTCATACTTTTGTTTTTAAAGATTGGTTTTGATATTCCTTTTTACGATGTGGGTTTCTATTAAAGAAAATTTCGAATAGTAAACCATTTATAACCCCGACGAATTTCGAGGGCGAAATTCATTTTAAGGGGGGTAGAATGTAACAGCCCAAGATTTTATAAAAAAATATATCTTTTTTTTATTAATGTCTTGTGTTGTACGCTACACCAAAAGGAGCTTGCACAACACGTATCCTTGTCTTGCCTTGCATTACACGCAATCGCGACATTCCTCGATAGCGTGTGTAATATGCAATACCGAGTTTCACTAAACAATGATGTGCTATTAAAATATTATTAAAACTAGCCGTTATGAATAGTAATAACCACTTTTTAAAATTCTGTAAATCTTATTTTTCAAAATGAACTTCATTCATGGATTCGGAGTATCGAATTTAGCCTACGGTGAAATTTTGGTACTTTTCGGATAACTTTCATATTCTGATGAATAGTGAAAATTACTAAATTATAATTAAAAACAACTTTTTTAATAGAAATAATTAATAGTGATAAATTATTAATTTGAGTGGTTTTAAAGTATATTTAGAATATATTTTTACAATTTAATACAATGTTGGTCATTGGTTGTAATTTCACATTTAAACCAGACATAATCAAGTGCCAATCTCTTGATATATATTGTTTCCTAAAAACACGCTATTTATTTTAACAGCAGGATTTAATTATAAAATTAATTAATGCAACCTCTATGTTATGAATTTGGTAAAATATATTTCATTTTTGAATCCGGAATATGAAATATAGCTTAGGATGAAATTTTGGCATTGTTCTGAAAAACATCAATTTTTGATGAATAGTGAAACTACTAAGTGGTAGTTAAAAAAATTGAATTTTTCATAAAACTTAATTTTGCCGCTTCTGTGAATGGAATTTCGAAAATCCGAGAGACACGGTTAATATCAAGGACTAAAATGTGGTTCAATGAGATGAAAATAATTTTTTGGTGAATAGTAACTTTTTACTTTTTTTATCGCGGTTAATAATAAATAGGGTAACTAAGGGTAAATATGATATTACTATTACCCTAACACATGTCCTAATTCTATTGGACAAGTGTAATTCGACCAAAAACAAACTTAGGAATAAAATATGACCATTTAGGCCCACTTGGATTAGATTAGGACATTTATTATTAATTTATTTAAAGAAAGGTTAAAATAGTTAAAATCAAAGTTTAATAAGTAAATCATTTTTAATATGGGGTTATACATAAGATAAATTCGATTGTAAATATTCATTAGAAAGATAAAAATATTTCCTACATGATGGTATTTTATTTTTAATTTTTAGACATAAAATAATTTAATTTATTTATGACACAACGATGATGCAGTAATTATCTTATTAATGAAATATTGACATAATTGATGTTATAAACACCAAAATAAATGTAATTTGATATTTTTTATGAATTAAACTAATTTTATAGGTTACTATGATATATTAATGTTGATTTAAACAACTTGGTTCGAACATTTAATTCTGTTATGACTTTCACAAAAATCATATATCAAATAGTGTCAAAATTGACACAAAATAGTTTTTAAATCAAATATTATATTATTAATTGTTATTGTATTCCTAAAAATCTAAGGTTCGGCCAAATGACTTAGATAAGGATATATATATTAATAATAAACAATTTGGGGTTCGTTTGGCATGTTATAGTAAGTGTATTAACCATATAGTGAAAGAAAACAAAAAGACATGGTAAAAGTTAAATTATTTAACTTAGAGTTAAATCTAATTGATAAGGTTAAAATAATATCCTAAACTTTTCTAAATTCTATTGGTTGATAGGATATCGACCCATCCCCACTTTAGCTTTGAAATAAGACCCTTTGGAACCATTATAAACCGATTTTGACTTTAATATAAAATAATATTTTGAGATATTCCTAAGCTGCCCCTCTCCTCCCCTATAAAAGGACACCTCCTCCCCCTCCTCCTCACACCAATTTGAGCACTCAAGCTCGGCCAACCCCTGCCAAAATTCCTTCTCCACTTCCCTAGCAACATCCTAGAGGTTCTGGTCTTCCTCAAAGACCAATTCTAGTGCCCTAAGAGGAGGTCTCAAAGAGGCACTTCAAAGAAGAGGTAATTACCGTTACCAATTCTTTCATCTTTATTTCTTCTTCCACTTCTTCTTATTAGGTTGTTTCATTATGAAGTAATAACATCAGTATCACTCATATACTGATATGTTATTATAAGTATGAAACAACCCTATTTCACCATCTATCCATCCTACGGAAAAAAAAATCACCGCGCGTGCGTACGTACGGAATACCGTCTCCACGCCGTGGTGTAATCTATTTTCCACCACCACCTTACATGGATGGGTATAATGGTGTAAAGAATAACTAAACATAGATATTACAACATCATATTGATTCTGATATATTTTATAATCCACTCCAATTCAATTCAATATTTATAGAAACGATATCATCGCTCGTGCGTACGTACGGACTACCGTCTCCACGACGCGATGAGATTCATTCTCCATGTTAACCATTTAAGAATGATTATAATGTATATATAAGAAATAATAATGAAATATATGACATTATAAAGCTACTGGATTTATGTATATATATACATATGTATGTCATCTACTTACTTCCATTTCAAGACAATAAGGAAAGAAAAACAGCGTTCATGCGTACGTACGGACTATCGTCTCCATGAACGGTGTTTTTCATTTTATTTATCTATCTATTATATATATATATACTGAATATATATGATATATAAATCATATTTTATATTCTGGAAGTAAGTAAATCATGATATAAGTAATAATGATGTCAAGAACAACAAGTCAAAACACCTACGATAAATGAAACGATTTTACCCAAAACGCTTCTTTAACATGGAATTTACAAAAGAACGGGTAATATAATAAGTGAACCATATATGATATCATAACAATGAATATGATTCTGTAATAAGTCAATGACATTATTTAAATCATTATACAGGAGGTTCGGACACATACGAAGCAAATTGGACCTAAGGTAAGGGAAATATCACAATCTCATTTTTATCCGAGATTGTTTATTCGTAAGTATTTACTGGGGTGTATTTTATCATCCACATCCATGTTTCATCAATATGTAATATTATTTCCATCCACCTACAATTGTTTAAACCCATTTTTACCCTTCGGTGAGTTTTTAGTAATATGTATGAAAGGAATCTTTTGTCGTACGAGGTACTTTTTGACTTTTCCAACAAAAGTACGAAGAATGTTTTTTTTAACTTATACGGCATGAATGGATTTTTAAAACATTATTTCCAAGAAGCTTCCTTTACAAGTTTTCATGTTTATTTTTAATCAACTTCTTTTAGTTTTAAATTTTAAGACATGTTAAGAAAGGAAAATGTTTTTGAAGTAGAAAGGATATTTTCCTCAAGAATGGATTTCAAGTGTTTTATCAAAATTATTTTCCATCTAAGATAATAAAGGGTTCTGTTTCTATCCCTATTATTACATGGATTTGATTATGTTGTGATGGAATTATGTTTATGAATTTCTTTATCTTATATGAACGGTTTTATGATGTTATGTTGTTTAAGAATCCCATTTTTATTACATGGGTTATGAAATGATGTATGATTTATGATTTTGTGGCACACATAAGAATAGTATCATTATGAGATGGGTGGGACCTATATCTCCCTCCAATGAATTGGGTAAATATTTTATATCTCATGAGATAGACATGGCTGAAATGGTAGGTTATACCGGTTCAGTGAAACAGGACTGAAACGAGGGTTACTCGATTCAGAAAGGGACTTTGTCCACTAAGATAGTCTTGGCAATGAGTCTTGACTAACAAGAAATGATTCTCTATGATTATGTGTGTATGCCACAAAGTTTCATGTTTTAAGTTATGATTATTGGGATTTCATTTCACTACTATGATTTATCCCATGTTATGAAATTATGCTATCTTTTGCAGGTTAAGATTTCAAAAAGTTATGTTCTTATGAATATGATGTGATTGATTTTTCTTTTGTATACCCTTACTGAGAATTTGAGCTCACCCTTTTATGTTTTCTTTTCCCCAGGATATAAAGAAAGGTTTTAGGTAAAAAAAAAGGAAGTTCTTTATGGGAGATTTTGAAGATCTTTCACCACGATTAGAAGATTATATTCCGAGTTTCCAAAGACACTAAACTATTACGATCCTTGTGTGTGTGTTTTTGTTATGTACTAAGTATTCCGCAAAAGTAATGTAATGTCAATGTACGTCAAGCTTCGGGTTTCTACACAGGATGTTTTCTGCATATCACTGTTGAGAAAATACATGCCTGACCCAACGCATGTACTCACCTATGAAGAAATAAAACTAGAAGCAGATCAATCTTATTTTGAGGAGCCAATCGGGATTCTTAATACTAGAGAAAAAGTATCGGGAAACCAAACAACTCATCTGGTAAATGATCTATGGAGAAACCATAAGATGGAAGAAGCAATATGGGAACCTGAGGAACTTATGATGAAAATCTGCCTGAATCTTTTCATGTAGTAATATTCTAGAAATTTCGAGGATGAAATTATTTGAATGAGGGAAGAATGTCAGACCACCATCTTCCATGGTATGCTTCTCCTTGAATAATACAATAACATGTATAGTATGCAACTTTGAGTTCTAGCACACCACAGCCAATGAAAACTAGCCGTTATTAATAGTAATACCCACTTTTTGAAATTTTATATATTTTATTTTTCGAAATGGACTTCATTTGTGGATTTTTAACATAAACATTAGATTAGGGTGAATTTTTGGTATTTTTCTAAAAACTTTCAATTTTTAATAAATAGTGAAAACACTGTATAATTATTTAAAACCGAGTTTTTATTTAAATAATTATTTGTTTTATTTAAATTAATTTTAATTCAAATTTTATACATAATACCTATATTAGTTCAATTTATTTCAATGGTGTCATTTTATTATAAGATTATATGTATAAGATTTTATTGAACTTTTTAACATGTTTTACCCACCTTTTAGGCCCGATGGTAAATTTGCATAAAATGTAATTTTTAACACTTTATTGAATTGAATTTAAAAAATATGAGAGACACGGTTGACATCAGTATGTAAAATTTGGTTTACCAGGATGAAAATAATTTTTGGTGAACAATAACTTTTGGATTTTATTTACCACTATTAAAAGTAAATAGTGTAATTAAAGGTAAAACAGATATTATAATTACCCTAAAACATTTTAAAATTGTGTTCGATAAGTTTATTTCAACCAAAAACAACCTTAGGAATATAATATGATCCTCTTAGATCCACTTGGATTATATTAGTACATTTATTTTTATTTTATTTAAAGAATATTTAAAAGTGTTAAAATCAAATTTTAATAACTAAAACATTTTTAATATAGGGTTATACATAAAATAAATTCAACTATAAATATTAATATGAAATATAAACATATTTTCTACATAATGGTATTTTATTTATAATTTTTAGACGTTAAATAATTAAATTTATTTATGACAAAATGATGACGGAGTAATTACCTTATTAATGAAAGATTAAAATTATTGATCTTATAAATGTAACAATAAACGTAAATTGAGACTTTTGATGCATTAAAATATTTTTATAGGTTAATATGACATCTTAGGAATGGTTTAATGTATTTTTTAAGTAATCATGTTTTTTTACTTTCACAAAAACCAAATAAAAAATAGTGTCTAACTTGACATAAATGAGTTTCTAAAACAAATACTATATTATTAAATGATATAATATTCCTAAAATTCGAAGGTTCGGCCGTATTAATTATATAATTATAGATATTTCATTACTAAATCACTTGGGGTTCTCTTGGCATTTTATAGTATTTTTATTAACCATGTAATATAAAAATACAAGAAGACATTGTAAAAGTTAAACTATTTAACTATGAGTTAAATCTAAAAGATAAGGATAATATGGTGACAAAAACTTCTCTAAAACCTATTGGTTGAGATTTTGGAGAATCACACTCACCTTTTCCTCAAAATAAATCCATTTGGTGCCAGTATAAACTAAAAATAAGTTTATAATTAAATAATATTTCATGTTTTTTTAAAGTGACCCTCACATCCCTTATAAAAGGGAATTACCCCTTATCTTAATATCACACCTAAAAATCCATTTATATCGGCCAAACCCTACTCAAATATCCTCCCAACAACCCTAACTTAATCCCAGATTTCTTAATTTGATCTTAAATCCAACCTAAGGATCTTTTTTGATCAGATCAAAAGGAAGCACTTGAATAAGAGGTAATAATTTCATTATGTATTTCAAAGTTCTTTTCTTCTTCCACTTCCTATTTCATTGTTGTTTCCAATAAAAAAATAAAAACTCCAGTAACTTATACAAACTGTAATGTTATTATAAATATGGTACAACCATATTCATTATTCTATCCATCCTATGAATGAAAAAGCCACCATACGTGCGTACGTATGACTTACCGTCTCCACGTCGTGGTGTAGTTTTTTATTCAACACATCATTATTTGGATGGGTATAATAATCAGTATAATAAATTTTAATCACAAATATAACATGTTAATGATTCTTTATATATGATATACCATGCAATTAAATATGATTTTACCATCAATAGAATTATATTGTCGCTCAGGTGTGCGTACGGATTACTATCTCCAAGAATGCAATAAGATTCATTTCCCCATCATAACCATTCAAGAATAATTTTTATTTTATGATTACAAATAATTTTTAAGAACTTAATATCATTATAGATATGAATTAAATACATTCTATACATAACAAACATTACTTATATAACAAAAAATATAATGTAAGATGATTTACTTAACACCTGAAACAATGATACTACTGAAATATTATTAACAAATAAATATTAGAAGTTCATATATGATTTCATATTTATTTATTTGGTTCCTGAATAATTTAATAACAATTATTTAACTATTATAGTGGATATTAACATACCCTCAACTAAGAAAAAGTACAAGGTAAGGGTTAATTTTACAATCTCTTTACTTATTCGAGGTTGTTTATACGTAAGTCTCTAATGGGACTTCTTATCATCCACATCAGGGTTTTGGAAAAATATATTTCAAATTATCTTTACAATTTCCTATAATATGGGTTAAAGTCATTTATACCTTGTTTTAATTTATATAAATTTTTTTAAAGGAATAATTCTGTCATTTTCCAAACAAGTTACTTTGTGACCTTTTCGAAAAATTAATGTAAGAATTTTTTTACTTATAAGATAGGTAAAGCTATTCTCTACCTTTATAACACCTTCGATGCATCCCTTAAAATATTATAATAATTTTTCAAAAATAAATGTTTTCTTTTACAATTATGTGACTTTTAAATGATTTCAGAATATAAAGAGATATTTCTCTAAAAAAAAATTGATTTCATCTATGTCAATATACTTATATGGATTTTACATTTGTTTGAAGTTGATTTATTATGATACAATCTTCCATATACTATTAAGGGTTTTGTGATATGTTACACTATGGATGTGTTTTTTTATACCATTCATGGTTCATGGTTAAAGTATTAATGTTTCATATGATAGTTTTAATATAAATTTTTATGTTTTGTTTCAACCTTTTCATATGAAAAATGCATTAGACTTAGTAAGTGACACGTGTAGCCCACTATAGCTCCTTGAGGCATCAGTAGGTCTCATAAGAAAAAATAGTGTCTTGGCACAAGGCCTTGACAAAATCTTATTTGAAGTCTTGGCACAATGCCTAGACTATTTGGTTAGGATTTCCGACATTATGCATACGATTAGTATGAAATTAGCTATTCATTTTTCATGTGATTATTCGACCAGTACACTATCTATGT
Organism: Viscum album; assembly: GCA_963277665.1. NCBI lineage: Eukaryota > Viridiplantae > Streptophyta > Magnoliopsida > Santalales > Viscaceae > Viscum > Viscum album. The sequence goes on along the minus strand of OY728146.1, from coordinate 2,033,839,993 downwards.
AAATAAGTAAGTGGTATTATTTGATTTATCTTTTCTATATTATACTAAAGTTTAAGTATAAAAGGCTTGTGTTTTTTCTTATACATTGACTTCAATGTTTATTCTTATTTATGAATGTTTTCTCTATATTGTTATACTTACATAGAATCTAACCTCACCCCTTTGTTATGTTTTATTTTTTCCCGGATGTGAAGAAGTATATTATGATTGACCTACAGGGATAGGTATGGGATGTGAGTGTGTTCAAAGGAGACACAATGTTGTTTTTTTCATTTCAGAATATAATATTAAACTTATGTATATATCTATTACTTCCAATCCAACTAACCCAATTAGTCTTTCGGTACTTGATCCCTTGCGATCATGCCAATGTTATGTAATAATGCACCAACTCTAAGTAACTAGGGTCGGGGCGTTACAGAAAATCAATTCACCTAGGCCTAAAATACTGGAAATACTATTCTTATTATGAATAACATTTTAATTTGTGAATGATATTTATTTCCTTGAATGTGAATTCATAGATTCCACCCAAATACCATTCACATTTTGAATATCAATTCATGGTGTCAAAGGTCTCCTATAACCAGTTTCCAACTTTTCAATCACTTACTTCTTTAAACCCCTATAACATTCCTCAAAAACTTTAATTACACCGAGAAATCTCAATAAAATATTAAAACTAGTATTACCTTAAGTTTTATGATATTATAAAGGATATAATGAATATTTTAATAATATTTTTTCTATTTTATAATATATTTTCAAAAGGATTAAATGAAAAAGATTGGGAAAATAACTACCAAGGTGTTATAATTTTAATTTACTATTTCATTTTTAAAATAATTTTGTAAAGATAAAAACTATAGAATACAAAATAGATTAGAAGGATGAAAAACCTCAAAAAATGGAAATGAGGTAAAATAAAGAAGAAATAATCAATCAATAAGAGAATGATTTTATGTGAAAGAAGAGGAAAAGTGATTCATATTCTAGAATCTATTCAATATATGAATCTAATTTTATGGGTAATTTTGAAATAATTTTTGATACATCGAATAGTGTGGTATGATGTTTAAGGAACAAATATAGATTGCAATATAAAAAATATGAGTTAGAATATGTCCTTGATAATATCACACAACTCAAGAAGGATGATAGAAATAAAATAAAAAATTAGTTACAGAAAATATGGAGTATATCAGGAAGGAAGTGATATATATAATAAAGAGATCAAGAAATATAAATTAAAGGCGGTAAAGTAAGTGAACAAACTAATATATCTTAAGTGGATGTTGAATGTAAGGAATGATGTTCTGTTAAACACATAATTTGTATATCTTACATCAGAAATTAATTTAAATAAGATCATATAATATTTCACTAAGGTAGTTGAGGTTATTTGTGAATTTTCCCATGTTATATATATGATGGAATTCAATTGGAAAATTGAATATCCACCGAATCAGTTATAAGTTAATTTATAATTTTTAATAGTATTGGTTTTTGAAAAAGTTTGAACATATTTTGAAGAAGAGAAAAATTGAAAAAACCTCTAATATATTAAATAGAGGGAATACCATACATAGAATAGAACTACCCCTAGAAAAAATAGGCTCAAATTTATGATGGAGAACTAAAAAAATTAATTTTTTACTATGAAAATGAAGGATTGTGATTAATTTTTTTTCATTTTTACGGAATTTATAAACACAAATACTACACTTTCTAGAATAAATATTCATTTCTAGGTAATAATAATGAAGAAATGGAAATTTGTGGAGAGAATTAGAGTGTAAGTTCCAAAAGAATTCGTATTGTGAAAAAATTTAAATATACCATCGCAAAATAGATTTTTATTCTTATATGAAATATGCGGTGGATATGATCATTTGGTCTAAAATGATATGGAATTCATGAAAATATTACAAGGATTGGTTTCATATGGTGTTAAATGGATGGAAAGGCCAATTTTTAATTGAGAAAAATATTATCTTAATGATACTACTAAGAGAACATGTGAAAATAAAAAGAAGTTAAAATTTTTAAAATATAATTCATAATAGTTTGGACAGATTAATTAAGGATTTATAGAAAAACAGATAAAGAAAAAATAATTTCTATTTATAACAGAAATAAATTGTTTTTATGTGATTTGATTCAATAACATTATAGGTTTATTATAAGGGATTGATTACAAATTAATGTATATCTTTGTGGTGGATTCCAATTGTCTATACATAAAATAAATTAATATATAACATTCCAACCATCCAAAAATAGTTTTGATAGAGAAAATAATTCAAGTATTAGGTGATTCATTTATTATGATGATTCAGCAAAATAATAAGATTCTACACAAAAGTAAAAAATTGTTATATGACCTATATATTCTATTGACATTATGTGAAGTTTTAATAACTCCCATGTTGATAATGGAAGGAAAGATAGTTATTGCTTAATTGGAAACTCTTAGCCATTCTTTTTGAAAGGAGGAACAAAGAGGTCCTTCCTTATTCACTTATTTGTTTTTATAGTTTATACCAGGTAATAGGAAATTGGTCAGTCTATTTAAAGGGGGGGTTGAGGAGTAATGTGTACAATGTATAAAAATGAAGTAGTTATTCATGGAAGTGGTATAACTTATATAAGAAAGAGGATCTGACTACATCCCTTATTGGAGAGAAAACATGACTTGGATATGTTAAAATATCATAAGTGTTGTGAAGAAAACATATATATATGACCTCATAAAAAATAAAAATGGTTTATTCTAATCACACTTTATGCACTTATTTTTTATTATATCCAACATTAAAATAAAGGATATATGTTGTATAATGAAATGTTAAGATAAATTTTGGGTCATTTATCATTCACATGGATTTTTATAATGGATTTATTGAAGATGAGTATAGGTTAAACATTGTATTTAAAATTGGATGAGTATCCTCTAATGTTATTAGGCATGACAATTATAACACATGATCGTATTTTTATAGAAAACACTTTTAATGTTATTATAATCACCCTTTTTTCTACATTGTTCAGTACATATTAACTTTTGGTTGACTAATTGTAGTCTCGTTGCTAAAAAAATAACATGGTTTTATACTTTGCTCAAAAGTGGATCAATATATTATTATGAATCAAATGAGTAGAGGTGGATGTATAAAATTTTTATGAGGAAGATTATATGGGAAGACCCATATATTCCCTTTTAATTTACTATCAAAAAGGGGAGATTAATTACTTTACCTTTAGTGAAGATGAAAGAATTATTGAAAAAAGATAAAAACTTGAAGATTGAATTTCCTGAATGAATGAGTTCTATTTTATTTCTATAATCTTGTGAAGAATAAATATAAATGTTATTTTTATGAGAGTGGGTTCATAATATGATAAATTGAAAAGAAATTTGTTTCAACTAATTTGAGGATTTTGAAAGATTAGTTTATGGAGTGGCCCTTAGATTTGATTATTATTTTTTTGGCCTTCATGTAAAATACTGGTGTTGATCAGAAAAACCAGCATAATATGGTTCAAAAGGTATTTGGATAAAGTTGGATTGCGGGATGTTGAAGTATTAAAATTAATAATTAATATTACATAATAATGTTTTGAGTGAGTCCATTAAAATTATATTCATTACATAAGTTTTGTGAAATAGAGAAGTACGTATTTATATGGTGGTTTTAAGATTTAAGGATTTTTTTAGTGATCAAGAAATCCATATAAAGGATGGAATATTTTTTTAAGTCATTATAGGGATGTATAAAATTTGTTGTTGAAGTAGAAAATTGGATTTGAAACAATTCTGAAGAGTAGCTCCCAATTTCAAAGGCATCATCCAATGAAATTTATAAGATTCATTTAACTCGGGACTAAAAAATTAAGAGAGTCCTAGATTTAGGAAGAGTAAAAAGATATTTAGAAAAGTAAAAATCTACTTCAAATGACTAAATACTCATATACAGAAGAGTCGTCCTTTAACTTTGGATAAGTCATTCTGACTGTAGAGTGAGAATTTGAAAGAGTCCCAAAAAATTGTTAGAGTAACCCTACACTTTATAAGAGTATTTCCTTACTTTATAAAAGTATTTCATAACTTCATTAAATTAAAATAAGTCATAAAATTAGTAACCTAATGAACTTTAAAATAGTAATTTTTACTCTTATGAAATTACACTATGAGGTTTTGGGATTTATAAAGATATGAAAAATATAAATTTTATAATGGACTATTTTAATGAAATAAAATTATTAGTTAATGTTTTTGAACTAAGAATCACATATTCCAACAAAATGATCAATAAAAATTGATCATAATCCTAGATGATGTATTGAGATGGATTCTATTCTTTAAGAAGAGAGCCATGTGGAATTTATACACACATGGATTGAATTAAAATTTAATTTAAATACAACCGATGTTGTGGATATTTAATTAAGGAAAATCATGTGTATTATAGGATTATATTGAGTATATTAATAATGATTCAGTGGATTCGGATGAGTATATATTTTTTGAACTCATTAACCAATTTAATATAATTAAAGACCATATTATCCAAAGTCATGGATGATTCCATAAATTAATAGAGAAATAAAATTAAAAAATTCTTTAAGAATATATATGTATGAAAATTAATGATATATGGTGTATCATGAATAGTTTCTCCATAATTGGGAAGTTTATAATCATATATATATTAATTTTGATGAGTGGTGGAGAGATTGAAGATAGGATCCTATCATGGAGTAGGACACATGTGTAGACAAGTGTTCAAGTATTTATAAGTCTCAGATCAGTTTGAGAACTATAGGGAATATTCAAGACTGGTAGATCTGATCAGATAATTGGTCGTTTAATTTCATAAAGATTTTGTACACGAGAATACTAGTTTTTCTAATGTGTTTTTAGATTTATATCTATATCAAGTGGTGTTAAAGTAACAGGCATAAGATTGTGATGTTTCTTTTTTTTTTATCATGCCTTTTAGTATCTAGTGGGAATCATTATTCTCTAGTTGGACTTTGTAGTATGAGCAGAGTGTGACTCAGTGATGATTAGTTTTGTAGGGTCCTTATTATAATATCTTGGTCTTGTAGTGTGGAATTATGGATTTGGTTGACTAAACAATAATCGTAAGGATTGTTCATTTAAGGCCAAACCTTTTTAATCATTTTGTGTATTTATTTCTTTATTTATATTTAATATATAGTGGGGCTATGTTAATTCATGATTGAAAAAATAAATAATTTAACTAGTCTAAGTGGTTGAATTTAAATAATTTATAAATGAAATGGATCATTGATTCACCCCTAGTTATTCAATAACACTAATTCACTACAACATTTTTGAATTAGAGTAATTTAAAATCTTTTCATCGACAATTATATTATTATATAGAAATAAAATATATCACTGAAAATGGGTTATGTTGGAAATATATAGTGAATTTATATGTGGGAATTAATTTATATGATTCAAAAAAGTAGTTTAAATGTGAAAATAGAGGAACAAATGAGATTTTATTGAATTATTAATGAATGTTTCAGGATGGGTAAATATAGGATTATAATTATTATTAAATTAATATAGCATTATATTGACGCAATATAATTTTTTAGCACTCTCCATTTTCTTGTTAATGATTTTTGAAAAATGGATAATTAGTCATATGGAAGGATATAAATGCATCTAGAATTTTATTCTATATATTTTATTTATATTTTTGTGTGTTGGTGGTGTACCAATTCCTTAAAAAGCCATAAATAGTATATTCTAACATTTAAGGTGTCGTGATTGAGTTTTATGATATTTGAAATGGGACATTATAATGTGTAATAGGGTACATTCAACAATCAATAACTTTTCCTCTATCACCTGTATTCATCTATATATTGATACATGAGAGTTATATAGGTCCATGCCTAGTTCCAAGGGTCCATACCACTCATTGGGGGCCATGCACACTTTTACAAACACATTAAAGGGGTTATTCATAATCAATATATGCCATACCAAATTTATCTAATAATTGGATCCATTATTTTAGTTTCTAAATAATTATTTATAAATTAATATTAATTACATTTATCTGTGTTTTGTTTCATTAAGAACATAAATCTTGTACAAGTTAAAATTCCTAAGAAATCTCATCTAGGTATGTGGATCCAAACTATTACTATATTGGGGTACTCTTGATATAAACTATTTATGGATATGAAAATAATGAATTTTTATACTTATTTTATCCTAAACCATCAAAATTGGTACTTATATCATTATTTGACTAAAGATTAGTTTTGTGGAAAATTCAGTTTTTGAGAAAATATTATATCTATATTAATCTTCTAATTATATAAAATAGACATTTTTTTTAAAAATCACAAAACTTATTTTAAATATTGATTTAATATATAAATTCCACTATTAGAATTTTTTAGGCTATTAATATTCAATAAAGTACTTTGAAGGGTGTCCTCTTTATATGTTTATTATGAATCATGTGGGTTTTAGAATAAGCTGATAAAAGGTTTTTGTACTATTTCATAAACATGTGATCATATCATTACTATGTGAATTGTTGAGATTGAATATGTAAAACCTAATGATGAGTGTTGAATCATTTATGATATTTTATGTATATAGGAAGGGTAAAAATATGTAAACAATGTGGTATAGGGATGAGTTATGTAAAACATAGAGGATTAAAAACCTACAAAACCCTATGATCGAGTGTTTGGTTTTATTAAATTAATTTTTTTATTTAATAAATGTGTTCTTAATATAGAATTTTCAATTGTTGAATATTATGATATATTAACTTATGATTTTAATATAAGGATGATGAATTTATAATTTTTTTATGATTAAATTGAATGATTATTCTTATCTAATTTTTCATTACTTCGTGATGGAATAATGGGTCATTTTAACGTAATTGGTTATAATGGAATACTCACACACCATGCTTACACAATATCCCATCATGTGATTTAGAACCCCACCAAAGGATAATTATAATGGATCACACAGTTACCGGCCTCCCATTAGTTTTTCATGATGTCCCACACAACTCAGTTCCAATGACTTTATTGTTATTTCCTCACATGGTCCTTGAAATCAATCCTTCATTAAACCTCCATCAAATAGTTCATCAACTTCTTTGTCTCCTTATTCAGGTTTATGTCAACCTTTTCTACTTTAATTATATATTTTCATTCTTCTTCCAAATATCTCGGTCACTTGAACTTCATAAATATATAATAACATTTGGCATCTAAAAAACTTCTTCGATGCATAGAAACTCTTTCATGAAATTTTATTTCCTTTCTTCTCCTAGTTCAGTTAAAAGGTGTTATTCAATATAATTATATTTCCTTTTTATGAAATTCATAAAAAATATATGGACCATCAGTAGTATCAGGTTATTTTATACAAATGCATACAATATTTTCTAAATATCTTTGGTATAGAAGGTTTCCAAAATATTGTTATTTTCATATTCATCTCTGACATCATTCTGTGTGATAAATTATGTGTGTTCAAGTGTTTTTTCATAGATAAATATATTAAATATACATTTAATATTATATCCAAAAAATTCAATCGTGTATTCTCCTGAAATCCCTATTGGTGATGATTAAATATTTTTAACTCATTTAAATCCAAATGAAACTTCTTTAAAAATCCTTCTAAAGACACAACATCTCCCTTATTTTAAAATTCCATAAAAACATGGATTTAAAAATATTTTAAATATTACACATGTGTATGAGATAGTTGGAATCATGATGAGTCTAACAACATGGAGTTCTATGTGCTGAGTCATAGAAAATTTACATCACTAAAGACATCCAAAAATAGTCACAAGGAATAGAGCATGTGTGATCTTATCCATTTTGGATTGCTAGATAGTCACTATCACTAAATTGATCTGGATTTTTTATAATGAAATGTACATTGGTAATAAATATATGTCACACATACTAATATTAAAAAATATAGAACACTTAAACCACGTAATGAAAATCAACCACACTTTGTTATTATTATATATCAAATCAATGATATGAATATTGGGAATTGTGATCAATGAAAATTAAAATAGTTAGTAATGTAATAGTTATAAATTTAACCATATGATTAATATATATTAAGACTAATAATAAAATATAATTGATGTGGAAGGATAATGTGGGTGCTTCAACCAATAGGATTGTCCATTAGTCATCTCATTCTCATAGATATTCTATTATTAGTATTCACCATTATCTAATACTAAGTCAATATTTAATAACTAAGAGATAAGAGGTATTTATTATGGGATATGATTATGGTTATTTAAGTCACCACCCAATCAATTTTTCCATCCCCACCATGAAAGTACTACCATCACACACATTAAACTTTTCTCATATTATAGTGTAATAAGGGGTTATGTATTTGGACATTAGTAGTATAAATGTATAAATTTCCTATTTATAAATTATATAATGGTTATAATGATACCATTTCCCATATTTTTTAAAATTCACATGATTATATGATCAATATGATAAATAGTTTTTTTGAGTAAAATAAAACTATGAAGTATTTTAGAAAATATATTATTTTTAATTAAAATAACAAAATTGATTAATTCATGATTTTGAAATAAATATTTTTCGATGAAATATTCTTATAAAACACTATTTAGTGTAATATAAATGACAATATAATTTTTTTATGTTCAACTTAATTTTTATATGGGAATGAAAGTTAAATATAACATAAAAACAAGTGTTTTCATTAAATAAAAAATTTTATTCAAAAAATAATTTTATCATATTTAGAAAATTCTTTAATAAAATAAATTTCATTTTTTAAATCTATACATTTAAATTTGGCATTTTTTAATTTTTAATGAATTTCTAAGACATCCAAATTGTTGGGTAAAAATAGATATGAAATAAGTATATGGTATGCATTATAAAATCATAATGAATTATTTAATAAAAAAATAAATGAATTTATTAAACAAAAAATAGTTTTATTCACTGAAATAAAGTATTTTAATGTGATTATATTAATTTTACAAATCTCTACTTAATCTTCTAAAACCAACAGTAATTTTTTTAATGATTGAAAAATAATTAATTTTGAAAAGAAATCCCTTAAAACACTAAAATATTATTACTTAATAAAATTCATAAAATAATATATTTAAATGTTAAATCCCACCCCCTCCCTCTCTATGAAACTACCATGGGAAAAACATATTAAGGCTAATGGTTATTAATTTTGTATAAATAGATGTCCAAGGCTGACGTTTTGAAACTAATAATTAATTGCCTTTATTTTTCTATAAATACACACCCATTAAAACATTACTATTCAGTCTAAATACTTTTATTAAAAAAATTCTCATTTTCACTCACAAGGTACCTTCCAATGGGGTTTCTATGGATCTATGGAACTCTGACCAAACTTTTAGAAACAACCTCTCAATGTAAGGGCCTCTCTCCACCGATTTATCCATCTACACACTTTCTTATTCATAACCCTTTTAGTTACCAATTGATTAAGTTTTATTATGTTTATAAAAATATAGTTATTTTCTAAATGATGTCCAAATAAATAGATAATATTTCCCGTTGTCATTAATCCCTTCCATAAACTTTTTAGTATACCCACTCTTTTATCTTAATTATATCTTAATTTTATAGGCTATAACATTTTATTATAAACACCCAACAGTATTTCCATTCATGGGTATTGAACAAGATATACGTATGATTCATTTATTTGGGACTTACATTTTTAAAACACACATTCCTTAATCATTGGATTTAAATGATGAAATAATTTCTTGTGTTATGTGATTGATTTGGGACACAAAAAGTTAGTCATATGAAGGATACACCCTAACAGTATCCTAGTGCATTGGGTAATGTATTCATATCATGATATACCATTTATTTTATTTATAAATATATCCTAATAAATATATGATATAGTCTCTTGTTGGTTATTATAAACTTATGTATATTATTTCAAATTTTATGTTGTTTCAACATTTTTATGATGCATTAATCTTATGATATCATCCTATCAAGTAATGATTTAATTTTTTTTTATTATCACCATTTGATGTTTTAATGACATTACACTTGACTCATTCATAATAATTTTAAAAATTTTATTCTTAATTATTCCCTCATAAGGCTTTTTGGTTCACCCCTTTCATATTTATGACCCTGAATTATCTTATGAATTGTTAATAGTTTAAAAAAAACCTGGATCACATTGTGGATTTAAATAATGATGAAATTTTTTATTGTTAAGTAGATGAGATATGTATCTAATTTTCAAAATACAATAGGAATATTAATTTATCATATTTAAAAATAATTATATTTATGAAAAAATAAATGAAATAAAATAGTACTCGAAAATAGGTTTTTATAATTAGTGTTAGATAAATGTCTAGAAATTTTTAGTGATTATGATTGATAAAACCTTATAGAAAACCATTCATATAATTTTAAGGAAATGATCATAATATTTTGGTAACATAAATTCCACTTAGTTTCCAAATGTTCACATCACTATCTAGGAACTAGATAGTGGATGTGGTTGTGGAACAAATTCCCCTAGGGGTAATCACCCTGAAAATGATGGTTAGGTATCAAATATAACCTCTCATGGTTCATAATGAGTGGGTATGTGACTTCACTTATTGATATAAAATTATATTGGATTATCTTTTCGATAATTTATATTATCCTTACATAGAATTATCAATGATTAAAATGTAATGTAATTTTAGAGAAATTATTATGTAATAGACCACGGATAAACTAGTTTGAAACCTAAAAACTCATTAGATAGTGTATATATGTAATTTATTGTATATTACTTATATGTTTATATTATCCCTTTTATATTCCTATAATTTATATTACACTCATCCTAAATCATTCCTTTATTTTATTAAATCAATGTAAATATAAGGGATCATTTAAAAAACATATGTGATGATAAATGTGATGAAATTCCAAGTAATGATTAATAATAAGGGATCAAGAGTCAACTACTTCATGGAAGTACTATCATAATGGACTCATGTTATCATTAATATCATGAATCAAATTTAACACCCTACTTCTATAAGATAACAACTCATAGTTGATTATTTTATCTGACAAAGGAATCTAGCCTTTACTGGATCTTCTAATACCATAAATGTGGAATAATGGATGGACTTCATTGGGGAGAAATTAACTTTATTCAAATACACTAAGTAAGATAAAGTCATATTGGTTTTTTATTTCTTAAATGGAAACTCAATTAGTTGTGGAGTCAATTTAGGAATACTAATCATAAGAAAGGAATAAAATTTGTAGAGTGGGATGATCTCAATAAAATATTTTTTATTAAATATTTTCTTCACGCTCTCTTCTTTAAAATGGAGAGGTAATTTGTTATACTCAAGAAAAGGTAGTATGAATCTATGGGGTATTATGAAGAAAAAAACAAAACTCATGAACAATATGCCTCCATCTATTTCATAGATGTTGAATATAATTTTAAATTATTATTTTGTGGAAAAATTAAAGTCTTCAAAAAAAATTCAAAAAATTATATCTATGAGGAAATTTTTTGATGTTCTCTCAAAGTTGAGATGGAGATTGATGATTCTATGTGCTAACAATGAACTAAAGATAAGAATATAATAATTTTTAACTATATAGTATCATTTTATAATCCTCATGGAGGTAATATAATTACACTAACCACATTCCATAAGTGTTGGATGGGTGTAACACCCTAATATTTTGTGAAATATATTTTTTTGAATTAATTTAATCCTTTTGATATTTTTTATTTCACACAAATCCAAAAATAGTTATTTTATATATATTAAAGCACTAAGTGTGGATTAATTTATATGAAATTCAAATGTAATAATGAACTAAACATTATATAATTGTTAGATTCATCTATAAAAAACCCTGAGGTAAGGTTATGTTTCATGCAAGACTGACTTTCCCTGATGGCTAGCATAACACCGAAGACTGAGTGTAACCGAATAATAATATATTATATAATAATATATAACCTAGCCATTAAATTATATTTTATAAATGTTATTAACTAAATTATGTAAATATGTGGTTTCATAAAATATAAAATAAATTAATTAGTTAAAAATTATTTAAAAATGAATAGAAGAGCCACTTAAATATAAAAGGTGTATTTTTATGAAAAAATATTATTATGCTAACAATGTTGTTTTAATAATAATAAATAAAATAAAATAAAATTACTAAGTAATTTTAATGTAATATATATTTTTATACCCAATTAAATATTTTTTATATTCATACAATAAATTTTATAAGTATAAGATAAAAAACCAAATTTTACACAAAAATACCTACATTTTTATTAACGCACTTTTATCATCTTTTGATGAAGAACCAATTTCAAATCTAAATTTCAGAAATTTAATAAATTTTATATGTCCAAAAAATATTTTTAAAATAGAAACATCAAAATTAGGTTATGGTGAAGCTTTGGTTTTTTTCTTTCAAGATTCATTATATTAATGAATATTAAAAAATACTAAAATTTATCTCAAAAATATTTCTTCATATAATTTATTTATAAGTTAAAATAATAGTTTTCCTTTATTTTAAAGCTTAATTATATAATATTGTTATCAATAAATCCAATTTAGTTCATTTTAATCATTTAAAATTTAAAATTGACTATAAAAATGAAGCAAACTTTTGAACGCTTTTAATTTAAAAACATGCATTGTCGACCTGACAGTAGGATTAAATTTAAATTAATATATTTCACTTATGTGTGTTTAATTTGGTAAAAATTATTAAATGTATTTAAAAGATAATTTATAATTAGAATAAGGTCAACTTAGTTTTTGACCAAATATATTAGTAATGTAATTAAATTTAATTGCAATGATTAATGTTAAATTAAGCTTAATAAGTTACTAAACCATAACCATAAAACCCAAAAAGACTTATAAAATTACCATAAATCCATTTTAGGGAAATATTTAGACCCTATACTCCCTTTTCTATACTTTTAATAGTTATTTTATCCACTTTCAATAACAAAACGTGGGTGGGGTTTCCTTTTTCCAAAATATAACAACAGTGTCACTCCTCCTCCACTATAAAAGGTATATTCTCCTCCAACTTCCTCACACCTATAAATCCACTTATTTTTGGAATAACTATGAAAAAATAGTTCCGAAAAATAGTAAAATTTCTCATAGAATCCTTATTTGGGAATAAATACTTCTAAGGAATCCATTCGGTGAGAACCAAAAAGAATTACACGATTAAGAGGTAACACCCACACTCAAACTTGTTTCTTTTATTTTCTTTCTCACCTCCCTGAAATATTATTATTCCATTACTCTATAAAAAATAGTACCCTAAATATACTAGTTTTATTATACTAATTATTTTACCTAAACATGAACACACTTCCATATTATGGGTAATGAACATACTATTTAAGTGTATGGTGAACTACTGCCTCACTAAACGGTGATTGTTCATTTTTCTTTTACCTCCTATCATGGTGTAATTTAGGAAGAAAACACTATTAATATATGTTATATATTATATTCATTATGTATTTAATCTTCTCTAATAATTTTACAATACATATCTTTATATGTTTTATTTTTTATTGATACGATAATTTCGTTTGAGATAGTGCGGACTACCGCACCCACAATGTGAAGTGATTCATTCAAACACTACATGGAATGTATGAAGGATTGTTTTAGTTAATATATATTATATATATTATATAATAAATATACTATAATTATATATATATTTATATATTTATTTATATTTGTGTGTGTTTGTCTTTTACATTCTTTCATTAAAAATGACAATTAAACGGAAATATCATTAATGTATATGTATGTCTTACCATCTCCATGAATGGTGTATTAAATTTGATACTTATATATTCGATAGATTTTTATAATAAAAATATAATGAATATTAATTATATTTAAATCATGGTTTACATTTTGGAAATCATAATATAAATATAATCACTAAAGACATCACAAGACACATGTGAAAAACAAAGCAGATATTACATGATGTGAAACCTTAACATATAATTGTTAACAAGTGGTAATTTAAAGACACAATAAAAACTTGTATAGTTTTATAAGTAAGAACATTTTTATGTGATATATTTATTATAAAATTAAATTTATTTTATAGGATTTTTGAATGATTACGATGAGAGTCAAGACATAGGGTAAGGGAATTTCATTAGACTCCTTATTTTTGTGAGATACATGCCTAATTCACCTCTCACTTATTTTTTGAGGTGTATATACTAACCATTAATTTATTATATTACTATTATAATTAAATATATGGATATTTAAATAAATATTTTATGATATTTCTATCTTGGTTTTTATATTTCAAAAGTTACCAAATCAGAAATGTAATTTTTGACTAAATTTTTCTTTTTTGGGACACATGCCATGTTATGCACCGATATTTTTTATATGAGGTTTACATACTTTATTTGACATGTTATATCATGAATATAAACCATTTAATAATATATTAAGCTTTTTTGAATTTCATTTTCTTACATGGGTATTATGGTTCAACGTTACCAAGTTATATGAGTTTATTAAAATAATTTTATCACATTTTGAGATTTTATATGATTATTCATTATTTAATGAAATATAATGATCCATATATCATGAAAACTCATGAATTTTATTCTAATATGCTTATTCATGATATATTCATGTATTTTTACAATTTTTAAACTCTTTGGTTCATAACATAGTCAATAAATATTTTTTTAATAGAGTCTGAATTTACCGCTCTTCGATTGGAAATCTGAGTTCAATAAAAACCTTATATTATAAAAGGCTCCCATTAATTTTATCTTATACTCCATGTATATTTAATATACATTTCTACCCATGTTTTCCACTTTAAAACAAAATGGTTTTTAAAAAAAGGAATATTCTTGTCATTTTTAATTCTAGGCACATTTATAAACCTTTTACAGAGTAAATGAAATATTGGGCTTGTTCATGTTTATCTATCATCCTAACCGACATTCCCCTGTATATTCCTTTACTAGATTAAAAAGTTATTTTCTTTTAGAAAAATAATTTTCCTTACTAATATTCTCGAAATTCCTTTTTTATATGTATTTGCAAAGAAAAATGTTTTTAAAATGTTTTCAGAAAATAAGTTTCCAAGGAAAATGATTTTAAAAATATTTTCAAGATTATTTAATAATTTTTAAAGTAAAATGGTTTTAAAGAGGTTTTCATGATTTATTCCTAAGTTTTATTCCAAATAAAATGGTTTTCAAAAGGTTTTATGTTTTTAAATATGTTTTGTAAAGGAAGAAAGTATATTTTTCTCAATAAAGTTTTTTAAAATATATTTAAAAGGTATTCACCATCTAAGATGAAATCCATTTATGTTAATCATTCATTTCTTGGAAATGATCAAAAGGTTCCACTAATATTATTTATATGAATGTTTTATACATAATGTAATGGTATTTATGAAAACTATTTTTTTAAAGGGTTATATTTTTTTGAAATATTTTTCCCTTTCATGGGTTATTCTTTTGATAAAATTAATTTGAAACTTGTATCTTTTTCTATGGGTTGTTAAATGATTACATTTTTATGATACCCATTTCATTTTATGGATTATGACATAATTTTTTATGATTTTTTAATGCATGTATGTATGATTTCATTAGGATATGGGTGAGACCTATATCTCCCTCTAATGAATTAGGTAAATTTTTATATCTCAGAAGATCAACTTCAGTGGTCTTGTGAATGACCCATGACTACTAAGATGGAAATTAGAGTGAACCATTATTTCCAAGATGGTATAAAGAGTGAAATCAGATAACTAATATAGCAAGGGAGTGAACTGTGACTGTCTATATGGTATGTGGAGTGAACTTGTACTAATAATATAGTATTAGAAGTAATTCCTTGGATACTATTGAAATCATATTATATGCTTATCTATTTTCCACAATTACATGTTTTATTCCTTTGTTATGATTTTATGGATTATGTTATTGATTAAATTATGATACATATTATATGAGATGTCAAGATTTATTTAATTATTCATTTTTATGATATTTGATATGAAATTTATGATCTTTTATTTTCTTAATCATGTTCTCATACCCTTATTAACATGATTATTCTTACATATATCCCTTAATTACCCTTAATGAGCATTTGATCTAACCCCTTTTTCTATTTCCTTCCCCGACTTATGAAGAAATTTATTATGTTTGATTGGTGTAAGAAGGTTTATAGTCAAGAAGAACCTAGTGGGAGATAATTTAGCTCATTTATATACAATATTTTATGTTTTCATGTATCCAAATGCACTAGAATAATACATACATTTGGTGTCTATTTGTATAATGTATTAAGTATTCTGAAAATATGATGCAATATTAATGTATGTTAAGAATTTTTATTTATATTTGTTATCACAATGAAGGTTTAGTTATCCTTTGGAAACTAATGTGAGAAATCCTTAATGATAACCTTAAGGACATGTCAAAGATAAGTCTAAGGATAAGGAAAATCATAGGAAAATTTCCATGAATTTTGGTAAAGTATAAAGTGAGTGGATTCCTAGTAATATATCCATGTCTAGAAACTACAAGTGTACATGGTTCTGTAATAGTTTTACCTAGGGTTAACAACTACCAAAAAATGTCCAGACCTGGACTCAGGGTCATTTTGTACACAACAACGAGCTTCACTACACACCTAGTTTGACACTCTTGGGGGATATGATTTTGGAATTAAAAAACTATTCCCAAACCATCATTAATGATTTAAATATAAGTTGGATATGAATAAACAAGGATAAAACAAGGGTGTCATAGATTAAGGATGGTGTCATGATTCAGACATCCTATAAGTAATTCTTTTCATGACTATGTGGTTTTATACTTTGATAAGTAATTCTCACGCTACGATTTTGGTTTTAGTCAATGGTGAGAACTATATGGAATTTTATTAAAATTTAATGTGATGGATGACTTTCTTGAGGGGATTCAAGTGTGATGATCACTACATTGAATGATTTTGGGATCATTGTTTAGTAGTTTTCATGAAACATGTTTAACAATATATACCATAACCAACTCTAAAACTCCACAAGGAAGAGAAAAAAGGTCATCCCTAAGAGTTAGGGTAATGGAGACAATGTAGGAATGAATATTTTGTTTCATTTGTGTCAGGAATGTGGAAATAATCACCTAATTGAATGTCTTAGATAAACAAGAAGACGTTTTGAATGTGGAAAATAAGGACAAAAATCAAGTGACTCCAAGGAAAAAATGAATAGTTAAGTTAACAAAATGGATTAGAATATTGGTTTTGATGTGTCTTCATCGAAGGTTTAGTGCTTTATATTGGAAAAAATGGTCATTATGAAACTCAATGTCCTAAGAGTAAATATCTTGTACAGAATCAGTATGGAGATGTGAGTAATGGTTACATTGCTGATGATGAAGTGACTACAGATGAAATGTGAAAGGAAAGATATATTGTGTAATAGGGTCAGGTATCTCTGTTAATGTCCTATGGATGAAGTTAAGTAATAAAATTTATTATATATTTGGATTCAATAATAAAGTTATATGAATGCTGAGATATATAAGTATTTTCATGTTTATGTTTTTTCACTAATGATTTAAAGAATACATTGAATGGATTCAAAGGAATATAAAATTTATTTAATGGAAAGGTGATGTCTAGTTAAATCATATGTTTAAGGGAAAGATAATTGTTAATATGTTCCTTATATTATAATAATTTTATTTAGATAAAGATATGTGGGATATAAGTAAATTGTACTGTACTGATTACCCTAAAACTAATTAAGGACTTGTTGAATAGTTGTTTATTCTATCATGGATGATATTTAAAACATCATGGATTTAAGTAATATATCCAGTTACCATTGTAATAATGAAGCATGAATGTTTTCCAAATGTATTAATGGTAATTTAAGTAATTACCATATTTCAAGAGAGTATATGATGAGGGTATTCACATCATTGTAATTTGACAACCAAGAGTTACTTAATGATATATGGGGGATCAATTATAGGATTATTTCGTGGAATTCATTTTAATGTTTTTGATTTTCTTCGTTCAAAAGTGTCAAAAGTTTAACTATTTATGGGACATTTAAGTTAAACTTTAGATTATATTTGTGAGATTAAAGTATTATATCACCTTCTGAGGATTTATTCATATTGGATAACCAGCTCTAAAAATTATTTATTGATGGTAACTGGGGAGAGATAGGATGACTTCTCATGGATCTCATGATCTATTAGTGATTTGGGAAAGGAAAAAATTCAACTTTCATTTTGGAGAAAGAGGTGAAGTGAATCTAGTGACAAAAAGGGTGATTTTTTCCTAAAATAGTGCAAGTATATCTTTTCCTGAGAACGTTTCATCTTTAAGAAAAATGATCTATAAATAAAAGTTTATCCTAGAACCTTTTTTCTAGTATATTAGATGGTCCTTTAGGTAATCGTAAATTTTGAACTTTTGATTGTTAATTATCACCTAACCTTACTATCTATCACTCTCAATCAGAACATGATGGTTATATTTATCATCCATGTCTATGTTTTCCCTTCCCACCTATGTTCTCCTATGTCAGAATCTAGTTATAAGTTACTTTTTGTAACCATTGAGGTTCTAACATTCCCTTTTTAAGTGAATTTTTAGTATTTGTTTTAACAATGTGACTTTCTATACATGGAACTCTGAAGTATTAAAAATTTGATAACCCATATGAATTTTTAGGATAAATTCAATTTAATGGTGAAAGAAAGTAACACCCCAAGATTTTTCAGAATATTTTCCTTCAATTAAATTTTATTTTTTTGATATTTTTCATATCGTGCAACATCGAAAATAGTTATTTTAAATACATTAAAAAACAATGTATGGATAGCATTATACAAAACACCAAGTTAATGATGCACTACATGCAATATAATGGTTATATTCCCCAATATGTAACCAAGAGGCAATCTTACATTTCATGGATGACTAAATTTCTTTGATGGCTTGCATAACATGCAAGACCGAGTTTACGAGACAATAAGATATTATATAAAAATATATAAGCTAGAAGTTAAATTATATTTTATAAATATTTTTAAATAAACAATTTAAATATATGTATTTTAAAAAATATAATATGATTTAATTATTCATAAATTATTTATAAATGAATATAATAACCAATTGAATGTAAAGGGGGTATTTTTAAAGAATGCTTTTATTATGCTCACAAAGTTATTTTAATCCTAGAAAATAAAATTAATTAAAATTAGTAAATAGTTAATATTTTATATATTTTATATATCCATGTAAATAATTTTAATATTCATCTAATAAATTTTATAAGAATAAGATAAGAAAAAAGAAAATTTTATACATTAAAACCTATATTTTTATTAGGTCACTTTTATCAGATTTTTATGGAGAACCAATTTTAAATATAATTTTGAAATTTTATATGTAAAAATAAAAATTATTTTTAAAATTAAAACATAAAAATAAATTTAGGGTAGAATTTTTTATATTTTTCTTTTGAAGTTTCATTTTTTTAACAAATAGTGATAATTACTAAAATTTAACTCAAAACTGCTTTTTCATCAAATTTATGTATAAAGATAAATTATATTTGTAATTTATATTAAACATTAATTAAATAATATTTTTATCACTAAATCCAATTTAGGTAATTTGAGTTAATTTTATTTAGAAATTTATTATAAAAACATATAAAACCTCTGAATGTTTATAGTTTAAAAACATACCCTGTCAACCTAACTATGGGATTAAATTAGAATTAATTTCTTCCCCTTAAATGTTTGGAATTTGGAAAAATGGATTCCATATTTTTTATCAAAATAATTTCTAGTTTCTAATTGGTTCAACATAGTTTTTGGCCAAAAATATAAGTAAAGTAATTAAAAGTAATTACAATGATTCTTGTTAAATTAAACTTAATAAAAGACTAAACCATAACCCTAAGCCAAAATATATGTCTAAACTTGTCCTAAATCTATTTTCTATCCATATTTTGACCATATCCTCCATTATCTCCACTTTTTACTATTATTGGATCCACTTTGAAAAAAAATAATGTGGGTGGGGTTTCCTTTTTCCAAAATATTATACGACTGCCACTCCTCCTCCATTATAAAAGGCCTCCTCTCCTCATAAATCCTCACACATATCAAGAAAACTATTTTCATCCTACAAACAAAAAAAATATATCCCCAACATCCCACACTTTCTCCTTTAATCCTACTTTGGTATTAAAGCCTCCCATGAATGCCCTTTGGTGAAAACCGAAAGGAGTTTCCCGATTAAGAGGTAATACCCTCTTTTAAACTACTTAGTAATATTTTATTTCTCCACTCCTTCAAATATTATGATTCCATGAGTGTATAACAACACCAGTATCCTCAATATAGTAATAATTTTTATTCTAATTACTCTACCTACACTTACACACACTTCTATCAAATGGGTAATGAACATATTGTTTACGTGTACAACAGACTACCGCCTCACTAAACGATGATTATTCATTTTTTCATTACCACCTATCTTGGTGATAATTTTGATAGAAAAACTATTTATATATGTTATATATTATATTTATTATGTCTTTAATCTTATTTAATTCTTTTACAACACATTCCTTACATTCCATTTTGTGTTCATACGATAATTTCGGTTGTGGAAGTGTGGACTACCACCCCCTCAAAGCGATGTGATCAGTTCATAAAATAAATGGATTGTATTAACAATATTTTATTTAATATATGTGATATATATGATATAATAAATATATGGTAATAAAGATATATATTTACATCTATTTTACCTTATTTTTATCAAGAAGACAATTAAACAGAAATTGTATTCATGCGTACATAAATATTTCTGTCTCCTTGAAAGGTGTATTCCATTAGATAATTACATATTCTAAGCATTATTATAATTAAAATATATTTAATATAAATTATGTTTAAATCATGTTTTAAATTATGGAAATAGTGATATAAATATAATGAGCAAAGATATAACAAATTAGGACCCTTGTGAAAAAAAAAAGCAGACATTACCAGAAGTGAAACCTTAACAAATAATTATTAACAAGAGGATGACATAATTCTATAATAAAAACAAATTGGTAATATAATTATTAATATATTTTTTTGATAGATTTATAATAAAATTATTTTTATTACTAGGGATTTTTTATCAAGTATGATGAGAGTCAAGACACAAGGTAAAGAAATTTCATCTCACTCATTATTTTCGTGAGATACATGCCTTATTCACCACTAACTTATTCTATGGGGCATATATAATTCCAATTAATGTATTATATTCCTATTATACATTAATATATGGTTATTTATGTAACCATTTTATGATATTTATATCATGGTTTTTATGTTTCAAAATTCACCAAATCAGTAATGTAATTTTGATCTCAGTTTTCTTTCTTTGAGAAACATTTCATTTTTATACATATATTTTTATATGAGGTGTATATACTTAATATGAAATGTAAAAAAACTAATCTACTCACATTAATAATATTTTAATTTCATTTTATTACATTTTATTACATGGGAAGTATGTTTTAATGTTACCAAGTTATAAGAGTTTACTTAAATAATCTCATCACTTTTCAATATTGTTTATGATTATGATTTATTTGATGAAATATAATTATCCTTATATCAGTATAACCCATGAATTTTATTACCCTGTGTTTATTCATGATATATTCATTTATTGTTACTATTTTTCACATTTTGAAACATTATATTGTTAATAAATTGTTTTTAATAATGTCTGACTTTATCTCCCTCATTCGTCGGAAATAAATGTTCACTAAAAAATCTATCTTTTAAATGGTTTGCAAAAAAAATTATATGAAAATATTTTTATATTTAAAATACATTTCTACCCTTGTTTTACCGTTTAAAATAAGTTTTTTTAATAATGAATCTTCATGTCATTTTCTAGTCGACGCACCATTATCGACTTTTTACGGTGCAAAAGGAATGTTCAGAGTGTTCAGGTTTATCCACCTTCATGACCGACATTCCCTTGAATATTAGTTTAAATATTAAAAAATTATTTTATTTTAAAAAATAAAATGTTTTCCTAATATTTTTGGAATTAATTATTTCAAAATATTTTCAAAGAAAAAGTTTTTTCAAAATGATTTGAAGCTATAATTTATCAAGGAAAATAGTTTTCAAAATATTTTCAATATTCATTTATAAATTTTCAAGAAAAATGGTTGTCAAAATGTTTTAAATATTTATTCAAAAGTATTATTCCAAATAAAATTGTTTTTAAAAGGTTTTATGTGTTTAAAAAACCTTTTTCAATGAGGAAAATAAATATTTCTCAAGAAATGTTTTTGAATGATATTTCAAAACTATTTTCCATCTAAGATGGCATCTATTGATTTTACTCATGACTTTGTTGGAAATAATCTCAATGTTACATTAACATTACTTATCTGAATGGTTTATTCTTGATGTAATTGTATTTATGAAACCTATTTTCCTTTCATGGGTTATATGTTTATGAAATATATTTTTCTTTCATAGGTTATGATTTGGACGAAATGATTATGAAACTTGTATCTTTTTTCATATGTTGTGATATAATTACATTTTTATGATACTCATTTCATTTCATGGGTTATGATACGATTGTTTATGATTTTGGGGCACATGTATGTATGATTTCATTATGATATAGGTGGGACCTTTATCTCCCTCAAATGAATAAGGTAAATATTTATATCTCTTGAGATAGACTAATATAGGGAAGGGTGTGAACCTTGACTACTAAGATGTCCATGGGAGTGAATCAAGACTACCAAGATGTTATGAGGAGTGAACTTGTGCTACTAATATGGTCATTCTAGTGAAAAAAATACCAAGATATTGTGGGGAGTGAACCCATAATAATAAGATGGTCTTGGTAGTGATTACTTGGCTAATATGGAAATCATATTATATTTTTATGTGCTTTCCATAATCTCATGTTCTATTACTATGTTATTATTTCATGGATTATGTTCTCAATTTCCTTATTATTCAGGTCTTATGAACTTCCAAGATTTATGCCAGGATTCATGTTTATGATCTCTGAAATTTAAGGTATGATCTTATATTTTTCTGATCATGTTCTCATACCCTTTTTCTCAAGATTATGCTGACATGTCTCACTTATTTACCCTTACTGTGCATTTGAGATCACCCCTTCTTATGTTTGCTTTTCCATGTTATGAAGATATTTATTATTGTTTGATGTGTCTAATAAGGGTTCTAGTAAATATTATCCTAGTGGGAGATAATATAACCCTTTTATATACCAGTGTTTATGTTTCCATATTTCCAAAGTCACTAGACCAACACGTTTTGTGGGCTTTTGTTTGAATAAATTTTTATGTATTCTGTAAATATGATGTAATTTTAATTTATGTCAAGAGTAAATCATTAAAATGAGGCATCCTACAAATGGTCTTATTAAGAAAAAAATGTTTCTCAAATATGGAAGGGAATTACATCAAGAAAATTAATGTTAGTAAGAGATGAATAATCCCACTAATGTTATAGAGGAAAACAAGGTACTGGTAAATCATCATCACATAGTCCAATGTTTCAACTATAAGAAACTTGGTAACTATCTAAACAATTTCTATAATTCATGGGTTGCCGATGATAACCGATAACCACAACCATCAAGCCCAATAGAGTAGGTTTTGGATTTTGATAAATCTACTACTGTGGTGGTTATTAAAAAATTGGTGATAAGTATGATATTTATTCAATAAATAATTGACAAAAAACTTTTATTCTAGTTTTATAAAATCTTTTATGTCATGAATGTTTATTGAAACTGTCTAAACTCCACCTCAAAACATAGAGGTAGATTATTAGTGAAAATTGAAAATAGAGAAATTATTTATAAACAATTGTGTAAATCATCATCATTCATTATTTGTGTGATAAATCAGTGATAATTCCTTTTCATATTCTCTTTGGTGGAATTTTATACTACACTATTAAATAGATTAGTTATCATAATATAGATCCAATATCCTTTATTTGGAGAAGGAAATCATTTTTCATGTCTAAATCATCCTCTAATTCGTTACAAGTGAAAAGGGGAGGATTATTCTACTTTATAAACTTATTATCAATCATAGATTTTATTTATTTATGATAAGGGATACCTGAATAAAATTATAGAGAAAAAAGATATGAACACACTACATTACATGCCATTTATAATGGAATATATTGTTGTATTATCCAAAGAGTTTCTAAATCTTCTTTCTAACCATGTGGATGAGTTCTCAATTGAAAATATACATGGATATCTCCTAATACCAAGGATTCCATATAGAATAAAATATAATGTATTGTAATTACTATTGAAATATCTCAAATGTAATATTATTAAGGATTTTTTATACCCAAGTGCTTTATTACAGGTAAAACCAGTCCCCTTTGACAAGATGAAGAATGGTTCGATGTGTCTCTAAATTTATTATCATGAGCTAAAAGAGATCATGATAAATAATAAAAACACTATAATATATATTTATGACTATGTAGAGCCCTATATTTCTCTAAAGTGGACCTTTGTTCATGTTATCATCAAATAATGATGGAGAATATCCCAAAGACTTCATTTCGTACAAAGTAAGAACACTATGAATTCATAAAAATTCCATTACTTGATGAAAAGTATATATAAATATTTATGGAATTAATAAGTAGAGTATTTAGTGATTGAATCAAAAAAAATATGGTATTCTTTATATATGATATTCTCATATAGTCCAAAAGTAAAGAGGTGCATGGGGAAAATTTTAGTATATTTTTGAATACTTTTAAGGATGTGAAATTATAATAAAATTATAGTAAATATGAGTATTTGATGTAATAAGTATCATTAAATTAAATACTATTACATGTAGGCAGATATATATGAATCCTTTAAATAAAAATATGGTTTAGGAGTGTCTGAGACCAAAATCTTAAAAAGAGATTCATAGTTTCTTCTGATTAGTTGGGTATTATCAGTAATTTTTGAGAAAATTTTCAAAATTTTCAATACCACTTAGTAAGATAACTCTAAATAGGGTAAATAATATATTTGATAATGAACTTGAAGATACATTCATGTAGTTAAAGAAGAAGATATTGATTACACCTAAACTCGCACAACCAACATGTGTTGAATGATATTTGATCTTAAATGATGCTTTATAGATAAACTTATGTTGTGTAGTATTGTAAAATGATAAAGTGAAATCAAATTTTTATCAAAAGTTCAAGTTCCATCAGTAGAACTATCCAACACATGATATAGATTTAGATTCTGTAATTATTTTCCCAGATGATTGCATAATATTTCTTCTATAGAGGGAACTGTGGCATATATATGGGTCCTAAAACCTCAATTTTATGTTTAGAAAAAAAAACCTCAATAATATCGAACAAATATTGTTAGAGATGATCAAGGATTAATAATTTTCAATCAATTAACATCAAGGTAAGGTGAATAAAGTTGTATATTTTCATATTAGAAATGATCTTACAGCCTTTTCCATGAAACAGATTAAGATGGATCCAGTCTTCTTAGAAATGTAATTAATTTACATTAAGATCGTAAAGAAAGGAACAAAATCATATCTTACTCAAATTACATATCAACTATCTATAAATGTGAATATAAATGATTCCAAAATAGAAAATATGAAACTGAGAAGAAATACTGTGAATATTATGATGATTAACTTAGATAAAAATAGAGTTATAAGTTTTGGAACCTAGATATGTATCCCATAAAAATGGGAACTTATCGGGGATATTTTGGATGATTCATATATCTATCCCTCCTCTATTCATACATGGATAGAAAATATGTTTATATATTTAAATAAAATCTTATGGTCAGAAAACATGGAGAGGGATATTGAAAATATTGTATGTAAATTCTTGGTATACAAATAAATTAAGTTTAGATGATAGAAGTCTTAAGGTATAATGAACCTATTATACAAAATAGTATGGTAATTGAAAAAAAATAACCACATATTTAATCATAATACTACCTAGGATATAACACCATTTGGGTTATAATCAATCACCCTACTATGTTAGCACATTTCATTACCATCATAGAATATTTCCTTCTTAACCGACTCGCTGAGATATAAAAACAATAATTAGTAATGATACATAGTGTACCACTTTACATTATATCTTATTGATATATAAGGTTTACCTTAAGATTCTAAATAACGATTCAACAATAATTTATATAAATCTAAAATTTAGCACTTTCAATCAGCCTTATATAGATAGTCAGCCTAAAATAATCATTCAAACTCTAGACTATGTGCTTATATCATTTTCAATGAATTTAACTAGATAATGGGATCAAAACCTTACCTTAGTAGAGTTATCATATGCTAATTGTTTTAATTCAAGAATTAAAATGTAATGTTATGAGGTTATGTATGCTAAGTGGTGCAATAATCTAACAATATGGGATTAAGATGGAGAAAGGAAACTAATAGAGCCTAATATTTTCCAAAACATGACATAGATGGTTCAAATCATTCATCTCTATATGAATGTAGTATAAATTCAGTATAAATACTGTACATAAAACTATGGATGAGACATAGAGCTTGAGGTTAAAGATAATGTATTCTTACATATATAACCAGGGAATAATGTAATGTTTTTTGGGAAGAAAGGAGATATGAGTCCTAGATACATCACCCCCTTTGATATTATTGATCACATTTGATTTGGGGCATATAAAATAGAAATCCCACATATCTAATTCAAATTAAATGATGTTCCTTGTATATCACTTGAGGTAGTACATATCAGATCCCTCACGTTTACAAAATCTATATCCAGTACTATTGGAGAATCATATTTCTTATAAAGAGAAACTATTTAATATCTTATATTTAAGAGAAAAATTTCTAGAAAATAAGAAAACTATTCTATTAATAGTACTATGGTTCAATCATAATTATGAAGAGAAAACATAATAACCAATAGATTTAATGAAACAATAGTACGCTAGTCTATTTTAGGGTATTTAATGAAATTAGAAGGGTGAAATTTTTAAATGGTGGAAGAATGTAATCACAAAAATTTTTATAATTGATATTTTCCTTCCCAAAGAATTTTTCAATCACATAGTAATGTAGTATAATATATGATACATTCACCAAGTAATGAAAATAGTAGAATAATTATTATTATTATTATAAAATAAATCTATAATATGATTTTTGGGTATAATAATTCTTAAACATTACAAAAATTAGTAATATATACATTATAGAGTGATCTTTAATATCAGAATATATGAAAGGAAATAATTAAAACTAATTGATTCATAGGGAATATTTTATGGCCTCAACAAGTAAGATCATCCCCAATAAGGATTATTTATCAGATCATCCAATAGAGATGGAATCATTAGGGTTCACCAATAACAATTACCAATCTGAGAATTGTCAACTAATAATTCAATAGATTAATTATGGGATGCGTTTAATACAATAGAAGTCACTAGATAATCAAAATTCACCAAACCACCCATCAATATATTATAATCCAACACATTACCCTTAGGGTGTATGTTTGTGAAATAAATATACGTGTATCAAAACCAAAATAGTATAAATGTTTAACATTCATTATTATAAATTTGATATGGGTTACCACAATCCCATTTTCATTACCATTTAAAATTTATATTATTATATGATTATTATGATAATTAAATTTTAGGATACATAGAATAAAAAAGTGTATTTTTCAAAAATATTTGATGATAACTAAACTAAACTTTTATTATAAATTCATGAATTTCAGATAAAAATTATTTTTATGAAAATGGTCTTATAAAATACTATTTATTTCAATATAAAGGATAATATAATTTTATGATGTCACTGGTGGTTTTTATAAGGGTCATAAAGTTGAATATTCTATAAAAATATTATTTTTTTGTAAAAAATACATCATAAAAAATTGAATTTAATACATTTGGAAAAATATTTTGAAAAAAAATGTCCTTTTGAAATAAGCACATCAAAATTATCTGATAATGATTTTTTTCAAAAAAAAATAGAGACATTATAGTTTTTCTGAAAAGAAATAAAAAAACATTATAATTAGACATTTAGTAATATGTTATAACAATGACATGAAATTGATGTAATAATTATTATAAATGGATTTCCCTACTGAAAAAATTATTATTCTTTAAAATAGTTAATTTTAATGTGATGATGTTAATTTTCCAATTGATAAAGAAACTTCAAAAACCTAAAGTATATTTTATAGCTTTTAAAACAATTATTTATGAAATGGAATCCCTTAAAAATTAAAAATATTATTTATTGAATTTTTTCATTCCTTAATATATTAAAATATTAACCCCCCCCCCCCATTAAAATACCATGGGAAAAAACCTAGTAAGGCCAATGGGTTTAAATTTATTATTAACAGGATGCTCACGACGTATTTTTATAAATTAGCAAAGAATTTACCCTCTATTTCTTAAAATACACACCCATTATCTCATTACTATACATTATAAATCTTTTGAAAATGAATTTAATCCCATTTAATCTTTTATTGTCCCACTCAATTTTTTTTAATGTTCTAGTCTCTCCTATCAAGATTTAATTCGCAAACTATCATAGAAAGGGACTCCCTCCCTCCTATTTTCAATTGAATCATTTACTTTGTAATAATAATTTTGATTATCAATTGATTATGTTTTCTTATTTAGGAAAATCTCATTATTATATAAATTATACCAAAATAATTTGAAACCACCTTCATGTCACATTAATAAATTTCATAAATTTTTATGTATACCCATTATGTTGCAGAAATTATATCTTGATTTTCCATTACATACGGTTTTACTCTAAATACCCATCAATGTTTTAATCCATGGGTATTCACCAAGATATAACTATCCCTGATTGATTGGGGAATTAACTTTATAAAACCAACATCCCTAAATCATGGAGCTAAAATTATTAAATCAATTTTAATTTTATAAGGTCGATGTGGCTTGTAAAAAGTTAGACATGTGAAGGGTGAATATTGATAGCACCCTAATACATTGGGTAATGTTTTAATCTCCGGATATACCATGTATGATGCATAGATGGTTATCATAATAAAACTAATTTATGATGTATTGGTAGTTAGCCTTGGCTTATTCTTATCATGTCACATTTTATATTATTTCCACATTATAATGATTACTTAATATTATGATTTTATCCACCCACGTCAAGATTTGATGTTTATGATTCTCAATTTTTTATGTTATAGTGATTTGACTCTAAACCCACATGTATTAATTTTCATCATGATATTCTAGATTTTTCCCATATTGGTCCTTATTCCTCACCGCTTTCTTTTGAATTTCTCCAGGTTCTACTTTATAGTTTTATGCATTCAATGGAAACTAAGAGCACAATATGTACATTTATAATAATAATTTCATTTTTATTTTTATGTTTATGATATATATATTACATCCCAAAGACACAAGGAAACATATTATTATTATTATATTATATGGTTATATATGTTAAAATCCATGAAATAAAATGTATTAGAAAAATGGGTTGTATTTTAACTAGGTCCAAAACATTGACTAGGTTGTCATTTTTATAGGTAAAACCCCCCATTAAAAACACCCATTATACTTGCACCATGGTATGGTTCTCTATATTTTAACTTTATTAATCCAACCATCATATTAGACATAAATATTCAAACCATTATTAGAATCATGGCACACATGGGTCAACATTTATAACATGTCATTATCTCACCTAAAAACACTCACTTCTATGGTGTAGTGCACATTGTGTTCCTTTTTTCAACCACAATTACCCCCATGCATAGAATAATTAATTTAATATTACATGGGTTATAGATTATCTACACATAGGTATTTTACTTTTGATATGACATTTATGTGGGTAATGACTATATTTATATTATTATTGGTCTTCACTATTACCTTTATTCAGGCTGTGTGATTCCCAGTACCCTTACGTTGGTCCTGATTTTATAGTATAACCTTTACATAGAGTCCACTATGTACTTTTATATATAATCAAATTACCTTTACACATTATATAACTAATATTTACACAACTCACAAGGATCCTAAATAACCTTTATATAATGTGGTTTTACATTTATATAGTGCCTTGTTTTTTCTTATTACCCTTACATAGAAGACAAAATCTTGGGGATACCATTAAACAGTTTATATGATTACCTTTATATAGATAATTCAATTTAAATATAACACTTACTCAACTTCTATTAATTATTTATCTCTTAAAACTCAATTAGAACATCTCCAATTAATCTTGAGTCTGTCTCAAATACTGTATATATTCATAAAAACATCTAAAAATATTTATCACGGATTTTGGTACCTTTAAAAAACATGAATATTTGAATGGATTCTTCACTTTTAATGTTATAATTTTAATTCTTTAATATGGGATTGTCCCTCTCCCCTTTATAAAAATGCTTCAAAGCACAAGATAAAATTTTATAGATACTCTATTACATATAGTAATAATTTTTAGTGTTTATAATAATGTTTATTTTATATTCATGAAAAAATAAATGTAGGTTAAATACATCTTCAAAAGTACTTCAAGAAATATCTCTAACTTCATTATTATTAATTACCATTTATTGTGGGAGCATCTCAAAATAACTTTCTCTCTTCTACCACTCATATGAAAAAACGTTTTTATCATTATGGAAAACTTATCCATTGCTAATAATTCTAATATAATACACGTTCACTTCAATCTCCCCATTTTTTCAACACCTTCAAAAACACTATATTAATATGTGTGAATTATATTTTTTGTCTTATGATACACAAAAGAACTCAGATTCTTAAATTTTCCTTCCATATTTTATATATTTTCTTTTTCCATTTTTATTACTACCATACAATCCTCTGCAACTTGGAAAATGAAATTATATATACCACAAAACAATTATTTAAATTATTAAGATTTTTCATATCATCATTATTTATAAGGGTTATTTTTTATTTTGTTAGATCTCAAACTTTTAGGTTATGATTTTCACTAGGTTTCAGAGTTATTATTTAATCCTCCTCAACCTTAGTAGTCTACGGTGTCTACTTTTTGGACATCTCAAATTCATATTTCTATATTCTGAAATTATTTCAAATTTCCCATAAATTTCTTCTTATTCTTCTTGGATATCACCCCTCACATTGTTCCAGATCTATGTTAATGACATGTTTTTCCCACAGTAAATATATTTGTTCCAAAAAGTTAAATAAAACTAGAAATATCCCTTGAAGCTTGATCATTTAACATATTAGTGATTTTTTCTATGAAATCCTACATGAAATCTAGGCATCTTACAGTCTTTATTAATACTTTTCCTTATGGTTTATTTATTCCTTTGCTCAACTATAATATTTATTTATGGTTTTGTTTCCTAAAATATTTATTCCGATATAATACATCCAATTTTTTTTCAGAGTCTATAGTGAAAAATAAAATAGATTCAATGTCACTTGAAAAAATATATATGGTTTATACCAATAACACCCTAGGGTTTTAGGAATAATATTATTTTATAAACTATATGACTATAATTATAACTTATTTCTTATACTTCTTTAATGGAATATAAATTGATTATGAAATAGGTCATCTGAGATATGAATTAAACTAAAAACACTTTATTCATTCATAATTGTAAAGTTACAATAAACTAAAGTAAAAAATGTCTTACACATTATGTATTATTACTCAACAATAATAAAATTTATCAATTGTAAGTGCATATTTTAGTAGGGAATAATAGGTAAAAAATAAGAATGTCTTCATGACTAGGAAATCCACCAGATCATCTTCATCCTTGAGGATCACCAATATCCAAAAAAATATCTAATGATGTAGGTCACTATGAAATGAAAAATAATTATACAAAGTCTATAACATGATATAATAATTTTGTCTAGTGAGGCGATAGTTGAATGAAAAAAATGCTTTAGTTATTATATTTATTTGGGAATAAAATATTAACATTATAAATATAGTCATTTAAAATAATTTCATTTTAAATAAGTTCATTGGTAATATATCTAATATTTATACTAAAGTTTTGTATTTTTAAGTAGTAAATTAAAATAATATAACTCACAAAGAAATAACAATATGATATAAAAACATGAAATATATATCTGTGTGTGTGTTTTCCATAAAAATATTAATATAATTAGTTTTAAAATGCGATATAGAGTATATATAAAATTTATATAAATATTTAAATATAAATATATCAATAAGGATAAATTTGGTTATATAACTAATTTATTTAATGGTATTTGTTATATTATATTTAGTAAAAAATTAATATTTATTTTTTAAAAGAAAATATTTTTTTGGTATTTTATATTTCATCCTAATAGATTTAGTTGAACACTTTTATAATATCATTATATTTTAACAAACATATTATCATTTCTTAAATTAGAAATTGATATGAAATAATATTGATAATATTTAGTGCTTAAAAACATAATTTTTTAATCATAATTTCTTCTTTTAATATTTAATATTTAAATTTAAAAAAATAAATTTATAAATTTTAGAATACTAATTAGATAAATATGACTTCATTTTTGGACCTATAATTTTAATATTATCTTAGTTTTCATTTTTGGTAATCTTTTATAAAGATTGATATTTAGTGCAATCTGGTAGAATACCATTTTTACAAAGACATTAATTTTATGACATTATTAGAATATAAGTATGTATTTTAAATTAATGAAACATTTTTTTATGAAACAAAATTATTTTAGTTGTAATATAAATTTCTTAAAATGTTGTTTTTATTTTATAAACCTATATTTTACCATTTATATTTCATGATTTATTTTTCAGAAAAAATCAATAAGTTATACATTTATTACTTTAAATTTAATTTTTACCACTTTTAAAAATTGAATAAAAATGTATTTATTTTTTTTAGTAATTCATTAAAATTTATATAATAATTTTCATTTATATTTGTGTGTAAATACTAAAGACCTCACTAAAAACTAGTTATCCTGATGAAAACAAAAATAAAGTAAAAATGGGTAACCCCTAAATTAAAGGGGAAAACATGATAGATTTATGTTTCAATTGACTTTTTGAGGTGTATATGGACATTATATATTCTTTTATATATTATGTCACAATATTTCACCCATTTATGATGAGAGTGACTTTCCATTATAGAATCTTTTGTGGTATTCATAAAAATACAACTACTTTTCACTTAGAAAATAGATTATCCTCTAATCACTAAACCACACAAAAAACCCAATTATTTTATTCAAAAGTACAACAAAACCTCTATTAAATACTTCTATAAAACATAATTAGGTTCTATTCTCCACAAAATACCTTTTTTCAAAGGTTTAACCTTGATCGTAAAGGAGACAACCCACATAGTGAGGTATATATTTCAAACCACCTCTTTCTCTTTTCTTTTCCCTTGTGTAAATTTATTCTTTATAAAATTTATTTTCACTATAAAAAAATTATAACTTTAGAACCCTTATTATAATTTTATTTCATTATAATTATTGTACATTATTTAACCACCCTTTCCCTTTCCCCTGAGAAAAGAAAATATTAAATTTGTGTGTACGTAGACTACTACCTCTAAAAAAATTACATTATTTCTTTAAAAACTATACATGAATCGTAATAATAATGAATTGAATAACTAATTATGATATTTTATAAATTAACTTATATTATTATATTTTAAATCAAATTATTTATTTCCCCTATTCAATGAAAAATGAAATCAACAACTGTGAATACCTATGGACTACCGCCTATATGGGACAATTGATTTCGATTTTTATTTTAAAAACAACCTCACATGTGGGTCATGATAATGATATAATATATAAATAAGATTATTATTATATCATAAATGATTTACTATGAAAAAATGGTTAAAAAATTAATTATATGATCAATAAACGATTATAATTAACTCACTTATTTAAAACCTGTGTTTGAGGAAGAAAATTATCAATTCAAATTATGTAATATTTTACAATATATTAATTATTTTTATAAATACGTTATAATTATGATATATCACTATAATAAATACTTAAAATATAATTATTCTATTGGTGTAATTATATTTCAATTGAATTACCTCATAATCATCAATAATCATGGTATGTTCATGTTTAGGTCGATTTAACAACCTACTTGAACAATGATATGAAATTATAACATGGATGATAATAGAAATATAGTTACTCATATAATAATATATAATTATGTATATAAATAATAGTTTTTAATTTATGTAAAGGATACATAAAAATGTAACTCTTCAACTAAGGAGACATCCTTCCTAGGTTGGAAATCATCGATAAATGTTCGTTTTTGATTTCATTTTATAGGATAAAGAATAAAGTACACATAAAATGAAATTTAAACATTATAAATAACTATAATTCATCTATTATTGTAACTTTAATGTATTTTTAATGATGTAATTTTTTAAAATAATGAATAAAAACACAGATATTGAGGAACTAATTCAAAACAATTCGGATTACCTACACCCGACATCAAAAATTGGTAAACACTAACTAATATAAAAGTAGATAATAATTATAAATGAATTAAATTAAAAATTATTTACACATAAAGGGTTAAAAAATAGTTTTTTATAATATTTATATATTTCATACAGGATCTTATTGTGCATTTGGCTATGTAGGGAAACTAGGTAAGTGGTTCTTTGTCTCAAATTTAATTTCTTAAGAATTATTTATTAAATTGTACCGTGATAACTATATAATGTTATGATTAATTCACAATAAATTTATTTTACTTTATTAATGGGGTTATAAATTTTATATCTTATAATATATTTAAATATACTTTGATTCAAAATTTTCTTATTTGAAATCTGTTTTGATAAAAATGTTTCTCAAATCATAAGTGTTTCATTGCCGATATTATTTTAAAATCAAGATTCTTTTTGAAAGAAAATATATCTTGGAAATTAGTTTTTTTATATAACCTATAATAATATCTATTTTATATTCATGGTATTTTATATGTTCTTTTAATAATTTAATTCTTTTTGTCACATATTTTATCAGAATTGTTTTGTATAAGTGAAACTGACCACATCCCTTCTTTTCAGTCGAGAACCTACATACTTTTGATTTATTAATTAATGAGATTATTTTTTAAATTTCCTTATAATTTAATAAGGTAATTTTATAATGATTTTTACTTCTTTAAAAAAATTAGAAAAATTATTAATGTTTTCAGTATTGGTTGCATTAATAACAGGGTAAAAATATCCCCTTCCAATATTTTATATATGGAACACATTTTCCCTCCACCTTTATCATTTTATTTGAAAAAGTCAATCAAAATTCTCATGGTTTTTGAAAGTAATATTATTTTTCTATTATATTTAAAAAAATATTTACTTTTTAATTATTCCTAAATATAGTCTATATTTTATATTTCAAAAGTGATGTTTTGAAAACTCCCTAAAATTATTTTTCATCTAATTCATTTATCAGTGACATATCATACAATTGATCGAGGATTTTTTTTAAGATTTAACCATACACCTTATTTATTTTTTTGGTATATAAAATGATCATATATTTTAGTTAAATTATCCCTTACCGCCTTTTTCATTCTCAATCATTCTCAATGTATGGCTGTAACATTTACTCCATTGATTTTCCTCTATGAATACCCTATTCCTGATTCCTTTGATTGAAGAATGTTAACCTAGATACAATACATAAATTTATTATAGAGGATAAATATTTTACCATATATCTTATATTTATAAACATTCAATAACATATTATTTATTATCTCGATTGAATGGTGTTTAATTCAAAAGTCGCATGATTTAATTGGATACCCATTTATTTTCAATGGGTTTATCATGTTAATATTATTAATGGATTTATGAATTATTTCTTTATGTGAATCTTTTTGAAAAGGATATGAAACCCATTTTATCAGTGGGTTATTTATGATATTTTTAATGAAACTCATTTTATGTCTATGGGTTATTTTTGATATAATGAATGATTGATTAACTTATAATACTCATATATATAGATGATTATGGTTGGGGTCCTATATCACCCATTAATTCATTGGTTGAGAGTCCTTATCTCATGATATAGGTAACCATGACTATATTTTAGTTCCTCATAATCATGGGCACTAAGGGTGTGGATCATAAATTTTTTTTCTCTATACTAATTTGTGTACCATATTTGAAATATGTTTTATAGTTTTATGCTTATTCTAAGGACAATGTTATTCTCTCGTGACTTATGTATACCATCTCACCCTTTTTATTAATGTCTCATTTAATGACATAATTTATGATATGAATTATAACCGAATATTTCTGGGATATGATTTTCTTATGTATCGTTTTATAAAGGCATGATCATATTTTACTCACTTGTGATCTTTTATTTTTATCACTTATATTTACCTTACCGAGCATCTGAGCTCACCCCTCCCTTATGTATCAACTTACCCGGGATATAAATAAAATTAATATGTAATATTTATATATAAGTGTATATTACTAGAAATATTTGTGGTAGATATTTAAAAATTATTATGGATTCATCACTTTACCTCATTGTAGAAGAAAAAATCCATTAGTAGGAAAATACATGTGTTTTATTAGTTTATTTTTTTCCTAATTAAATGAAACTATAAACCTAGAAGATACGGGAAATGTCTTTTAGAGAAATATTTTCATTGAATAATGTAATTGTTTAATTATTAATAATGACATCCTATATTACCATTCTCAAGGGGGTGGTCTTCAAGGTAGCTTTGAGTGGATTATCTTAAACATCGATTGTTTTTTTATATATTTTATTTTATATAAGTTCTCTTCAACTATGTGACACCTCTATTTTGCTTCATTTAACTCATCATTATTTCCCAACAACTTTTCATTGAGATCCCTCCATATATTTAATTATTCTGCAACAGTTACATTGGAATACATGATATCTTTGATGAGATCAATTCCCTTATCAAATACCTTTCTTCGTTCTTACCCAAGAATAATTAAACTTTTCTTGACATTAGTGTTGTGATCAACCCAAAATTCTATTTTAAATATCAACATATACTCATAATAAGTATCTCCTCCTCCCACATTATAGATTGAATTATCTTCATGTCTTTTTAAATGAACTATGAATATTTTAAGTTTTTAAGAAGTGCCTTTATTTTCACTATAGGTTATGGAATCTTCATATAAATAATTTATCATCATTTTATTCATAATTTTTATTCATAATTTTATTTTCTTCCTTAAATCACTTTTTATATATTTTGTATATCGTCGTCAAGGGATTTACTCACTACTTGAGGTTTATTTACATTTTTCATTTAAAACATTTTCTATATTTATCATCATTGGGTAGTTTGAACTAATATTCCCAGGGTCATTACATTTAAAACATATTAATAAGTGTTTTCACTTATATATAATATTTATCTATTTAAACTTATTTAAAATATGATGTATAACTCCCTCAT
Organism: Viscum album; assembly: GCA_963277665.1. Lineage (NCBI taxonomy): Eukaryota > Viridiplantae > Streptophyta > Magnoliopsida > Santalales > Viscaceae > Viscum > Viscum album. Next base: position 2,033,802,076 of record OY728146.1, on the reverse strand, counting down.
CTTCTTTATCATATTCATCATTTTCAAACTAACTAGATTCCACAATGTATCCATACCTAACATTCAATTATCTCTAAACATTAAAATCTATGTATTCATTTGCTTTCTTCTTGTGAATTGGGAATTTCCTCATATCATAATTGAGATATTTATTACTTTTATAATATAGGGGTAATTCACTAATTTATTTAAGGGAATATATCTTTAGACCAAATATATTAGGTAAGTTCATCTTCAACTTATTCGTAATATATTTATCCTTAAAATTATCAATAAATTATCTTATATGGCGTAAAATTTCGTTATCCTAGGAAAATTAATCATTTATATTTTCATCATTATCCATCATAATGTATTCAAACATAGACATACAAATTTGAAATGTGGCTCCCCTGGTCATCATATTTACCTCTTACATATTCTCAAGCTTCTCCCATATCTTCTTAGTAGTTTTCATTCACATTACCTTAGTATAAACTGATTCAAAGGAAGATGAAAGAATAAAATTTCTTTATTTACCATCAATTTTAGGATTCCTCTTATGAACATAGGTCATATGATCATCTCTTCAATGTAAATTAAATCCCACCTTTATAGAATCATTCACCTCTAAGAATTGGGAGAACAGATTTGGAAGCATTCTATTTTTTTAATCTGTGAAAAAAATTTCTAACAAAAGTGGGTACACCATTGCTATTAATATAATTGGGATTTTATATTCTTCTTCTACGAGAAAATATATATATTCTATTTGGGAATATTGTTTTCTATAATACCCCTTGTGGTTCCTAGATATATTGAGACCATTTTGAGGGGGAGGGGTGAATAAGTGATCCATTTTTCATTGTATATATTCCTTGTTTAATTACTACATTGCATCTATATAAAGCCTCAATCTAGACTTCACATTATTTATCATCCTTACTCAAATATTCATTAAATAAAAGTCACATGATATAGATATTTACAAGTTTCAACCATGAAATCTGAATCATCACTAAAATTAGTTAATCCATAAATTATATTTCCCTACACTATTAATGTAACCTGTTGAAATGAAATATTATCACATCATTAATACATAATATCCCATCATGTGATATGTCATCCCTTAAACAGATCTATATACTGCAACACATGGTTACCTAGATCCCATTGGTTCTTCTTTTTTCATTCACATCTCATTTCCCCAGACTGGAATGTGAATTCCTTGAAAACTCATTCAAATGGATCCTTTATTGAACCTCCTTGAAGCTTTTCTTCGAGTCCTATATCTCCTTCCATAGTGACAAGTTTTCCTATTTATCCTAAATTTTACATGTCCATCCTCCCTACTGTTATATGGATCACTTGGCCCTCCTAAATAAAGAATGATAGTCTACCTCTCACTACTCCTTTAAGATAAATAAAAAGTATAATATGTAATCAACTTCTTTTTTCTCCTTTTTTTCATATAAAGGTTTCTAAATAATAAAAGATTTATTTATTAATGCTAAAAAATATGCAGTGACTACTATATCGAATTATATTTTTCAAATATATTGAATATCTTGATAATCCCATAGAAATTGAATTTATTCTTAATATCTTAATTTTTATCTTCATATTATAAATATATATGTATATATATCTATATGAAAAACATAAATATCTGTAAAATATTATTTTCAAAATATTCAAACTTTTATTCTCCAAAAATATCGATAGGTGATGTTCTCATATTTTAACTCATTTTAATTTGAGAAATATATATATAATATCCTCAATTTTTAATGATAATAAAAACACTCACTATAAATTAATTATGGTTATTTTATGTGAAAATTTAATTTTTCAATAAAAAATAGTTATTAAATAATTTAAAGTCATTACGTAATGGGAAATCCCAGTTAACACCTTAGAATACTCTATGTATAATTTTCATAGTTATGTGAAAAGTTATAGCATGATTCTAGGGCCTGTAAAACCTCAGTATTGATATAATAAAAATAAAAAATATATTATATCATGTGTTTTGGATTTTTTTCATAAATAATTGAATATATCTTGAATGGTCTCTTGTATGGGTAATATGACACAACCATTAAATCCAGAACGTGTGTTTTAATTTTTTCATATAATAACCATTCTCTTTGTTAGGTGTTTCTTTTGATCACACATCATATTAATAATAATTCATATCTGAATATTTGTTGGATAATTAAATGTAATAATAATAATTGAATTAATAATATTATTTTTTTTGAAGAAAAATTTAAATATAGATGTATAATTTATTAATTTTGAATTCCCTTAATTTGTGACCAACATTTTGCCATGGGTGAATATTTATTATGAGGACAGGTAATAATAGTGATATTATTACTTTTGATAAATAAATTTTAGTGTGTGTTATCAATGAATTATTTTATTAACATTGAGGTAATTTAATGTAAATTTTTGTTTGTGGGTGTGAGTATATATATATATATATTATTTTTAGGTTAAATATATATGTGTGTGGGTGAATATATATATATGTGTGTGTGTGTGTGTGTGTCTAAGTATATATTTGTCGGTGTATATATGTATATAAAGGTGTGTGTGTAATGTGTGAATATATATATGGGTTAAATACATATGTGAGTGTGTGTGTGTGTGTGTGTCCTGGTGTGTGTGTGTGTTTTTATGTATGATGTACATATATATATATATAAATGATCCTTAATATATATTTAATGAATGGACCTAGATTTTATAAGATAAAATAATTAAATGAATATTTTGATTAATGTTCTTCCAAGGGGATTCTAAATAGAAATAAAGGAGTTTTTTTCTATTCTAATGCATAGTGGAAATATAAAAAAATAATGAATTAAAGGAAGTAATGAATGGAATTGATATGTTTATATATATATTTATTTAAATATAAGAGAGTTAATGGAGAAATATTCAGAACATAAGAGGTACACTAACCACCCTTAGGTCTCTCAATCATTCTCTAGGCACCAACTCCCCAACCCCACCCCCACCCCCTCTATTATATTTTTTATTTCTTATTATTTTTTGAAAACATCACTCTCAAATATTTCATGAGATATCGATCAGATTGACTTGTCATCAATTTTGTTGGGTTCGTTTCAATGAGAATAAATGTAATCCAAAAATTTTTTCCAAAGGAAATGTGGATTTGGTATAGTAATTAAAAACAAATATCAACACTTATTATCAATAATCATTATACCTAAGGTAGAAAGTACCTAACTTTTAGGAATGTTTATGTGGGTTATTGAGATGATTTTAACATGTCTGTGTAGCTATAAGAATCCCTTGACTTTAGCGAATATTTTATTATGGATTATTTCTATGATTGTTTGGAGTGGATGTGTGTCCCATGAGACCTATGTTTGATGCTTGACCACATGAGGTCTCTGTGTATAGGCATTGACATTTTTTATGTTTCTTTCATATATATTTTGAGGATTATGCTTACTTCTTGACTTGATGTGATATTGATCATTCATTTGAATTATGTATAGTAAATTTTTTATTTTTTTCTACATTAATAGAGCATTTAGGTTTCAACCTATTTTTTAGGCATGTAATATTTGACCCATTTATTGGTTTCCAATGGAAAACATGTGAGATATGACACATGATTGATGACATGTGAGGTTTGACGCATGTTTGAGACTATCCTCAAATGTTTTTATTCTAGTCTTGGGACAATAATCTTTTAGACTATTCTAGTTTACGGGATGTGTCACATTGTTTTCGTAATCTGTATAGGAGGTATTTGATAAAGCATTGGTCAGAATGTGAGATTTGATTCATGCTTTTGGATATCGACTCAAGATGAATATGATAAGACCATAGTGGTTGGAATTTAATTGGACTATCTTGACTGGGAGGATGTGTCAAATTATTAGGGATATCCACTTGAGGAGGATGTTTGGTTGGTTACCGATGTTCTATATGTAATTATACTGAAGTAAGTATGTTTATCCCATTATTGTTCCAAAATAAGTAACTCTAGTCCCTGAGGACCCAAAATGTGTTTTGGTACTTGTGTGGTATATTTTTTATAACTTTATCCTATTTATATTCATGGAATTGAAATATATAATTTATGCACATATATTAAGGTTTGTTGGTGGTGCCCCACTAAGTCATGTACTCACACACTACTCAGACATTTTGGTTCATTTGTAGATAGCATGCCTAAGAATCCATTGAAGGGAAATGAGCCTATGGTGGATTGGTGAGTAGGTGGAGGAGGAGGGTGAAAACATTAATTGATGGAGATTGAGTGAGATTTTTGTTACTATATTTATTAATAGATTTATCTTTAACTTGTATCCTTGTTTAGTTTTGATTTATATAACTAGCAATACATATTTTTCTTCATGACTTAAGAATTTATTTTTAAAGTTACTCTAATTATTATATTTTTTAAATTTATTTCTTTTATGCACTCTAGTGGAGGGTATAATCTCTCCATGGTTCCACTTGATATCCTCACAATTATTGGAAACCTATGGCATATGGAAAGGCACACTTGAGGTCATATCGAATTCTAGATTGGTCACAATGGTTAATGTTGGGATGTCCAAAATCGTATTAGAGCTCAAGGATTCACTAACTCATCAATTCTCTTTTCCTTTATTTTGGATAAGGTAGAAAATAGCTAAGATGTTTGTGACTCAGTTAAGGGAACTATTACAATTTCTAATGAATGTTGTATAGTATACCTCTGAGTTTCTATAAAGTGAAGAAATTTTATTTTACTATTATTGTTGATTAAATTCACCTTGGGTGATTCACATTATGTAGGTATGTGATTTATGAGTTTTCATATACGTTTTTACATCAGGTCATGGCACATAGGTTCACATTCCATGTATATATGTCTGTTGTTTTGTTTCATGGTAGTTCGTTAATTAAATGTCATGATTTGTGCTATTGATTCTAGATATTTTTTATTGTGTTATATATATTTATTAGAATTAATTAGTTGAACTGTACATGTTGTTATGTTCATATATATATGATGACTATGAATAACATGCTATTACGGATACCAAGGTTAATTTTGGGAGTGATATACCTTAGGTTGTTGGTAGAATCCTTGGAGAACATTTTTTATCTCACACACTAGATAATATTTGTTTATTTTTCTAATATTTTCTATGTTTGAGGGATTCCACCTTGGAGACATGGGATCGTGGGTCTGATGATTGAGCTTAGTGATCTGAGTTATTTGATCAATATCCCCAAAGATACTTCCTGGGGATAAGAATTCATTAGACGGGGGGTATTTCAATATCCCCAATTTTTAACGATAATATAAACCATATTTATTTATAAATTGTGAGTATTTTTATATGAAAATATAATTCTTCGATAAAAATGACTTAATAAATTATTTAAATGATTTGTGTAAGGGTAAATGCATAGTTAACACCATAGAATATTATTTGAGTTAGGTGATGAGTTAGCGTATGTTTTTGGGGCTCATAGTTCCTCAGTGTTGATATAATAAAAATATAAAACATATTATATCACACACAAATGGTTTTTTCTCAACTAATGCAATATCAACCTAGAGGTGTCTCAGATGCTAAATCCAAGACAAACATTAAATCTTGAATGTGGGTTTTACCCAATGAGTAGTATTACCTTTGTGCGCATTAGATGTTTAGTTTGATCGCAAGTATAAATAATAATAATTGGTTTCTGAATAATTTTTGGGAAGTTAAAAATAATAATAATAATTTTATTACTATTATTATTTTTGTCAAATAATATTTGAAATATACTTACATAATTAAATAATTATGAATTCTCTTAATTAATGAATAAAGTTACTCTATTTGTGAATATTTATATGGTTGTTAGGTAATAAAAGTGATATTATTAATTGTGATAAATAATTTTTTTGACTTTGAAAATTAAAATTTTTTATTAACACTTTTGGGATTTAATGTATATCTTGATTTGAAGGTGGAAATGTAGCCTAAGATTTAATAATAAAAATAATTGATATTACTATTATTATTATATTGGGAAAATAATATGTATGATAAATATTCAAAATGCCCAGGGATGAATCAAAGATCCACCCATACCAAATTTTATTAAAAAATAAAGGTGTGTAACAAAGCATCAGAAAGGAGATTTACAAAGTCTGGTAAACACCATGCCACAAGCATTAGCCTCAACGAAGCACAAGCATCATTCAGTAGCTATAAAGGACCATTCAGAACATAACTCTTCCACAGCCAACTTTGATAGAGAAACATCCACTTGATTGGCCTCCCTATAAACATGAGTCACATAAAAGATAATATCATCAAGAAGGTGATGGCATTCAACCCAATAAGGCAGCATAGCCCATGGCACATTCCTAGATCTTCAATTGATTAAATCCACCACCACCATAGAATCATATTCGAGCAATATAAAATGCCAACCAAAATTAATAGCATATCGGATTGCTTTGATAATAGCCCATAATTCAGCTTCAATAGCAGATCCCTGCCCAATGAAATGGTAGAAACAGCCTTTGACAAAGCCTCGATAGGTGCGAAAGACACCACCGCAGCCTGAAGGTCCAGGTGTCCCTACAACTACTCCATCAACATTAGCTGTCATCCAGGAGGGGATGGGGGGAATCCATCTAATGGAATTCAGCATTAAGGGTTTTTGGGTCTACCACTAACACCAAAATTCCTCAGAACAATAAAGTTATTTAACTCATTTTTCATGCAACCAGTTTGAATCCTGGAAGATGTAGAAACCGCCCTGTGAATAGCTTTCACACCAGAATAAAGAGTGGGAGTGATATCATTAAAGAGGTAGTCATTCAGGGCCTTCCAAGTGAAGCCTATGTAGGCTGCAACAGCAACCATAGTCAGATTCCTAACCTGTTCACTGCATTGAACATCTACAGCAGAACAAAGTTGCCCTTCCATCAAGGAGATATTTAAAGAACACCATGTCATGTCCTGAATGTAGTTCCATAACCTATAAATGAGGGGGAAAGAAAGAAAATATGATCAAGGGATTCCATAGCACCATAACATAAAGGGAATGCCGAGGCAAGATGAATTCTAATACTATGAAGAGTGGATTGAACTGGTAATCTTTTCCTCCAGATTTTCCATAAAAGCAGAAAATCAGTGGGTGGGATGAAGCAGGTCTTAAAGGAAAGTAGCCACCTAGGTGCTGTGTATAACAACCCATACTTTACATAAATTGTTAATACTTCAAAATTGAAGCACACTTATTACAACATATGACAAAACCACAAAGGACCGTATAGGTATAGTGTCTTTAGAAACTGGGAAACATAAACAACTGGTTCATAAATCTTCTACAGTGTCTCCCATTTATTTCATCATATCTAGGGTCCCTTTTAGCATATTCTACTTAATATTCATCTTCCTGACCTGGGGAAAAGAAAACATAAAAGGGTGAGCTCAAATGCTCAGCAAGGGAAAATAAAGGAAATAAAAATCATATCATATCTTTTTGAAAATCAAAACCTGCAAAAGAGATCATAATATCTTAACATGGAATAAATCATAGAAGTGAAAATGAGATCCACATAATCATAACATAAAACTTGAAACTTTGTGGCATGCACACATAATCATGGAAAATCATTTCTTGTTAGTCATGACTCATTGCCAAGACTATCTTAGTGGACAAAGTCCCTTTCTGAACCGAGTTCACTCCTCGTTTCAGTCATGTATCACTGAACCGAAATAACCTTCCGTTCCAGCCATGTCTATCTCATGAGATATAAAATCTTTACCCAATGCATTGGAGGGAGATATAGGTCCCACCCATCTTATAATGAATCCTTTCTTATGTGTGCCGCATAATCATAAATCATACATCATCGCATAACCCATGTAATAAAAATGGGATTCTTAAACAACATGACATCATAAAACCATTCATATAACATAAAGGAATTCATAAACATAATTCCATCACAACATGATCAAATCAATGTAATAATAGGGATAAAAACAGAACCCTTTTATTATCTTAGATGGAAAATAATTTTTGATAAAATACTTGAACTCCATTCTTGAGGAAAATATCCTTTCTTCTTCAAAAACATTTTTCCTTTCATAACATGTCATACAACATTAAAATAAAATAAGTTGATTAAAAATAAACTTGAAAACTTGTAAAGGAAGCTTCTTGGAAATAATGTTTTAAAAATCCATTCATGCCGTATAAGTTAAAAAAACATTCTTCGTACTTTTGTCGGAAAAGTCAAAAAGTACCTCGTATGAAAAACGACAAAAGATTCCTTTCATACATATTACTAAAAACTCACCGAAGGGTAAAAATGGATTTAAACAATTGTAGGTGGATGGAAATAATATTACATATTGATGAAACATGGATGTGGATGATAAAATACACCCCAGTAAATACTTACGAATAAACAATCCCGGATAAAAATGAGATTGTGATATTTCCCTTACCTTAGGTCCAATTTGCCTTGTATGTGTCCGAAGCTCCTGTATAATGGTTTAAATAATGTTATTGACTTATTCCAGAATCATACATATTTATATGATATCATATATGGTCATATTCTTAGCTTCTTGTTAGTAATATTTCATTGTTACTTGTTACTCGGGTCTTTATTGCCTTTTGTTCTTACGCGTGTTTTGCCGAATAAATTCTTATTCTTCTTTCAAGGTTATAGATACCTTATATCCAGAATGGTATTAGTGTAACATATATCATATTTATTCATTCAATTCATTTATATAATTACTATGTAATGATGATCATGTAGAACGAGTCGCATCACATCGTGGAGACGGTATTCCGTACGTACGCACGAGTGATGATATCGTTCCTATGATCGTGGAAATGTATTGGAGTATATATATATTATTTCAGTATCAATATTACTTTATAATAATCATAAATAGTTACTCATTACACCATTATACCCATCCTTGTAAAGTGATGGTGGAAAAATAGATTACACCACGGCGTGGAGACGGTATTCCGTACGTACGCACGCGCGGTGATTTCATTTTTCCGTAGGATGGAGAGAAGGTGAATTAGGGTTGTTTCATATTTATAATAACATATCAGTATGTAAGTAATACTGATGTTATTACTTTATCATGAAACAACTAAAGAAGAAGAAGTTGAAGAAGAAAGAAATTGAAAAGATCGGTAACGGATATTACCTCTTCTTTGGAACGCCTCTTTGAATCCTCCACTTAAGGAACTAAGAGTGGTATTTGGAGAAGAACAGGACCTCTAGGACTATTCTAGGGAAGTGGAGAGGAGAAAATGGCAGGGTTTGGCCGAGCTTGAGTGCTCAATTTGGTGTGAGGAGGAGGGGGAGGAGGTGCCCTTTTATAAGGGAGGAGAGGGGCACCTTAGGAATATCTCAAAATATTATTTTATATTAAAGTCAAAATCGGTTTATAATGGTTCCAAAGGGTCTTATTTCGAAGATAAAGTGGGGAAGGGTCGAAATCCTATCAACCAATAGGATTTAGACAAGTTTAGGGTATTATTTTAACCTTATCAATTAGATTTAACTCTAAGTTAAATAATTTAACTTTTACCATGTCTTTTTGTTTTCTTTCACTATATGGTTAATACACTTACTATAACATGCCAAACGAACCCCAAATTGTTTATTATTAAAATATATATCCTTATCTAAGTCATTTGGCCGAACCTTAGATTTTTAGGAATACAATAACAATTAATAATATAATATTTTATTTAAAACCTATTTTGTGTCAATTTTGACACTATTTGATATATGATTTTTGTGAAAGTCATAACAGAATTATATGTTCAAACCAAGTTGATTAAATAAACACTAATATATCATAGTAACCTAGAAAATTAGTGGAATTCATAAAAAGTCTTAAATTACATTTATTTTGGTGTTTATAACATCAATTATGTCAATATTTCATTAATAAGATAATTACTGCATCATCATTGTGTCATAAATAAATTAAATTATTTAAAGTCTAAAAATTACAAATAAAATACCATTATGTAGGAAATCTTTTTATCTTTCTAATGAATATTTATAATCTAAAATCCAACATATATAACCCTATGTAACAATTGTTTTTCTAAAGGATATATGCTTGTGTCATTTTTGTATTCATTTTAACTTAATTAAAATAAAGTGTCATTATCACTTACAAGTGGATCAATGGTGTCCCAAAATCGACCCAAAGATGCCCATGGTCGACCCTGTATCAACCAATAGGGTTAAGACACGTTTTAGGGTAATTTAATATTATTATAATATTATTTTTTAACCCTTATTTACCGGATTTACCCTTAACCATGGTAAATAAAATATTTACCGCAGTAATTATTCAAAATGTCGAAAAATAAAAGTTACCTATTTACAAAATTTGAACATCCTGATTCCAAATATGGAATCCATTTTTCTAAATTCGAAACACAGAAGTGGCAGAAATTAATTTAAAATTAATTCCCGCTGTCAAAACAAAAAGCGTGTTTTTAAGAGATAATAACTATCAAAAGATTGACACTTGTTTATGTTCGGTTTAATTGTAACATTGTGTCCAATGACCAACATTATATTAAGTGGTAAAACTATATTCTAAATATACTTTAAAACCACTCAAATTCATAATTTATCACTGTTAAATGTTTTGATTAAAAAAGTTGTTTTTAATTAAAATTTAGTAATTTTCACTATTCATCAAAATATTAAAGTTATCCGAAAAGTACCAAAATTTCACCTTAGGATAAATTTGATATTCTGAGTCCAAAAATGAAGTCCATTTTGAAAAATAAAATTTATAAAATTTCAAAAAGTGGTTATTACTATTCATAACGGCTAGTTTTAATAGCATATTGTTATTTAGTGAAACTCGGTATTGCGTACGAAGAAAGCTACCGAGGAAGGTCGCGATTGCGTGTAAAGCAAGCCAAGAAAGTGTTGTGTAGAAAATGATTCCTTTGATGATTTATATAACATAAAAGTCTCGGGTGTTACATTCTACCCCCCTTAAAAAGAATTTCGCCCTCGAAATTCGTCACTTTGTAACAAACAGATGAGGATACTTCTCCCTCATCATATCCTCAAGCTCCCAAGTAGCTTCTTCAAGTTGGTGGTTCCTCCATAAAACTTTCACCAATCGAGTGGTCTTGTTTCGTAGAACTTTTTCGCTACGATCCAGAATCTCTATCGGCTGTTCTTCATAAGAAAGATCTTGCTCCAGCGGTACAACTTCTGAGCTGAGTACATGTGAAGGATCAGGTATGTACTTTCTCAGGAGAGATACATGGAACACATCGTGAACTTGAGAGAGATTCGGTGGAAGCGCCAATCGGTAAGCTACCTTCCCAACATGATCCAGTATTTCAAAAGGACCGATATATCTAGGGCTCAACTTCCCCTTCTTTCCAAATCTCATAACCCTCTTCCAGGGAGATATTCGTAAGAACACTTTATCACCCACTTCAAACTCTAGGTCTTTTCATCGGTTGTCGGCATAACTTTTTTGTCGACTCTGAGCTGCTCTTATGTGTTGTTGAATAGATCTGACCTTTTCTGCCATTTCATCAACGAGATCAGGTCCTAATAGCTTTCTTTCCCCAACTTCATCCCAGCAAGTTGGAGTCCTGCATTTCTTTCCATAGAGAGCTTCATAAGGAGCCATCTGAATACTGGAGTGAAAGCTATTATTATAAGAAAATTCCACCAAAGGTAGGTGTTGATCCCAACCTCCTTTGAAATCCATAGAGCAAGCTCTCAACATATCTTCAAGGGTTTGAATTGTTCTCTCAGACTGACCGTCTGTCTGGGGATGATAAGCAGTGCTGAAACTCAACTCTGTATCCAGAGTATGCTGAAGACTTCGCCAGAACTTCGAGGTAAATCTCGGATCCCGATCAGATATAATAGAAAGTGGTACTCCATGCAATCTTACCACTTCCTTTACATATATCCTGGCAAGCTGATCTAGAGAGAAATTCTCTCTAATAGGAATGAAGTGTACAGACTTTGTAAGACGATCAACTATGACCCAGATAGCATTATTGCCTTTGGATGTTTTAGGAAGTCCTGTGACAAAGTCCATAGTGATGTTTTCCCATTTCCATTCGGGTATGGGTAATAGTTGTAACATCCCCTTAGACTTCTGTCTCTCAACTTTAACTTGTTGACAAACCAAGCATCGAGAGACATATTCAGCAACATCTCTTTTCATGCCATCCCACCAGAAGTACTCTTTCAGGTCCCTATACATCTTCGTGCTTCCAGGATGAATAGAGAATGAAGAACTATGAGCCTCATCCAGCAGCTCCTTCTTTAATTCGGGGATGGAAGGAACACAAACCCGATTCCTGAACTTTATTATCCCATCACAATCAAGGTTGAATTCAGGAACATTTCTCACCTTCTTTTGTAACTCGACATCTTCTTTCTGTGCCTCTTTAATCTTCACATGTATAGATGGTTGAACATTCATTTGAGAAAGATAAGATTTTTCCCCTTCCATTATAATTCCAAGATCCATCCTTTGTAAATCCATAAATATTGGATCTTTTGTGATCCTCATCATGGATAAACTAGCATGGTCTTGTCGACTTAATGCATCTGCCACCTTGTTTGCTTTCCCAGGGTGGTAATGGATTGAGCAGTCATAATCCTTAATCAGCTCCAACCATCTTCTTTGACGCATATTCAACTCCTTTTGTGTGAAAATATACTTTAAACTTTTATGATCAGTATAAATATCACACCTTTCACCATAAAGGTAATGCCTCCAAATCTTTAATGCAAAGATTACCGCAGCCAACTCCAAATCATGTGTTGGGTAATTTTGCTCATGGATTTTCAACTGTCGTGAGGCATAAGCTATCACCATATCATTTTGCATAAGAACACACCCCAATCCCTTCTTGGATGCATCACTGTAGATCACAAACCTTTCTCCACTACAAGGCAGTGTGAGCACAGGTGCACTGGATAACCTTCTTTTCAACTCCTTGAAATTCTCTTCACATTCCTCTGTCCAGACAAACTTAACTCCTTTCCGAGTCAACTTGGTGATTGGATTAGATAATCGTGAAAAATCTTTTACAAAACGTCGATAATATCCAGCCAAACCAAGAAAACTTCGGATCTCAGTTACTGTTGTTGGTCTCGACCATCTTTCGATAACCTCTGTTTTTGCTGGATCCACAGATATCCCCTCTTTTGAGATTATGTGACCCAAAAATGCAACTTTTTGAAGCCAAAATTCACACTTGGTAAATTTGGCATAAAGCCTCTCCTTTCTCAGGGTCTTTAATATAATTCTCAAGTGATCTTCATGTTCTTCCTTGCTCTTTCAATAGACAAGAATATCGTCTATAAAGACTACCACAAATTGATCAAGATAGTCTCTAAAGACTCTATTCATTAGATCCATGAAGATAGCAGGGGCATTAGTAAGACCAAATGGCATCACTATAAATTCATAGTGTCCATACCTTGTACGGAAAGACGTCTTTGGTATATCCTCCCTTTTGACCCTTAATTGATGATACCCTGAACGAAGATCAATCTTGGAAAAGTATTGAGCTCCGCGTAGTTGGTCAAACAAGTCATCAATGCGTGGGAGAGGATATTTGTTCTTGATAGTGATCTTGTTAAGTTCTCGATAATCAATGCAGAGTCTCATTGATCCATCTTTCTTCTTAACAAATAGAACAGGTGCTCCCCAAGGTGACGCACTAGGGCGTATGAATCCCTTATCAAGATTCTCTTGGAGTTGCTTCTTCAATTCCTGCAACTCAATTGGGGCCATTCTATAAGGTGTCTTTGAAATAGGCAAAGCACCCGGTACGAGTTCTATTGAAAACTCAACTTCACGATTTGGTGGAAGACCTGGTAATTCCTCCGGAAAGACATCATCAAACTCTCGTACAATGGGAATATTCTTAATCGTAAGTTTCTCTCCAACCATTTGAGATAAATAACCTTCATTTAGTGGAATCATGACCCATAAGATGGAAGGAATTTCCACTGGAAGGTTATGTTCATCCTTGCATTGATAGACGATCGTAGATTGATCTGGAATATGAAATGTGACTTCCCTTCTTTGGCAATTGATATGAGATCCATGTAGAGAAAGCCAATCCATGCCAAGAATCACATCAAATTCCACTAAAGGAAGGATCACAAGATTTTCAGGAAGCACTTTCCCACAAACTTCGATCGGAGAAGAATTATAAACTTTTGATGTGATTGATGTGCCATTAGGTGTTGTCACAGCTAACTCAACATCTAATTGTTGAGGTAATACGGTGATACCCTTAGAAAATTCTTCAGAAATAAAAGAGTGGGTGGATCCTGAATCAAATAAAACATTTGCTACTTTAGAGTGGATGGTAAGTGTACCTTTCACCACTTCGTTATCGTACTCCACATCGCTGATAGAAATTGCATGTGACTTTCCTTTGTCTTTAGCCTTATGATTTTGTTGACGTCGACCATCATCATCAACCCTTGGATTTGGGCATTGATTGGCATAATGCCCCATCTCCTTGCACTTGAAACATTGAAGTGTAGTAGGTTCATTCTGTGTATCCCTTCCTTTGTTTGCGTCATTAGACATCTTCTTCCCATTATCACGGCATTCAAATGCCCGATGACCTTCCTTTCCACATTTAAAACATTTACTTGTCCCTTTAAGACAACTCCCTCCATGTTTCTTTCCACACTTTGACCATAAGGGAATGTTCATCTTCTTTTCAGTGTGCTCTTTAGAGTTTCCTTTGAATTCCATCTTCCTCTTCTTATCAAACCCATGTGACTGATGGGTTACTCCAATCTCCATCTCGACATTGAGAGCACATCGAACGATTTCCTCGTAGCTATTGAAGTCCCTTATGGCTAACGCCCTTCGAAGACTTGGTTTTAAGCCACTAAAGAATCGATCGATCTTACTCTCAGGTTGGATAATAATACCAGAAGCGTACCTTGCAAGTCTTGTAAAATTTGCTTCATAGGTACTAACAGATTCATCATCCCTTTGCTTCAGTTCAAGGAACTCTTTCTCCATCTTTTTTCGGATAATACGAGGGAAGTACTTATTGAAAAATAAGTTCTTGAACTCGTCCCATTCCATAGACTAAATTTCCTCCCTTTGCCTCGTATTCTTAATAAGATTCCACCATTGATCAGCATCTCCTTCCAAACGATACACTGCTAGGATGACTTTATCATGTTCAGAACATTGAAGAACTGAAAATATCTTTTCAGTAGTACTAATCCATTGTTCAGCAACTAATGGATCAGTAGACCCACTGAAAGAAGGTGGACGCTGCCTCATGAAGGATTCAACAGAGTGTTGCTCCTTCTTTTGCTCGTTTGGAAGTCCTGCATGATTCATAGCTTGAGAAAGTTGTGTGAGCATGGCTACAAGATTTTGCATTCCAGCTCCCATATTGTTTGGTTGCTCAGGGGGACAATCCTTGCATTGCTCATCGCATTCCGCATTAACACGGTTCCTTCGGGTTCCAGCCATTGACTAAAACCAAGAAGAATAGTGTGAGCAACACTAATTATAATAGGAAAACCACATAATTCAAGAATAAAATTTTCATGCTTATGGTCTTATCCTAGGTTATTCAAGGACATTTCTAAAACACTAAGATTGTGTTCTATGCTTAGACTTATCTTTAGGGTTCTTACTAAGGCTTTCACATCCTAGTTTCCAAAGGTTGACTATACCTTTCCTCTGATACCAACTATAACGACCCATACTTTACATAAATTGTTAATACTTCAAAATTGAAGCACACTTATTACAACATATGACAAAACCACAAAGGACCGTATAGGTATAGTGTCTTTAGAAACTGGGAAACATAAACAACTGGTTCATAAATCTTCTACAGTGTCTCCCATTTATTTCATCATATCTAGGGTCCCTTTTAGCATATTCTACTTAATATTCATCTTCCTGACCTGGGGAAAAGAAAACATAAAAGGGTGAGCTCAAATGCTCAGCAAGGGCAAATAAAGGAAATAAAAATCATATCATATCTTTTTGAAAATCAAAACCTGCAAAAGAGATCATAATATCTTAACATGGAATAAATCATAGAAGTGAAAATGAGATCCCCATAATCATAACATAAAACTTGAAACTTTGTGGCATGCACACATAATCATGGAAAATCATTTCTTGTTAGTCATAACTCATTGCCAAGACTATCTTAGTGGACAAAGTCCCTTTCTGAACCGAGTTCACTCCTCGTTTCAGTCCTGTATCACTGAACCGAAATAACCTTCCGTTCCAGCCATGTCTATCTCATGAGATATAAAATCTTTACCCAATGCATTGGAGGGAGATATAGGTCCCACCCATCTTATAATGAATCCTTTCTTATGTGTGCCACATAATCATAAATCATACATCATCGCATAACCCATGTAATAAAAATGGGATTCTTAAACAACATGACATCATAAAACCATTCATATAACATAAAGGAATTCATAAACATAACTCCATCACAACATGATCAAATCAATGTAATAATAGGGATAAAAACAGAACCCTTTTATTATCTTAGATGGAAAATAATTTTTGATAAAATACTTGAACTCCATTCTTGAGGAAAATATCCTTTCTTCTTCAAAAACATTTTTCCTTTCATAACATGTCATACAACATTAAAATAAAATAAGTTGATTAAAAATAAACTTGAAAACTTGTAAAGGAAGCTTCTTGGAAATAATGTTTTAAAAATCCATTCATGCCGTATAAGTTAAAAAAAACATTCTTCGTACTTTTGTCGGAAAAGTCAAAAAGTACCTCGTACGAAAAACGACAAAAGATTCATTTCATACATATTACTAAAAACTCACCGAAGGGTAAAAATGGATTTAAACAATTGTAGGTGGATGGAAATAATATTACATATTGATGAAACATGGATTTGGATGATAAAATACACCCCAGTAAATACTTACGAATAAACAATCTCGGATAAAAATGAGATTGTGATATTTCCCTTTCCTTAGGTCCAATTTGCCTTGTATGTGTCCGAAGCTCCTGTATAATGGTTTAAATAATGTTATTGACTTATTCCAGAATCATACATATTGATATGATATCATATATGGTCATATTATTAGCTTCTTGTTAGTAATATTTCATTGTTACTTGTTACTCGGGTCTTTATTGCCTTTTGTTCTTACGCGTGTTTTGCCGAATAAATTCTTATTCTTCTTTCAAGGTTATAGATACCTTATATCCAGAATGGTATTAGTGTAACATATATCATATTTATTCATTCAATTCATTTATATAATTACTATGTAATGATGATCATGTAGAACGAGTCGCATCACATCGTGGAGACGGTATTCCGTACGTACGCACGAGTGATGATATCGTTCCTATGATGGTGGAAATGTATTGGAGTATATATATATTATTTCAGTATCAATATTACTTTATAATAATCATAAATAGTTACTCATTACACCATTATACCCATCCTTGTAAAGTGATGGTGGAAAAATAGATTACACCACGGCGTGGAGACGGTATTCCGTACGTACGCACGCGCGGTGATTTCATTTTTCCGTAGGATGGATAGAAGGTGAATTAGGGTTGTTTCATATTTATAATAACATATAAGTATGTAAGTAATACTGATGTTATTACTTTATCATGAAACAACTAAAGAAGAAGAAGTTGAAGAAGAAAGAAATTGAAAAGATCGGTAATGGATATTACCTCTTCTTTGGAACGCCTCTTTGAATCCTCCACTTAAGGAACTAAGAGTGGTCTTTGGAGAAGAACAGGACCTCTAGGACTATTCTAGGGAAGTGGAGAGGAGAAAATGGCAGGGGTTGGCCGAGATTGAGTGCTCAATTTGGTGTGAGGAGGAGGGGGAGGAGGTGCCCTTTTATAAGGGAGGAGAGGGGCACCTTAGGAATATCTCAAAATATTATTTTATATTAAAGTCAAAATCGGTTTATAATGGTTCCAAAGGGTCTTATTTAGAAGATAAAGTGGGGAAGGGTCGAAATCCTATCAACCAATAGGATTTAGACAAGTTTAGGGTATTATTTTAACCTTATCAATTAGATTTAACTCTAAGTTAAATAATTTAACTTTTACCATGTCTTTTTGTTTTCTTTCACTATATGGTTAATACACTTACTATAACATGCCAAACGAACCCCAAATTGTTTATTATTAAAATATATATCCTTATCTAAGTCATTTGGCCGAACCTTAGATTTTTAGGAATACAATAACAATTAATAATATAATATTTGATTTAAAAACTATTTTGTGTCAATTTTGACACTATTTGATATATGATTTTTGTGAAAGTCATAACAGAATTATATGTTCTAAAACAGTTGATTAAATCAACACTAATATATCATAGTAACCTATAAAATTAGTGGAATTCATAAAAAGTCTTAAATTACATTTATTGTGGTGTTTATAACATCAATTATGTCAATATTTCATTAATAAGATAATTACTTCATCATCATTGTGTCATAAATAAATTAAATTATTTAAAGTCTAAAAATTACAAATAAAATACCATTATGTAGGAAATCGTTTTATCTTTCTAATGAATATTTATAATCTAAAATCCAACATATATAACCCTATGTAACAATTGTTTTGCTAAACGATATATGCTTGTGTCATTTTTGTATTCATTTTAACTTAATTAAAATAAAGTGTCATTATCACTTACAAGTGGATCAATGGGGTCCCAAAATCGACCCAAAGATGCCCATGGTCGACCATGTATCAACCAATAGGGTTAAGACACGTTTTAGGGTAATTTAATATTATTATAATATTATTTTTTAACCCTTATTTACCGGATTTACCCTTAACCATGGTAAATAAAATATTTACCGCAGTAATTATTCAAAATGTTTAAAAATAAAAGTTACCTATTTACACAATTTGAACATCATGATTCCAAATATGGAATCCATTTTTCTAAATTCAAAACACAGAAGTGGAAGAAATTAATTTAAAATTAATTCCCGCTGTCAAAACAAAAAGCGTGTTTTTAAGAGATAATAACTATCAAAAGATTGACACTTGTTTATGTTCGGTTTAATTGTAACATTGTGTCCAATGACCAACATTATATTAAGTGGTAAAAATATATTCTAAATATACTTTAAAACCACTCAAATTCATAATTTATCACTATTAAATGTTTTGATTAAAAAAGTTGTTTTTAATTAAAATTTAGTAATTTTCACTTTTCATCAAAATATTAAAGTTATCCGAAAAGTACCAAAATTTCACCTTAGGCTAAATTTGATATTCTGAGTCCAAAAATGAAGTCCATTTTGAAAAATAAAATTTATAAAATTTCAAAAAGTGGTTATTACTATTCATAACGGCTAGTTTTAATAGCATATTGTTATTTAGTGAAACTCGGTATTGCGTACGAAGAAAGCTACCGAGGAAGGTCGTGATTGCGTGTAAAGCAAGACAAGCAAGTGTTGTGTAGAAAAAGATTCCTTTGATGATTTATATAACATAAAAGTCTCGGGTGTTACACTGTGGATTGTCCAACACAAGAATAATTGTACATTTCTCTGGTATTGAGGATCATATTGGTACTATACTCCCAGATGAGAGTATCAAGATCCATGTAATTATAATTCAGGAATTTATAATGCAGATTGGAGGGGATGAGATCCAGAAATTTTGGATTAGAATTCTGCACTGAGGCAATATGGACATGCATCATGTTTTGGGTCCATGCACAATGTATGGTTGAAATTAAAAAAACATTAATGAATAAAGAGAATTAATTAATGGAATTGAAAAAAAATATATATTGTGAATGGGGAAGTCCATAGTGAATAAGAGGTCCACTCCCGATTCTTGTGGCTCTCAATCATTATCACCCCCCCTTCTCTATTATTTTTTATTTTATATTGATTTTATTTTTCCAAACCTACTCTCTTTAATATCTCATGTTATATTTATCATATTGATGCATTTTTAATTCCATTAGGTTTTCCTCGATGAGCATAAATTTTATCCTAATTTTTTTATGGTAGTGAGGATTCAGTAGTGTAATTAAACTCAAATGTCAACCCTTGTCAGCAATCATCATTATACCTTAGATTGTAAGCCCTTAAGTTCCATTCATATCTTATATATGTTATTTCTATTATTATTAGCATTCATGTGTATTTATTGGAAGCTCTTGATATTATCACATATTTCATTATCTATTGCTGGCATGTTTTTTTTGTGTGTGAGTGTGTATGTTCCATGGAACATATGTTTATTCTTTACTACATGAGGTGTGTGTGTGGTTTAATGAATATGTGATTGTATTCCATGCATATGGATTGTAAACATTATATTTACTACTAGACTTGATATGATAATTATCTATCATTTACATTATGTATCATATATGTTGTATTTTTGTCCAATCTAGTTGAGCATACATGTTTGGACTATTTGGTTAGAGAGTGAGATTTGAAACATGTATTGGTCAACATTGAATGACACATGATATATAAGAAAATGATTGATGACATGCAATATTTGACGCATTTTCAATACTATCCTATGAAAGGTTTGTTCTAGTATTGGGATGGTAAGTACATAGACTATTCCAGTAGGTGAGATATTTCATATGCTTTTGGATATCCATACAGGAGGGATGTGATAAGAATTTGGTTGGGGTATGATATTTGATACATGATTTTGGTTATCCACTCAAGAAGGAGGTGATAAGACCATAGTGGTATGCATGTACTAAGACTATCCCAACCGTTGGATTATATCACATGCTTGGGGATATCCACTTAGGGAGGATGTTCTAGGCTGGTGACTAGTGTTCCATATTGAATTTTACTAAATCATGTATGCGTCTCCTGGAATGGTTTCGAAGCAGGTAGAGTCGGTCCACATTGACCCAACATATGTTTTAATACTTGTTTGACATATTGTATTATATTTGTACCTTGTTTATGTTTGTGGCATGAACATGTATATTTTATGCATTGATGTTAAGGTCTATTAGTGGTGTCTTAATGATTCATGTACTCACACCCTAATCAGGTGTTTCAGTGGATTTAAAGATTGTATTCATAGGGATATAGAAAAGGGAAAGGGTACTATAGTGGATGGTTAAGTAGGTGGAATGGGAGGGTAAGGACATTACTGGATGGAGATCAAATGGTGTATATTCTAGTTCTTTTATTACTTGGTTTATATTGTACATAGATCATTATTGAATTTTTTTATATAATTGGAATGGAATACTGTACTACATGAGTTGTGATTGTATTTTTCGACTTACTCTTATTATTATAATTTTTTAATTTCTCATTTTATGGAATCTGATGGAGGGTATGGTATCCCATCCAACATTACGAATTTTATTCAAAGAGTAGACATAATACAAAAAAGAAGAGGAGAGATAACCCCTCCTAGGGGGGTCGAAAATAATGGAGGATGAGGACATCACTATGAATGATATTCACCCACTCTGGTTTAAAGAGAGACATATTCCTAAGAAAACAAATTGATTCCACAAAGACCACAATATAATCCATGTAGTCTGCCACTTTGCTTCACTCGTGCCATATGTGTGATACTCTAACATTACTATTGAGGAGGTCCTTGCATTGACTAATTTTATAACAAATCGACCAGGGAATTGTGCCCTTAACATGTAGAGCATCGTGGATGATCATCGAATTTGTTTCCAACTGTGTGATGATAATGCCCCTTTGTCTGCACATAGATGAACCTGTATGAACCACCCAAGCCTCTGCCTGAATCGCACTACCACCCCCAAAATGAGTAGAGAACGCCATCACCACACTCCCCCAATGGTCGTGGATGACTCCTCCACCTCGCATCTATCCCCTTGCACAAGAATCGTTGGACTTAAGCTTGAGTCTGAACTCTAGATGGGCCCAGAAAATCCATCTCCCCGGGTCCCCATGACCAAGCTGTCACACCAACCTTGGAGTAAACTATAGCGAACAAAAGGAAGGTGCATCCCTCTGGACACCATCCATACCAATCAACTCTATCAATTAACACCAGGTTCTGGTCAAAATCGCTTCACCAGAGGATGAGCTTCCCTCAAACCTGGCATGATTCCTAGCTTGCCATAACGTCTAACATCTTGAATTAAAATTGATGGCCCGCACTTCATCCTCCACTACCAACCCACTGGTCCCCTGGAACCAACTCTCCATAAACTTCTCATTAGTAACAACTTGGGTAGAGTAACCAGAGAAGACTCCAAGACAACTCCACACTTTCCTCACCCATTCTCCCTCAAAGAACGATTAGTTCGTGCCTTCTTCCTTTTTATTCACACAATAGTAATAGCAAGACACCATGATAATGCCCAACTTCTTAATGTTCTCATTAGATGGAATGGCCTTGTTTCGGATCCTCCATGTGATAAAGTTAAATTTTGAGGGGATTTTGCTACCCCAAACCACAATGTTCTACCTCTCCTACTACCCCTGGGGACCGATACTCCTGCAAGATCCCTTCAAGTTAAACTTACCAGAGATTGAAGGAGTTTAGACACACCTATCTTGATTAGAGTTAATAATAACCGAATCAAACACTACTTGATGAGATTCCTCCAGAATAGACCAAAAAAACAAAGGATGTAAACTTGCCTCCCTGAAAGAGATTGAGGGATCTGGGCATCTAGGATACCCCAGCACGTCACCTGACTAGTTGTGATACCAGTATAGTATGTTCCCCTCCCCAATGATCCATTTTGCGTGTGGAATGAGGCTCGGAATGAAGTTGCAAACTGAAGACCACAACGACATCCCCTGCCCTGATGAGTCGCAGCGCCAGTCTTATAACTCTGAGACATATGCTTCCCCTATATCATAAATTCTTCTATGTCTTTCCATACAAGCTTCGCATGCATGGCCTAGATTGTCATCCCCATGATCCTAACATTGATGCCTCCTTCACAAATTGGTTGAGCCAGATTCCGCCACAACACCCTTTCTCTCTTCCCGTCGGACCGAGCATCCCAGATAAAGCATTCTAGAATTCTATCTATCGACCTAGTAACCCCTTTTGGAAAACTGGTAGACACCAAAGCATGAAATGGAATTGTAGAGAGAACACTATTCACAAGAGTGATCCCTCCCCCGAAGGATAAGAAGTGGTTTTTACAGTTTGTAATATGATCCAGTATCTTGTTAACCACTTTGTTGATGTCTCTAGTTCGCAGCCTGCCTAAGGAAACAGGGGTGCCAAGATACTCCATGGGAAAAGATCCTCAACTCTTTCCCATCTCCCTGCTCATACGATCCAACCTACTCAGACTGCATGAGTTAGAAACATAAAAGCTGCACTTCTCTCTGTTTTCCATATGACCACTCCAAAGGCAATACTCTACAAGGATCATGTTAAACTCATTGATAGATCTCCACCCGCCATTCATAAAAATAATCATGTCATTATCATATATCAGATGTGGTGTTGGGGGTATTCTTAATTTCTGGTGAAAAGGAAAGATCTCTGCATTGTACACCCCCTTGTTGATCATCCTCCTAAGAGTGTCCAACATAAGTATAAAGATGCTCGGGGATAAAGGGTCTCCTTGCCGCATCCCATGAGTAGTCTTAAAAAAGCCATGGGTTCTCCCCATAAACGACACTGGCATCCATGAAGAGAAAACACACCTGAAAATGATATCATAGGCCCATGAAGAGACCCCCATCTCCTCTAGGTATCTATTAATAAATCCCCACTTCAACCGATCATAGGCCTTATTCATTTCCAGCTTAACATCCACATTAGAGCCAGAAGATTTGGTGTTCAGGTCTCTCAACATCTATTATGCCATCGCCATTTCCCCTTGGATCGAACGTTCTTTGAAAAAACCCATGTTTTTCCAGCGAAATCCAGCAAGGAAGCTTACTGGAAAGACTCTGGTTAATGATACTCAATATTATATTATATGGGAAGTTACACAAGCTCACTGGCTAATAATGGGAGAGGGATGACGTGTATTTGATCTTCGGTAGGAAAACCAAATTAGTTGCAGCCGCAATCTGAGGAATGCCACCACCTCTGAAGAAGTCCTGAATAGCTGAAATAAGATCATGTTTCACAACCTCCCACGAGCCTATGTAAAATGAGCCAGGGAAGCCACCTGGACCCATTGCACTCTCTGGATTCAAGTTCCACAATACCGCATGCACCTCCCCTTCCTTGGTAAGACTTTACAGCACCGTATTAACAAGTTCTGAGACAAGATTTGGAATCTCATACCATAGACGAGCCTCCCCTGAAGGGTAACCCTAAGGCCTATTCTCATTCGTGCCCGCCATGAGGTCCTTAAAGAGTAAGACATCCATGCCCCCGACCACCTCCCTATCATCACAGAACGAGCCATCCTCTAATTCCAGATTGGGGTTCACCACATGCCTCCTCTCCCTAATGCATGCATGAAAGTATGTAGTATTTTTGTCCCCGACCCTTTTCCAATTTTCCCTTGAGGCTTCTCTCGAAGTTCGTTCTTGCAAGAGTAGAAGTATTTCCATCGACGTCTTCTTTTCAGAAGGTTTTTCAAACACCGCTTCATCAAAACCCTCCTCAAGACTGGCCTCCAAGCTCTATATTTCCTTCTTTAGTGAAACCATATCGCGATCAATAGGAGTCAAGGATATTTTCCACATGATAAGATCCTGCTTTATCCTCCTTAACATGGAGTGAATAGCCACCCAAGAGTGTCCCCTATAGGGTTTATTCCACACCTTCATCACTTCTTGATGATATGCTGGAATACTCACCCATTGGATGGAAAATTTGAAACAGTCTATAACGGAATCCATCCTGTAAAAATCTAAGAGTAGCGAGGAATGATCCGAAATGATTCAGGTCAGATGGTTAACCTCCACATTTGAGAACTTGGAGATGGCATGCAGATTAGCAATGCACCGGTCCAGTCTCCTTCAGCATTAGCTACCACCCCATCGATTGGTACACCAGGTGAAAGGATCACCCGAATACCCCAAGCCCATTAACCCATTACCAGCCATAAACTGCACAAAAAACATGCTCGCACGCCTCTAGAATTCCCCTCTCCCATTTTTTTGTCAGGTCGCGATATGATGTTGAAATCCCCTCCCAAAACCCAACGCTGATCACCAGCATCGAAGTCATTCAGCTCTGCCCATGACACCTCCCAACATCGGGCGTCCCAACTCTCGTAGATGAAGGACATAAATAGCTCTTCACTATTTCTTGATACCTTCATCGTGATATGCTGGTCTCCTACTCTTACCACATCCACTGCGACCTCTTGCTTCCAGAATATCCAAATGTGATTATTGATCGGAGATGCATTCATTGAATCGTGCATTTTATCCTTTCTAGTAAACTCGTGAATCTTATCCAAGTTCTATTTGGGTTCAATGATCACTACCATCTTCACCATGTGTCTTTTAGATTCTGCAGAGATGAAATCCATCTTCACTCATGCCCTGAGACCTTGAGAGTTCCAAATCATGATAGGAATCATAAAACTAGAAATGGTCTGGCTTTGGCCCCAAGCGTCATGGTCTTTTTCGATGATGAAATAGGACTCTTCTAGTCTAGCATATTATTCTTCATCCGCATAGTACACACTCCCAGGCTCGAATCCCTCCTGACAGAGCACGAGGAAGGAGGATTAGTAGATGAATTTCGAGAAGATCTGCCCTCTTCCTTATGCACCAACTCTGCCAATCCACTAGCCTTATCGTAACCCCGATCCTCGCAGTGGCATGAAGGGCCAAGACACACTATTGAAACTAGAGGATTCATCTCTGCAAGGGCCTTCATTCCATAAAACCCAGAACCAACATGAGAAACATTATAGGCTAACGCTTCACGAACTACACAGATCACATCATCGCGAAGAATGGCCTCATGGCCTCCGACAACCTTGCACTGTTTCTCATCAATGAAACTCCAATCCAGAAACTTTTTAGGAGGAAACATGGATGAGGAATCCAAAGATACCTTGACCACCTGTATGCAGAGTTCCAACAAAGCTCCTGCCGACAACAAGTTCCCAGGGAAGCACCACTAGACTGAAGCACCTAAAGAATATAGATGACCAAACTACGGAAGTAAGGGATATAGGGCCAGAGAAGGGCTCATCTCATGCACTTGAAGGAGGAAGGAGGGACCTTGAAAAGATAGCGCTTTGCGGAACTGGATATGAACCTGGAACCTGATGTTGCAACGAGCCCGAGTCCAGCCCTTCCCAAGAAGAAGCAGGAACCAGAGACCTTGCAACTTTGAATGCCTGACAATGGCTTCCTGGGGATCGTTACAGTAATTATGCACTTAATGTCCCTACAACAGACACGACAAGCAATAACGAGGAAAAACTGGTTACACAATATCCTGAGACCATACAACTGAGTCAGTCAAATTCAGGGAGATCCTCTCCAGGATAGGGAGAGAGAGGTCCATCTCAACCCAAATCCGAGCCACCAGGGTCTCCTCACTATGAGTGGAATGCTCAGCCGTGCAGAGATACCCTCCCAAAGCGTCTCCAAGGGCCTCCAAGAAAGCACCATTTTGAAAATGAAGAGGAAGACCTGGTAATCTAACCCAAACCGCAGTGCAAGAGCATTTTTTCCCTGGTGGGCCTCCATTGACCAACGAGATAAACTGAATCACCAATGTCCCACCACCCTTTGGGAGTTGCACCATGCCTGGATGAAATCCACTTCCGAAGCCAGAACCAGGAAAAAATAATTTTTGTGCACCACTAAAACGCGATAATCCCCCTTCAGGCCCCAGGAAGACACGTATCTCTTATACATAAGGAGATATGGCATCTCAAACCCAAACCGCGCAATTCGAGTCCATTTTAAGCCAACCATAGCATCATTGAACACCGATACAGGAGCTACCAATTTTACACGCGATCCATCCCACACAACGTAGTGCAAAAATGGCTCAATATTTGGGAATCAAGGGAATGACCCATGAGAAGCCAAGCTGCACAAAGCATCCTTGAAGGACGGCGCAAGTCGATCTCTCCAAGAAGACGCAGCCGAAGCTGCCTGTGGGCAATAGGGAGATGCCTCTGGAGGAACAAAGCCCGGGGATCGCGTTGCTGGAGCTGTTAACATCATCTGAAAACGAAGCTCAGAGGGAGTAACAGTCGTATTTTTTTGAAAAAAATCATCTGCATGAGTCCCGCACTACTAGTTAGCAACCTTTAGAATATGGGGATTCACTCTTAATTTCATTTGGAATTCCTTCTTATACATGAAATTTGGTGTAGAGAAGTTATAGTTTCTCTAAAAAAACTCCTTAAAGACTAGTATTTTAACTCTTTTAAAATTCCACACAAACTATACATTTAAATCACTTTTAAATATTACAAGTGTTTATAAAAAATTTAACCCCAGGGATAGTCTTCTGTCATGAAGTTTCTTCTATTGGTTATAAAAAATTCCATCATTGAATACATATCAAAATGATCACCAATAATTGACCACGACATGGTCATCATTGTTCCGTCTTCCCAAATAGTCCCCATGACCATTTCCAGGATATAAACTAGATATAGATTTCTTATGAGAAAAGATCCTAGTTGAAACTCCCACTGAACATGAACCACAGTGTAATTCTAACCAATTTTACTTATTACTTCTAACACATATATGATACTTAATGATTTCTTACATGGAATCAACCATGGAACAAACAAGTGATCATTTCTAACTGATGATTATCACCTTGAGAAATTCTCACTACAATGTTGTGGTGCTTATAGTGTACCATTTTTTGAAACTAAGATCACTACCAAGCTTACTGAAATGGATTCCACTATAGTGTTTCCATATTCATATTTTTTATACTATATTTATGATAGTAATGTGATTTTTCATGGATCTCCTTTGATATCATATGGAATAAATGTCTATTTCGGATCTTTGATGGATGAAGATAGACACAAACCATCAAATTATTTAACAAATTCTTCAAAATAAATAATCTAGAAACTTATAATTTCTAAAGATTACTTTTTTCATCTTTAATTAGAGTTAATATGACCATCACTTAGGTCCTTTCCCTCTAGGATAACCATTACATGGGAACTAACTACCCATATTGTAAGATCCAATATTTTTCAAGGTATGTATCTATCCGATTCTTTCATTAACTTTTTATTCTGGTAAGTTTTTATTTTCCCTAAACAAAGTTTGAGAAAAATCCAAAAATTATTCGTATGGAGATAATGTTTTGGGGAAAATGATTAAAAGTTCATGGATATATGCTTTTTTTAATTAATGGAGTCTAGGTATAAATGGGTTATGTGTGTTAGGGGTTCTTGGTAAGTTGAGAATCTTTTAAGAAGGTTTGGGGTGTTTAAAGGGTAAATGGGCTGAAAAACTATCTGTATAACATTCACATGCCCTATAAATGGATTTCAAATCATGTAATTATTGGGATATTAAAATTAATTAAATTCAAGGAGATGGTTTTTTTGCATATTCTATTAAAACTATTTACACAATATTTAACTACATGCATGCCATGTAATTCCTTGACATAGTATTTTAATGTATCTTATATATCGGATTTTCATTTCATTCTTCTAGATCCTTCTCCTCTTGACCCTAGTGACCATCCATGACATTTTGGACTTCGAAAATCTCTCCTGAATTCCTTTCTCACATCTTTGATCCCTAGTAATTGGTTTTGGTGATGCTTTTCTTTCTCTTCATTGGTTATCCAACAGTTGTGGTAAAATCCTTTGATCGTGTATCCTGTTGGTTTTGAACCTGATTGGTTTTGACCTAGGATTGTCTTGGAGATCTTTCTCACATTCTTCTTCATGGGTTTTTTTCCTTGGAAGCATTGTTAAATCATTAATTAATGTTAGGGAGTCTAAATTCAGACCCTATGGTTTGATAATTTCAATTATTATGTAATATTGTGAAAGATCTATCATAGTGTGTGCCCAAATAATTTAAATTAATGAATGATATTATTCCTTAAATTACTTTGGTTTCAATTAGATTCTGAAATAGCTTATGGATACTTGTTGGGTGATCAAAATGATAATTTAATATAATTAACTAATGTATTTATGTGTGTTTAGAATAACAAGAGACCTTAGGTGATTTCTGGATATAGGATCCATATGTTGTTTCTTATTTTTATTTTTGTAATTTTTTTCAAATTTGATTTAATTTAAATGAGTATGTGAAAGATAAATAGTAATTCACATAATTAACCATTGAAATATATGATGTGATATTGTGATATTCATGTTGTACGACAAAACTTGTGTTTCAGGATGAAATTATTAAATATCAAGCTCATCCCTTCAACATCTACAACTATATTATATAATTCTGATATTGAGCAGGTTTGGCCCAGTCCCATATTGTTATGATTATAGGGAGTGGGCTCTACCCAGTCCCATGTTGTAATTATTATAGGGATTTGACTCAAATGGTGTAATTATTATAGAGATTTGACCAAGATTGTTGTGACTATACCATGGTTATATGGTGATGGCCAGCATGGTTTTAAGACATGCTCATAGATATTTGAGCATAGTGTTGAAATAGATTATTTTTCATGGATTTATGGTGGTGGTTAGATTGGTTATAAGCCATACTTAGATATATTCTGGAATGGCACCGAAGCATATTATTTTTCAATGGTTATATAATGGTGGTTTGCATGGTCTTAAGACATTCTCATAGATGTTAAATAATGGTTACAAAGTAGGTTATTTAACCATGGTTATATATTGTGGTTGGCATGGTTTCAATACATGATCAATAATATTCTAGCATAGAGTCAAAGCATGTTGTTTCATTATTTTATTAATTTTTGAATTAATTAATACACATGTTTATCATTTTATTACATACACATATAATTAGATGCGTTATTTTGGACACAGTGGTGTCGGACTGCTGAGTTATAATCACACCTTATTCAGGTCATCGTTTAGTACCTGAGTGGTTTACATGGATACAGTTTTGTACAAGGGTAAAGGACCTTGTAGTTGATTACTTTCTTATTGTGAGGAATATATTTTGGATGTGGGGTCAATGTGGGGTTTTGGAATGTGGACTTATGTGTATGTATTTGTGACTTCTAGTATTTTACATGTATTTTTCTATCATGAATGTTAGTTAAATTTCATCATGTTGTTAAATTATTCCTTCATTATTTATTAGACTATTCAGTTGGATCTTATTGTTTTCCTCCACTATTTTTATACATTGATGGATTTTGATTGTATTGTTTATTTTCTACTATTATGACCCTTTATACTAGGGGGTATTGTCTTACCACTATACATTTCACACCCACACTTCTATTTGGTAGCATATGGTATATGAGGACATGCACTTGAGGTCTTGTATCCAACCCTTTTTTGACACATGAGAGAGTATCGAATTAGAGGATGTTAACAAGTGGCATCAAAAGAAGGGGGCATTCTTTTCTTCAACCTTACTATTTTGTAATGGTATAAAGAATATTAGTATGTGTCGAGACTTGGTAATGATATTGTTCATGGAGGTAGCTAACCCATGTATGGGAGGTAATTTTAGTGCACATGGGTGGGATAATTGTTTTTGTTGTCTATTTGTAACATTTGATGATGCTTCACCTTGGGTGATTCACATATTGTGTGAGGTTATTGATTTATAATGTACCTATTTCTTGAGGTATGTACACATGGATTAGTGTGGTGTGATATGAGAATACATGCATCATAATAGGCATATAGGGATATATTTACTCTCATTTTTTGGGACCATGTTGATGGATAATAATATAGAATGCTAAATGATGTTTTTTGAAGAGAATTTTATTTTTTTCAATGAAAATAAATCACCTCATTTTTTGATGTCTGTGATCAAACAAACCATCATATTTAAAATATCTAACTAATAATATATAAGAATTTCCATGAGATTCAAATGATTTTTCTTAGAATAAAAGGATCATCAGACTCCCCTTGGGGCTAGAATGAAAGGTAGATCATAATGAGAGGTGGTATTAGAGTCATCTTGGCTCCGAAATAAAATCATCTTAGGATTTGTTGTTTTATAATCCAAAAAAATTATATGTTTTCTAGAGAAACACTGATGAAATTCTTATGAGATAAATGGTTAAAACAATTGCTTCCAATCATATGTAGGGAATGAAAGTATTGATGGAAGGATGGGATGTTACAATAATTCCCAAAGTAAGTCATATAATTCTATCTCGATATCATTCATACTCAATGTCTTGAAGAAGTCATGATATAAGCTGAAATTTGTAGAAGAATGAAGTGGTCTATGTCAATGTTTTATACTCTCAAATCAATGGTGCGACATCACCAAACATATATGTATTTGAAGGGTAGGATGGTTTATTGGAAACGTGACATGGCAAAGAAAATTGTTTTTAGTCAAACTAATAATCCACAATATTTAAATCTACAGAGAAAGAAGTTGATCATATTTAGAAAAAAGAAGAATTTTTTGAAGATGGATCTGGTAATACTGGTCCATCAGATGTTTTTTCCACCAATAATCATTGGAATATTTTATTTCATTTGGGATTTGTTGTGAGAAATGAAAATGAAAACAAAATTTGAGGTGTGATTAGAACTGATGCATGAAATTCAAACACCAATCATCTTGATGGAGATCAACAATATAGTCACCCATTTTAATAATAATGAATTGTGGTTTCTTTAAAAAAAATTCAAGAGAAACAATAGCTCTAATGTAATTTTATCAATTTAGTCAAGACTATTTTACTATATTTGAGACAAATAAATTGGTGTATGTAAAAGAATAAAGGAATATTTTTTTGAAGCAGTTACAAAAGTGTTGTCCAGGGGAACTTGAAATTTTAAGAGTTTAAAGAAGAATTTTATTAAGGATGTTTGAAGCTGATATTGGAGTGTTTTAAATGAGTAATGAATTCATTATAAGTTTCCAAAAAAAATAGTGATGAATTTTTTCAAATTCATGGGTTTATCAAGTTGATACAGAGCCTTAGAACAAAAAGATTGTTTTTAGTTGATATTGATCATCATAATAATAATTCATTTCCTTTTAATGTGTTTTAATTGAAGTATAGAAACATATTAAAGAATTTTTTGTCTTTATTATAATGGTAAATCAGAATGTAAAATGTTAATCAAACTGAATATTGTGAAGAAATTTTGAGGTCATCTGAAGTTTTAAGAAGATTCTATATGGTTTGAGATTAATTGTGTATCTTTAATAACAAAATTTTGGAGTTGAGATTTAAGGAAAATTTTAATGTTCATAAAATTTGGTTGAGGGGGAATTTTATTTTAAATCCTTCATAAACCATATTTGGATCACCTATAATTCGAGGTAGTAATATAATTTTCTAGCACTTGTGTTGTTCCTGAGGTGTAGAGAGAAGGTAGAGTGTTGATGGTTTCTATAGAGAATGATTTTATGGATCGAGAAATCCAGAGGAAATTTTCCAGACAAAAGAAAAGGAGAAGATAAAATATCATAATTAGACATTAAATATTGAAATGAGAAATATGACTGGTATTTCTAGACTGAGACAGAATTAGTTCCGATTTTTTCAGGGTATTCACGTAGAATTATATTATCGAACTTATAAATTTTATTAGGAAATTAGACTATCCTTCATTGAGAAGTATTGGAAGTTCTTACCTACTATAGGGATGGAAAGTGGAAAAATTGTTTGTGAAGAACATATTTTTTAATGTTTATAAGGCATCAGAATAACTTGTTTCTTAACTTGTTGCATGAAATTATATTAAATCAATCTTTTATACATGTACCTAGAATAATGTTGTAATAAACATAGAGCTACATGAGTATAAGGGAATGTTATACTCATTTTATTCCTCACAAAAGTATTATTTTCTAGTGGATTGTGTGATATTGG
Source organism: Viscum album (assembly GCA_963277665.1). NCBI lineage: Eukaryota > Viridiplantae > Streptophyta > Magnoliopsida > Santalales > Viscaceae > Viscum > Viscum album. The sequence continues at coordinate 2,033,769,083 of OY728146.1, read as the reverse complement.
ATTATTTCCAAATCAAACCAAGGATATAGATTATCTTATTGAGTAGTGGAACCTGTAAATCCATGTGTTCCTCTCGATGTGCAACTGTTATGTTTTCATTCAAAGTGATAACTCTTTAATAGGAAGTGAATTTTGTTTCATAAAGAAAGAAACATAAAAGAAAAAGATATTATGGATTCCCGTCTTACCCCTCTCAATGATACTTTATCTTGACTAGGTACTCACAAGTGGTATCTGGGTTGAAGTTTCCCTTCATTTAATCTTTAATGAAGTTTTATAGAAGAATGTTTTGAGGCATAATCTCAACTATGTGAACTGTATGGGGATTCCAGTTTTCAATGGTAAAAACTATCAAATAGAGAAATATTGAATGCTTACTTATCAAATGTCTGTTGGGTATGATGTTCTTGAAGCTGTGACTGATGGATTTCCTCTTATTGATGAAAACTATCCCCTTATGTCTATTTACATGAAGAGTCTTTAGAATTATGGAAGGGATAATAATTCTTTACTCTAATAAATTTATTGAAGTAATTTTTTATGAGTGAAAGGTTTATCCATAGCCAAAGGTATCAGGGATAAATTGAAATACATTTATGATGGCAATACAAAAGTAAATAATAAAAAGTATAGAATCTAGATATTGAGGTATGAAGATCTCAATATGGGTGAGTATGAATCTTTCTATGACTTCATTACCAGGTTAAATGGCATTTTCATAATTATTAGATATCTTGGTAAAAAGTTATAAGATTCTAGAGTTATTGAAAAAATCATCAGAATCCTTCCTAACAAGTTTGATACTAATGTTTTCTTATTCAATGATAGAGATCTAGAAACATTATTTATGGATCATTTTCATAGCACTCTCATTCTTTATGAAATTATAAGAAAAAATTTTATAAAAGGGGAAAAATTTTGACAAACAAATTTCTTTCAAGGATTCTATGAACAAAAAGTTATAAGAAGATTACTTTTGAAAAAGAAGATAGTGAATCTCATTCCAAAAATGAAGAATATAAAAATATTAATAAATTTTTCTCTTTTCTTATTAATAATATGAAAATAGGTATAGGAATATATATGGAAAAATTACCCTTGAAATTTTTTTAATGTAGAGCCATTGGGAACTTTTCAGATAAATGTGATAAAAGAAATAAAGAAGGTATTAATAAGGATGATAAAAAAAGGAAGAGAAGATAATTGAAGAAATAGGGTAATAGGAATAAATCTTATTCCAATGGAAAGGATATAAAATTATCTAAATTCTAAAAGAGAAGCTTTTTATATAGATATCATGATGATGAAGTCAGTAAACCTAAATCTGAATGTCTTTTGAGAAGGCTAATAATACATTTATTATAGCACTTAACAATGAGGAGTTTGGAAGAATCAATTATTAATAAGAGGATACTCAATTATAATTTCATTTGAAAGAATATTTGAAAGCAAGCATGATAAAGATTTGGAGGCTTCATAAATAAATCATAAAGATGAAAATTTATGTCTCTTCAACAAAAAATCAAGAATGTTTTGTTAATGATAAATTAGAGCTTCTGGAAGAGATTTATTATTTGAAGAAATATCTTGAGAAATAAATGTATTGTAATAAAAACATGAAGTAAAGATGAAGGAAAAAATAGGAGGAGTTATAAATTTTCTAATAAAAACATTATAAATATGAATATAGGGTTACAAGTTTCAAAAATTCTATCTTATAATTTGCTAAAATAATTCGAAATGGTAAATCTAAGAAAAATAAAAAATTATCTTCAAAGGTTGAGAAGAAAGTTGGAATTTTTTCAAAGAATAATAAGGCTGAGAAAGTTATATATGTGACCATTACCAATAAAGTGAATAACTCAAAATATTTTAAAAATATTAAGGGTGAAAAGGTTTATATTAATTTTGATTTTCATATAGATGAAAAGAAAAAAAAAGTTGAAAAAATATTCTAGTTCATAATAGAACGGTTTATCATCAATAATGTGTTAGTAAGAATGATAAGAGAGCAGCCTTGAAACATCCTTACAACTCTGGATAGTATGAAAATTTTAGATTAAAATAATATTTCTATAAATATCGGTTTTATTAAGGTAGATTCCTATATACAGAAAATATGGGTTAGTTTAACCAATAAAATTACCACTATTCCACAAATTATAGAAGGAAAAAATTGATGTGGAGTAAATCCTCTAAAAAGAAAATGTGTAAGAAGGAGCCTAGTAAGAAACCATAGAAGTTCAATGTAAAAATAGAAAATAGGTTCCAACCTTTGGAAGCTATTTTTGAAAGGTGTCAACAACTTGGAAACCTTGAAAAATGACGTACTTTTTTCTACCAGTACAAAAAAATTGGTAACAATTCTCAAAATCCTGAAGTTAAGAAAGATAAATGTAATAAAAAATCTATTATTTATAAAAACTCTATCAAATAAACAAAAGGATGAGGACCATGGATTCAAGATAGTGAGTTTTCTTCTCACATTATTGGGTATTTTAAATTGTTAAATAATGTGAAATATTTCAAATAAGTAAAGGTGACATCTAGAAAGGAGGAATCTCTCAGAATCAAAGGTGTTGGATCATCCATCATTGGGGGAAACATTTTGAAATGAAATAAATATTTGTTTACTGATGTGCTAAAATAAAACCTTATAAGTGTTTCAAAACATTATAATGATAGAAACAAAGGTATTTTCATAAAATATGGGTCTTATTGGTACTTGAGGAAGATGAAAAAATATTCACATAAGGCCAATGAATAATAGGAAAAAAAATTCAATTTGGTGTAGCCGAAAATATTGTTACATAGTCATGGTGGAAGAAAATAATTGGGGCATACAATTCTAGGACACGTATGTTAGAGAATCATGATAAAGTTATCAATGTGAGATAGTATCTAGCATATTCCTAATATGACAAGAAAAAAATATTGGTGTTATAAGATCTTTCGGAAGGGAATTATAATAAGTTATATACATTATAATGTTGAAATTTGTTCAAATTGACCCCTTGAACATATCCATTCCTATATTTGTAGGCTAATGAGAAAACAATCAACTCAAATATAAAATTACTTCATTACTTTCATTAATAAATTTACTTTCAGTACTTTTGTTATGTATACTAAACATAAGTTTGATGATCTGAAGTTGTTAAAATTTTATGGAGAAAGGATAATAATAAATGTGAGTATTTAGTCAAGAAGTTGAGAAATAATAATGGGGGTGAATACAAATATTAATAACTATAAACTAATCTTGATAATTATCAAATTTGGAATGAGTTCTATACACCATGAACTCCTCAATACAAATGGGTTTTCTGAAAGAAAAAAAATTGAATTCTGGTTGAAATGGGGCACAAAATGTTACTTGAACATGGTATCTCTCATTACTGTTGGAGGTAAGAAAGAAATGAGAACTATTGTGTATATTCAAAACTGGTATTTCTACACACCAATATCAAATATGACTCCATACGAAATTCTTTCTGATAAAAATCCAAGTATAAAATACTTAAGAGTTTTGGGAGTCCTTGTATCAAAAAGAACAATGGTGGAAACCTTGGAATGTTTGAGAAGAAAGTTGAAGATATAATTTTTATTGGATAAGCTTTAGATGGATGAGGATACAGATGTTTCAACAAGGAGCCCTGAATATTAGTTAACTCCATTTATGTGAAGGTTATTAAAAAAAGAGAAGATAAATAGACTCAATAAAGTAATTAAAATGAATACAATGGAAGATTTTTTGTTGAAAGTTCTAATAAGGATACCAAAAATGGTAATACTACTCAAGAAGAAGAATCAGAATTAGTTATTTCTAGTGATGAGGATGAATCTTCAAAATCTCATCCCACACATAGGAACAAAGTGGAAGCTCAAAACAATTTTTATGATCAATATCAAAATATTCAAACAATAAGAACATAAAAATTTATTAAACATACTTTTATGTATTTAAAATTAGAGATTAAAGATGTGAATGAAGCTTTTGAGCATCTGAAATGGGTTCGAACAATGAATGAAGACCATGATTAGATAGAAAATAATAATACATCAGAACTTGTACATAAACTAAATGAGAAATTTTTTTTGGTACAATGTGGATTTTCAATAAAAATATGAAAAAATATGGTTAAGTGATAAGAAACAAAGAAATATTAGTGTGCAAAGGTTACTCATGGATTGAAGGTATATATTTTGATGAGACTTATTCCATGGTGGAAATGTATGAAATAATCAGAATATTTCTTTCTATTTCAGTATAATTATATAACAAGAATTTTCAAATTGATGTGAAATCATAATTTTAGAAATGTGATCTTGATGAGGAAGTATATCTTCAAAAACCATATGTATTTTTCGTTTATAAAGATAAAATTTATGTGGATAAGTTAAGGAAAGACTTGTATGGGGTAAAACAAGCACCAAAATCATGGAATTCCAAATTAGATACCTATTTAAGAATGATGGGTATTAAGAAAGTAAGGGTTGATTGTAATATTTAAATAAAATAATTTCATTAGTTATCCCTCATCATAATTTTTTATGTTGATGAAATTATCTTTATTGGGAATGATCAATGAACTTGTGAGAGATTTTTTGGAGATTTGAAAAGGTTGTTTGAGATGTCCATGATGGGAGATAATAAATAATTTCTTGGGTTAGAAATCCATAAAAATAAGAAACACATTTTTCTTTCAAAAGAAAAGCATGTTAAGTATATTCTTAAGAATTTCATCATGGAAAATTCAAAACGTATTTCCACACTAATATCAGTGGGAACCAATTTCTCTAAAGATGGATAAGGAAATGAATTTTATCCTTAAGATTTTTGAAATATGATCGTAAGTTTGTTATATTGTACTACCTTAAGACCCAAAATTATTTATATTGTTACCTTATGTGAAAGGTTTCAGAGTACTCTAAAGGAATCAAATATACTATTTGGAAAATTAATTATCCAATATATCAAAGGCACAAAAAAATTTCAGAATCAGGTATGATAGCATAGAATTTTTTGACTTGTGTAGGAATTTAAATGCTTATTTGGAAAGAAATATTGATAATAGAAGATCCATAGTTGGTGGTGTTTTCATTCTAGGAAAAATTTATGTGAGTTTGCGTACAAAAATTTTCAATTTAGTAACTCTTAAAATGGAAAAATCTAAGTATTTTCTGCCACTAGAGACATTACCAAACATATGTGGATAAAGACTCAATTAGAATATTTACTTCTTGAAGTAAAGATACCTTTTCTCTTGGCTTGTGATAATTAAATTGAAATCAACCTTAAAATAAGCTCATTGCATCCTAATTGTTCAAAAAATATTGATATCAAATATTATTTACATCAAAGATCATGTGGAGAATAATGAATTAAAGTTGGAGTATGTTCCAATATCAGAATAAATTGTGGACATTTTCATATAACCTTAATCAAATGGACCCTTTTATAAAATGAGGTTGAATGTGGGTATCCAACCACTTTATCTTCAAGGTTGAGATATGTTCTTTCTCCCCCATCTTTTATTTTCTTTGGATAGTTCTGTGAAGTGGGAGAATTGTTTAATAAATCTATCCATTGTTATGTGCTAAATCTCTAAAGGAATCATATAAATAGGGGGAGTTTTGGGTAAGCTGTGAATCTATCATGTAAGTGTGTGAAATATTTTAAATGTTTGTTGGAGCGGTTTTAGGAAATTTTTGTTTATAAGAAATTTAAGGAAGACAAGATAGAGGTGAATAAATATGTGTAGAAAATATGAAGAGGTTTAATGAGTCACTACTTTTGGATAGAATGGTTTTTTTCAAAGACTTTGTTCCCTATAATGAGATTGCACATGTAGGCTTAGAATTCTTGATAAGTAATCCATATCTTAAGGTTAAAAACTTTAATGATTTATGAATCTTGGTTTGAAAAAAAACAAAAGGGGGGTATTTTTTGGACCAAGTTGTCTTGAGAAGGTTTTTGGATACTTAATTAAGTTATTTTTAAGAGAATTGTATTATTTTTTGTTGAATAGAATAAATAACCTCACTTTTTATTCTTTAGTGATTCAGATTGACCATCATATTAAGATGATCAGACTAACAATTCAGAGTAAAGACCATTAGAATGAGAAAATGTTTTTTGGAAGAAAAGGTTCATCTAACTCACTTTGGGTCCAAAATTAAAGGAAGATCATAATGAGAATCTGTATTAGAGTTTACTTGGATCTAATAGAAATATTCCAATGCTTTGTTGTTTGGTAATTCATGAAAATATTAAGGTGTCTATAGAACTTTTGATGCAAGCCTTATGAGATAAATGGGGAGAAAATATACAGCCAATAGAATTCACAAAAATAAATATTTGTTTGAAGGATTTTAAGTTATAAAACATACCAATGTAAGAAAAATGATTCTATGTTGATCTTAATCGTAGTCAAACTCATGAGGATGTCATGATAAAGGATAAAATTTGTAGATGACGAAAGTGGTTGAATTCAATATTTTTTTGTCTCATATCATCGTTGTGAGATCATTGTATGTAGATGAATTTTAAGGCTAGTATGTCTTGTTGGAAACATGATAGTATGAAGATGTTGTTTTTCAATCAATCCAATAATCTTGAAGATTTAAATATTTAGAGTAAGAAGTTTATCATATTCATAAAATTGAAGAAGTTTTTGAAGTTTAAGTCGTTGATACCTGTCTATCAGATGTATTGTTCCACCAATTATCAGAGGTAGTATTCCTTTCATTAGGCTGTTTTTGGTACCAACAAAAAGTATAAAAATAAAGTTGAAGTTTGACAGGAACAATGCATGAAAGTCAGATACAGATCATCTTGATGAATATCAACAATATATTCAACCATTTTAATCAAGATGAATTGTGGTTTATTTTCATTTGGGTCAATATAAATAAGAACTATGATATATGTTTCTCAAAGTAGGTAATTCTATCATACTATATTTGACACTGATAAATCAATGTGAGGAAAAGAGGAAAAATATATTTAATTAATGAAGCTGCAAAAAATTTTCAAGGAGGTACTTATTTTTTAAGATATTAGAGAAAAACTTTCTCATGGAAGTTTTAAGTCGATACAGAAGTGATCTCGATGAGTTCTAACATCTTTATAAGTTTCCACAATGTTTATGGAAAAATGTTTTCAATGTAATTATTTTATCAAGCTAGTATAGAGAATCTGAATGAGCATATTGTTTTTAGTTTATATTGATCATCATAATGAGAAGTCATATATTTTTCTTTTTTTTCAATTAGTGTAGAGAAGTTTATTGAAGAATCATCTCTCTTCATTGTAATGGGGAAATTGGAATGGAAAATCCGAATCAAACTAAATACTGTGAAGAAATAATGAATCCAACTAAAGTTGTGAGAATATTTGAGAGGGTTCAAGAAGAATTAATGATCATTGAAGTATTAAACTATGGATCTAATATTTAAGTCAAATTTAATGATTCGGGAAATTTTGTTGAGCTGAAACATTTTTCAGAATCTTTCCAAATCTATATTTGGTGCACCTATAAATAGAATTTGAATTTTTTACATTCCTAAAACTTGTATTGTTCATGAGGTATAGAGAGAAGGTGAATCACTAAATGATTCTAGAGAAGAGTTTCTGGATTGAGAATTTCTAAGGAAGTTTTCTAAATAGAAGAAATAGCGAAGCGAACAGAACGTACTTAGGGCTTCCAGATTAGACTGTGAAATCCGACTGGGATTTCTAGACTGATTCAGAAGAAGTATACGTTTTTTTAGTGCTATTCAAGTAGATTTATATTATCGAAGTGAGAAATTGGACTGGAAAATTAGAAAAAATATCATTTTGAAGTGTAAGATGTTCTTACTTTCTACTAGGTAGGATGGTAAATAATTTTTTATAAAGAATATATTTGTGAATGTTGATAAGGAAACAAAGGAACATGTTTCTTAAATTTTTAAAAACAATTATTACATCATTCATGTTACTTTAATCAAAGGAACTTTTGTATTGAACATAGTGTTACATGAGTTTCATGGTGTATCCTACTTTTTGTATTCCGTGCAAAAGGATTTTTATCTGGTGGATTTTGTTATATTGGATTATTTACAAACCATACCAAGTATGTAGCTATACTTATTGAGTAGTGAAACTTGTAAATTCTTTTGTTCTTGTGGGTGTGTGATTGTGTTTTTTTCATCGAAAGTGATAAATCTTTAATATGAGGTAGATGTTTTTTCTGAAAGAATTAAACTTAAAAGAAAAAGATATCATAGATTCACACCCTCTCCCTCTCAGTGATATTTGATCTTGACTGGGAACTTATAAAATTACGCATGATTTGGGAATATGTATTCTTTCATGTGATATACACTTGCCTGTTGAACTAAGATATGAGATATATGTTTCACTAGATAAATGAAATGAGTCTATGTGTCTTGATAAAACACTGATAGTCCATGTTTAGAGAGACTAGGAGTTAGTGATTCTCTATTATAGTCACCTATTGAGGTTGACCTTGTTGCTAGATTGTTCCCTATTTTGTTCTCTTATCTTAAAGATAAAATTCCTCCTCATCATCTTCAACTTGAGGATCAGGTGAGTTAAAATCAGCACACTCCTAATACAGCTAAATCAGAACTTCCTATAGTTCCTGAGGATCATATAGACATTCAACATTGTGATGTCTTCTTATGTTTTAGTATAATCACATAAAGGGATATTGCTCATATCATTCCTTCAATGTATAAAATGTAAATACAGTTTCAATAGCACCATCCGACAATGTTTACTAGGGAAGGTGGGCCCCAAGTAGCTAAGTTCTAGATCAATTCAGTCTAGAAAATAAGAAAGAATCTTGAGACAACCATGTATGAAAGGGTTAATCTTAATGAATACATCATTTATGGACCTAATAAACATTGGTGTGATATTCTAGAAGAATATGGGAAGTAGGATAAGCTATCTTAAAAGTAATTCGATATAAATTTCCATAGAAAATTTTATCTCAGGATGTAAAGGAATGAAAATAATTATGAGTTAATGTATCTTACATAGTAGGGCATATCGGTGCTAGACTGTGATGGATTTTTCACCAACCTATGGGTCCTGCACCTTCTTTGGAAGCTGAAGAGATCTCTAGGGTGATATTTTTTTAGACATTACTTTCTATGAGATAAGGTCGCAAGTATGTAGGATCAAAATAATGATGTAGATGGTCAATAGACAAGAGGGTGTGAATTGTATACTTTAAAATGATTTTTGGAAAATTTAAAATGGTAAAAACTTTCTATTGTTTAACAAAGTTAAACAAGGTAAATTCACAAGACATCTTAGTTCTACAAACTTGATAGATTTGATAAATATGGTTCTAGAAATGAAACTTAAGAAAAGTTTACAAGGAAAATGATTCAAACTTAAAGCTTATATAATCTCACTAATCAGAGTAAACAACTACAACAAAGTATAAGATAGTTATACTTTCCTTATTTATCAAAATGCAATAGAAAACAAACATGAAACAATACAAGTAACAAGTAAGAAATCTTTTAACCCTAAGAGTAGGGTATCCAACAAAATTGGATAATGGTCCCTTGATTTATACATTCAATAAATTCTATCTTACCCACACTAGGGTAAGCCCTCAATAAGAATATCGGAGTCTGTCTTGCTATCCCCGCAAGCCCTCGAACATCAAGGTAGTGGGCACCTCTGTCTTCTTATCCCCGGAATCCCTCGATTGTACATAGCAACAATCAGAGTCGCACAAAGTAATATGAACAAGATGTTTAGTACGAACAAAAAATGAGAGTCTCTCTCTCTAGAAATCACTTTAGCATGTAATCTCTAGAGTTGTATAATAGTGTGTTGTAGTATTTTAGTTCCTTCAAATGAGCTCTTATTTATAGGCACATTTCCAACGGTTGGATCCCTCCTCCAACAGTCATATTTTCTATTGAATTTTATAGGGACCTGTACACTTGTCACTCAAACAACGGTTTGTTGGAAATAGAATACAAGACATCATTTTATAACTATAACAAGGGTTAGTAAAATATAGTTACTCAACCAAATTCATTTTTCAGAGTCTAAGGAAAAATATTTAAAGTCTATATTACAAGGATATTCAGTTTCTTATTTTCAAGGAATTCGGAAACAGAATTCTATAGACTTCAGAGTATGAATTCTATGTAATTCTGAGTCTAAATTATAAGGAATTCAGAGTCTAAATTCTATGGAATTCGGAACCTCAATTCTAATGAATTCAGAGTCTAAATTATAAATAATTAGAAACATGAATTCTATAGAATTTAGAGTTTTAAATCTAAGGAATTTGAAGTCTGAATTTAAGAAAATTCGGAACCTGAATTCTGAGAATTTGGATTCTGAATTTTAGAGAATTCAGATTCTGAATTTTCAGAGAATTCAGATTCTGAATTTCATAGAATTCGTATTCTGGATTTTAAAGAATTCAGACTCTGAACTTCAGAGAATTCAGAGTCTGAGTTTCAGAGAACTTGGAATCTGAATTCAAATCCTGAAAATAGAATACTATATATCTAATTATTTATAGAATTCCAAGGATTTAGATGTGAAACTGAATTTTTCACATAGGAATAAAAAGATTTACATTTAGAGAAACTAAAATATGAACAATGAAAAATAGGGAAGGATAAATTTCCTTTCGGAAGGAAATTTTTCTTTATTAATGAAAATCTAAGTGGAAAAGAAGTTTTCCTTAAGATATTGTGTTTGTGATTTTCAACATGAAGGAATGTAAAAGTCATAAGGAAACCTTTTTGACTCAAAAATCTCCCCCTTTTTGGAAAGCACAAATATTATTATGAAAATGAATATAAGGACTTAGAAATTTTATGGGCTTGTAAATAAAAACATATCTCCCTTAACTTATGGATCAAAGTGAATACGACTTACTCCCCCTTAGGCTTTGGAAACACTAAGGATCATATTCTGAATATCCTGAATGAGAATTTTCATTTTCTTGCATATGAAAATCTCCATGTTGAAAACTACCCCTTAGATGAACTCCCCCATACTAAGGGAAATTTCTTCTTTACTAAGTATTCATTTTTGACATTAATTTCTCCCCCTTTGAGATTTATAAAAAGAAATAGAGGGAATGAAAATGAAAATATGGTACCTAAAATATTAGTACTGAACAACCAAAATATATGAAGAGCAACTAAAAATATATTATGTTTGAAAGAAATTGTAAAAGGAAATAAATAAAACAAAATATCGGATTTGGAAAATATTATCCTTCCTTCTCCTTCAGCCTCAGCTTCTTCACTATGGTTTTTAACTTCATAAGCTCCTTGGGATCCTCTTTTACATACTTGAGAAACTAATCCTGATCTTCTATTTTCTTCTCCAAGGCTTTAATTTTCTCTTCCTGAGCCTTAAGATATTTTACCTAGGCCTTCTAAACTTATTCTTTATTAGAAATCTTCTGTTCAATCTCAATTCTGAGATCCCTTTCCCTTTTCTAACTCTGATAAATTGAATTTAGCTTCCCATTCAGATCCTTAACTTCTTGCTTCCGATATGTCTATTCAAGAGTTAGCTTTTCATCAAAAATATTAGTGAGATCCTTGATCTTCAAATATTCAGTGTCAAAATCATCCTTGACACTGTCTTTAAATTCATCAAAGATTCACATCACTTCTATTTTCTTCCTTGACCATCTTTTCATCTTCTTACAAGATCTTTTATGATCCTCGTAACCAATGAAAAAGGTCTTAAAGTCTGCCACGAGACTGACACATTTATTCATCCCCATGGATACTGAATCTGATTTTTGATTTAACTTATTCTAAAGCATTTGACTTCTCGAGTCTATACTAGGGAATATTGGAATACTCCCAACCAACATCTTCAAAGAATGAACAATGAAGTCATGGCCAAGAGAAGATGATTAGGAATCTGAGAATTTGGTTGGTGAGGATTCTATTTCTATTTCAGTAGCCTTCCTCTTCGATGAAGAACCAACTTCTTTCTTCTTTAAAAAAATTTTTCTAGGAGTATTAACTATCACCCATTTTCCCTTATAATCTTTTGGAATGACTTCTTCTTGATTAGGTGATTCATGTTCACTATCTGATAGCTGAACAATTTTATCTTCATCAAAATTTTCCTTCTTGGCTCCTACCTCAACATCCCCTAGGTGAATGAAATCATGATTGCTAATTTCATTTACATACGACTTATTCACTTCTTCTTCAACCTTCTCATATTACATGGGGTAGTAAGTTTTAAAGACTCATCTTTAGAAGTTTGGATTGATAACATCTCAGAAGGACTCTCCTTCTCATGGTAGTCTTATGCTTTATTTATTATATCTTTGGTATCACCACTACATTCTTCTTATTCTCCCCTGCTTTCTTATTCTTCTTGTCCTCTCTACATTTAGCAACCACTTCATCAGTATACATCTTTTTCTTCTTTGGATTTGTAGGAGATGATTGAGTTTCCTTATCCACTAGATATTTTCCTTTCTCTTCGGGTTCTTTCACCTTCCTCTTCCTTCCACCCTTTTTAGAGGATTCATCAACATCCGGCTTTTTTAATAGAGATTCAACTTCTACTTCCGAAAAATCATGAAATTCCCCGAATTGACTATGAAAGCCAATCTCCATCTTCCGTAAAGTATCATCACTCAAAAGCCTCGCCTTACAATTTCTTGACTTAGAACTGCAAGGAATATTAAAAGACTAAAGACAAAGAAAAATAATTTTTTAAAGAATGGATGGATACATGATAATATGAGACTTCGGATTTCTATTATTTATATTCTCAAGCGTAACCAAGATATTCATAACCAGGTTTATCTTTTATAGGTTCATCAAAAAATCCAGAACATACATATCTCTTTTCTTCAGAGTATATTTACCTCCTTTTCTTAGGATAAGAAAACCTTGAACTCATAGCTGAAGAATCCGAAGATTGTAGAGAGATGAATAATTTTTGGAATCTTTACCTATGAAAGACCAAGCCAAGCTAGAGCCTTTTTCTTGTCAAAAGATCCAATTTCATCAGGTAGCTTGTGTGAGAAAAAATCTGCTTCTCCCTAATAAATAATTCCTATCAGATTTTCTACCATGTTATAAGAAGGAGAGTATTCCTTTTCATAGCTCCTGAAAGAAAATTAATCTTTTCTTCCTTCAATTAAAAAACTAACTGTCTCAGAAAATTCAACCAGCAATTTCGGATACACTAGATCATGTGATCTTGGTTTTGATATACAAACACTTTCCCAACTATTCATCATGATATTCTTAGAAACAACAGAATCATAATTGGCATAAAACTTCAGATTGACTAACCTTTCTCGGTAGATCTTCCACTCAAATATTTCCTTAACAGATAACATTTTGTTCTAAGAAGATTCTTCAGTATACATTCATAAGTAAAAAAATTAATGTTCTAGAATAGCTTTAAAAATCGAAGAAGAGATTCAGAACACAAAGGCTTGGAATTTGGTGTGGGACAACCATTGGGGAGTCCTTTATATAGGCAATTAAAGCGACGATTCAGCTTCCCCGATTGATCCAACGGTTTAAAGATTATTGAGAAGATATAACAGTTGAGATGATATTCGAAGAAGTATTTTGATAGATTCTGATCTTTTGAGGTTTTTAAGAAAAAACATTCAGATTTAAGAAAAAGTGAATCCAAAAATTTTAAAAACATAAACAGAATTCCAACAAGTAAATGATGATAGCGAAAACATAGAAAAAGAAAACATACCTTTCAGATTTCCAGGAATATTAGTCGAAATAAGGAAAACTGTTCTTGAAGAACATTAGATTTTGAAAACTTAGATTATGAAAAAAAATTGACTTAAAAAAATATTATGAAGAAAAAAAAATTTACTACAAAAAACATAATCTACGAAAATTTTAACTACAAAAATTTTGAGTACGAAAATTTTATCTATGAAAATTTTAACTATGAAAATTTTGATTACAAAAATTTTATCTACGAAAATTTTAAGTACGTAAATTTTGACTAAAAAAATTTTGACAACAAAGATTTTGGTTAACAAGCAAATGTACTCCCCCTATGAAAAGGAGTTTCTTAATGTAAGGAGATAAGTTTCAACAAGAAGTTAATAAAAAATATTACCCAACATTTATCATTCTTAACCTCTGTTTAATGTATTTAAATATATAGGATGGTAAAGATTTTGTGAAAATATCAGCAATTTGATCTTCTATTCTGATAAATTGAAGAATGATATCTCTTTGTTGTGTGTGATCCCTAAGAAAGTGATGCCTAATATCTATGTGTTTTTAATGAGAGTGATGTGTTGGGTTTTTAATTAAGGAAATTTTGCTAGTATTATCACATGATATTTTTGTTTTGGTAAAACTCATTCCATATTCTATGAGTGTGTGTTGTATCCACAATACTTAATCACAACAACTTCCAGATGCTACATATTCAGCTTCAGCAGTGGAAAGTGCTACTGAGTGTTGCTTTTTGAATAACCAAGAAACTAATGAATCTCCTAAAAAATGACAAGCTGCAGATGTACTTTTCCTATCCATTCTATATCCACCAAATTCATCATCTGAAAAACGTTTTAAAACAAAATCATTTCTAGAAGTATAAAAGAGTCCAAGATCCATGGTTCCCTTTAAGTAGCGAAAAATCCACTTCACTGGCTTTAAATGAGATTCCTTAGGATTGGATTGATATCTTGCACATAAGCATACTGAAAACATTAAGTTTGGACAACTAGCCGTTAATTAAAGTATACTTCCTATCATACCTTTAAAAGATGTTTAATCTACTGGTTTCCTAGCTTCATTAAGATCAAGTGAATTTGAGGTACGAATGGGAGTACTTATAATCTTGGTGATGAGAAGTTATGAGTAATGCCTTTTCTACAACAAAAAATTTCAAAATCAGCATTTTGAAATTCTCCTCCATGATCACTATTAATAGTTATCAATGGAAGGTTTTTCTCATTTTTAACTTGGGCTATATAACTTTCTAAATAAGAAAAAGCGTCAAATTTCTTTGATAGAAAATTGAACCATGTAAATCTATTGTAATCATCATCTAGAAAAAAACATAATATTTGCCTTCAATGGTTCAAATTTCTGTTGGACAAAAAAGATCCATATTCACTAACTATAATGCATCAGTATTTGAGACTTCATTGATTGATTTAAAACTTGATTTATGTTGCTTTCCATATTGACAAGGATCACAAACTTTTGAAGAATCAAATCTATACTCTGGTAGATCATTAAATAGTCTTTTCATAGAGAGTTTCCATTGGTTCTTAAGGTTACAGTGTCTTATCCTTCTATTCTATAATCAAGAATGATCTTCCATTACACTAAGAAAAGATAGATCTTGGCTCCTATGGTCTTCTAAGTTTAGTGTGTATACATTCTCTTACCTATGGGTAGAAAGAATAAACTCTTCCTTGGAATTGTGTACTAAACACTTATCATTCCTAAAATTCACAAGTTAACCTTCATAACATAATTGAATTATGCTAATAATGTTGTGCTTAAGACCCTTAACAAATAAAACATTTGAAATCAATGTTTTTTCAAGAAGAATAATGTTACATATACAAATAATTTATCCCTGAGCATTATCACTAAAAGTTACTTTTCCTCCTTTTATATTGATAATATTTTCAATGATGTTTTTGTTACCAGACATGTGTCAGGAATAACCATTATCCATGTACCATGTATTGTTGTTGGTACTTTCTTTACTTTCCTAAAAACATGAGTGTTAGACCTTTCGAACAGAAAATTTCTTGGATCTGGAAACTTCAGAAAGAAAATTTTTTGGAATCCACAGTTTCTCTGAAAAATAAGCTTTATGATAACCTAAATGCTGAGCTTTGTTTATGGAACAATTTTTTTCCCAATGCCCACTACACTGAAATTTAGTGCAGAATGGAGAAATTTGAGGAACAAAATAATTGTTACTAAAAACCTGTTTTGAATGAGTATAACCAAAACCAAAATTATTGCTTTGAGGTCAAATTTGGAAATACATATTATTAAAATCTTCATTAACTAAGTTAAAGTTTGACAAAAACTTCCTCAAGGAAAATATATCTGACTTTAGTGTAACAACTATGTTTTTATCCTCAAAAACGTTAGATTTATCACTAGAGTGGGTCTCGAAAACATTTTTCTCAGAAATTATTTTTTCTAGATCCTTAGAAAGTTTATCCTTTTAAGAAGTAAATTCCTCAAGATTTTTTAAAATACATTAAAAATAAATGGATTTTTTATCAAGATCTTTAGAAAGATCTGATATTTCCTTAGTAAGAATAGAAATCCTAGAATTTTCCTTATCATGCTTTTTCATGAATTTAGAATTTTCATTCTCAAGGAGATTAAAAAACCTAGAAACATATTCACAAGTAGGTAAAGTATTATCTTCATCGTAAGAAGATTCTTCAGCCAAATATTCATAATACTTACTATCACTATAATTAGTGTTCAAGGATACATTGGTTATGGATTCAGTATTGTGTACCTTGGCCATTAACCAATGATTTTCAATAGATAGTATGTCTAGTAAACCAAGATTCTTATGACAAGAAGATTCATACTCTGAGGATTATTCAGAATAGTCACCACCATTAGCACTCCAGGTGTCATTTTCTTTCAAAACATTCTTAGATTTATCCTTGTAGTACTTCTTTCTATTCTTCTAAGAATACATTTCCATTCTGTCTTTTATTTTAAGCATAGGACAATGTGGCCTTATGTGCCCTGCTCTTTTGCATTCATAGTAAGTAACATCAGAGTCTTTCTTATCCATTATTTCCTTTTTCTTGTATCTATACTGAAATTATTTATTCTTAACTATCTTGTCCATCCTTTGAGAAAGATTAGCAAGATCATTCACAAAATTTTTAATTTCACTTGATTTGGATAAAACAGTGACCTTATTAGATTTAGATCTTGTAACTCTCTTTGGAGTATTGGCTTTCATATGATTTTAAGTAGTTGTAAAATAAACATTTCCATTTCTATTATTCTTCTTTTTTAGATCATCAACTCTTTTCATTCCTGACTCATGTTCAAGATAAGTTTCCAAAAGCTCATCAAGAGTAATCTGTGAGACTTTCTTATTCTCATCAATAGATGTTATCTTTGACTCCCAATCATTAAGCATGATATCTGTTATCTTGTCCACAAGTGCCTCATCATATAAACATTTTTCACCCATGGATTGTAAACTATTAACAATATTCATAAACCTCTATTGTACCTTACAAACTAGTTCTCTATAAGAAAAGAAAAAATTCATGATATTCAGCTCTGAGCATATCTCTTCTAGTTTCGATAACTTTGGAATTTCCAAAGTGGGTCACTTTAAGATTCTTTCAAATATAATTTGCAGATTCACAAGAATAAATCTGGCTATATATATATTCCTGGTCATGGAACACAACAAAGTAATATGTACCTTATAGTTTAGTTGATATTCTGACTTTTCTTGATTCGTAAAAGTTCTGACTTCTTTATCAAGAATCTTGTAATCTTCAATAAGTATGAAAAAGTTTTCCACTCCAGTATTAGTGAGAAAATTCTTCTTACGATCTCTCCAATATTAATAATCATTCCCATAGAAAATTGGTGGTCTAGTAGGATTCAGATTTCCAATCGAACCAACATCCATTCCTACTATCTCAAAGAAAATATCATTCCACAGAAACTTGTTAGTAGTAAAGATTGTAAACAAGGATAAAAATCCTAAGCAAGGAAAAATAGAACAAAGGAAACTTGAGAAAACAACTTATATGTGAATTTAAGTATTTCAGAAGCCTCCTCTAATCCCAGTTATAGGATCAAAATAATGATTTAGATTCTCAATATACAAGAGGGGTGAATTGTATACTTTAAAAATTCCATTGGAGACTTTAAAGTGGGTAAAAACATTCAGTTGTTTAACAATGTTAAACAAGGTAAATTCACAAGACCTCTTTTTTCTACAAACATGCAAGATTCTGGAAATATGATTTTTTAAATGAAACTTAAGAACGGTTTGCAAGAAAAAATATTCTACCTTAAAGCGTATAGAATCTCTCAAATCAGAGTATATAAGTACAATAAAGTATAATATTTTTTTGACAAAAAAGGTTGTGGAAGAAGCCTCATTTATTATTAAAGCGAAGCAAAGACCTCTTTAACTAGGTGGAGGGAGACCCATTACATAGCTAGAAGGCCTAGTGGGCATTTAGCCCATTACATGGCCCATAAACCCATTTTTTTGGCCCAAATCCCATTCTGTGAATTGTACAGCTACAGTACCCGTGCTGCTACAGTACTACACAGTACCCGCCACTACTACAGAGCTCTGCCACCGCTACAGAACCCTACAGCTGTTACAGTGCCCGCCACTGCTACAGTGCCGCCACTACTAAAGTACGCTACTGTACTGCTACAGTACCTGCGACCAATGGGTTTTGAACTCCCATTTTTCATGTAGATTTAAGGGGTGATTACCACTAAGCCAAACCCCAACTATAATAAAGTATAAGATAGTTATGATTTCCTTATTAATAAAAATGAAGTGGAAATAAAATTTGAAATAATACAAGTAACAAGTAAAAATATTTTAACCCAATGGGTAGGGTATCCAACAACCTTAGATAATGGTCCCTTGATTTATACTTTCAAGAAAGTCTATCTTACCCACACCAGGGTAAGCCCTTGATAAAAATATCGGATTTTGTCTTATTATCCCTGAAAGCCTCCGAACATCAAGTTAGTCATCACATCTGTCTTCCTATCCAATGAAACCCTCGATTGTACACAACAACAACAATCGGAGTCGCATGAAGAAATCTGAACAAGATGTTTAGTACCCACAAAGCATGAGATTCTCTCTCTAGAAATCACTTCAACATTTAATCTCTAGAGTTGTAGAATAGTTTATTGTAGTATTTTATCTCATTCAAATGAGATCATATTTATTGGAACATTTCCAATGGTTGGCTCCCTCCTCCAACGGTTATATTTTTCCTTGAATTTCAGAGGGACTTGTACATGAGTCACTCAAACAACAGTTGGTTGGAAACAGAATACATGACATCATTCTATAACTATAAAAAGGGTAAGTAAAATATGGTTACTCAACTAAATTTTTTTTAAGAGTCTAAGGAAAAATATTCAGAATCTATATTATATAGAAATCCATATTATATTTTTTATGGAATTTAGAATCAGAATTCTATAGACTTCAGATTCTGAAATCTAAGGAATTCGGATTCTGAATTCTAAGGAATTCAGAGTCTAAATTCAAAGAAATTCGGAGTCTGAATTCTATGGAATTCGGCACCTGAATTATAAGGAATTCGGAATCTGAATTTTAAGGAATTCAGCACCTAAATTATAATGAATTTAGAGTCCGAATTTCAGATAATTCAGAACCATAGTTATGAGAATTTGGATTCTTAATGTTATAGAATTTAGAATCTGAATTTTAGAGAATTCGGATTCTGAATTTTTGATAATTTTGATTCTGAATTTCAGATAATTGGGTGTCTTATTTTTGGAGAATTAGGATTCTGAGATTCAGAGAATTCAGAATCTGAATTGGGATCCTGAAAATAGAATATTCTATATCTAAGTATTTATATAATTCTAAGGTTTTAGATTTGAAACATAATTTTTCACTTAGTAATAAAAAGACTTAGATTTAGAGAAACTAAAATATGAACAATGAAAAATAGGTAAGGATAAATTTCCTAGGGGAAGGAAAATTTTCCTTATTAAGGAAAATATGAGTGGAAAAGAAATTTTCCTTAAGATAGGGTGTTTTTGATTTTCAAAACATGAAGTAATGGAAAATTCATAAGGAAAACTTTTTGACTCAAAAAAGTAAACTTTGTCACCAAAGAATCATTATATACATGATAAAATAAACAATAATCACAAAAGGTAATCTGAGAGAGGCCCTGATCAGAATCCAATTTGTTTCAGTAGGGTAATCCAGAAGCTATTATTTGAGTGGAAGGAAAATACACTTTGAAATTTTCTGCCAAAGTAATAGTGGGAAAAGTAGATAGAGCATTGGACAACCATCTCAAGACAGAGTTTCTTTTCTGTGTTATCAGGGTATAATGATTGGCCACAATCCCCCACATTGTCCTTACCCCACAGTTGAGTGTCCTTCTTTTGGAAAGATAGGTCATCTTTAAAGGTTCTCTAAGAACTTTCTGTAAAAGACCAGTTGTAGTGTATTATGAAAGTCACCTGATTTAGGAAGGGGCTCATCAACCCTCAATAGTCTGGTAGGAGGAGTTCCACTATCCATTTAGGATGAGGTAGGGAATTTGATACCCCATTTCATGACCAGTAGTTCCATTCAAGTTAAATATATTTGGGTATTCAAACTGGAGCACAGGGAAGAAGGAAAATTCAAATCCACATTATACAGACTACTTCATCGATCATGGATGTAGTATCGCCTATCGTCATTAGTATGATTCTTGTATCGTCTACCTTAGATTGTGTTTTCATTGAGAAAGGATAATCATATTTTTTCTATATTATCTTTTCTAAAAAACAAATGGGATTAGATGTATAAATTAAGGTTGGTTCTATGAACACTAACACATCGTTGGGAGTTCAATTAAAGACTATCAAATCTTTTAAGGTGTGTTCTCTAGATATTGGTGTTTCTATTTATTTTGGGAACCATTCGGATATGAAATAATAGGATTCAAATTGATTCTTATTATGGATTGGTTAGTTTTATACTAGAATAATATTGGCTATTATAAGAGTTTATTTACCTTTCTATCTCTATGAGGAGTCTATTTTCATGATGGTGAGTGGAATCTTTAGACAAGTCATGTGGGGCCAATTCTATACAGAGTGGATTTTCTCAGGGATCAAGATTCTGATATTTATCTTGAAGATGGTGGAATGAAGAAGTATTATTTTCCTCTAATGTTAGTCCATTTTCAGGATTTATTTACTAATGAGTTATATTTCTTACCACTTGAGTGATAGATTGAGTTCAAGGTCATGTTGGTTTTGGGACAAGAGATAGTTTTTATCTCACCTTAAAGAATAGAATTAGTAGATCATTAGGAGTTTCAAGATTGGTTGGAAGATCTAGAATCTAATGGATTCATATACCATAAAATATCTCCTTGGGGTTCTCCAATTCTCCTAACAAAGAAGGTTGATGGGTCTTTCTACTTAGGTGTGGTTTATCAGAGGTTGAATCAGATGACTGTTAAGAACCAGTATCCTCTTCTACACAGTTTTGATCTTTTTGATCAATTGGGAGGTTCTAGAATATTCTCTAATATTGATTTCATATCAAGCTTCCATAAGTTGAGGGTGAGACTATAGAACATACCTCATACTACTTATAAATGTGGGTATGGATTATATGAATTTGTAGTGATGTCGTTTGTATTGACTAACGCACCAGCTATATCCATGGTCTTAATTAATGGGATCTTTCATCATTTTCTGTACCAGTTTGTTATGGTCATTTTAAATGATTTCTTGTTGTACTAAAAGTTAGAAAAAAATCATTCCAAACGTCATCAAATCATCCTGAGTATATTGAGAAAGTATCATCTTTATACCAATCTAATCATATATAGTTTCTGGATTAATAAACTTCAATTTTTGGTCTATGTCATCTCAATGGAAGGATTGTCACTGGACTTAGAGAAAGTAATAGTTGTGGTTTCTTGGGTATATCCCCTAATTTCTTTTAGATTATGATATTTTGGGTTTAACAGGTTATTGTTGGTTATTTATCCAATATTTATCCCATTTGGATGTACCGATATCTGGGATTACCAAGAAAGGGGTGGAATTTGTTTGGTCTAATTCTTGTAAAATATATTTTAATGAACTTAAAGGTAGGTTGAACTCATGACCTATCCTCACATTACCTGTGTTGGGTAAATCAATTATTGTGTACTCTAAAGCATTCATAGTTGTACTCGAAGTAGTTCAAATGAAGGAGAATTGAGTGGTTTCTTATGGCTCCAAGAATCAAAGACCTAATGAGAGGAATCACCCTACTCACAACCTGGAGTTAGTATTAGTGGAACAAGCTCTGAGATATTAAGGACACTCTATCAGGGGTGACAGGTTCATGGTATACATGAACAACAAGATCCTCATGTACATATATTCTCAACAATACTTGAAAATTCAGCATGATAGGTAAGCATAGTATTTACAATCTTCTAACTTCGAATTCACTTATACACTAGGAATTGGAAACATTGTAACAGACTACTTGAGCAAAAATACATAGATGTAGGTAAAATGGTAGTCTTGTGACAAGTGGTAGATAATGGACCTTTTTCCAAACATGTGTTTGGATATTTAGAAGTATTAGGGACACATAGATGTGACTTTTACATCAATTATACCCATGATTTTAGACCAAATTAAGACCAGGCAGTTGTATGATACATAAGGCTCAGCTCTTTGAGACAATTTAAATGGTGGGGATACACCACTGGGATGTTCTGTTGATAGTGGAAATTATCTTATTTTTGTGTTAGAGTATGGGTTTTGATGGGCTTATGCGAGGAAATAATGACGTTGTTTTGTGATTCCAAATGGGTGGTGCATCCTGGTTTAAAAATGATGTATAGTGACCTATGTATATAATACTAGTGGATAGGAATGAAGGAGGATGTGGAAAGATTAATGGATAGATGCTTCACTTGTTAGTAGGTGAAAGTCGAACGTCAAAGGCCAGTTGGGATTTGGTAGCTCTTTCACATTTCTAAGTGAAATGGGATGATGTCACAATGGATTTTTCGAAAAGATTACCTATGAGAACCTGTAAGAATGACACTATATGGGTTTTTGTGGATCGAATGACTAATATGATCCACTTATTATCTAATAGAAAATCCTTCAAATTTCATGATCTACGTAGTATTTACAAGCACAAGGTGGTTCTATTTCATGGTGTTCCAAGGAGTATCATTTTAGACAGATATCCTCATTTCACAACATGTTTCTAATAGGGTCTTTAGAATGGTTTGTTATTACAGAAACTATTGAGCACATCCTAAAATCCACAGATTGATTCTCAATGTGATCAGCCTATTCTGGTTCTGGAGGATATGTTACAAGCCTATTTATTTATCATGGTGGTTCATGGGAGAAACATATGGAACTCAAGTAGTTTTTATATAACAATAACTTCTATGAATCAATTCTAATGTAACCTTTAGAGGACTTATATGGAAGGTTGGTCACCATGTTTTCCTTTTTGTTTTTTCAAGGTTGTGGAAATTTTGAATCTAGAAACATGGAAAACTAGCACCCAGTTTTGTTGGGATGTTTAAGATTATAGAAAGGGTTGGTCCAGTGGCATACCATTTATCCCTTACACTGTGTAATAGTTCCATGCATGACATTGTCCATTTGTCTTACCTATAGAAATATCATCCAAACCCATCCCATGTGATATACATAATCGACATTGAGTTTTATATTGATGTGTCCTTTGAGGGGAATCTGATTTGGGTTTTCGATCATAGTGAAAGATATATTCTAGGTAAGACTATATCGTTAGTTTGAGTGAAGTAGAAGCATGGGAGAGTTTAGGAGGAGACATTTGAGAGGGATTTTAACATGAAAACATATTATCCACACTTGTTTATTATGACATCATAATGAAACTTGGAGAAGCTTAGGGACGGGCTATTATATGGTGTTGAGGTTGTAAGACCATTATTTTTTCACATATGTCTCTCTTTGTGTTTTTATTTAAATTTTCATTCAGTTATGTTTTCCCAAATCCTAAAACCAAGATTGTAAAGAACCTTATAGGATCTTCTTGGAGAGCCTTTTTTGGGGAAAATGACATAAAGTTTAGTAATGTATGCTTCTTTGAATTAATTAATTCTGGGTATAAATGGGTAAGTGTTTCATGGATTCTTGGTATGTTTAGAAACATTAAAGGATATTTGGGTTATTTAAAGGGATAATGGGATGAAAACCCATCTACAGAACATTTAAAAATCATGTAATTATTTAGTTATTTAATAAAATATATTCAAGGGAATTATATTTTTGGTTTATTCCATTAAAAATATTTAAAAGACACGTACCTTCATTACACACCTTGTAATTTCATAACCTAGTGTTTTATAGTATGATGTGTAGCTAAATTTCATTTCATTCCACTAAAACCTTATCATATCAACCCCCGGGTACTTTCCATGAGATTTTAGAGTGCCAACATCCATGTAGGATGTCATAATAACTCCTTAGATCCCTAGTAAGTGGTTTTGGTCTTGTTTTTTCCACTCCTCCTTGATTCTTCATCCATAGCGGTGAAATACTTGTACTATATTCATTGTTGGTTTAGATCTTGATCAGTTTTGATCAGATATTCTCTCGGTGATCATCCATAACTTCTTCCTCATGGGAATTTGATGTTGGAAGCATTATTGGATCTTTATTTAATGGTAGGGTTCTAAATCTAAACCCCTAGGGTTTCAGAATTTCCAATTTTATGCAATATTTTGATAGATCCAACAAATTGTGTGCCCAAATCAATTAAATAAATGAATAGGATTATTTCATTATGTCTCTTAGTTTTAATTTTCTCCTGAACTAGCTTATGGCTACCCATTGGGTGATCTAACTGTAACAAAATTGAATTGCCTAATGGATTAATGTGTGTTTATAATTACATAAGAACATAGGAGATTGCTAGATATATAGTCGATAAATTATGGATTATTGCTTATCAT
The DNA here is from genome assembly GCA_963277665.1 of Viscum album. NCBI lineage: Eukaryota > Viridiplantae > Streptophyta > Magnoliopsida > Santalales > Viscaceae > Viscum > Viscum album. The sequence continues at coordinate 2,033,744,310 of OY728146.1, read as the reverse complement.
TGTGACTGTTAATCAGTTACAGTTTAATTAAATGTGTTATATGAAACATAAATGGTAATTCTCAAAATTAACCATTGATATATATGATATGATAGTGTGATATCCATGTTGTATGATAGGACTTGTGTTCTATGCTAAAATGCTTAAATATTGGGATCATCCCTAGAATATTCACACTTATATGTTGTAATGTTGATATTGAGCAGCCTCATCCTATTATCATGTTGTAATTCTTATATAGTGTTCACTCTACCTTGTCTCATGTTGTAATTCCTAAAGGGATTTTACCTGGATGTTGTAATGCCTCTAGGCATTTGACCCAGATTGTTGTGATTATACCATAGTTATATGGTGGTGGTTGGCATGGTCATACAACATGCTCAGAGATATTCTGATACAGTGTCAAATGAGGTAATTTTACCATGGTTATATAGTGGTGGTTGGAATGATCAGAAGACACACTCAGAGATATTATTTCATGGAATCAAAGAAAGTTATTTTACCATACATATATGGTAGTGTTTCGAAAAGTCATAAGACATGCTCAGATATATTCTAGAATGGAACCAAAGTAGGATATTTTACCTTGTTTTTTATTATGGTTAGCATGGTTGTATGACATGATCTGATATATTCTATCATGGATTTGAAAAAGGTTTCAGTTTTCTTTTATTAATTGTTCAATTAATTTAAACACATATTTATCACTTTATTGAATTAAATTCTTAACATATTGGTTAGTTTATACATGGTGGTGTCGACCTATTAAGTTATACTCACACCCTATTCGGGCTTCTGTTCGATATCTGGGTAGATTATGTGGATGCAGGTTTGGACAAGGTAAAAGGACTATGTAATTTATTGATTTCTTATTAGATGGGTGGGAGTATGGAGGTTGGACCGACATGGGGTATAATACCAGGGAATTTTTAATCTTTATTTTATTCATATATTATTTTACTTGTATTGTTTCTAGAATGAAATTTAATTATATTAAAATTCATCATTATATTATTCTTTTATTATTTATTGGATTATTCAGTTGTCTCTTATTGTTTCCTTCCTCTATGTCTGTAATTTGATTTATTTCAATTATATTGTTTATTTTATACTGATATGACACTTCATACCAGGGGGTATAATCTCACCATTATACATTTCACACCCCCACTACTAGTCAGAATTCTATGTTATATGGGGAGGCATCTTTGAGGTCTCAAAAACAACCTTTTTCATGTGATAGAGATCCAAATTGGTGAATGTGATGCTTATGAAACTTATGGTCTTCAGTATTACTGTCACATAGGTAGTTAGGTTCAGGGTTCCCTTATGTATGTCCTTACTAAAAAATGTGATCGTTACACAAAGTCTAATTCTTAACATTTATAAAAACAAAATAAATTTACATAGTTTGGGTTTAGTATTTACAAAAAAAATGAAATATTAAATTACCATTATTTAGTGTTGGTATGTCTTTATAGAATCCATTTTATTAGTGTTACCATTATATAGAATCCAGAAACAGAGAGTTTCCTTTACACAACATAAATGATTACCTTTATGTAGGTAGAATAATTTTCAAATGGACCTTACATAGTTACTAGTAACTCTATTCCTCTATAACCACAATCAGAATATCTCTAATTGTACTCAATGCCTTATCTAAAAATCAAAATATTTTCAAAAAATAATCCAATAAATTTTATCAAAGATTTTTACAGATTTTTACCTCAATAATATTTAGATGGATTATACACTCTTCAAGATATACTTTATCTTTCATTAATAAATGATTTGAAAGCTACCTTATAACAAACTACATCATAACACAGTCTAAAATGTTTTAGACTATATATTACATCAAATGATACTTTTCATTATTCCTAAAGATTCTCAACTCCATAATAATCACAAATAAAGACATTTCGAATATGTTTTCACAAGTTCATCAAGAAGAATCTCCAACATCTCTATTCTCCATTTCTATCTATATATAAAATGCATCATAATATCTTTTACTTTTCTTTAACACATATTAAAAAATTAATATCATCAATATAATATTATTTACTGGAATAAAATATAATACAACACATGTTCAATTTAGGTATAGGTACTTTCATTGTCTGCGAGTGCTCTAAATTATCCATGACACTACCAGTTTTTGGAATCCCATCCTCATTTTTTTCATCCCTATAGACTCATAACCATTAAATAGGAAACAGAATAATGGTAGGGAGGGATTGGCACCATTATTATCAGTCCTATCACTGGATCTCCCACACCCTATATGCGAATCGCAACCTATTGATTGTTTCAACCCAAGCTATAATTTGGTTAAGGTCTTGTCTTGAACACTTGAATAAAGTGTTGAACAACCCTAGACCAAATAATATACCCCTCATTTTTTTTGAGGGGTGTTAAAAGCATCCCAGTGGCTCTGATGTTAGGTACAGGGACAAGTGTATGCACTAAGGATCTAAATTTTCCATGATAGTTTCTATTTTGGGCATCCTTCCACCATGTTAATCATCCCTAAAGAATTTTACCCCTTAAATAGGATAATTACTCATGATAGTAAGTTATCCACACCCATATTTTTAGGATAATCACTGGATTTCCCACACCCCATGTGGGAATTGAAACCTGTTATGTTGCAAACACCTGAGGGGAGAACTGAACAACACTAGATCAAATATTAAGCTTGGATACCACCCTTCAAAATATGTGTGTCACTAACTATGTGGGTTAATCTAATCATAGACTAAATGGATTACTATAAAAATAAATCATGATTGAAAATACAGATTTGATGTCACCCTCATAGTTGTGTTATGCATTTCCCCTCTCCAATTATTAAACTCTAGTGAATTATCATCTTCTCCCCTGAACATTAAAAATATTTATTCATATCCACTATATTAATTGTATATCCATGTCCTTTATACACTATATGAGTATGGAGATATGAAATATGACTCATCATATTACAAAAAAATCTCTCTACTTTTGTACCCTTCTATAATTTTCATAGAATACTAGATATCCATGTCCTTCCTACACTATACGAGTATAATGATATGAAATATGACTCTTCTTCTACCACAAAATAATTTATTTCTCTCTCCCTTTATGTAATTTTCATAGAGTATTTTAATATATTATCCACTCACAATTTTCTCATCCCCTATTCCATTGTAATTTCATCATCTTCTACCTTTATTCTTTATAGGACCATTACATGTAGATTAATAATCTTCTATGTCATCCACAAGTAAAATATTATTATAAAATCCTCTCATAATCTGTATTATTATCTTTCAAAACATGGGTATTCTTCCATTAATGAAATATACTTCACTAATAGTTTATCCTCCTTGAGGATTATATTTTAATGTATATTTGAAATTTCTCACATTTTTTCACCATTTCTTATTTTAGAAAAAACGTTATTTATAATTTTATCTTTTATCATTTCTTACATTACACTCACCTAGTATTAAAGAAACATATCTAATGATATCCTCTTCGCGTTTCATATGGAATTCCTAGTATTCATATCAATATATGATTAATTATTTATTAACATATCTTGGATTTATTAAATAATGGTATATTACCAAAAATTATTCATATCAAGAAGGGAATCTTCTTTAAAATTAAGAATTAGTCAAGATAGTTTGGAAAAATATTATATCACAAAATATGACATAGGAATTAATTTTGAGTTTAATTTAGTTAATGTAATTCATTTTACAAGTCATAAGTTATGTCCATACTATTGGTACAAATATCACCGATCAACATTTTAAACATGACTATTTTCATCACACTTCATTTTTTCCTCAGAAATAATTTCCAAATCGTAATTTTTTACTTAATTTTATTCACCAATATCTTTTATATTCCTTTATAATAGTATATTTTAATCCAATTTTAGTACATTTTCCCCATGTAATCATCTACGATTCACCATATTATAAAATAAAATTCCATTATTTTCACTATTTATCCATATCATTGGATTATATTTGATTTTTCATATCAATGTTTTTATTAATGATAACATAATATCTTTTAATATCATAATACAATCTTTTTTTATATGCTGATATATTTTCAGTATATTATATCATTTTTTAGGATAAAAAGGTGTCACCTCCCATAATGCCTTAACCTTGTTGAGCTTACAATGACTTTTCTAATGAAATATTTATTCGTTCATCTTTGATATGCACTAATATTCAACCTTTTCACTTTGGTGTTCTAGTATTCTTAAAAACTCATGTATACATTCTCTATTTTACTAAAAAAATAAAATATTATTTATTAATAACTTATAATCACACCAATGATTAAAAATTCCATTATCTAACAACAGAATTTATTATATATTTCATAATAAATACTTAATATAGACCCTTTTATATATTAAAATAACCATAACTTCATAGAGTACCTTAGGATAATGTGCATAAACCTGAGAGGGGGTGAAAGAGGTGTCACCAAAATTTCCCAAATACCAAATATTATTTAAATATTTTTATCCAATATATATTTGATCATTTTTTCCCTTTTAGGATATAAATAAATATTTATATCTCTTAATCAACACACAATAACCACATTCAATATTGAATATAATGTAAAGATGATCACATAGTGTTTTTTCAAGGTTCTTTAGTAATGTGTGAAACCTACTTCTAGTTGTGATCGGGGTTTTTGGGTCATATATTCTATGTAAATTATAAATCACTAATTACATGTGGTGAGGATGAGAATTATCATGAACCTACAATGTATCCCACAGATACACAACATCTTATTGTGATTCCATGTGTATCATTAGATTTATACTACATCCAATAGTATCCAGTCTTCACAACTTTTCTAACAAAACCTCCACCAAACTTTTGTACTAGATATCTAATCTACTAAGGATATTACAACATCAAACTGATCTGATCTTCTTCCTTAATAATGTTTTTTCATTCTAGTAGATTTTCAAGAATATATGTATTCAACTCAGTCTCTATAAAAATCCTTACTCGTATATCTTGTTCAAAATATGATTGTTGTTTTACATCTACTCTATATTCAAGGATATCAATTGAAAATATATAATCAGAAAAACTCTATGCTTATCATTGTTCCTCAACTATTCGAATGCTTTCTTATCTTTCACTATTTTATCTTTTTATAATATGATGTATCATATTTCTCCTTATTCTACTTCTTAGGACTCAATTAAATGGATCATATCAATATAATTAGGTAGGATTAATTTTATTAGCAAATACCCAAAATGTTTCTCTTCTTTAGTTCTATATTGGGTTCTTGATTCTTCTCTCAAATATTTTTTGGCCTTTCTTCTTAAATAGTCACTTAGATAATTACTCTCTATTTATAATTATGGGCTTTTATATTCATATGTCATATAATATATCATCGATAGAGACCCAGTATTTTCATAAATAGATATCACATGATATTATATAAATATCCATTACATATCATTATAGTATATTCAAGAAGAAAAAAATTGGTGTCTTTATAGACTAGATATATAATCATCTCATTTATTAATGTTTTCCAACAACTCTATAAATTTTATTCCTATATAGTTCTCTTTTTAGACATACCATCCATAAAACCATTATCCAACACCCAAAGAAAGAAAACATGAGAAATAGTGAGCTCAGATTCTCAGTATGGGTTTACATGATAGATATCAATCAATAATAAAAATTGAGAATAAGGTAAGAATAATGGTATAATATAATGATAATAATTTAATGTTTATACCCAATCTGTCATATATCATAAACACAAGTCATAGAATAAATCTTTATCATTTAAAAAGACATGAATCATAATAGAGAGGATTCATAAAAATAAACCATAAATATAGGTTCATATAATGATTATAAAAACATTTCATAGGACTTTGGAACCATCATAGTCATAGAAAACATATAAATTTTCAACATTAACTATAAAGAACATCATTTCATAGTGTAAAAGGAATAAAAAAGTGTTTCTCATATCATAATGGATTAGGAATCACCACTCTTTTCCTATGACATAGAGGATCGGGAAAACATACCTATTTTCTTAGAGTGGATCAAGAAAATCAATTTATTTCCTATAAATATCTCAAGAGACATAAGGATTTACACAATTTATAGATTTTAATAAAATTAAAACCCATCACATAAGTAAAACCATAAATACGTGTTCTAAAAGATCATAAATAACCCATTATTTTATCATACAAACACTCATTGAAATGAAATGGGTTTCATAAAGATTTAATCAATTTATTTTAGCATGCCCTATAGAAAATAAATTGGTTTTATAAATATTTCACCATGAATAAATGTTCACATGGAAAACAAACATCTTTCATAGAAAAAACCTCAAATTATCATCATAATAATCCATATAGAGAACTAAAGTGGATGGTGTCATAATATCATATCCTTAATGAAGTTTAAAAATCAATATGGTATGTTTACATAGATGAAAATTTATCTTAAAATATTATCCCATCATTTCTTTGAAAACATAAGAAAATAACCATTTCCTTTGTTAAATTTTTAATTAAATGGTCCCATAATATTGAAACAATATTTTAATTTTAAAATAGTAAAGAAAAGTTATTAAAGGAATATTCAATGAAAATAATAGTCATGGTATTGGAAAATTCTATTTATGTATTGTACATTAAAACAAAACATTTTTTTCACAGTATTGTGTGAAACTAAAAAACAACTTGTTTGAAAAAAATAGAAATATTCATTTTTAAACCTTTGTAAATAAATTTAAAGTTATTGATAATTACCCTTAAATAATACTCTAAGTATAATTAAGTAAATTAATAAAACAATATCTAGGAACTTGGACATAGAAGAAAATTTTCATTGACTAAATAAGAAATATGGTTGGATATTCATTCAAAAAATCTCAACCATTTTTAATACCAAATAGAGGAAAATGGGGACCAAAATTAAAAATTATTGAAATAAATATAGTAGAATAAAATGAAATCGTTTTATTGGATAAGGAACATATAATTTCCTAAATAGAAATTCAGGCATAAACAATCCCAACAAAAAATGGATTAAAACATAAAATGCTTACCACTAAGGTAATCTCTAAACCAAATCCCCTTGAAAGATATAAACTAGGATGGATTTATAAATCCTCATTATTTTCATTTAAATCATCATAAAATAAACTAATTTTTATCATATACACCACACAAGAAAAACAAGTGGTGAAAATGGAATATGTCTCATGGTAATAAAAGTGAGATGAGAAACCCTTTCCTAGAGTCCTGTCTTGCTTCGTATGTGTCATAACTTCCTGTATAATAAATATAAATTTGTTTTTAAAAATATTATATAAAAATAATCATATATATCATATCATATATTATTTAATTATATTATATTATCACCCATTTATTAATAATTGTTTATTTAAATCTCTTTTTCTGGTGATAACTACTTCATTTTTCATGCATGTTTCGATTCAACAATACAACTACTTATAATTTGATCATTTTTATATAGTATAAATAGTTTTAATAATATCAAAATTATCATATGTAATAATTATATAAACTATTATAACTATTCATATAAAATGGGGATGAAAAATAAATTACATCACTTCACGGAGACGGTAGTTTGTACATATTCATGACTAATGCTTCCACTTTTATATTCCAGGAATGAGAAAAAAGTAAATAATAATTCAATTATATATAAATTTAATATCATAAATATTTTATGTATTTTTAGAATCAATTATTATATCCATCAATGTGAAATAGTGAGGAAAATAGAAATTCATCGCTACTTGGAGATCGTAGTTCTCATGTACGCACGAGTGATTCTTTCTTTTCCCATGGGATGGAGAATAGTTGGGTAATGGTTGTTACACCACAATAATAAAAATTAAGTATATTTAATATACTGAATTCAATATTTTATAATAGATACCACATATTTGTGTGAGGTAAATAGGAAATAAAATTGAAATCACTTGGTTAAGAGTTGTACCTCTTTGTTGAGAAACTTATTTTAGCCAACACCTTATGCCTTAAAAGGATGGTCTTTTGGAAAGATGAGAGGATATAATTTGCGGGGAATGAATCTAGTAAATTATTATTATCAATATTGTTTTATCTATCAGGATTAAAAAAATTAATAAGAATGTAGATGATGTGCCTTTTTATAAGTGAGAGGAGGGTACCCTAAATTTTACCTAAATTATTAAATTAATATAAACTAATATTTATATTCATGTTCCACAATATTGATATATTTATAATCAATGATGATAATTAGTATAAATTATATTATCAAATAATAGTTAGAAATATTTAAATGATGTTTTAACCCATATCTCTAAATCTGAACCCCGGTTAATACTTTTTCATAGTTACATTAATATTAATTTTTTTTCTCTTTAAGGTTCAAGAATGTTGATCTATAATGATAATTGACACATAAGTGGAAAATTGTTGATATTATAAACCATATACCAGTAAATTTTCAGAATAAAATATTTTTTTGAATTTTAATTCACTTAATAAAATATAATTTAACATAAGACACCATTAATACCATTTTTAGGACTATTCAGAATTATGGTCATTAAAGAAAAAATGATTGATATGGAATTAAAATTAAAACTTTTGAAACATAAATATTATGTTATATTTATCTAAAAAATTCTTGTAACTCAATAATTTTTACAAATTTTATCACTTGTAATATATTAAAAAAATTATTTAATTTTTCTATTACATGAAAAATACTCTTTCAGAATTGAGTTAGCATTTAAAGTAATTATTCAATAAAAAATTATAAAAAAATTAAAAGGATAAAAAAATTAATTGATTTATTAATTAAACATTTATTACTAAAATTATCTCAATTTATCCATATGAAAAAAATTTAGATATATTAGACTGAGGAGAGTGACATTTTATATTTATCCTTTTCTTAAAATAATATTAATGTCATGATCAAATAAAAATGGAACCAAGTATCCGTATTTTTAGAACATGTTTGATAATGGATGAAATCTACTCATTCAAAAGGATAAATTCAAATGTTGGGAAAATTTTATCTCCTTATACCAAAATTTTTACCATTTTTTTCCTATTTTACCCTTACCATGGTGACAAAAATATACCAGTGTTACTATGCAAAATGGACAAAAATAAAAGGGATAAATTTAAAAAATTCCATCATAATAATTTAAAATATGAAATCCATTTTTCAAGATTCAATTTCAGGAAGTAGAGGAATTTCATTTTAAAAATATCACACAAATCACAAGGAAACCTTTTTTTAAACAAATTTGTTCTCAAGAATAAAATTAGATTTATTATTATTTAATTCCTAGTAAAAACCATAAAATGAATTTAAAATAAACTTAATGAATATATAATCTATAAATTCTATTAACATAATAAACAAATAGATATTTATTTAATTAATTGAGAGAAAAATATTGTGCATATAAAAGTAGCTTTTTTTAAAAAAATGTGTCTTTAAACCAAAAGTGAGTTTATACCAAAATCATGTATAATTTAGATTACTATGTAATTAACAAATTATATTAGATTAAATGGGTTTTATGTTACTTTAATATAAAATTAAAAACATAATCATACTTTTAAATTACTTAATTTAATGAAAAGAAATATTAGTTTTACAAAAAATGGTTTTTTCATTATTGACTGAAAAAATCAACTATTTTAAAAAAATATCAAAAAAATAACTATAATATAAATTGGATATGATTAATCAAAATATAATATCCATTTTTTCACATAAAATGTATTTAACTATTATAAATTAATTATATTATTCATGCATAAAATGTAATAAACCCCATTTTTGAAAAAAAACATATTTTTAAAGCATTAAATTACTTTACTAAAAGTTGAGTGATTATATATTATTAATTAATAATGAAATTTAAATTAATTAAAATATTAATTTATATATATAAATATATCAAAATGTAGTTAATCAAATTCATATACAAAAATTTAATGGCTATGTTATAATATATTGTGATTTGTTTTACACACAGTGTTGTGTGTCAAGAAAGCTATCGAACACTTACAATTTCTTCCAAGAGAGTTACAGTCTAAAATATCAGGGTATGGGCGAAGATCCACTTAATCTGGCCCTTTTTTATTTCTAATTCCCTTGGTTCTTGGAGGAGGCCTAGATTAGTCCTGGATGAGTTTGACTGCAAAAGGCTGGAAGTATGGGGAATGCTCAGTGTGCAAGTGTGTTTCACATGGTGTATTTAAAGTTCATTTCGTGTTAAGGAAAGTTCAAAGCGTGTTATAATATATGTAATTATTTGGGATTAAATCCAGTAAGGTAATTTTATTTTTGGTAATATAAGTAGCTCAAAATTAGAAAAATGTGTAAGTGTTACAATCCATGTAAACCCCTTCTGCAACATAACTTTAAATATAGTAACATCCCAAACATTCCCCAGATCATACCCTTTATTCTCAAATTTTTACATCCAACAGTACTCTCCTTCAGTGTTTATGGATTCCTTCATTGATTATTTATTCCCAGACTTCTGTCTTTGATATGTGGTGATCCAAAGAGCATTCTTTCTTCATTTCCTAGCAGGTTCTCCCTAATATATATCGTCTCCCCCAATTTTTTATTTCCAAGATATGGCACTAGATCTCTTTAATTTATAATTTTATTTATTTGTTTTTTTCAATGAGATTGTTTCATGATGTCTCTAAAAGATCATAGTTTCCTCATGGGGTAAGTGATCATAAATCTGTAATGTTGGTTCATTGTTGTGTGAAGAACGTTAATGCCTTTGAGTTATGGGATTCATTGCTTCTACTATTTTATTTATGATGAATTCGTAAATTAGACATGGTTTATCCATTTGGATGGAAATTGAATTGACCTAATATTTATTTAACCAGATTAATAATAATTGTATAGTGATATCATGTTGATGTGATTTATACCGTTATGATGAGCTGCCTCTTGATTTGTTAAATAGTGTGATATCTTTTCTATGAATTGTAATATTGTTCTTATTCTTGGAGTAGCAGGTTCAAATTGGTAATTAATATTAAGCCAGAATTAATTAATAATTTATTATCTAAGTAATTAAAGAAGTGGCATGTTTGTAATCCAATTATTCTTATAATTTAATAATTATCAAATTTATGAAATGCACATGTATAGTTTAAAATGGAATCTTTAATGTGATTAATAGAATTGATAAATAATTTAAAGAATTTTTATACATCTTATTTATAATAGTTGAATATGGGTGATAAGTGAGAAGATTTGGATGCTTGAAATTGTGTTTAAATTAATTGTTTAAATTAATTTAGTATATTTTCATAGATTGAAGCATTAGATTTCCAATATTTAGTACCTATGAATAAATAATTTGTTAATTCAATATGGAATTAGAACCAGTTATGTGAAAAAATAATTTTAGGGTATGATTTTCCTGTTTTCCATTGACAACCCATTGCCTTGAGTTTGGATCTATGATAGATAATTTATGTGTGATGGTTGGATGCCTTATTTTAGGGCCTATATTTCCTAGTTGGCTATGCATTTTTTTCCTAATTCTTTTTTGATGTGATCCTGTTGTGAGATTTTATATGTGATGTGATATGAGGCCGGTATGGCTGAGCCTAGTTTGGATGATGTTTTGGGGTTGGGGGGTGGGGATTATGTGATAGTAGTTGACGCAAGTCATGGAGATATGCATTGGGATATGAATATGGGTTTTGGGGATAACACCGAAGGATACAAAATGGTTTTAAACTGATCTTACATGTTTATGTGATGATGAGAGATAGTATGCCCAGTTATGAATCTGTTTAATGGTTAATGGTCGGGTTTCTTATTTTATATGCATTCCATTCCCCACTTCTTGGTGTAGCTGAGTTTTATTGGTTTTATTTTTTCCCTTAGTTCTAGCTTAGGATGGTTTCCATAGGGAATCTTAATTAGGGAATAATATTAATATTGTTTAAAAAATAGATATTGATGATGCTGGAATGCAATGTGGAAAATATGTCACTCTCTATGAACCGTGGACTCAGTTTGGATTATTCCTAAAGGGCATGGAATTCAATTTGATGATTAATGTAATGTAATCTATTGGGGAGTAATGTTAATGGTCAATTAATTTTTAATGAATTAATAAATATATGGAAATGATAATAATGAAAGAAGTAATTAATTTACATATTTAAATTCTCGTGTGCTTATAGAATATCTGGTCATAGTAGTGGAAACTAGGAGTCTGAGCGGCGTTAGCTGCAATTGAGTTTATTACTAGAAAATTCCCATAGTGTGGTTGTGACCAATATTATATCATGTGTATTTTATGATCTCATATGCTACCAAACCCATTTTTGGTTAGGGAAACTAAAACCTAGAGGAATCTAGGAGGGTGTTCTCCCTAATATATTGGTGGAAGGATGGATGGCTAGCAAACCCCCCCTCCCCCACACACACACACACACTTATAGCCCTGGTCTCTCCTCTTTCTAGTTACATTTGTTGGTATACACGGTGGTTAGTTTTCCCATATATGTGGGAAGAAGACTATAATGGATTGTGTTTATTTCGCACACATTTATTAGTGGGTATGGAATTCAATGTATTATTATATGCATGAATTGTATAGGTTGTGATGGATTGAGGTTCTTAATCAGAGTATGGGTTGTAATGACTTGAGGTATACTTCTTAATGTATGATACATGTCATATGGGCTTTGGTGGATCCCAAAAACTACCTAGATACTTCATATATATATTTCTATGGGATAATGTGATGATGTATTACACGTGGTTCATGTTATGATACCTTTCCCAAGTACCGTCAAGTTGGATTGCTTCCGGAGAGAAATTGTTTATGATGTGAAACGTTGGGTCATAGTGGGAAACCAGTGGGGAGGCAGGAGTAGAGTACCCTTAATATTCCATTATTATACTATATTCTCTCTTGTATGAAATACATATTGAAAGATATCCATGGTGAGGCTAATAAATTATTATACTTACTTAGGAGATGAGTTAGTTTCGATTTTTTTCGATATTCTTTTTCATGTGTCCTTTATCTTTGGCGAGAGATGATCCAAGAATGATTTTGTTGAGTACACTACTATTCTCGCCCTAGTTATATATAATTTTTTTTCTTGTTAAGTTGTGAAATTTGGAGTTTGGGTTGAATATTACTATCTCCAGGTTTACCAGGATCTGTTTGGGATTCATGGTCATTGAGTTCTCTAATTTTTGGTACTCATAGTTTTATTTCAGTTGTTATAATATTGTATGGAGTTTCATGTTTTCAATTTGTATTTATATATGTGTGTGTGTGTTTGTTTGTGTGTGTGATAGATAAGGTTTTTATTTTTGTATTCTTCTTATCTCTCTCTTTCGCATGTTTCTCTTAGAGCATAAATCCTCCCATATTCATGTTTATTATATCCTCGGTTCTAGTCACCAGCCTATGGCCTACTAGAGGTAGGAATATGGAATTAACTCTATATATCCACTTATTACAGTACCTTTTTGGGATAGATTTATGACACTATGGTATCAGAGGTTCAGGTTTAAGGATAGGAAAGAGTTATGAGTTCAAACATGTGGTATATCAGGGGTTGGTAGGGAAATTATATTATCTTTTTTTAGTAATAAATGTAAACACAAGAGACCAAATGAGACATGGGTATTTAGGTCCCCCTATGATTTGATGCATGAACCTTTAAGATTACTAATCCTACAAAATGAAATGATACTAATTTCGAGGCAGATATCTAGGAAAAGATCAAGAATCAGTCTTCTTGAATCTTTTTTTGGATGGGGTATACCTTCGGATAGTTTAAAACCATAAACAAGATAATAAATAATCAATTAATCAATGTTAAATATTCCATATTCTAGGTTTATGAGCTCTAAAATATTATTCTTTTGTATTTATGGATCTAGTTTGACATCAACACCAGGTTAGAAATGAAGATTCTCAGTTGGATGTGCCAAAATATCATTGTAGATTAGAGGTTAAATATGAAGAAACTTAAATGTGGAAATTATACAAGTTTCTGTCCCAGATTTTCTAGAAGTAAAAGTGGTATTTTTCAGAATCATACATAGAATCCTGGTTGGAGGAGGATGATATAGATTTTCATTAGATCTATTCTCAGAAAGAGTATTGGGTTTCATTGGCTATGATGAGGCAACATAGAGAAGCAAGGCAGTGGTGATTCTTGAATTAATTAATTGAAGGAAATTATAGAAAGTAAATATTTAATTAATGTAGATCCTTAAATTATTTTGCGCTTATATGATATCTGGGCTTATTAGTGGTGGCTGGTATTTTGAGCGATATTAGTTACAATTGATTCTAAGACTTGGTAATACCCATAGTGTGGTTGTGAGATATATTATATATTTAATATTCTATGATTTCATATGCTACCCCACCCATGTTAGTTAGGGAAACTAAAACCTAGTGGAATCTAGAAGGGTGTTTCCTCCAATATCTATGTGGGAGGATGAATGGCTGACAACCCCCTTTATCCCCTCTCTATTCTCTTTGTAGTTACATGTTCTGATATACATAGTGGTTAGTTTTCCCATAAATTATTGTAGGGGGATATAATGTCTTATGGTTATTTTGCACACATGTTTTACTAGATATAGTATCCTAAGGATTATTATAGGTATGATGTGTATAGGCTTTGATGGATTGAGGTACTTACTCGATTTATGGGATGTAGAGGCTTCAGGTATAATACCTGATGTATGATACATGTCATACAAGATATGGTGGATCTCAAAAAATACCTAGTTACTGTATATGTATATGTGGATGGGATGACATGATGATGGGATGCACAATATGCATGTCGTTATGTCATTCCTAGATTTCGTGGGGCTAGATTACTTTTTGGAGAGAGATAGCTCAAGATATGCGATGTTGGGTTAGAGTAGAAAACTAGTGGGCAAGTAGGAGCAGAGTACCCTTGATTCTAAATTATTATATTATATGATCTCTTTTATGTGATAATTGGTGAGATTTATCCGTGTAAAGGGTGGGAACATAGTTTACATGTTAAGGTGATGAGTTAGTTTCACTTTTTTATGGTAGTTTAGTATGATTTCATTATATATTTCATGAAAGAATCTGAGGAGGATCCTAATGAGTATACTATTATTCTCACCATATGTATATATAATAAATTTGTTAGTTCATATGGATTAGGTTGGATATTGGGTAGGATATTAATACCTCTGTGTTTAGTATGAGATGTTGGGTCTTCTTGGTTGCAGTCATCATTTCTTTTTAGTACTCGTAGTATCATTTCAGTTATTATAATACTATATAGATTTACATGCTTTCAATTGTTATATCATTATATATATAATCATGTTTTGATTGGTGTATATATCTTATCTCTCTCTTTATAAGTTTCTCTTAGAGTTTAATGCCTCCCACATGCATGTTTGTTATACCCATGGAGCTAGTCGCCATCTCAAGACCTATTGGTGGCGTGACTCTTGCAGTCACTATCTCTCTCCCCTCGTTAGGGTATCTTTATGGGAAGGGGGTCATGATAATCATGGAATTATATTATAATACCTAAAATTAATTTCACCATTAATATTTTTATCTTTGTAATCAATGGTTCATCTTTTGAAATACCTTTACAAAAAAACCAACATAATTAAAATATATAATAAAATATTCTTTGAAAAGGGTTGGTTAGAAACATAATAGCTACCTAAAATAACAATTAATCAGGTTCCCAAATAAGGAAAGCATTAATGAAAATTTAAAACATAGATATATAAGATAAAAATAACTTATAAGTACTAATAGATAGTAATATATTACATAGTCATGAGAAGGTTAATAACCACACAAAAAATCAAAATGGGGTTAAAAGACCATCAATTCATTAGATATAATGGCAATTAGATAAAATATTTATTTCAATAACTCTTCCTAGAGTTGTGAGAATCATTTTATACTAACATAGATAATATGAGAAAACAAATTTACTTGATTTATTTTTATTTCATAAGCACTATTTCAATATTTGGTTGTGATTCAAAAAAATTCTAATTCATATCTTACTCCTAGAAATGAATATCAAAGATTAATATTTGATGCCTAAAGCACTAAAATTAAATTTTAATGGATCATATGATCCATAAAATATTAAAAATTAATTTCTTATCTATTTAAATATTTACCAAAACCAAAATGGATATTTTAAATGATCCATTATGGATAAGTATAATATTGTAATCATAAAAACCTCAATAATAACATCCAATGTTCAACCTAATCCATTATATAAATTTTCAAGTATAAGAAACCACCCAAATATGTCTAACCAAATTAAAAAAATTATATAAATAAGGTAACTAAATTTATAGAATCACCTTAACTTTAATCCCCAAACAACATAATGTAACTCATAATTTCTTACACCAAACACTTGAATAACATGATCATGTATTCTCTCAAAAAAAATTAATCATTTCCAAAAAAATGAATCATAATGAAACCTAAATTAAAAAATAAATACTTCCAAAATTAACTATATCATTTTTCCTTAAATAAAATCATAAAATATATTCCATAAACCCAAAAATGTAGTAAACTTAATTAAAGATAAAAACCCATTTTTTCATCAAATCACTAATCAATTTCAAGGACATCAATAAAATTCAATTTTATTTATCAATATTAATTATCCCTTTATCCAAAATAAACATTATTATATCAAAATCATGTATATGTTAAGGGTTACTTTTCCCTATATCATGTATTTTTTATAAAATATGACCTTACGACCATATCACTTTTCTAGGTTGTTGAAACTATTCATCATATGGTTGAAAATAATTAATTAAATCCTTTAACCTAATAATTATTTTATTTTTCATGATTATTATGACTCAAAATATCATTGATAAAACACTTCTATAATATAATTATTGAATCACAATAAATTAAAAAATTAATCCTTCCACATCAAAAACAGGTATAACATCGTCCATTCCTTAATTTATGAGTTATCCATTGGAATGGGGAATTGATCGAGATAATTCCCAAGTTCCCCATATATAAGAAATCAAATTCCTATGAAATTAAATTTTCTATACCCTTAATTTCAACATAAAAAACATCTTCCCCTTTGAGATATTCTATTGGGTTTTTCGTCCCACATTCTTATCATAAAGAAAATTTAACTTTCATTCCTCTAAGATCATTTCTTCCTGAACATCAAAAAAATACATTTTCCTCTTATTTAATGGGTTAATAAACTCACATATGTTTATGTTGTTAATAATATATCATGATAGTTTATTGGGAATAATCATATAGTTTCACATTCTACATACCATATTATTCAATTTCTCAGGTGGACAATCATTTCATTGTCTATCACATTCAATATAAACTCAATTCCTTCAGGTTTTATCCGTTCACTAAAACCAAAAATAATAGTTTAGAAAAAATAATCAAAGTGATAAATTACATATTCATGAAAAAAATATTAATATGATATCTAAATCAAGAAACCTTATTTTAAATTTATTACCCCTTAGGTTTAATCTAAGTAATCCTTGATCCTCATTTATTCAAATCCTTGTTAATAGTTAATAAATTAAATGTGAATTAACCTAATAATATCCCCGGGAGTGTCAAACCATGTGCGTAGTAGGGGCCGATTAACTATGCAATAGATATATATTTGCGATATAATTTTCCTACTTTTTTCAATTTTATTACCCCCGGATAAATCTTTTCCCAAACCATGTACACCTTTAGTATCCATACATGGATGTATTTCCTGTAAAACTACATAATGTCTACCTTATGAAAACTTTTGGATGTTATATTATACTTAGACTTATCCCAAACATTTCTTCACATGAACTAATATTCTTAGAAAAATCCTTCGAGAAACCTATCAAAATAACATGGTGAAAGGAAATATAAAACATTATGAGCTAATAAATCCATTAAGTGTAAAAATAATAGATATAAAACAATAATCATAAGTGAGAATATTGTCATAATAAGGGTTTGAGATTAGGATCAGAACATAAAAATTTTATACATAATATTTCATATATAAGAAACATGATTCACAAAAAAAACATTATCATTTAAAAAACATAGATTATAAGAGTAAGGAATCAGAGTAAATGAACCATAAACAAGAAGTTCAAACTATATTCACAAAATCATTTCCTAATATTGTGGAGCCATCATAGGTATAAAAACCATATCACTTGTAACGTTTAACTACTGAGACCATCATTTCATAGTGGATAAGGCATCAAAACCTATTACCCATATATTAAATTATTAAGAATCGCTACATGTTTCCCCTGTCACAGTTGATCAGGTATACTTACTTGTTTCCCATAGTGGATCGATCACATCAACTCATTTCCCATAATTATCTCATGAGGTAGTAGGATTTACCAAATTAATTGGAGGTCTATAATAAACTCATTTATAACATAATTAAAACCATACATATGTGTTCTACAATATCATTAAATAATTATCATTTAATTATAGCATCACCTATGGAAATAAATGTTTTTTATAAACATTCCATCATTTCATCATAGCATAACCCATGGAAAATAAATATGTTTCATAAATATTTAATCATAATTAAATTAACCCATGGTAAAGAAATGGGTTTCATAGAATACACCATAATTAGTCATCACCATCTCCAATATATAAAATGAAAGTGGACGGTATCAAAAGATCAAATACCTAGTGAATGAAAAAAATCCTTAAAGGATGTTTAAATTGGTGAATAATTCCCTTAAAATATCATTTTCACTTTTCTTTGAAAACATGAGAAAATATCAGTTTCATTTGATAAAATTTTAAAAAAAACTTATATAACATTTTAAATATATTTTTAAAAAAAATTACCATGTAAGCATGTAAGTGAACCATTAAATCATATAATGGTCCTGATAGCGATAAAATAAATTCATGTATTATACATAAAAAACGTTCATTTCACACATTAGTAGAAGATAAAAAATAACTTCTTTAAAAAGCATTTTGAAATATTCCTTTTTATAACATTTTAAATAATGTAAAAGGTAGTGAAAATAATTTTTTTATAATATTTAATGTATAATTAAGAACATTAATAAAATAATTTCTATGAGATTTGATATGGAAGAAAAATATCATCTACCAAAGAGGAAATAAGGCTATGTTTTTTAAAAAAACAATATATCAACCAATTTGAGTACAAAAGAGAGGAAAATTGTTCTAAAATAAAAAAAATATTAAAATTAATATAGGAAAATAAGATTAAATATTTTTATCAGATAAGTATCATATAAATTCCTCAATGTAAATCCATGAATAAACAAACCTGAATAAAACTAGATTGAAACATAAATCCCTTATCGCATTGAAAATATCTGAATCCAAACCACTTGAAAGAGATATCCTTAGATGAATTTTTATATCAAAATAATTTTCATTATAATCACCATAAAAAACATAAATGATCATCTTATACCCCACACAAAATAAACAGGTGGTGAATATGGAATATGACTCACATAAATAAACATGAGATGAGAAACACTTATCTCAAGTCTCGTCTTTCTTAAAAAATGTTTGAACATCCTATATGAAAAAATATATTTGCTATAAATCTATTAAAAATACATAATCATATATATCATCCCATATATTATTTGGTTATAACATCTTATCACCTGTTTATAAATAATTCTTTATTAAAATCACTTTTCTGGGTGATAATTGATTTATTTTTAATGCATGTTTTGGTTCAGCATTTCTGATCCTTATAATTTTATCATGTTTTCATAATATATACAGTTATAATATAATAATAATTATCATTTACAGTCATTATATACACTTTCATAATTATTTATAAAAATTGGTGATGAAAAATGAGTTACATCACTTTGTGCAGATAGTAGTTTGTACATACACAAGAGTGATGTTTCCACTTTTTGATAGATGGAACAAAAGAAAAGTAAATATTAATTCACCTTTACTAAAAAATATTTTAAATATAATATGTGTTTATTAAATCAATAATTATAACCATCAATGTTAAATGGTGATGAAAAATGATATTCATCACTTCATGGAGGTGGTAGTCCACACATACTCATAAACAATGTTTCCTTTTCCCATAGGATTGAATGGATGTGGGTAATTTTCATTATAAAATAATAATTAATTAATTAATTATATGGAAGATAATTAAGTCATTATTTTAGAATTGATACCATATATTTATATTTTTTAGTATAAGAAATAAAATTTAAAGTACTTGATTAATAGTTATACATCATCATTGTGAAACCTCTTTCGGTTTACACCATAAGCTTTGAAAGGATGGTATTTCGGAATGACTAAAATATAAAGGATGTGTTAATGGAATATAAGAAGGTATTATGATAGGAATTTACTTATCTATAAGTATCAAACTTTCTGAATAATGAATGATAGGAGGCATCCCATCAAACAAGAGAGGAGGAGCACCATTGTAATTAATTAAATAATAAAATTAATATAAATTAAATTTTAGTTCTATTTAGAAAAATAATTGGTATATTTCGAAAATTGTAAGAAAATAAATATAAATAATATCAACCAATAATATTCATACAAGTTTAGTTAATTTTTTAATCCTTTTATCTCCATTTTAACCCCAAGTTACCCATTTTTGAAAATTAACATAATATTAAATATTTTTTCTCAATAAGGGTCAATAATGTTAATATAAAATATAAATTGACCCACGAGTGGATAATGGTTGATATAATATACTATATCCCATTAACATGGTAGAATATAATATTTCTATTAATTTTAATTCAGTTAATAAAATATTATTTAACATAAGATAGCCTTAAAGTCATTTTCGAGACTATTCAGAATGTTTGACTTTAATGAAAACATTGTTGAAAATTAATTTTAACCAAAACATTCAAAAAATTTATATTGTGATATATTTATCTAAAAAATATTTTAAAAATATAATTTATCCAAATTTTATTACATTTCATATTTAAAAAAATATTTTTTTTTTCTATTACTTGAACAAATATTATATTGGAATTGCGTAAGCATTTAAGGTAATTATTCCATCACTAAAAAATAAGAATATATTTACTTTATAAAAAATTAATTCAAATTTATAATAATAATTTATAATTTAATTTAACAAATTTCTATCATTATGAAAAATATTAGATATTTTAATGTCTAGAGAGTGACATTTTTTATTTATCTTTTTTTAAAAATAATATAATGGTCATAGTAAAAGAAAAATAGAACCAGTTTTCAATATTTTGGAAACATGGATCATAATGGTAGATATAAACTAAATAAATATGATAAATTAAAATGTTAGATATATTTTTAAGTCTTATCCCAAAGTTTCAATACTTGATTTACCTGTTTTACACTTACCGGGGTGACAAACATTTACCAATGTTACAATTCATAATGACCACAAATAAAAGAGACCAATTTAAGAAAATTTTATCCACCTAATTTAAAACATAAAATAAGTTTTCTAAATATCAAATTCCCATAAGTTTCAAAAGTTCATTTTAAAATTAGCTCACAAAACAATACAAAAACGGTTTTTAGACAAATGTGTTTTTAAGCATAAAACTACATTTATTCTAATTTAATGCATAGTAAAAACAATAAAATGAATTAAAATGAATTTATTGAATAAAAATTCCATAAATTACGTTTAAATAATTATTAAATATATATTTATTCAATTAATTAATATAAAAATGAATTATGAATATAAAAATATTTAGAAAAATAAATGTGTTTTAAAGCCCAAACAAGAGGTAAGATAAAAATAAAGAATAGTGTTCATTACTATTTATTTAATTATATTATATCAAATAATAGGATAACTATGTATATTTAATATCAAATTCAAATCATAATTATCCTTTGAAAATACATTATATAATTAAAATAAATAATATTTTCTTCAAAAAATAGTATTTTTCATTATTCATCCAAAAAGAAACTATTTTAGAAAAAACATAGAAATTCACTTACGATAAATTAGATAAGAAAAATAAAAACATTATATCATTTTTTCATATAAATTTTTTAAAATTTGTACGAATTAATTATAATATTCACAGGTAAAATGCAATAAAATCATTCTTCTAGAAAAAAATTGAATTATAAAATGACTTAAATAAAACTTGAGTACTTATATATTTTCACAACCCATGTATTGATAGAATAATTTTTTTCATATTTATAAGTATTATTGAATTAAAAAGTTAGATTCAGCAAGTTATGTAATTTTTAAAATAAATTCATTTTTTCAACTAATTTCAAATTTGGTTATATTTAAGTGACTAATTTTAATATTAGTGAATTTTAATTTAAAAAATAATCTTCTAATTTTTGAATTCATACTGTAGACATAATCATAGAATTATTTTTTTATAATTTTCTGAAAAAGATAAATTTTTCATGAATTGTAAAAAAAATATAGTTTATTTAAATATGGTATATTTTGTGATTTCATCAAAGAATAATTTTTAAATAAAATTTATTAAACTTATGTATTGAATAAATTTTGATATTAAAATATAAATATTGTACAAAATTAATTCAGAACATGTAAATTATATTTTATTTCATGGTAAGTATAAAAATTATTATCAGTGCCAATGTAATGTCTGTGCAGCATTGATAAAGTCATTTTTGGTTCCTTATAAATAATAATTGAGTGGTAAAAATTATTTTCTTTACTTTTTTTTAATTATTATGTATCATTGATGTTTTTTACTATTAATTTCTTACATTAGAGTCTTATAACATGAGTCTAATCCAAATGCATGGGTAATGATTGCACACGGCATGAAAAGACAGATTAAAATTTTAAAGAAGATTTCTTAACAAGTATATGAGTAAATAATCTTAATGAATGAATATAAATTATTATATTTAACCTTATTTATTTGTTTTTATGATATTAATTTAGTTTTAATTTTTTATATAGGAAATAATTTACTTTAAATCCAATGCAATGTTGATGGAGTTCTTGTGGAAGTAGAAGAAAAATAAATAAAATAAATATAATTAAAATTATAAAATATATTAAATGACCCAAAAAATGTGAATAAATGTGTTTGTATGTGTATATTTATAATAACATATTTGTTATGCAAATTTCAGACCTATTGGGACCCACTTTACTTACTTTAATACCTTTCTAATATTTTATTTAAAAGTAAGTAAAGTTGTTCACACTATAGTTTTTAATTAGTATAATAGTTTATTAAATAGTTTTAGAGAATTTTTTTCCAAACATAATTGGTCATTTTAAATATAATAAATTTATCTTATTTTCTCAAAATTTATTTTAAATTTTTATGCAATAAATAAATACCATAAAATATTTCACAATAATAATGCAGTAATTAATAATTTAACAAAAAAATCCAATAAATGATATTAAAAATATTAAAATAAATATTATTTGATATTTTTAAGGTAACTCACGAAATCTATAGATGAGTGTCATATGTTTTAGATATAATAAAAAGTTTGAATTTGAAAAAAAATGATGTTTTAAGGTCCTAGTTGTGAATAGTTTTTAATTTGACAAAAATTATTTTTCATGAATAAAATATTTTATAAAATTATTTAAAAATCAAAAAAAATATTGACCAATGAAAAATATTGTAGGGACCATGCCCTAGATGCCTGGAGTTGGTGCCATATTTTAGTATATTGGAATATAAACAAGGAATATTCATCTTGAAGGATCAAGTAGTTTAGTAGTATCAGAAATAAGATGCATACATAAGTTCACCATTACAACATGAAAAGAAAAACAACATAGAATATCCTTTGAAAACATCCATAACTCCTAGGTTATTTCATCATGAAATTAATAATAAAATCATTAATGCCCTGAGAAAATGAAACATAAGACAGGGGTGAGCTCAAATTCTAAGTAAGTGTAAGAAATGCAGCATAAGATATCATAACATTAACATTAGGCATTGTGAATAATTAAAAACACATGCCTTTAGAAAT
This sequence comes from Viscum album, assembly GCA_963277665.1. Classification (NCBI taxonomy): domain Eukaryota; kingdom Viridiplantae; phylum Streptophyta; class Magnoliopsida; order Santalales; family Viscaceae; genus Viscum; species Viscum album. The sequence continues at coordinate 2,033,720,115 of OY728146.1, read as the reverse complement.
AATAAACTTGAACACGTTATGGAAGGAATATGAGTTGAGTAAATAATGCCATAACAAAGCGTAATCAAGGGTATTCTACTAGTCTAATAACCACATAAACCATCAATACTATTTTCATACTGATGGAATCAATAATGCAATACATCATACCATCAAGGCCTCATGCCAAGACCATAAATAATCATTTATTAAAGGCCTTATGCCAAGACAGTAGTTTTCTCATGATACATACTAATACACTGAGGGGATATAGCAGGCCCCACCTAACACTTAAAAATTATAATTAATTCATCATATGAATGGGGTGAACATAAACAACATACACATTCATATTGAAACTAACATATGAAATGTAAATTACTTTCCACAATCATTAAGCATAAACACTAACCATTCAGAGTAAATTGGTGAATATTTTTAAGATAGCACATACAAAGTAAAACTAATAATAAACTATTCAATAAAATATGGTAGATGATATCATAGGAGATAAGCCTCAATGAATTATAATATTCAACAAAGGATTTCGACATAGATCAAGATACCTTTAAATGAGACCATTAAAAAATCCTTGGGGAAATAATCCTTAATCATTCCAAAGTGTCTCATACCACCTTATAACATTCAAATAATAATACCTTATAATATCATGATAATAGGGACAATATTGATATGATTTATCAAATTTCAATATATACACCACATGTAAGAAGTAAGTGGTGAACAAGGAATATATCTCATAAAAGATAATGTGAGATGAGAAAAATCCTTTTCACTTTGGATTGAAGAGTTATGTAGGAAAATACTTTGTATATTCAATGAAATATGTTTGAAAACATTAATATCCCAAAATATAAAATACTAGGACATTTAAATTATTTTCTAGTCATAAATTATTTTCCACTGCAGTGAGATCATGAAAAAAGATTTCTTAAGATTCATTAGAACTAAAGCATTTTGGAGATTTTTAAGGAAAGTATTAAATAAATTTTTAAAGTGGAAAGGCACATTGTTTCTAATTAATTCCATAAATGATCCAAGATCATTTTTCATGATAAAATGAGTGTTTTTATAAAAATAATTTTATCTTAAAATAGTTTCTGGTTTACACTTGAAAACAGGTAAGAATTCGAAAAGATCCCTTGAATCGGGTTTGTATTTCAGAAATAATTTTTAAAGTTTGTTTTAAAATGTGTGAATCATCATAAAATAAAATATTATTTTGGTTTTTAAACATATATAGAACTCTCACACATTATTTATGAGGATTAAATAATAATACATGATAATTTCTTAGAGGTAATTAGATAATGAAAATAAACTCAATGAAAACAGAAGTTTGGGTGGAAAACCCATACCGGTTTGTAATCAAATGATTTGTATGCCCCAAAATTAATAATATTAAAATTATAAATTTAATAACATAAAAAAATATTCATGATATTTTTCGTCAATGGGAATTATAAAAATGGCATACACAAGTATTAGTAGTGAATATGGAGAATCTCATAAAAATGGGAGTGAGATTAAGAAACCCTTACCTTAAGTCCGAATGTGTTCCGCTATTGAACATAAGGTTCTGGAATATAACATTAGACTTATTAATAACTTATTTAAGAACATATTAGACATTTATTTAGTTTATAATAATTATTTTAATTCATTCATTCCCTTATTTATTAGTTATTATTTTTAATTTCGTTGTTCCGGAGTGTTCGTTTTCATTATTTTCATAATCGGTTCACTTGTTCTTAAGTAATGAAGTTCATGTGGAATGGATTTAAATCTCCAGAATTAAAATTAAATATTATTTATGAACCTCAAATAGTTTTAATGGTCATTTCAATAATTTTTTTTACATGGAAATAGGATGAATCGTTAGATGAAATACTAATGACATTTACCTGGATTATTTTATCGAAATTTTAATTATTTGGAACTAGTTTGGACATATGATTTTATAATATGTATGTATACTGGTTTATGAATATAAATTAGGTTATAATACATATATTAAATTCTAGATAAACCATAAAAATGGTTTTATGACAAGTAATTAATGATAAATTGAATAATAAAACATCGTCGTCCATGAAGGTTATAAATTAGAACCTCATGGACGTTGATTTTGTTTATAAAATACAAGAGAGAGAGATAGAGAGAGTAATGATAATTAAGATTTTTATTAAATTAATAAGATATAATTCTAGTATATATATGATACTAGATCTATCATGGTCATTTGGATAGAGGAGGTGAGGATAGGATAACAAAAGAAGATAAATTGAAATGAAACTAAAAGAAAAAGAAAGGTGCTTTACGTCTTGAAATAACCTCTTGAGAACCTCATTAAGGGATGGTATTTTTGTCTTTTGGAAAAACCAAGATCTTCTTGGATGTGGAGAGTGACTAAGGAAGAATATTTGGGAATAACTTTGGAGAGATTCAAGTCTTAGAGGAGTGAAGAGAAGAGGGATTGAGGGGGGGTTATAGTAGAGGAGAGGAGGGTTTTCATAATTTTTTAATCATTAGTTTATTAATATCCTTAAAGATCAGAAATAGTGATTATTCCATGGACAATAATATTAATAAAGTAATGTGAGTTTGAACCAAGTGGGCTTACATCACTTATGATGTAATAAATACTGTATTTAACAGAATATTTGAATATATGGTATTTTACCATATTTCACAATTCATCGGAAATTCAAGTATTTTAGAAAAATATCAAAAATCACCCCCTAACCATTTTTTGTCTTCTAGAATACAAAAATAAAGTCCATTTTTCAAAAATAATTTTATAAATATAATTATTTTGATATTTAATGAAAATCATAATTTTTTTCTAAAAAACAGTTTTAAAACATTTATTTCCTTATTCCAAATCATATTTATATCATACTTCCACTTGAATATTATTTATATTCTATCATAGGAAAGATTACTATTCATTAGGTTATATGACTATTCATAAGGGAATATTACTATTCATTACGGTAGGTTACTATTCATAAAAAAATAAGATTTTTCTATTAGACTCCAAATAACTTACTGATCGCAGCTGTGTATATTAGATTTTCAAAATTCACATCACAAAATGACAAACATATGATTACTTGGCTAGGTTATACCAAAGTGGTGTTTTATGAGGCTTAGTGATCCATAAATTCTATAATAAATCTATTTTTAAATTCTTAGGGTGTTTCAAAAATGATAATATTATTCTTAAAATGTTATATCCTATGATTGTTAGTCCTTTTTTAAGCCATAACCCCTATATTCGACTTATTGTATTTTAATATTATAAGTATTTACTAATTTTCCCCTCACCTAAATAATAAAAGCGGGATCATTCCTTTACATAATTTCATCACATTAAGAAGAATTTATTGACTATATTATTCTTAATTCCCTTGTCCTCATACCTTTCCACATTATAGTTCATCTAATCTCACAAAAATATAAATTTCAGAAGCCTTTAGGTTGTTCTCAAGGTGAAACGATTCAAGAGGTAGGTTCCTCCTTTTCTTTGAAATTATTTCTCACATCTACCTTATCCTCACCCAGTATCCAATGTTTCACAATAATTATAATATAATATATATATATATATATAATCATTTTATTGTTTCAATGGTATATTGAACATCAAATATCTTATTTTCTTATTTTATTCTTAAAAACGAAATTCCCATCCATGGTGTGTCTATTCACTGCCTTCATAGAAAAAAAGTTATCATTTCCTAATACCATATTCATGGAAAGTTTAAATTCAATTAATTTTTTTAAAATGAGATAAATATTTGTTTTTTATTACATATGGTGTAATATTTGTTTTTTAAAAATAATTTTAGAATAAATTTAAAATGGAAACCCTGAAAAGAATGCACCTGGAACAATGGGAATAACAAAATATTATTAATAAATGGGTGGAAAGTTTTAATAAAAATATCATAAATGTATTATAGATACTAATATAGTTACTTAATATATTAATAACACTCTTTAAACCATTATATAGGATTTTTGAACAAGTTTTATAAAAGGTGAACCTGTGCAAAGGAGTTTTTCTTTTAAAATCTTCTATACTGTTTTTTTTTTCAAAATTTAAACAAATGTTTTTTCTTATACAACATGAGCAGATATTCAAACTATTATGAAGACTTGATGTTTTTATTTTTTATTTAAAATTTTATAATTTTATTTATATAGAAAAGGATTTCATTTGTATTTGTGCATTTTTCTTTTAAAATAAGTTATTTTCCTAAAAAATGTTTTTTATGATGTAACTGTTCACATTTTATAATCATGTTCTTGTTTCTAGAAATTTCTTATGGTGAATATTGGGACCTATATCTACCTTAAATTAATGGTCTATGTTTATGTTGTAATTTGACGGTATGGTTATTCCAATTGTAACTACGATGGTTACACCATATGGTAGCTGTGAGGGTTACATCATAAGATAGAAATTAAGGTTATATTGAAAGGAAGTCGTGAGGGTTTAAAATCATATGGTAGTCACACGGGTGACAATATTAAGTAATAAATTCATAAATTTAACTTTACTATTTTATTTATGTTTTCTATAGTTTATTAAAATAGTTTGATTTCACAAAGCATATGATACTGTATTGTTGTGAAGAATGTCTTTGTAAAAATGATTTCTTATGTTTATAAGTATTCATGGACTAACAATTTATTTCCTTATTTTCATGTCTCATACTAATATTTTTGTGATCATAAAAAATTTTATAATGTTTTACATATTGATTAAGTATGGTTAGTTGAAAAGAATAATTGAATATTAATATTTTGAATAATTCATGTTTTATTAAAATCATTTGTATTATGGAAAAAATGGATACTATTTTAGTGGTATACATTTTAATGCGTGTATGAATTATGACCTAATTCCCTAAAAATATAAACTAAAAATATCTTTCTGAATGTAATAATGTTAATTCTAAATAAATTTACTATATTATGAAATTTTTAAAGTCAAGTCCTTATAGTTGGTATCACAACATGATTTAAATAACTTTAAGGGTTATGATGATGTTAATAGAATAACATAGATGAATTTTACTTTATGTTAAACTATAAATGATATATCATTTAAATATTACCATGTTTCTTCATCTATGATATATCTATTTAAAAAGTTTTTCCACAGAAGAAACAGGGAAGCTGAAGTAGGAAGGAACCAAAAGAATAATATCATTCCAAAAATGTTTCCTGGAATAGTGGGAATTGGAATGAAGTTGTTTGTGATAGTAATAGATGAGATGAAGTAGGATATAAATGGTGGTGTAATCCATACCGGAGAACATCCAAAGATACTATAAAATATCATAATGATAGTGGAACATTTTTTGAGGAAACACCCTCCAACTTTTAGTGGATCTTTTGACCCAGTGGTGGGTGGAGGGTGGATTAAATCATTTGAAAATATATTTGATGTCATGGGGTGTTAATATAATCAAAATTATAGTCTTTCTACTTATCGTTTTGAAGGATAATCCAACCAGTGGTGGTCAAAGGTCAAGAATTTCAGTTGTGGCAGGGATATTGATGCCTTGTAGTGGGATAAATTTAAGAATATTTCCCTTGAAAAATATTTTCCTAAGATGGATCAACATAGGATGGATAATTAGTTCCTTTAACTAAAACAAAAATAAGATTATTGAATGGTCTTGTTTGAAGAAAAATTCACCCAATTGGCTAGGTATGCTCTAAATAATATTTGGTATCTTGATAGTAAAATAAATAATTTAAACATAGGATTGGATCCAAGATATAGAAGAGAATTGGCCTCCCATGAATTTGAAAGTTGTGAGAGACTTGTTTCATGTGATGAATGGGTAGAAATGGAGTATTCTAATGGTCATGTTTACTTTTACAATAATAATATTAAAATATCAATATGAAAGGAAATGGGTAAGAATAAATCAAATAAATATGATGGTTTGAAAATACAGTTTCCAATTTGTGAAAAGTTTGGAAAAAAGAACACTGTGGAATGCCTTAAAAACTAGGAAGTGTATTCAAAGTGGGAGGGTGGAACATATGGATAGAGATTGAAATAAAAATGATCTTAAATTTAATTTTGATAAGAAAATTTTAAAGTGTTTTAAATGTGATGAAATGGGGAATTATGAAAATATATTCCTAGTAAAAGATCTGAATAATGGAAATAAGACATATTATAAGCATAAAGGTATAGTGAAATCCATTGTGACTACATTAGTATATGTTGGTTTATCCATTGAAGTAGAATTAGGTACTTTGTTTACTCGGGTTTTTCTAATGTTTTTTTATAAGGGGTCAATACATTCCTTTATTTCTGAATAATTTTTACATAAATTAGAAATTTCACCTCAAGAAAACAAACCAAAACTTATGATTAAAACACCAGGGGGAAATATTAAAGAAAACAAATAATTATCATAATCTTCTTTTTTGTTATCTATGGAAAGAACTTACTTGAAATACTTGTTGTTGTTTCCTTAGTAGAGTTTTATGTTATTCTGGGTACGAATTGGAGTCATGTTTACCATTCTATGATTGATTGTAGAGAAAAATAAGTTTTTTTAAGAAATATTTTCAGTTTTTACATGAGAAAGAACCCATACCATTGATAACATATAAAGTGGTTGAGAAATTGTAAAAAGATGGAAATTAAAGTTATCTTCCACATATTCTTAAAAATAATGGAACTACTCATATTAATGATGTTTTAGTGGTAATTAAATACCTAGATTTTTTTCTTGATGAGTTTCCTAGTGTTACTACTAATTGGGAAGTTAAATTTACTATTGATTTAGTTCTTAATGCTAAGACAATTTCGAAACCCCCCTTATCAAATAGCTCAAGTGGAACTTCTTTAATTGAAAAAAAAAGTTTCATGAGTGGCTTGATAGAGGGTTAATTCGTCCAAGAACTTCACTATGGAGTTCTCCAATTTTTTTTTAAAATAAATATTGTTCAATGGTTATTTTCATTGATTATATATCTTTGAATAACATTGTTATTTATAATAAGTATCCACTTTCTCATATCTATGACTTGTTTGATCAGCTCCAAGGAGCTCAGTATTTTTTCAAGAATGAGTTGACATTCAGGTACCATCAACTGAAGGAAAAGGGGGATGAAATTCCAAAAATATAATTCTATACTAGATATGGGCATTAGTATTTTATAGAATTACCTTTGGCTAGTCAAATATTCCTACTATATTTATGGAACTTATGTATAGAATATTCTTTGGATATTTTGATAAGTTTTTTATTTTCTTAATTGATGATATTATGGTGTTTTATAAAATTTATGATGATCATGAAAAACATTTAAGGATTTTTCTACAAACTCTCAATAAAAATAAGTTATATGAAAAAATTATAAAATGTTATTTTTAATTAAAAAAGGTTTCTTTACATGGGAAAATTTTCTATAATGATGGCATAACAGTTGAACATAAAAAAATAAAATATGTTGATAAATGGACAAGACCTACAAATGTTATAGAGATTCATAGTTTTCATATATTAGCATTATATTACTGATGGTTTTCTAAAGACTATGTATGGTTATCTGGGCCACTAACTAATTTAACATGAAAATGGGGATAAATTTATTTTGATAAAAGAATGCGATGTTTGTTTTTAGGAACTGAATAAGATATTGGTTAATGTTGTAGTTTTGTTTATACATTCCAAAAATGGTGATTTGTTCATCTATAGTAATTATTTACTAAAGGGACTTGGTTGTGTTCTGATGCAGATTGATCTGGTAATTTCTTCTGCTTTAAGACAACTGAAGCCTCATGAGTCAAATTATCCCATGCATGATTTTAAATTAACAACTGTTTTTTTCACTTTAAAATTTTGGATGCATCATTTATATGGATTCAAATGTGAAATATCTAAAGTATAGAAAGTTTTTAAGTATATATTTACTCATATGGAATTAGAATTGAGGTATAGAAGATATATGGAACTGATAAAGGATTTTGATTGCACAATCCATTACCATCCTAGAAAAGAAAACAAAGTGGTGGATTCCTTGATTCAAAAAAATCATGCATCACTAAACATGTTATGTTTAAAACATGACCCCTTGGTAAAATATTTGATGAATTTTTGCTTCAAAATTCTTGGTAAAGGTAATTCCTCTTTTTTGTTTCAGGTATCAGTGTGGTCGTCTCTATCATACTGAATTAGGCATCCTCAGAAAAAAAAAATGTGAGTTATAGAAAAAGGTATAATTGGTTAAGAAAAATAAGTTCCCAGAATTTAATGTTGATAAAGATTTTATTTTGATATTTGGAAAGAAGTAGTGTGTACCTTGGGATTCCCTACTGAATAAATAATTGTTAAGATAAGCTTATAGTTCTATTTTTTATGTTCATCCTAGTAATACTTAGTTGTACAAGGACCTTCAGGAATATTACTAGTTGGATGGAATTCATTTTTATTTTACCATGAAGTTTTTTGCATGTAAAAAGGTTAAAGTAAAGTGGAAACTACCAAAGGGGATGTTTTAACCTTTGTATGTACCATAGTGGAAATAGGAAAATATATCTATGGATTCGTGTTGATACTGCCAAATATTCTCGAGGTAACAATGTAATATCTATTATTGTTGATCGTCTGATTAAATCTACATATTTACATACAATTCTAGACACACTTTCTCAAGATCATATTTCTCAACTATACCATAAAAAGATTTTTAGGTTACTAGATTTATTCTTTCCATTATATTTGACTATGATCCGAGGTTTACTTCTAACTTTTCCAAAGGTATTCAAAAGTCACTGGGAACTAAAGTAAATTTAAAAACTTATTTTCATCCTTATTATAATCGAAATAATGAGTGCACAATTCATAAATTAGAAGACATACTACATTATTTTTAAATGTATTACAAGGGAATTTTGTGTTATAATATTCCTTTAGTTTATATTTCTTATAATAACATCTTTCATTCTAGTATATAAGTGGAACCTTTGGAGGCGTTACATGGAAAACAGTGTTAAACTCCAGCATTTTTTGATGAAGTTGGGTAAATAATGTTTATGGGAATATAATTAACTTAGTAATTGGATAATAAAGTGAATATGATCCCGCAATACATAAGGATATCTCAAAGCAGACAAAAAAATTATGCATATCATAGGAGGAATGACTTTTCTTTTGAAATTGGTGATCATGTTTGCCTTGAATATTTATTTAGAAAAGTGTTATTCATTTTGGTAAGAAAGGAAAGATAAGAACAAGGTTCAATGGACCATATTAAAACTTAGAGATAATTGGACCAATTTCCTACTTAGTATCTTTTCTTCTGATCTTATCATAGGTACACAATGTTTGTCATGTTTCGATGTTAACAAAGTATGTTCCAGATTGAACACATGTTTTGAGCCCAGAAGTAGTTCAGTTGGAATATAATCTTTCATATAAGTAAAAGCCTATTTATATTCTCGATCATAGAGGTAAATTATTTTGGATGAAGTTAATTCACTAGGTTAATGTTTTGAGGAGAAACCACATGGTAGAAGAAGCAACATGAGAATCGAAAAATTCTATGAGGAAACAGTATCCTCATCTGTTTAATAAGGGAATAAATTGAGAGGATGAAATTTAAAAAATGGAGGATAATGTAACAAATCTGGTATTGATAGAATAACTTGTTTTCATATTTATTATTATTCTTGAACATAATAGTCAAATTAATTATGTTAGTTAATTTGTAAAATAAATAATTTTATTTAACTAATTTCTTATATGGTTAAATTTAAATGATTAATTTTCAAATTGTAAAATTTTCATATGAAAATCCTAATTTAACTTTTTAATTAGTCATGTTGAAATTATCTTAGTTTAAATTTTTTAGAATTTTTTGAGAAACTTTAATATTTCATGAATACTAAAAAATAAATTTGATTTAAAATATGGTACATTTTTTATAGCCTCAAAGAATATTTTTGATATAAAATTTATTAAACTTATGGATTAAATAAATTATTATATTATAATATAAATATTTTAAAAGAAATAATTAGAAACATTTAAATAGTATTTTATATCATGATTAGTATTAAATCTTTTCAAGTGATGACATAGTTCCTCTACAGCATTGCCAAAGTATTTTTTGGTTCCTTAAAGATAATAATTGTGTGGTAAAAATTAATTTCATGAATTTTTTATTAATTATTATGTATCTTTGATGTGTATGGATTTTAATTTATAATTTATAGTTATATAACCTTAGTCTTACCCAATTGTGTGTGCAATGTTTGGATAAGGCAAAAAATAAAAATTAACCAATTAAAGAAGTTTTCTTATCATGGATATGAGTAAATATACTTAATGGACGAATATAAATGATTATATTAAACCAAAATAATTTATTTTTATGATATAATTTTAATTTTAATTTTTATATATGAAATAAAAAACTTTAATGCCTATGAAATGTTGATGCAGTGCTTGTGCAAGTAGAAGAAAAATAAATAAAATAATATTACTTAAAATTATAAGAACCCATAAATGACCAAAAAAATATGAATAAATTTACTTTGATGTTTTTGTTTCAAAAAATTTATTCTAATTTTGGACCTTTTTGGACCCACTTGATTTACTTTAATACCTTTATAATATTTTATTTAAAAGAAAGTTAAGTTATTCACACTCTATTTTTTAATTAGTATTTTATTTTAATATATAGATTTATAGAAGTTTTTTTCGAACATAATTAGTAATTTCAAATCTAATAAATTTATGTTTCTCATGAATTTTTTTTTAAAATTTTTAAGTAAAAAATAAATATTGTAAGGTCTTTCACAAAAATGATGTTGCAGTTATTAATTTAAGAGAAAAACATATAAATTATATAAAAAATATTAAAATAAATATAATTATATATTTTTAAGGTAATTAAAAAATTACATAGATGAATTTAAAGTGTCTATGATATAATTAAAATAAATTTTTTTATAATTTCTAACTATTTTTAGATTTTTTAAAGTTGTAGTTATGAATAGTGTTTAATTTGACAAAAACTATTTTTCATAAATAAATAATTTATTAAATTATATTAAAATAAAAAAATCTTGAACAAGGAAAAAATAATATTATTACTTCTAAAATTGTATATTATGTGATATTTAGGCCTTTTGGTTGTATTAAACCCTATATTAGACTTATTATATCTTAATATTTTATGTAATTAGTACTTTTCTCCTTACCTCAATTATAGAAGGGGCTCATTCATTCAGATAATTTCATCACCTTAAGCCATTTTCTCAATTATATTCCGCCAAGTTACCTTATCTGCATTCCTTCTTATATTATGGTGATTCTAGTCTCACAAAAAGACAAATTCCAACCCTTGAGTATGCTCTTAATTGGAAACGATTCAAGAGGTAAATTCCTCTTTCTTGTCTTTTAAATTTTTTCTAACATCTACATTTTCATCATCACTATCCAATGTTTCACAATATATCTAGTATAATATATATATACTATAATTTTACTGATTTTATGGTATAATGAAAATTAAATATCCTATTTTCTTCTTTTGTTCTTAAAAAACGAAATCCTCATCAATGGTGTGTCAATTCACTATCTTCGTGGATGATGAGTTATCTATCCTAATATTAGATTCATGGAAATTTTAAATCCATATATAATTATTTAAAATAAAATATATATATATATGTATATATATATTCTCACTTATATATTATTATTTCATTTTAATAAGGAATTTCATAATAAATCGACCATGGAAACCATAAAAAAACATCTGAAACAATGGAAATAACAAAACATTATTAATAAATGGGTGGAAAGTTATTATAAAAAAGACAATAAAATTTATTTTAGATATTAATATATTTATATAATATATTAATAACATTATTTAAACCATTATATAGGAGTTTTTAAAAAAATTTAAGTAAAATGAACCCAAGGTAAGGTGTTCTTATTTTAAAATCCTTTTAATGTTTTTTTCGAAATTAAGAATAATGTTTTTTTATTATATGGAATGAGTGAATATTCAATATTTCATGAATCTATAATTTATTAATTTTTTATTTAAAATATTACATGTTCATTTATATAGAAAATTATTTCCTTTATATTTTCACAATATTCATTTAAAATGAGTGATTTGTTTCAAGAAAAGTTTTTTAAGATGCAAGTGTTCATGTTTTTTTATTGTGTTCTAGTTATAGGGAATTGTTTATGATAAAGGGTGGGACCTATATCTCCCTCCAATGCATTGGTTATTTTTATGTTTTAAGTTGACTTTAATGTTTATTCCATGTGTAACTACGATGGTTCCACCATAAGGTAGTCGTGTGGGTTAAATCGTAAGGTAGTCATGGGGGTTACATTATAAGGTATTCATGAGGGTTAAAAATCATATGCTAATCATGAGATTCACAATATTAATTAATTAATTCCAAAATTAACCTTTATGGTTTTATTTAAATTTTTTATATTTTATTGAAATATCTTGTTTTCATAAAGTAAGTATATAAAACTTTATAGAAGACAAGTTTGTCTTTTTGAAAATGATTTATTGTGTTTATAAGTAATCATGTACTAATTGTTTCTTTCCTTATTTTTATGTCCATAAATGAGATTTTTTTTCTCATACCAATATTTAAAATGTTTTTCAAAGAGATTAAGGATGTGTAATAGAAAAGAAAAACAAAAGATAAATGTTGTGAAGAATTCATGTTTTATTAAAAACTTTTGTAATATGGAAAAAAATGGATACTATTTTAGTTGTATTAAATTTGTATGCCCGTAAGAATTATTGCTCGATTCTCTAAAACTATTAGTAGAAAATATCGTTTTGAATGTTGTAAATTTAATTCAAAATGAATTTACTATATTATAAAATGTTTATGGTTGGGTACTTATATATATTATGAATTAATAAATTAATTTTCATAAACTGATAAATTTATAAACATATTTCATAATGTGTTTAATAATATTCATACCCGTTTATTTATTATCTATCTTAAAATATATCATCATTTTTTAATCTCAAGGTTTTGTGTCATGCATGCTATTAAACACTTATAATTTTTTAAAGATAGATATGTATTATAAAACTCTAAGGTGTTACATAGTCTATATATTAAACAGAGGAAATATTATATAATATTATTTTTGTAATCTTTTACCTTATTTTCCTCAATATTATCATGTGGTTGTATTCCCATGTTTTTAGATATTCCATTTTCCTCAACTATCATCATTTACTACATTTCTTGAAATACCCGTATTCTTATTTATTTCTAATTTAATCCCAATAAAATAAATATACCTTTAACTCTTACACAAATACCATGATATTTCTTCTTGAAATATTCCCAAATATCAAAAATGAATCATTCTTTGTAACTTTATGGGAATCATATGGTCATATTGTTATTGTGTTAGGGAAAATTTCTTCATGATGTGAGTGGTTTTGAAAAACTAATAAAAGATTTAACTCATATTTCGAGTTCACAACTAACATATCAACCTAATCTTTTTGTTATTTATGTAAGGTTCCACCTTCCAGTAATTAAAATTGAAACAAAAATCCCATTTGGATATTTATATCTTTCAAAATAGGTTTTAGAATTATTCAACATAATTCTTGAGAATTACCTCAGTTTTTGATCACTAATATTGATTTACTAATATCTGTATTTAGATATATAAAATTAATGAAAAATTGATGTATAAACCAAATCCCTAGTATCCTAGATCTAGTGGTTACTTTATTAAATTGGTACAAGATACAAACAATCTCATTCTAAATGATGGAATTTATTAGTTCTCTTGGAAAACTAGATAAATACTTGATTTTCAAATTACATTTGAAAACATAAAATATAATATATTGTTCTCATTGAGGTCTCTATTATTTCATCTAGTATAACCATGAATATTATTTAAAAAATATTTCTTTTCATATTAGTTAAAATATTCATAATAAAGTGGTAATATCAGATCTTATTAAGGTTGTACATACATCATAATCTAAATATGGCTGGATTAATTTGTCATGAGTAAATGTTGATAAAATAATTCTATATAAGTATTCACATGAGATATAAACATATCCATGGATATTAAAACTAAAAAAATAATCTCATTTACACTAGTAAATAATTTCATAATTATGGAATATATAATTTTTGACATCAGAAACATATCATTAAGGCCTCAGCCAAGACATCTGAAAATACCATCAAAGCCTTGCGCCCTAGCATCTATATAAATGGGTAAGTCATTGGATAAAGACCATGTTATTTTGTCTCATTTAATACACTAATGCATTGAGGGGTTATAATAGTCTCATCAAATCACTTAATAAGTCCAACCCATTCTACATATGAAAAAACAATACAAAATAATCAACAAGCGTTATAGAAAATCAATAACTATTTTATTGGAATAACTATTCATACCAAATATCAATACTTTCCCTAATAAAGCTAATTATAAATCATCCAAAAAAATTTATAAACGTTATAATTATATTATATTCCCAAAATATGATTAAAAAATAATAAAACATGGATTAAATTAATTTATAGAGATTATTATAATATTTCTTAAAGAAAATATCTTTTTTTATATTTAAAAATAGATTAAAAACCCTCATAAATATGAAAGAAAACATTTTATTTTAAAATAATTTTTTCAAATTTAAAATTAAGCATAAAATAAAATATTATTCATGATAAATGGAAAATAATTTCATTATTTATAAGTTAAAAACATTCATTCCATATTTTTGTCTGAAAAGTCCCAAAATACCTAATTTGGAAAATAGCTAGAATATTCCTTTCAAACCATTTTCTAAAAATTAAAACATTGATAAAAATAAAATTTAACAATAATATATGAGTACTAAATAATATTTCAAAACATTTTTATAAAACATGGATATGGAAGAGAAATATTCCCCCATAGAGGCTTAAACATAAATTATACTGAATAATGATGTGATTGTGAACTAAACCCTTACCACTTGGGTTTCATTTGAATAATAAGCCTCATGAAATAAATAAATTCACTTTAAACATTAAATAACATTAATGAAAAGATATTAAATATATAATATGTCAAATAATAAATATATACACCACAAAAAATGAAATAAGTGATGAATGTGGAAAATGTCTCGGATAAGTAAAAGTGATATGAGAAACCCATAACTTAGTTCTGACTACCTTTGTATGTGTTTGGACCTCATGAATAATAAATATATATTTATTATAAATATATTATATAACCATAATACTATATCTAATACCATATATGACTTATATAAATCTTTTATAAACTTCTTAGTAACAATTCTTTGCTAAAATCATATTATCATACCCTCATATTCATGTTATATTTAAGTGATTAATGATATATCCCTTGGTTACCCAAGATAATCATTTAATCTTTCCTTTTCTTATGTTTCCTTTCCCCTTTTCATGAACAATGGTTTCAAGTAGCGTATGTCTATGGTGTAGATATTAATGGGAGATATTGAAGATAATTCATGAAATAAAAAGGTTGTGTATCTTCTATAAAGACACTAAAACTTTGTTTTCCTCAAGTGTGTATTTGTGAAATGTATTGAATATTCATATAAAAATATATAATATTTATGTCTGAGATGCCTGGGTCATTATAATTGTATTCTAGGAAGACTGACTTTTCAATCATCCAAGGTGTGTAGCTACTATCTAGAATCTATCCAGATAGGTATTCTAAAACAATATCCTCACTATTTTTTACTACTCGAGGTATGGTAATCCTCCTCATATTCGTCAATTGGTGGATTCTTCCTTTTTTATCCAACACTCCAAGTCATACATATTAACATGCTCATTGACACAAATGTTATGTGATAAAAATTACAACTAACACAAACCATTAGGTACCTCACCTTTATCATTCTATATTTTGTTTATGATGCCTTCATATGTATCAACAATCTTCCAATAAATCCAAATGCATTATAACCATCATTTTATTCATGATAATAAATACTCATATGAATTCCACACATCTTTTATACGTATACATCAATGAATAAAAAAAATATTAATCATCAATTGTCTTCAAAACTATAAAAATATTCCTTGTATATGTCACGACCTGACTTCACCATGATGAGGGAAAGGACAACAGATTTCCAGACCCTTCCTTCTTCAAGTTGAATAAGAGATAATGACCCCTGAGACCCTCCTTCAATAGGTCTCAGAGTTTCAACTAGAACCAAGGGTATAATATCACACAATAAATGGAAGGAGTTGCCCTTTTTTCTTTTAATAGGACCGGGAGATAAGATAGTAAATCCCACAACACCCAGACTAAAAGTGAAAGTAAAAAACAAAACAACCATTCCCATATGCATGTACCAAAAGTAAATACCACAAGTAAAAAAAATGGCTACAAGGGTAAAGTACCAAAGAAAGAAAAATAGCTACTACAACTTCCCCAAAGGTCCGAGCTAGTATGTTCCCGCGTGATCCTCGAAGTCCTCCTGGAAACATGAAAGCAGTTTTATATACATAGGGTGAGCATACAAGTATAATCAGTAGGGAAAAACCAAAGACTCTCGTTCACAAGTGGGGGAATGTACTCATGTTTTGTGAGAAGAAGACAACCAACACTACCAAGGAGTTCATCCATCCCACTCATTGTCCACATTCACCAAATAATGCCAGAAAGTGATATATAGTAATAGAGCATCGATGTTTGGGTACCCCGCGCCACTTTCCCACTAGTTATTGAAGACATCCTACACATCGAACCAATCTCGCCATTCTCACCACAGTCCCACTACCAAACCCTGCCCGCACACACCTGGTCCACAACTGTCAAACGTAACCACCCCTGAAAACACCTAGGCCAGAACAACCACTGCCACGCCCGAAGACACCTGGGCTAGAAGTTCTACTGGCACGCTCGAAGACACATGTGCCTCATCCCGCAGATACTTGGGAAACCACCTGCCCGCACACACCTAGGCCATACCACCATACAACCCCGCCTGAAGGTTCTTGGGATAATAATAGACCTCAAGCCATCACAGCCTTCCTGAAGATACTTGGGCTATCCAGGAAAGGGAGTAGAAAAGTAGCTAATAACCAGCCACTAATAGTAGTGTTGGGAAAAACTCCCTCCCCCATGAAATGGGGGTGTTCAGCACTAAGTGCTCAACTTGGGTGGGTGTGAATAAGAAACACAAAACTAAAAGTATATGTATAGGTAACAAGAACTCACCCAAGGTTTAGGTTTTTCTTCAACCCACCTAAAGAACAAAATCAGTATTACATCCAAGTCAAAACTCACACCAAACCAAAACCCATTTGTCCCATCCTGTTTTACATGTTCAGTAATAATGTTTTAATGAGTTTTCTGCACCTACTTGGGCAACTAGCAAGCATAATCACAAGCCAAGGAAAGGGTAAATTCAAACATCAACTTAAACATTCACACCAGGTTCTATTGTAAAGTCACAACGACAAAGGGATACTCGAAGTTGTAGAACCAAAGAAAACCTCAAGGTATAGCCCCATGTCCCTAGAAGCCAATGGTTTCTCAACAATAGAGGATTCCACCCCAATTCGTGATATAATCTAGGTAACCATCCGGCCTTAAATTCACAACCACTGTAAGCATAACAATAGGGGATCCCATCCCCACCACATCACCCAGAAATCGGCCCGTGAAGGAAGAATAACCCAACCACCACCACCAACACAAAGTAGGCCCATGCGGGTATTTTCAGATTTAAAAGATTTAACACACTCCATGGTCTCAATTCCACTGGACATAAACCAGGGTTATCACAGAAAGGATTTGATCCTGGTGATTTTGATTTGTTTAGCCGAATATAAGTAATTAACCAATTTTCTTTTCAGATCAAGGGTTCACAACCAAAATACAATTCATTTAAACATCACCAGAAGAAAGGGTTTGTTAGTGCATAAAGAAATACCACCAACGGCAATGATTTTCAGTAGGCGTAAGCCCGCATAATTTAGGAAACAAGATCATAAAACAAAGCAGCATCATCGATCACAGCCCCCCTTCATTCTTTAGGGTCTATTCATTATCATCATTAAGGTTTGGGTTCATCCAATTCTAAGAATCAAAAGCATGCCCACCCCACATGATACACAAAAGGGAGAGACGAAGGAGAAATTCCGTACTTGTTGATCAACGATCAACGCAAAGCCTGGGTGTGGAACTCCACGGATAGCGATGCAGCTCGTCAGAACGAAGGGTACTCTTAGTATTGGTTGATCGATAAGAGAAACCTAGGGAGAACCCTTTTAGTTTATAAAGGTCGGGGATGGTTGAAATAAGAACGTGAAACCACATAAGGAGTGGGGTCGTGGGTTGACCACGCGGTTGAGACACCCCACACGTCATTAATGGGTCCCCACTGTTTAAACCGACACACACCTCACAATCATTTAATCTTATTAGATGCCATTTATGGGCATTACTAGTCCTTAAAACAAGCTTTGAGGGGTCAAAATAGGGTTTAAAACCCAATTTTAGCAAAAAGGAGGCGCTGCTGGAAACACCCGTGGGGGGTAGTTGAGAGCTACCGGTGGCCTAGCTACCAGTAGATCGAGATACTAGTAGGCCAAGCTACCGATAGGTTGCGGCTACCGGTAGACCAAGCTACCGGTAGTCCTGTTACCGGTAGGCTAAGGCTACAGGTAGTCCTTCTGTGGGTCAAACTTCACCGAGAAGTTGGGATGGCCTCCCAGACCACCCATAACAACTCAAGCATCAGATTTTTACAATGTAATAGACCTCCCACAACCCGGGCCATTACATCAAATACCACTCAAACTATTCTCACCCTTGAGAATCAAAACAACCCACAAGGAAATAGAGGGTATGAACAACCACCTCAAAAGATACCTCTCAAGAGGGAACCCCATTGTTAACTAAAAACACCCTTCTCTTAAGAACCATGCAACATACCAAGTCAGACTGCCCAGTCTGTGGGTTGTGGAGTCTCTTCCCCAATGTCAAGATACTATCTGCTTTCGATGGAACTGACTCGCCCACACGGGTTTAATTGAATCCACCTTAATGCGTCTTGATTAGGGGTCCGATCCTCCCCTCCCCATAGCCAGGACTTTTCACACACATTCAGAGAGGAAAGAAAAACCACATATTTCATCGCCAATAAGGTAAAATGCTCCACCACAACAAGTATAAACATAACATCAAAAAACTCAAAACAAATCTGGGTACTGGGCACACATATGTGCTTCCCTCTCCCACGTACTCTCCTCAAGCCCACCATGTCTCCATAACACACGAACCAACGAAATGGTTTGCCCATGAAGCACCTTCTCCTCATGATCATCGATCATCACTGGTCTTTCCACAAAGGTCACGTCATCCTCGATGTCTATCTCTCCCCATTCGAGGATGTGTGAATCGTCATGCAGATAACGATGGAGCTAAGACTCATGGAAGACATCATGTATCCTCAGTAGCGGTGGTGGTAACGCTATCTGATAAGCCACTTTGCCGACCCGACACAACACTTCGAAGGGTCCGATGAACCTGGGAGAAAGCTTACTCCCCTTAACGAACCTCTGTTGTCCACACCGAGGGGATAACTTCAAGAACACGTGGTCTCCAACCTCAAACTCCATGTTCCTTCTCCTTCTATTAGCGTACGACTTCTATCGGTCCTGGGCCGCCTTCATCCTTTCCCATATTAGATGAACCATCTCCATCGTGCTCTACACCACCTCGGGGCCAAGGATGCCCGCCTCTCCGACTTCCGTCCAACACACAGGTGACTGTCATGGTCTTTCGTACAAGGCTTCGAATGGGTCCATACCAATGGTAGAGTGATAGATATTATTGTAGGCGAACTCTACCAGAGGAAAGTGTCGCACCCATGATCCTCCTCAGTCCAAAACTCATGCTCGTAGTATATCCTCCAACGTCTGGATGGTGCGCTCTGTCTGTCCATCTGTCTAGGGGTAGAAAGCAGTGTTAAGGTGTAGTTGGGTTCCAAAAGAATTCTGTAAACCCCTCCAGACTCGTGAGGTAAAACGTGCATACCTATCTGAGACTATGGAACTTGGGACTCCGTGCAACCGCACTACCTCCTCCACATACCTTCATGTCAAAGAATCCACTGCACTTGAATCCTTAATCGCTAGAAAGTGAGCCGATTTTGTCAACCGGTCCACTAATACCCAGACGGAATCGCATCCCCCTTGAACCTTTAGTAGTCCTGTGATGAAATCGATCGAGATGTCCTCCCATTTCCACTCGAGGACATCCAGAGACTACAGCAGGCCACCTGGAACACGGTGTTCAGCCTTCAACTGCTGACACACTAGGCACTTGGCTACAAACTCTACCGCTACTCGCTTTACTCTGGGCCACCAAAACGGACTCCTCATGCCCTGGTACATCTTGGAAACTCCTGTTTGTACCGCTAGGGGTGATTGGTGGAACTCACTGATAACCTTTCCACGCATCGCCTCTGGAACAAACAGCTTTCCCTGGAAAATCATCCGGTTTTTTCCATCCTCCGTCCATCCTTCCAGAGCATTGCCCTAGTTAACTTGGTCGCGCATCACTTCACACTCTGGGTCTACCCACTAAGACTCCTCCACTTTCTACATCTGGGAATATTGTACTATCATTTGATATAGGCAACCTCTACCACTATCCATCCTCGCATCCAGGTGCAAGGCAGCCAACTCCTCCATCGCCTTCCAAGTGTCTGCCGACTCTCGGACTGCATCCTTCTGCGACCTCCTGCTCAAAGCATCGGCCACTACATTTCCTTTTCCTGAAGTATGGGAAATATCAAAGTCATAATCCTAGAAGAACTTCATCCGCCTTCGCTGCCGTAATTTTAGGTCCCGCTGGGAGAAGATATACCTCAGGCTTTTGTGATCCGTGAAGACCACAAAGCATTCACCAATGAGGTAATGCTGCCACAACATTAGTGCGAAAATGATCATTTCAAGCTCTAGGTCATGGGTGGCGTAATTACGCTCATGGGGTCATAGCTTCCTAGACCCATAAGATATCACCCCTTGCCGCTGCATCAACACACACCCGAGTCCTTGCCCTGAAGCATCACAAAACACTTCATATGTTTCCCCTTATTATGGTAGTCTCAGTACTAGGGAACTAACTAACTTCTCCTTCATATAGCTGAAGGCTGTCTCATACTGCTCACTACACATGAAAACCTAGTCCTTCTTGGTCAAGGTTGTCAAAGGTGTCGCAACTCGAGAGAAGATGGGTAAGAACCACTGGTAGTAAACTGCCAGCTCGAGGAAACTATGAACCTCTACCACGTTCTTTGGTGCGGACCAAGAAACAACCACCTCAAAATTTTATGGGTCCACCGCTACCTCTTGCTCGGACACTACGTTCCCAAGGAAGTGCACTTCTCGCATCCATAACTTACATTTTGACAACTTACCATAGAGCTGGTGTTGTCGGAGGACCTCCAAAACCGTCCTCAGGTGCTCCGTATGATCCTCCTCTAATCTTGAATAGATCAGGATTTCATCAATGAACATGACTACGAATCGATCCAGATACTCTCGGAATACGGAGTTCACAATCCCCATGAATACAGTCGGGGCATTCGTAATGCCAAAAGGCATAACCACAAACTCGAAGTGCCCATATCTGAACCTAAAGGCCATCTTGGAGATGTCTCTCTCCTTTACCCCCAACTGGTGATACCCAGACCACAGGTCGATCTTCGAGAACCACCCTGCCCCTTTCAGCTGGTCGAAAAGATCTTCTATCCTCGGAAGAGGGTAGCGATTCTTGATCATTACCTGATTCAGCCTCTTGTAGTCTATGCACAACCTAAGACCAACATCTTCCTTCTTTGTGAACAATACTGGAGCACCCCACGGTGATGCACTTGGTCGAGCATAACCCCTCTTCATTAGATCATCAATCTGAATCTGTAACGCTTATAGCTCTGAAGGTTCCATCCGGTACGGAGCCATCGAAATTGAGCGAGCACCAGGCTGAAAATATATCTCAAACTCGATATCATGTCGAGGGGGTAGATTCATCACCTCTTCTGGGAATACATCCATAAACTCACTGACGATCCTTGGTACCTCTACCATCTCAGCATCCACTGACTCCAATGAAAGCTCGTCTAACAAGGAGAGGAGGGGTTCCACTCTTCTGCCGCCCTTCTGAATGCTCCGCTCACCAGTGAAAGTAGTGTGCCGGCCACCCAAGTCTGTAAACACAACCCTTCCTAGGAAGCAGTCAATGACGACACACACAGAGAATAGCCAGTCGATGCATAGGATGACATCGTATGGTTGTATCTGTAGTAGTAGTAGTAGATCTTTAACTGACTGATGCGGCCCTGTCATTAGTCTGCATCCTCGACAAACATATAACATGTTGGTATGACCTCTGACTAGTGTGATCAGCACCAGGGGCACTGGAAGTCTCTCGGCATATATTCCCAAAGCACGGGCTAGACTGGGTGCAACAAAGGAGTTTGACGCTCCAGTATCGAACAAGGCATAAGAAAGAGTTCTAAAAAAAATGATCGTACCTCGAATGACCTCCAGCCCTGCTGGAACTACTGCCTCTGAAGCGTGTAACTGTACACACCCAACTGCTCTACCCCTCGGTTGTCGGCCACCTCCCCGACCATGCCCTGGTCTAGGTCCCTGAGGAGCTCCATGAGGTCGGCGTCCTCCTACAACGTCTGCCCTCTGAGGAGTAGGAGCTCGCTACCCCGGCTGCTGTTGGAAAGGCCTAGCTGGAAGATGCTCCTGGGGTGGGTGTTGGGGCTGTCCGCCACCACCATATTGTACTTGTTCTAGGAACTGACTTCAGAGGTGTCCATGGCTCCCACAGACGAAGCATCGCGGTCCTGGGCCCAAAGGAAAAGGGTGAGGACCAGGGGACCGGAACTGAAACTACTGCGGCCTGCTCCCTGCTGGTGGGAACCTGGTGGGTCCTGATGCTGGAGGCCTGGTGCTGACGGCCTTCCCCTTCAATGGTCCCAACTAGATTCCCTCTCGTGACACACCTCCTAGAGCATGCATCCTCTCTACCTCTTCGGCCTACTTCTGGACCTCCAAGTACGTTGGTAGGGTAAAGGGGGTAACAGCATATTGAAGGGAGGGTCGGAGTGCCTCCTCTAAACGTCTTTCCCGAGACTCTTCATCAGGAAAGAGGTCCGAAGAAAAACTTAGGAGGTCCTTGAACTTGATTCCTAGCCCCTTACTGATATACTCCCCTACTGGAGGGAGAGTGGCTCCTGCCTCTTCTCCACCTTCATTGTAGAAGAGAGGAATTCCACCCGGAACTCCTTCTCAAAATCATCCCATGCCACCTCAGCCTCTCTCCTCTCTCCCAGGTAAAGCGTCCACCACTAACTCTTTGCTCCCCAAATCTAGCTGACAGAAAGAGGAACCCAGTACTCTGTCAAAGCCCGGATCAGGCCGAAGGTTATCACTAGATCCTCTATCTAGCTCTCTGTCTTCATGTCAGAGGTGATGCCCTCATACTTCTCGAGGGTCTGTCGCTGGAAGGCCTGAAGAGTCTTCTTCCACTGGTCATCCTCCTCATCTAGATCGGCTCTCTGCCGATCGGCCAAGGTAGTCTTTGGGGCCTCGATCGCCCGCACCAAACGTGGTCACCTCCCAGGTGCCATAGTAGTAAGGTAAACAAGGAATACCTAAGCCCAAGTACTGCAGAACATTGTTCTTAAAATTTCGGAAACTCCTTATTGATTTCATTTCCCAAAACACCCTAGAAACATGAGAACACAAGTCATTATGATGCATGTACTTACCCTAGATACTCTACCCTACAATCAGTGTGGTCTCACTTGGTCGTTTGGTATGTCTAGAGTCCTTGCATCGGATCACGGGGGCCCTAAAATCCTGTGTCCTAGCCGGTATTCCCTGGCCAAATTCACACACCAAGGTCACCCAACAATTTTTCCCTACCATCCCATGCAGTCCTCACTACGCCTAACTCCAGACTCCATCCTATCTCTCAACCCGACCTCTGATACCATTCTGTCAAGACCCAACTTCACCAAGATGAGGTAAAGGACAGAAAATTGACAGACCCTTCCTTCTTCAAGTTGAAGAAGAGATCATGACCCCTGAGACCCG
Organism: Viscum album; assembly: GCA_963277665.1. NCBI lineage: Eukaryota > Viridiplantae > Streptophyta > Magnoliopsida > Santalales > Viscaceae > Viscum > Viscum album. Next base: position 2,033,695,895 of record OY728146.1, on the reverse strand, counting down.
CCTTCAATAGGTCCCGGAGTGGCGACTAGCACCAAGGGTATAATATCACACACTAAATGGAAGGCATTACCCTTTTTTTTTAATAGGATCTAGAGATAAGATAGTAAATCCTACAATACCAAGACTAAAAGTGAAAGTAAAACCAAAACAACCATTCCCATATGCATGTACCAAATGTAAATACCACAAGTACAAAAAATGACTACCAGTGTAAAGTACCAAAGAAAGAAAAATAGCAACTGCAACTACCCCAAAGGTCTGAGCTAGTATGGTCCCGCGCAATCCCTGAAGTCCTCCTGGAAACCTGAAAGTAGTTTTATATACGTACGGTGAGCATAAAAGTATACTAAGTAGGGAAAAACCAAAGACTCTCGTGCGAAAGTGGGGGAACGTACTAAATTCCTATGAGAAGCAGAAAACCAACACTACCAAGGAGTTCATCCTTCCCACTCACCGGCCACACTCACCAAATAATGCAAGAAAGTAATATATAGTAATAGCACGTCGATTTTTGGGTACCCCGCGCCACTTTCCCACTGGTTATTGAAGACATCCAATGCATCAAACCAATCCCACCATTCTCACTGTAGTCCCACTGCCTCACCCCTCCCGCACACACCTAGGACACATCCTCACACAGTCCCACTACCAAACCCCACCCGCAAACACCTGGGCCACAACTGTCGCACATAACCATGCCTGCAAACACCTAGGCCATAACAACCACTGCAACGCCCGAAGACATTTGGGCTAGAAGATCTACTGCCACGCCCGAAGACACCTGGGCCTCATCCCGAAGATACTTGGGAAACCACCTCCCCACAAACACATGGGCCATAACCACCACACTACCCCGCCTGAAGGTTCTTGGGCTAATAATAGACCTCAGTCCATCACAACCTACCCGAAGATACTTGGGCTATCCGGGAAAGGCAGCAGAAAAGGACCTAATAACCAGCCACTAATAGTAGTGTTGGGAAAAACACCCTCCCCCATGAAATGGGGGTGTTCGGCACTAAGTGCTCAGCTTGGGTGGGGTGCGAATTAGAAACACAAAACTACAAGTATTTGTATAGGTAACAAGAAATCATTCAAGGTTTAGGTTTTTCTTCAGCCCGCCTAAAAAACACAATCAGTACTACGTCCAAGTCACAAGTCACACCAAAACAAAACCCATTTGTCCAATCCTAGTTTACATGTTCAATAATAATGTTTAATTGAGTTTTCTGCGCCTACTTGGGCAACTAGCAAGCATAAGCACAAGCCAAAGAAAGCGTACAGTCAAACATAAACTTAAACATTCAGAACCGGTTCTCTTATAAAGTAACAACAACAAAGGGATACACGAAGTAATGGAACCAAAGAAAACCCCATGGTACAGCCCCATGTCCCCAGAAGCCAAAAATTTCTCAACAACAGAGGATTACACCCCAATTCGTGATATAATCAAGGTAACCACCCGACCTTAAATTCAAAACCATTGGAAGCATAACAACAGGGGATCCCATCCCCACCACATCACCCAGAAATCGGCTCATGAAGGAAGAACAACCCAACCACCAAGACCAACACAAAGAAGGCCCATGCGGGTATTTTCATATTTAAAAGATTTAACACACTCCATGATCTCAATTCCACTTGACTTAAACCGGGGTTATCACAGAAAGGATTTGATGCTAGTGCTTTCGATTTCTTTAGCCAAATATAAGTAATTAATCAGTTTACTTTTCACAGAAAGGGTTCACAACCATAATACAATTCATTTAAACATCACCAGAGGCAAGGGTTTGTCAGTGCATAGAGAAATACCACCAATGGCCATGATTTTCAGTAGGCGTAAGCCCGCAAAATTCAGAAAACATGTTCATAAAAAAATCAGCATCATCGAACATAGCCCCCCTTCATTCTTTAGAGTCTGTTCATTATCTTCATTAAGGTTCAGGTTCATCCAATTCTACAAAATCAAAAGCATGCCCATCCCCACATGATACACAAAAGGGAGAGACGAAGGAGAAATTATCTACTTCTTGATCAACGATCGAAGCTAAGTCTGGGCGTGGAACTCCATGGATAGCAATGCGGCTCGTCGGAACAAAGGGTAATCCTAGTACAGGGTGATCGAGAAAAGAAACCTAGGGGGAACCCTTTTAGTTTATAAAGGTCAGAGACGTTTGAAATAAGAACGCAAAACCGCGTAAGGAGCGGGGTCGTGGGTTGACCACACGGTTGAGACACCCCACACTTCATTAATGGTTCCCCATGGTTTAAACCAATGTAGACCTCACAATCATTTAATCTAATTAGATTCCATTTATGGGCGTTACTGGTCCTTAAAACAATCTTAGAGGGGTCAAAATATGGTTTAAAATCCAAATTGTGCAAAAAGGAGGCGCTGCTAGAAAAACCCATGGGGGTAGCTGAGAGCTTCCAGTAGCCAAGCTACCAGTGGGATGCGGCTACCAGTAGACCAAGCTACTAGTAGGTCGAGCTACCGGTAGGAATGCTACCGGTAGGCTAGGGCTACTGGTAGGCCTACCGTGGTTCAAACATCATCGAGAAGTAGGGATGGCCTCCCAAACCACCCAGAACACCTCAAGCATCAAGTTTTTACTAAGTAATGGACCTCCCACAACCCGAGCCATTACAGTATATCCTTAGTGAATCAAATTATCTTATATTCCCATACATTTTTTGTAAGAATTACACACATAAAAAATTAATATCACAACACTTGAACATTATAACAACCACATATTGTGAGAATCTCTAACATCACCGGTTATCTATTAATTTTTAACCATTTTGAACATCTATTGGGTGATAATAAATGTAATTAAAATATATCTATGGGTCAAAAAAATAAGTTACTAAAAATGTGTAAAAGTTCATATATATTGGATTCATAAACCTAATTTTCTTAAATTCATCACCTATCATTGTGTCACTTTTTTAGTTTAAAAATCAAAATCACAAACTTTCTGACCAGAGTGAATCGGTTGCACCCCAAATTGAGGTTATTGAGGTTAAATTAAAAGTTTATTTTATGTATTGAACAGATAATTTTTTCCATTCTTAATGATAAGAGTCTGAAAATAAATAAAATTGTAAGGATTTATGTGGGATAATTAACATCTACTTAATAGGTATAGAGATAAGAGGTCCATTTATCCACCTTCAATATTTATTCTTAATGATGTGGATATATTTTATTTTTGTATATCATAACATATAACTGGAGATAAGCATTAATCATATAAAAATAAATAGAATTTGTGAATCATAGTAACAGATTGATTCCAAGGATGAAGTCATGACATTCCATTTGAAAACTAATACCTTGAATGTTGTAAATTAATTCAGTGATTTTGAAATCATTAGGTGAAATTTAATTTGAAAATAAAATTAAGATAAAATTGTGGAAATAAAAACTATATTTCAATACATAAAAATCTAAGAGTTTCATACAACAACTAGTCAATTATTAGAATGAAATTTTTTCTTTTTTTATTAAACACTACTAAATTAGATTACATTTAACTTTTAAAAAATATAATTATTTACGTCTCAATTTGTTAGATATTAAAAATAAATTTCTTTATAGAGAGATTGATTTTTACATTATACTTCCTTAATTTTATATGAATATATTAATTTTTTATTATGTTTTACTTCTTAATAAGTGAAAAATATACTTAAAATTTCATTTAGGAAATAGTATCATTCAATTAATTTTTAAAGCTGATTATATTCTATAACTTAAATAAAACAGATGCACATTATTATTATAAATGTGTTCATCATGGTATTGAAACAATTTTTTTATTATAATGATTTACTAATCTTATACAGAAATATGAGGTAGATTGGTAATGTTAAAATTGTTCTTGAATCATGATTTTAAAATTAATACTTTGGGAAATGTAAATAGATTCTTGGTATAAAAATTATAAAAGATAATAAAAAATATTGATTATTTTTTATGTTACAAAATTATTATATTAATGGTATCTTAAAGTATTACCACATATATAATTTGAAACTTGTGAACAATATATTTTTTCATCACATTAAAATTTCACTGAATAAGTCATTCATAGAATATTCTAAAAATCTTATCAGTAGATTCGCATATTCTAATTTTATTGGGAGAGTTTTTTTATGGTTTTTAGGTCATATTTGACTTTTATTTTTTTCAAGTATTCAAGACTATGAGTAATAATAGAAATCCTCATTTGCATGATCTCAAATAATGTATCAGGTTTAGATAGATTTTTTCTAATATGGATTCATATTATATTAAAAGTATTTATTTCAAACAAGAAATGGTGGGATTTTAAATTTTAAATTATACTACTACTATGAATACAATAATTAATGGAATTTTTTGTTATATATGAGATAAAAATACTAATGAAATGTAATATGTTGTAATTTACGGTCATTTCCTACACTAAAAATGATCAAATAATGCTAACATAGTCAAATAAATAGTATTTATGTTTGAACAGTCTAGTCCATGAACATTCAATATCCTCTTGTGGTTTTTTTACTAATGAGAGAAAATATAAAATATTTATATAAAGAACACATTATATATATTAAATTAAACTATTTTTTAATCTAAATATATTTTTAGAGTTATTATTTAATTTTTTAAAATGTGTGTCAATGAGATATATACAGATGAAAATCACATTAATGTTTTGAGTAAAGTTATTTTATTTTCTATTTTTAATCATTATTTAGGTTTATTGTGCATTAACTCTATTAAATGACCTGGGTAAAGGAAACCCATGAATTATATATAAGAAATGATTTTTAAAAAAGATATAAATGTATACAAATATTTATCATTTTTTAAAATTAATCTTCTTTTTTACATTACATTTTTTATAATTTTATTTTACAAGATTTTTTTATTATATTCATTCATTCTATATGGTTTTAAAAATTTATTAGTTTGAGACATCTTTTTTAGGTCGACTGCTCTTTGGGGTGAATTTTGTTCATTGTTTTCTGATATGGTTTTAACAGGTACTTGTTTAACATGAAACTAAAATCTATATTACATGTCATAGGATTTTTTATGATTTTAATATTTTTTTTATAATGGTTATGTATTGTCTTATATGTGTTTATTTATATTATTTGTGATTATTTTATTTTTTCTGTATTTATTTTGATGAACCTTTGACCAATTATTTTCCTTCATGTTTCCTTTCTTTGAAACCTTTTCCTTATTTTATTAAAATATTAGTTTTATTGTGATAATTTTATGATCCCTATGATTTTTTATAACTATGTAACAAGTATATAATAACCAATCCATGTATAGGGACTTGATTTTGTAAGGATCTCCCTAGTTATAGAGTTTTTATTTTTATTATTCATTGAGTTTTAAAATTGATAGGGATGGCTCATCTAGGGTATGATTAACTTATTTGAGTGATTTATGTAAGTCTCATTATAATAGTATATTTTTAAAAATGTTTTAGGGATTTGGTAGATATTGGTAGGCTCTTTCCTTGAAATTTTATTATTTAGATGTTATTTCAACTATGAATTTGAATATTAAAATGGAAAATAGATTCAATCTTGTTTCTTGAACTCTGTAATTATACTTTTATATATAGGTACTGACATTGTAACCATATGTTTATCCCTAATTCAATTCCATTTTATTTTTCTTTCTATTTTTTATTAATATTATGTGTATTGAGTGGAATTCATTAGGTGGGGTGAAAATTAAAGGGTTTTATGAGATAATTATTATCATAATCACAATAGAAGAAAAATCCAAAACCCAAAATCAAAAAATATCTATCAATGTTAAGATACATGGAATTATTTGGGTGCACTGGAATCCTCAAATTCTGAATGATACTGCTTCATGTATTGGTTCTCCTCTTAATATAGATAAAAACACTATCAAGTGGAAGTTTCAATTTTATTCTAGTGTTATAGTGGATGTGGATCCCTTTAATATCAATCTAAAAAAGTTCCATTCTTGTGGTGAATGGAGATAAATATTATGTTGGGTTGAGTTTTAATTTATTAAAACTTTTTTTAATTTCTACAAGATTGCAATTCATGTGATTCCTAATAATAGGAAAATCTAAAAGATCCAACTCAATAAGCCAGATCACTCAAAGGGGAGAGTATCTCATAAGCTATCTATTAAATAAGGTCCTAATACATCCACAAAATACATAGAGAGACTGTACAATCCCCTAAGGAATCAAAAAGATAATTTAATATCCCATTTCTAGAAGGGTTATTAAATTCAAGATAAATTTAAATTTTTTAATTGGTTGGTGGTTAATTTTCAGAATGGGACTCAGAATGCGATTCATTGAGTTTGGATTACCCCAAAGGATTTTGGATGTGTTTTTTATTTAGTGGAGGGTTTTATTATGTTGCAAGGAATCAAAGAAATGATGGGTGGTCGGGAAGCTACAAGGAAGTATTTATATACCATTCACATCATGAAATAGGGATTCACAAAAAGAATGTTTGTGTATATTCATAGGACCTATCTACCTCAATAATTCATAATGTCAACCTTAGGTTCGCATAATTTAATGGGTTCCATGTGTTTTTTAATTTTAACTAGGGGGATAAACCCATTTTTATTTTAATGAATGGTCACACACAAGAGGGTCCAAATAGCTGATCCCCTTCTCTCTTCTCCCACATTAATGTGGGGTGTTTCTAGGTGGATTTAAGCATTAAATAGACATAATATTATTTCTCTTATCATGATTTCCTTCATAGTCACTGAGTTATTGGTATTTAAGCATGGTATTGGGTTCCAATTCCACTATATCATTGTGTAATCTACCAATTTTATGGGGATTTTACTCATCTTGCATAGAGGAGGACCTAAGATGCTATCTACATACTATCAGAATCAGTTTTGGTGAAGGTATATCACCCAAATATTTTATTTATTGTTTTCAATAGTTTTGGGGAAAAATACTTGGAATGGGGATTTAAATTAGGCCTTTTACATTGCTTAGGTTTGGGTGCATGTCGGGAGGGTACTAGACTATTTTATCGGCAGTTTTAGTGTGATGGAATAACTCAGTGAAATTCAAGGAATTTAGTCTATTTAATTAAATTTAATTAAATTTATTAAATAATTTTAACGTGTAAAATAAATTATAAATTAAAAATATATTTTTTGGTGTGATTTAGGTACTCGCATATATTGGTGATGTCCATAAGTACTAGGATGATCTCGGGTTAGAGTTTTCGATCTACGCTTAAAAATGGAACGGCTTCTGATTTAGGGAGGTGTACCCATGTACATACCTTTATAGTTTTTATTCATTAAATTTATAGAATTTTATATATTTTATCCCCAGAAAGATAAATTTCCTTTATTAAAAATTACCTAAAAATAAAATTCCTTGACAAAAAAAATAAATAAGGGCTTTGATGGACCCTTTCCCACTGGACTTGTTACCCGAACCACTAATGGTCATGGATGGATTATATATGTTTTCCTTAAGAAACTTATACCATGAGGGATGTTATTTAAATTAAATTCCCATAATATAGTTTCCCTAGTATAGGATTCCCTAGAGACCTCTTAATATAGGAGAGTGGTGAATTGAGAAGGATGTCCAAGGAAGTGGCCATGTGGACCCTTGTGATAACATAGATCCTCTTGTCTAGTGAGATGAGTGTGGGGTGATCATTACTACCGTAATAATAAATTATTATATTAGTTTATATATAGGATTATTCAAATGGATAGTCTGGGGATTTAGATTAACCAAGGATGACTATTGGAGGCCATGGGCTTCAGACCATCTCCCATTATAAGACTTTCCCAAGAGGCTAGCAAGGCCTTACTTAAACATTTATTATACTATGGGACACTATTCCAATTTAGTGATGAGTATTAAATATATATATTTGTTTGATATAAAAGAACCCAGGTAGGACATCCTAACTAAGATGATACCTAGGTAACCCCGGTGGGTGCCCAAGTGATATAATGACCCCTAAGAGGGTGTGTCGGAGAAATCAGGTGACAATGATTAGGGGTGTTACCATGTAACATGAATATAATATGACTCTATCATTGATTATTTACTTATGTAACACCTCAATATTTTATAATAATAGAATTATGTTCGATATTGTATATGTCAAGAAATACCGAGCTTAATTGACCGATAAATAAATTATTTAAATATGATCATTATAACATATTCGTTGAATTGGAGGGTAAAAATAAGATTAACTGAATTATTATATATATATATAGGGATCATAATAAATAAAAAACTATTTATCAATTCTTATGAAATAAGCGCTTAATTTTAAGTAAATTCATTTTATGCATTAGAAATGTGTTTTCTTCCAAATTGATTTTTATTGCTTTTTACACACATTTAATATAATTAATTTATTTCAGTTATAGAAAATATATTTAAAAAAATAAACTTAATTTTTTAAATCATAATATGATATTTATATTTGGGTTAATTTTTGGGATATTTCTGAATAGTTTTATTTTTCAATGAATTGTGAAAATTAATGCTTTTTATTGAAAACTGTTTTAAAATGAATAATGTATGTCAGCTTTAATTAATAAAAATAATAGAGAAAATTTAAAATTAAAATTTTAAGAATATATATCTAAATATTTTAATTTTTATCCATATAATGATGATCACTAGACATATAGTTAATGTAAGATCATCTTATGCTTGAAAAATGAAATCTTTGAAAAACTATTTTTCTATCACATTTTGTGGGACTAATTTTAAATTAAATTCTAAAAATTATGCTAATTGAACTTAATAAAATAGATTCCATATTTTTTATTAGAGTAATTAATATTTGGTGATAATTTAAACTTAATTTTTGGTTATAATTAATAGTAAAAACAACAAAAATAGGTCACCACGGTTGAGGTTAAAATTGGGTTTTTGGCGTCACATGCACTTATGTTAAATTTAATTTTCCACAAACTTGGAAGTTTTATTTTATAAATTTAGTTTAATTTTTATAATAACTGTGTAAAAATTATCTTATAGGATTCATTTTATTTTTTTTCTTAACGTATAAACTACATAAGTAAAAAAACCTGTTATCGTGGTAAAAATTAAAATGGTAAATGTGAGTAACCTTATATGGTAAGGAAATAACTTGTTTAAAACATCTTTATTTATTATCTTTGGAAGTTTTTATTGAACATATATTCACTATACCCATTTATTTATCAATTATGGAGGTTATTTGTTTGACAGTGACTTCCTATTATTTAATAGTTTTGGGTATTTAGAAAAATATCACTCCACCTCACTTATAAAAAGATACCCCATATCCCATTCTATCCATAGTTAGAGTGACTTTTGGTTCTAAAATACTTTCCTAAATACCTTGATGAAATACCTTAAAAATTCTAGAGTCATTGTTTTCATTATAAAACCCTTATAGGAAGGCTTTTGGTGTAAACCTAAAGAGGTTGTCGAAAGAAGAGGTATCGTTCTTAACCGAACGTTTTTATTTTATTTTATCATCCACTTCCTTAAATTTTTATTCATCCATGATGCTAAAATAAAATAATCATACCCCATATATTGATATATTTCTATATTAATGTAATATCTAATATCCACCACCTCTTCCTTCTAATTGGAAGCGAAACCGCTATTTGTGTGTACGACGGACTACTACCTCGCAAACCAATGTAATTATTCTTCCATCACCGCTACTCAATGATGGTTTTAATTATAGATTTAATAAATAAATATGATATTAGTGAAATATTTCTCATTATTTAAAGATAATATATCATATAATATCTTACCATTCCATTTATTTAAAAAAAATTAATGTTTCTCGTTCGTATACATGAATTACAACCTTTATAAAGTAATGTGATTTGTTTTTAATGGTCACATCCTGTGAATACTATATGTAAGTGATTCTAAATAAATAATATTATATTTATGTTTGAATTATTATTTTTTAAATATAAAATAATACTTTGGTTCTTTCCATCATGATCATTCAAAAATAGAAATGATACTAATGTGTATGTACGGCTTACTGTATCCATGATTATAACAAAGTTCATTTTTCATAACCATATACCATGGTTTGTTTAAAAAGTATAATTTAGGTATAAAATTTATAATTATTTCATAATTATTATTTTGTAGATAATGAAATAATGACCTCTTCTACCATAGTAAAACTACCAAAATCATTTTGGACATATAAACTGAATATTGTCAAAAATGTCAGATGTGAACTTAATTGGTAAAGTAATTAAAGATAAAATGATATTGAAAATAAAAGGAATAATAAAAATTAAAAAAATTCTTAATAAAGTAAATAATTAACATATTTTCATTATTCATTAATATAAACAACTTATGTGACAAGTTGGACCTACGATAAGGGATTCCTTCTCTATGTCCTTTAATTGAGGCATATATTAATTTTATACACTAATTTATTTTATATGGTGTATATATTATCAATTTTACACATTAAATCACGAATATTTCATAATTAATGGTATTTAATTTGAAATTAAAATAATTTCATCTGAGGGTATTTTATTTGAAATTTATCATTCAGTAATGGGTTACATAAATCAATTTATTTTCATGAGTTTATATTACTTATTAAATTTCCTTGATATTATAAAATTATATTTTCAATTAATTTTTATTATTTTATGTTTCAATTAGAATTTTTATGTGTATTTACATTTTTTTACACATAATTACTTCATTAGATAATTCTCACATTGACATTATGATCATTATAATGTTTCTTCATCTCAAATTGTCTTCATTGGGATATATGTTATGTTATTCACCAATTTTCTTTTATGATGAATATTTAATAAACATTTGATATGTTATATAATGAATATATTTATATTCATGGTATTTAATTTTTCATTTGAATTAATCTCATTCATGAGGGTTATGATTAAAAAGTTACCAATATGGAAAGATATTTTTGTTTCAATATCATTTGAATTTGGACTGTTTATAATTCAATTTCCATTGAAATAAATTTTATTATACTTATTCGATAAACCTATTTCATTTTATCACCCTATTGTTATTCATTAATTTTCAAATAGTAGTAGAATTTTCCACTCATTGGTACATAAAATGATTGAACAAATGATTTTTAGAAATCTGACCTTATTTTATTCATCGTCCAAAGGACCTTTTTCTTAAAAATCTATGTTCCATAAACAAGGTACTTTTTGAATTTTCATACAAAAATGTGAAAGGAATATTTGATTTAAAGTACTGAGTACTAATAAAATTTCACTCCATCATGGCCAACCAATTATTTGATTTTTTTTTCTTTATAGTTTTACATGTTTTCTTTAAAGAAAATGTATTCCTATTATTCTGTACAAAAAATTTCATGACCCATATTAGGGGGTCCCATTCTATGACTACCCCAAGCCCAACTCCAATAGTCTAGGGGATGGTGAATTGCATCATGTAGGAATATCTCCCCAATGTGATTCATTTTCTAAAGTAAATGTATGCATGCACACATCTCCACACCCACAAACCTAAATATATATAACACCAACCACCATGCATGTATGAACTATTAACCAACCAAAGAGTAAAATAGGAATGTAATGTACAAGAAGGTATACTAGACCAGAATACAATCCCACCAACACAAAGACAACTACAATGTCTGACCTGAAAACAAGGGTATTGAAGCTGCAGTAGAAAGCTATCAAAAAAACCTCAGCCCGTCTGATATCACAGGGCACCATCCAGTCCGGGTTTTGGCCCATCTCTTCTTAGGACTCTGTCGAAGTGTCTGTCGTCTGCACAAGACACGACATGTATGGGGAAAATCTCATAAAGGAGTGAGTAAAAAAATGCTCAGTAGGACACCCTAAAACCACAGAAAATCAAAAAAAATGCACAATCATCTCTACACAGGTATACACCCATACATATACCAAGAAACATCTAGATATACTCATTATTGTCCATAAAGAAAGAGAGGATAAGTAACATCCAGTCATCATCCATAGGATTCTGCTCGAGGAATGCTTGTTCCTAGAGAACCCACTCCTCGAGCCTTGATGTCATCGGGGACTCTTACAAGAGGTCATGCTAATTTGGGCCCCACCCAAAGAGAAGATGCTGGTCAAAGATAATGATATACAGATTAGGGATTCTCGTCAGAGAATAACACAAACTCAATCTATATTAACCCGCAACATAGGGGATTTTTCCTAGATAATACCATGGACCCTAATGATGCATATCATAACATAGGGGATTATCCTCAGAGAATACCATGAACCCTATCGATACAACCCACAAGATAAAGTATTAACCCCCTCCACTCAAAGGTAACATAAATACCATAGAAACTCCATCAGGAGTGATAGAGTATCACTCCAATCCCAAGGATGATGCCACAACTCTATGTGGGACTCCATCCTCTCGAGGGGATTGATGCTTAGTGATGTAGTTCCAATGTCGTACTAAACCCTCGAGGAAACAACAAAGGGGAATCATTTCACCTACATTGGTCCTAAATAAAAATCCACTAAGACATTGAAAAATGACTTCCTCATCATAAGGGTCCCAACACCACAAATGGATCATCAAACAGATTGACGATTTGAAACTTATGGGTCTCTTATTAAAAAGGGCTCGGTTGGCTCTAAGTCTAGTCTGACCAGGGGTCTACTGAACCAACATGCCTAGTTGACCCGACCCGCTGGGCCTATCCTGGTTCCCCATCTCCAGCCTGTACCACCACATGTGGGCCAGTTCACCAGCACTAGAAGCGGCCTAGCTGGTTGTACCATGGGTCTACACGGTCATTCAGTGTGACCAGCTCACACCAATGGCTTAGATACAGATCCCCCATCCGACGCGTCTTGGGGAGCTGCATCCCTCCCACTGCGTCTTATCACCATCACAGGCTCCCCTATCCTACGTGCCTCTGGGGAGCCACATCCCTCCACTATGGCCTCCCTCCCTAGTGTTTACTACTAGCATGGCATACCTGGCCATGGCTCATGCACATTTCCCACAATGACCATATAAAGACCTGACCTTATAACGTAAATATTATTGAATTTAGTCAAGAAAAAACATCCTTTTACATTGAAGATCTTTTCATGTTTAGAGCTTTAGATAATTAGGATAATACATTCATAACATTACACATTATTACAGAGTGGATACCATAAAAATAGTTTCCATTTTTTTCAAAATATTGAAACTTAAAAAAGACTCCTTGACAATTCATCAACATTTAACATGGATTACTTCCTTTTCTTACACATCCATTAACCTGTTAAAATCATTTAAAAACTTGGGATGATCACAAAATCTCAGTAAGGGATGGTAAAGAAGGAAAGATCACATTAGTCCATGAATACTCGAAACGTATGAAAGCATTTTCAAAAGACATTGCTTTCACCCATATATAATTACTCTGTGTAACATGAGAATTACACAAGATCCCCAAAAAAATGAGAACATAAATATAATCATAAAGGTATCTTGGGGAATTACTTATATAATCTGGTAACCATTCTTGGAAACCTTATAATATGTAACCCTCACTGCTACCTTACTTTGTGTAACCATGGTAGTTACACTTGGAGTAACCATACGACTGACCTCCAAATTACTCACACCCAATCCATTGGAGGTAGATATAGGTCCCAAAATTCCTTATAAATAATTCCCAAGAACCAAAACATAATCATAAAACATGAATAATTCCAAAAAAACATTACTTTTGAATTTCGTAAAACCGAATTTAAAAAGATGATTTTTAAAGAAACTCCCCTTATAAATATTATACAATTGAAGAGAGACTTAATAGAGTATATTAAGTGTGTATATATACTATAAATAAACATAATAAAACAAAATTTAAATATATCTCATCACACAAACAATTTAAATAGCACATAAATAATGAAGTAGAAGGTTAACCCAAAGAATGGAAATCGGGTTAAGAATTCCCTTACCTTGGGTTTGTCTTGCATAAAACTTGTTTAAACCTCATGTATAATGGTTAAAATAGTTCTATTTATATTTTAAAGAAACATTTTCATGTTTATAACATTTTATATGATCATTTCATAACACCATTTCACCCTTTAACTGTTAGTATTTTGCCTCTTGCAATGTTTTTGGGAGAGTTCTTTACATGATTTCCATGTTCGGTTCATGATTGATGTTCTTATTGATTGGAAGTGAAACTCCAGAATTGGAATGGAGTAGTATTTATATATATACAGTTACATAAATTATACCATTTTTCATTTTTAATTCTTTCATGAGGATGATCCATAAGTTAAAACATTAATGATGTTCGTTTAGATCATTTTAGTGGTTCTTTGATAATAACAACCTCATTTCATTTTATAAATTAAAACCATGTGTTAAAACAAATTATAGAACCATTTATGAGACATAATACATATATTATAACCTGGTTCAACCATAAAAATGGTTTCATGACCAGACTTGAAGGATTTAAAGAAAAAATAAATCACATCATCCATGATGTCGATAATTCGACACATCGTGGACAATGTTTTTAATTCCTTGAATAAGTGGGAGAGGAAAAGAACAATGATGAATAATTTTCCATGAACATGAGAACATCCAGAATATAAATGATTCCGGTGATTTTAGGCCTCTTGGATAAGAGGGGTGAAGAAAGAAGAAAAAGGAATCATAAAATAAAAGAAAACTTGAGAAATTTCTCACGAAAATTCGGCAGCCTAACGGTGTCTCTTAAAATTTCATAAAAAATAGTTTGATGAGAGAAAAGGAATATATCATCACTCATACATAATATGGACAGTAATGGGGGATGTAGAATGAAATATCCCAACATAATCCAAAGGGAAATGAATAGAATAACATAAAATGAAATAAAAAGAATGAAAATAAAAGAGGATGTTTACCTCTTGATCTCTTCTCCTTGAGATCCTTATTAAGGGCTTTGGTTTTAGTCTTTTGGTGAGACTATAAGCTCTAGAACGTGTAGTAGAGACTTGGGAGGAGTATTTTGCAGATATTAGTTGTAACACCCAAGACTTTTATGTGAAATATTTTGTTTTTATGTTATATAAATCATCAAAGGAATATTTCACTACACACAACACTAGCTTGGCTTGCTTTACACGCAACCGCGACCTTTCTCGATAGCTTGCGTCGTACGCAATACCGAGTTTCACTAAACAATGATATGATATTAAAATATTATAAAAACTAGCCGTTATGAATAGTAATAACCACTTTTTGAAATTTTATAAATTTTATTTTTCAAAATGGACTTCATTTTTTGATTCAGAATATCGAAATTAGCCTAGGGTGAAATTTTGGTATTTTTCTAAAAACTTTCAATTTTTGATGAATAGTGAAACCACTAAGTGGTAGTTAAAAAAACTGATTTTTTCATAAAACATAATTTTACCACTTCTATTAGTCGAATTTTGAAAATTAGAGAGACATGGTTGATGTTAGTAAGTAAAATGTCGTTCAATGAGATGAAAATAATTTTTGGTGAATAGTAACTTTTTACTTTTATTTACCACGGTTAAAAGTAAATAGGGTAATTAAGGGTAAAAATGATATTATTATTACCCTAACACATGTCCTAATTCTATTGGACAAGTGTAATTCGACCAAAATCAACCTTAGGAATAAAAGATTACCATTTAGTCCCACTTGGATTAGATTAGGACATTTATTATTAATTTATTTAAAAAAGGGTTAAAATAGTTAAAATCAATGTTTAATAAGAAAATAATTTTTAATATATTTTTATACATAAGATAAAATTGACTATAAATATTAATTAGGAAGATAAAAATATTTCCTACATAATGATATTTTATTTTTAATTTTTAGACGTTATATAATTTAATTTATTTATGACACAAATATGATGCAGTAATTATCTTATTAATGAAATACTGACATAATTGATATTATAAATACCAAAATAAATGTAATTTGAGACTTTTTATGAATTAAAATGATTTTATAGGTTAATATTACATGTTATTATTTATTTAATTAAATGTTTTCGAACTAATCATTCTGTTATGATTTTCACAAAAATCAATTACTAAATAGTGTCAAAATTGACATAAAATAGTTGTTAAAACAAATATTATATTAGTAATTGTTATTTTATTCCTAAAAATCTAAGGTTCGTCCAAATGACTTAGATAAGGTTATAAATATTAATAATAAACAACTTGGGGTTCTTTTGGCTTCTTATAGTAAGTTTATTAACCTTGTTGTATAAGAACACAAGAAGACACGGTAAAAGTAAAATTATTTAACTTAATGTTAAATATAAATGATAAGGTTAAAATAGGAACCTAAACTTGTCTAAATTCTATTGGATGAGAGGAATTAGACCCATCCCCACCTTAGCTTCGAACTAAATCAATTTGGATCTATTTAAAACCGAATTTTACTTTATAATAATATAATAGTTTTAGTTATTCCAAAGGTGCCCCTCTCCTCCCTTATAAAAGGGCACCTACTCCCCTCTTCCTCACACCACTTTGAGCCTTCAAGCTCGTCCAAACCCTACCAATTTATCCTAATCACTTCCCTAGAAACATTCTAGAGGTTCTGGTCTTCTTAAAAGACCTATTTTAGTGCCCTGAAAGGAGGTCTCAAAGAAGCACTTCAAAGAAGAGGTAATGTCCGTTACCGATTCTTTCATCTTTATTTCTTCTTCCACTTATTCTTATTTAGTTGTTTCATTATGAAGTAATAACATCAGTATAACTCATATACAGATATGTTATTATAAGTATGAAACAACCCTATTTCACCATCTATCCATCCTACGGAAAAAGGAATCACCGCGTGTGCGTACGTACGGAATACCGTCTCCACGCCGTGGTGTAATCTATTTTCCACCACCACCTTACTTGGATGGGTATAATGGTGTAAATAATGACTATATATGACTATTTTAATGTTATATTGATTCTGAAATAGTATACATACACTCCAATATAATTCCACGATCATAGGAACGATATCATCACTCGTGCGTACGTACGGAATACCGTCTCCACGATGTGATGCGACTCGTTCTACATGATCTTAATTGAATAATGATTATATAAATTAATTGAATGAATGAATATGATATATATTACACTAATACCATTCTGGAAATGAGTTATCTATAACCTAAAGAGAAGAATAAGAATTTACTTGACAAAACACGCAAAAGAACAAAAAGTAATAAACACCCGAATAACAAGTAGTAATGAAATATTACTAATAAGAAGCTAAGAATATGACCATATATGATATCATAACAATAAGTATGATTCTGTAATAAGTCAATAACATTATTTAAATCATTATACAGGAGGTTCAGACACTTATGAAGCAAATTGGACCTAAGGAAAGGGAAAATATCACAATCTCACTTTTATCCGAGATTGTTTATACTTTGGTATTTATTAGGGTGTATTTTATCATCCACATCCGTGTTCCCTAAATATGTAATATTATTCCCATCCACATAAAATTGTTTAAATCCAATTTTACCCTTCGGTGAGTTTTTAGTAAAAGATATGAAAGGAATCTTTTTTCGTTTTTCATATGAGGTACTTTTTGACTTTTCTGACAAAAGTACGAGAAGAATGTTTTTTAAACGTATACAGAATGAATTGATTTTTAAAACACTATTTCCAAGAAGCTTCCTTTACATGTTTTCAAGTTTATTTTTAATCAACTTCTTTTAGTTCAAAATTATATGACATGTTAAGAAAGGAAATGTTTTTGATGTAGAAAGGATATTTTCCTCAAGAATGGAGATCAAGTGTTTTATCAAAATTATTTTCCATCTAAGATAATTTAGGGTTCTGTTTCTATCCCTATTATTACATTGATTTTATTATGTTGTGATGGAAATATTTTTATGAATTCCTTTATCTTATATGAATTATTTTATGATGTCATGTTGTTTAAGAATCCCATTTTTACTACATGGGTTATGCAATGATGTATGATTTATGATTTTGTGGCACACATAAGAATGGTATCATTATGAGATGGGTGGGACCTATATCTCCCTCTAATGCATTGGGTTAAGATTTTATATCTCATGAGATAGACATGGCTGTAACGGCAGGTTAAACCGGTTCCGTGAAACAGGACTGAAACGAGTGAACTCGGTTCAGAAATGGACTTTGTCCACTAAGATAGTCTTGGTAATGAGTCTTGACTAATAAGAAATGATTCTCTATGATTATGTGTGTATGCCACAAAGTTTCATATTTTAATTTATGATTATTGGGATTACATTTCACTACTATGATTTATCCCATGTTATGAAATTATGATCTCTTTTGCAGGTTAAGATTTCCAAAAGTTATGTTCTTAAGTATATGATGTGATTGATATTTCTTTTGTTTTCCCTTACTGAGCATTTGAGCTCACCCTTTTGTATGTTTTATTTCCCCAGGTCAGGAAGAAGGTTATTAAGTAGGATATGCCAAAAAGGGACTCTATATATGATGAAATAAGTGGGAGGCAAAGTTGATGCTTTATGAACCAGTTGTTTATGTTTCCCAGTTTCTAAAGACTCTATACCTATATGTTCCTTTCTTGGTTTTGTTATATGTTGTAATAAGTGTTCTTCAATTTTTGAAGTACTAACAATTTATGTAAAGTATGGTTCGTTATAGTTGGTATCGGAGGAAAGGTATAGTCAACCTTTGGAAACTAGGATGTGAAAGCCTTAGTAATAACCCTAAGGATAAGTCTAAGCATAGAACACAATCTTAGTGTTTTAGAAATGGCCATGAATAAACTAGGATAAGACCTAAAGTGTGAAATTTTATTCTTGATTATGTGGTTTTCCAATTATAATTAGTGTTGCTCACACTACTCTTCTTGGTTTTAGTCAATGGCTGGAACCCGAAGGAACCGTGTTAATGCGGAATGCGACGGGCAATGCAATGATTGTCCCCCTGAGCAACCAAACGTTATGGGAGCTGGAATGAGAAATCTTATAGCCATGCTCACACAACTTTCTCAAGCTATGAATCATGCAGGACTTCAAAACGAGCAAAGGAAGGAGAAGGATTATGTTGAATCCTCCATGAGACAGCTTCCACCTTCATTCAGCGGGTCTACTGATCCATTAGTTTCTGAACAATGGATTAGTACTACTGAAAATATATTTTCATTTCTTCAATGTTCTGAGCATGATAAAGTCATCTTAGCAGTGTATCGTTTGGAAGGTGATGCTGATCAATGGTGGAATCTTATTAAAAATACGAGGCAAAGGGATGAAATTGAGTCCATGGAATGGGATGAGTTCAAGAACTTATTTTTCAATAAGTACTTCCCTCGTATTCTCCGAACAAAGATGGAGAAAGAGTTTCTTGAACTGAAGCAAACGGATGATGAATCTGTTGGTACCTATGAAGAAAATTTTACAAGACGTGAAAGGTACGCTTCTGGTATTATTATCCAACCTGAGAGTAAGATCGATCGATTCTTTAGTGGCTTAAAATCAAGTCTTTGAAGGGTGTTAGCCATAAGGGCCTTTAATAGCTACGAGGAAATCATTCGATGTGCTCTCAAAGTCGAGATGGAGATTGGAGTAACCCATCATTCATATGTGTTTGATAAGAAGAGGAAAATGGAATTCAAAGGAAAATCTAAAGAGCACACTGAAAAGAAGATGAGATTTCCCTTATGCTCAAAGTGTGGAAAGAAACATGGAGGGAGTTGTCTTAAAGGGACAATTAAATGTTTCAAGTGTGGAAAGGAAGGTCATCGGGCATTTGAATGCTGCAATAATTGGAAGAAGATGTCTAATGATGCAAACAAAGGAAGGGATACACAGAATTAACCTACTACACTTCAATGTTTCAAGTGTAAGAAGATGGGTAATTATGCCAATCAATGCCCAAATCCAAGGGTTGATGATGACGGTCGATGTGAACAAACTATTAAGGATAAAGATAAAGGAAAGTCACATGAAATTTCTATCAGTGATGTGGAGTATGATAAAGATGTGGTGAAAGGTACACTTACCATCCACTCTAAAGTAGCAAATGTTTTATTTGATTTTGGATCCACCCACACTTTTATTTCTGAAGAATTTTATAAGGATATCACTGTATTACCTCAACAATTAGATGTTGAGTTAGCTGTGACAACCCCTAATGGCACAACAGTCGTATCAAAAGTTTATAATTCTTCTCCAATCGAAGTTTGTGGAAAAGTGCTTCCTGCAAATCTCGTGATCCTTCCTATAGTGTAATTTGATGTGATTCATGGCATGGATTGGATTTATCTATATGGATCTCATATCAATTACCAAAGAAGGGAAGTCACATTTCATATTCCAGATCAATCTATGATCGTCTATCAATGCAAGGATGAACATAACCTTCCAGTGGAAATTCCTTCCATCTTATGGATATTGATTCCATTAAATTAAGGTTATTTATCTCAAATGGTTGGTGAGAAACTCACGATTAAGAATATGCCCATTGTACGGGAGTTTGATGATGTCTTTCTGGAGGAATTACCGGGTCTTCCACCAAATCGTGAAGTTGAGTGTTCAATAGAACTCGTACCAGGTGCTTTTCCTATTTCAAATACACCTTATAGAATGGACCCAATTGAGTTGTAGGAATTGAAGAAGAAACTCCAAGAGAATCTTGATAAGGGGTTCATACGCCCTAGTGAATCACCTTGGGGAGCACCTATTCTGTTTATTAAGAAGAAAGATGGATCAATGAGACTCTGCATTGATTATCGAGAACTTAACAAGATCACTATCAAGAACAAATATCCTCTTCCATACATTGATGACTTATTTGGCCAACTACAAGGATCTCAATACTTTTCCAAGATTGATCTTCGTTCAGGGTATCATCAAATAAGGGTCAAAAGGGAGTATATACCAAACACGACTTTCCGTACAAGGTATGGACACTATGAATTTATATTGATGTCATTTGGTCTTACTAATGCCCCTGCTATCTTTATAGATCTGATGAATAGAGTCTTTAGAGACTATCTTGATCAGTTTGTGGTAGTCTTTATAGATGATATTCTGGTATATTCAAAGAGCAAGGAAGAACATGAAGATCACTTGATAATTATATTGAAGACACTAAGAAAGGAGAAGCTTTATGCCAAATTTACTAAGTGTGAATTTTGGCTTCAAAAATTTGCATTTTTGGGTCACATAATCTCAAAAGAGGGGATATTTGTGGATCCAGCAAAAATAGAGGTTATCGAAAGATGGTCGAGACCAAAAATAGTAACTAAGATCCGAAGTTTTCTTGGTTTGGCTGGATATTATTGATGTTTTGTGAAAGATATTTCACGATTATCTAATCCACTCACCAAGTTGACTCGGAAAGGAGTTAAGTTTGTCTGGACGGAGGAATGTGAAGAGAATTTCAAGGAGTTGAAAAGAAGGTTATCCAGTGCAGATGTGCTCACACTGCCTTGTAGTGGAGAAAGGTTTGTGATCTACAGTGATGCATCCAAGAAGGGATTGGGGTGTGTTCTTATGCAAAATGATATGGTGATAGCTTATGCCTCACGACAGTTGAAAATCCATGAGCAAAATTACCCAACTCATGATTTGGAGTTAGCTGTGGTAATCTTTGCATTAAAGATTTGGAGGCATTATCTTTATGGTGAAAGGTGTGATATTTATACTGATCATAAAAGTTTAAAGTATGTTTTCACACAAAAGGAGCTGAATATGCTCCAAAGAAGATGGTTGGAGCTGATTAAGGATTATGACTGCTCAATCCACTACCACCCTGGGAAAGCAAACAAGGTGGCAGATGCATTAAGTCAACAAGACCATGCCAGTTTATCCATGATGAGGATCACAAAAGATCCAATATTTATGGATTTACAAAGGATGGATCTTGGAATTATAATGGAAGGGGAAAAATCTTATCTTTCTCAAATGAATGTTCAACCATCTATACATGTGAAGATTAAAGAGGCACAGAAAGAAGATGTCGAGTTAAAAAAGAAGGTGAGAAATGTTCTTGAATTCAAACTTGATTTTGATGGGATAATAAAGTTCAAGAATCGGGTTTGTGTTCCTCCCATCCCCGAATTAAAGAAGGAGCTACTGGATGAGGCTCATAGTTCTTCATTCTCTATTCATCCTGGAAGCACGAAGATGTATAGGTACCTGAAAGAGTACTTCTGGTGGGATGACATGAAAAGAGATGTTGCTGAATATGTCTCTCGATGCTTGGTTTGTCAGCAAGTTAAATCTGAGAGATAGAAGTCTAAGGGGATGTTACAACCATTACCCATACCCGAATGGAAATGGGAAAACATCACTATGGAATTTGTCAGAGGACTTCCTAAAATATCCAAAGGCAATAATGTTATCTGGGTCATAGTTGATCGTCTTATAAAGTCTTCACACTTCATCGCTATTAGAGAGGATTTCTCTCTGGATCAGCTTGCCAGGATATATGTGAAGGAAGTGGTAAGATTTCATGGAGTATCACATTCTATTATATCTTATCGGGATCCGAGGTTTACCTCAAAGTTTTGGAAAAGTCTTCAGCATACTCTCGATACAGAGTTGATTTTCAGCACTGCTTATCATCCTCAAACAGACGGTCAGTCTGGGAGAACAATTCAAAATCTAGAAGATAGATTGAGAGCTTGCTCTAAGGATTTGAAAGGTGGTTGGGATCAACACCTACCTTTGGGTAAATTTTCTTATAATAATAGCTTTCACTCCAATATTCAGATGGCTCTTTATGAAGCTCTCTATGGAAAGAAATTCAGGACTCCAACTTTATTGGATGAAGTTGGGGAAAGAAAGCTATTAGTACCTGATCTCGTTGATGAAATGGCAGAAAAGGTCAGATCTATTCAACAACACATAAGAGTAGCTCAGAGTCGACAGAAAACTTATGCTGACAACCGAAGAAAAGACCTAGAGTTTGAAGTGGGTGATAAAGTGTTCTTACGAATATCTCCCTGGAAGAGGGTCATGAGATTTGGAATGAAGGGGAAGTTGAGCCCTAGATATATCGGTCCTTTCGAAATACGGGATCGTGTTGGGAAGGTAGCTTATCGATTGGCGCTTCCACCGAATCTCTCTCAAGTTCATGATGTGTTCCATGTATCTCTCCTAAGAAAGTACATACCTGATCCTTCACATGTACTTAGCTCAGAAGTTGTACCACTGGAGCAAGATCTTTCTTATAAAGAACAGCTGATAGAGATTCTGGATCGTAGCGAAAAAGTCCTACAAAACAAGACCACTCGATTGGTGAATGTTTTATGGAGGAACCACCAATTAGAAGAAGCTACATGGGAGCATGAGGATATTATGAGGGAGAGGTATCCTCATCTGTTTGTTACAAAGTGACGAATTTCGAGGGCGAAATTCATTTTAAGGGGGGTAGAATGTAACACCTGAGACTTTTATGTGAAATATTTTGTTTTTATGTTATATAAATCATCAAAGGAATATTTCACTACACAAAACACTAGCTTGGCTTGCGTTACACGCAACCACGGCCTTCCTCGATAGCTTGCATCGTATGCAATGCCGAGTTTCACTAAACAATGATATGCTATTAAAATATTATTAAAACTAGCTGTTATGAATAGTAATAACCACTTTTTGAAATTTTATAAATTTTAGTTTTTAAAATGGACTTCATTTTTGGATTCAGAATATCGAAATTATCCTAGGGTGAAATTTTGGTATTTTTCTGAAAACATTCAATTTTTGATGAATAGTGAAACCACTAAGTGGTAGTTAAAAAGACGGAATTTTTCATAAAACTTAATTTCACCACTTCTATGAGTGGAATTTTGAAAATCCGAGAGACACGGTTGATGTCAGTAAGTAAAATGTGGTTCAATGAGATGAAAATAAGTTTTGGTGAATAGTAACTTTTTACTTTTATTTACCACGGTTAAAAGTAAATAGGGTAATTAAGGGTAAAAATGATATTATTATTACCCTAACACATGTCCTAATTCTATTGGACAAGTTTAATTCGACCAAAAACAACCTTAGGAATAAAATATGACCATTTCGGCCCACTTGGATTAGATTAGGACATTTATTATTAATTTATTTAAAGAAGGATTAAAATAGTTAAAATCAAAGTTTAATAAGAAAATTATTTTTAATATATGGTTATACATAAGATAAAATCGACTATAAATATTCATTAGAAATATAAAAAGATTTCCTACATAATGATATTTTATTTGTAATTTTTAGACGTTATATAAATTAATTTATTTATGACACAAATATGATGCAGTAATTATCTTATTAATGAAATATTTACATAATTGATGTTATAAATACCAAATTAAATGTAATTTGAGACTTTTTATGAATTCCTATAATTTTATAGGTTAATATGACATGTTAGTATTTATTTAATTAACTTTTTTCTAACTAATCATTCTGTTATGATTTTTACAAAAATCAATTACTAAATAGTGTCAAAATTGACATAAAATAGTTTTTAAAACAAATATTATATTAGTAATTGTTATTTTATTCCTAAAAATCTAAGGTTCGGTCAAATTACTTAGATAAAGTTATATATATTAATAATAAACAACTTGGGGTTCGTTTGGCTGCTTATAGTAAGTTTATTAACCTTATAGTATAAGAACACAAGAAGACACGGTAAAAGTAAAATTATTTAACTTAATGTTAAATCTAAATGATAAGGTTAAAATAGGAACCTAAACTTGTCTAAATTATATTGGATGAGATTAGTTCGACCCATCCCCACCTTAGCTTCTAAATAAATCAATTTGGAGCTATTTAAAACCGAATTTGACTTTATAATAAAACAATAGTTTTAGTTATTCCAAAGGTGCCCCTCTCCTCCCTTATAAAAGGGCACTTCCTCCCCCTCTTCCTCACACCACATTGAGCATTCAAGCTCGTACAAACCCTGCCAATTTCTCCTCTCCACTTCCCTAGAAACATCCTAGAGGTTCTGGTATTATTCAAAGACCTATTTTAGTTCCCTAAAAGGAGGTCTCAAAGAAGCACTTCAAAGAAGAGGTAATGTCCGTTACCGATTCTTTCATCTTTATTTCTTCTTCCACTTCTTCTTCTTTAGTTGTTTCATTATGAAGTAATAACATCATTATCACTCATATACTGATATGTTATTATAGTTATGAAACAACCCTATTTCACCATCTATCCATCCTACGGAAAAATAAATCACTGCGCGTGCGTACGTACGGAATACCATCTCCACGCCGTGGTGTAATCTATTTTCCACCACCACCTTACTTGGATGGGTAAAATGGTTTAAATAATGACTATATATTACTATTATAAAGTTATATTGATTTTTAAATAGTATACATACACTCCAATACAATTCCAAAATCATAGGAACGATATCATCACTCGTGTGTACGTACGGAATGCCGTCTCCACGATGTGATGCGACTCGTTCTACATGATATTCATTGCATAATGATTATATAAATGAATTGAATGAATGAATATCATATATATTACACTAATAACATTCTGGAAATGGGGTATCTATAACCTAAAGATAATAATAAGAATTTATTCGACAAAACACGCATAAGAACAAAAAGTAATAAACACCCGAATAACAAGTAGTAATGAAATATTATTAATAAGAAGCTAAGAATGTGACAATATATGATATCATAACAATAAGTATGATTCTGTAATAAGTCAATAACATTATTTAAATCATTATAAATGAGGTTCGGGCACTTACAAAGAAAATCGAACCTAAGGTAAGGGAAAATATCACAATCTCACTTGTATCCGAGATTGTTTATACTTTGGTATTTACTAGGGTGTATTTTATCATCCACATCCATGTTCCCTCAATTTGTAATATTATTCCCATCCACCTACAATTGTTTAAATCCAATTTTAACCTTCGGTGAGTTTTTAGTAAAATATATGAAAGGAATCTTTTGTCCTTTTTCGTATGAGGTACTTTTTGACTTTTCCGACAAAAGTACGAGAAGAATGTTTTTTTAACTTATACCGCATGAATGGATTTTTAAAACACTATTTCCAAGAAGCTTCCTTTACATGTTTTCAATTTTATTTTTAATCAACTTCTTTTAGTTCAAAATTATATGACATGTTAAGAAAGGAAATGTTTTTGATGTAGAAAGAATATTTTCCTCAAGAATGGAGTTCAAGTGTTTTATCAAAATTATTTTCCATATAATATAATATAGGGTTGTGTTTCTATCCCTATTATTACATTGATTTGATTATGTTGTGATGGAAATATTTTTATGAATTCCTTTATCTTATATGAATTCTTTTACGATGTCATGTTGTTTAAGAATCCCATTTTTACTACATGGGTTATGCAATGATGTATGATTTATGATTTTGTGGCACACATAAGAATGGTATCATTATGAGATGGGTGGGACCTATATCTCCCTCAAATGCATTGGGTAAAGAATTTATATCTCATAAGATAGACATGGCTAGAACGGCAGGTTAAACCGGTTCAGTGAAACAGGACTGAAACGAGGAGTGAACTCCGTTCAGAAATGGACTTTGTCCACTAAGATAGTCTTGGAAATGAGTATTGACTAATAAGAAATGATTCTCTATGATTATGTGTGTATGACAAAAAGTTTCATGTTTTAAGTTATGATTATTGGGATTACATTTCACTACTATGATTTATCCCATGTTATGAAATTATGATCTCTTTTGCAGGTTAAGATTTCCAAAAGTTATGTTCTTAAGTATATGATGTGATTGATATTTCTTTTGTTTACCCTTACTGAGCATTTGAGCTCACCCTTTTGTATGTTTTATTTCCCCAGGTCAGGAAGAAGGTTATTAAGTAGGATATTCCAAAAAGGGACTCTAGATATGATGAAATAAGTGGGAGGCAAAGTTGATGCTTTATGAACCAGTTGTTTATGTTTCCCAGTTTCTAAAGACTCTATACCTATACGGTCCTTTCCTGGTTTTGTTATATGTTGTAATAAGTGTGCTTCAATTTTTGAAGTACTAACAATGTATGTAAAGTATGGGTCGTTATATTAGTCATGGATCAAGGCTTGAGAGGTGTGGGAACAAGAGGGGAGTGAGGGTGGTATTTATAGTGGAGGAGATGGGGTATTTTTCATTATATTAATCCTTATTATAATATTTTTGCCCAAGATTATGAATAGTCTTAGTTCATGTGACCTAAAATATCAATAATGGAATGTGAGTTCAAACCAAGTGACATTTCATCACTTATGATGTCATAAATAGTGTATTTTACTGATAATTTGATTATACGGTATTTTATCATATTTCACTTTTCACCGAAAAATCAAGAATTTCAGAAAAAACCCAAAAATTGACCCTAACAATTTTTCAAAGTCTAGAATTCAAAATTGAAGTCCATTTTTTGAAAATAATTTTCTCTATATTATTAATTTAATTTTTAAATAAAATAATTCTTAATTCAAAAATTAATAATTCTAATTTTATAACTACTTCTATATTACGATGAAAAGTTAACCAAGATGTTATTATCTTAAAGCCTTAGGAAAATAAAATAATAATAAAAATTACTATTCATTAGGGTCATGTTACTATTCATATTACTATTCATATGGGTATGTTACTATTCACAAAAAAACTAGTTGGTTCTAAAAGGCCCTAAATAACATACTGAACACAATTATAGATGACAGTTCCTTGAAATTCAAAACATAGAATTGGAAAAGTTATGTTTTAAAGGCTAGTTAAAAATATCTACTTAAAACAAAGTTCAATGCATTTCTATTTATTTTTAGAAAGAATTGGGGTGTTGCATTCTCCCCACCTTCTGAAAATTGTGTCCTCGCAATTTTATTTACTTATTAAACAACTGAGGGTACTTTTCCTTCATAGCATTTTCAGACTCCCATGTTGCTTCTTCAGCCATGTGGTTTCTCCACAAAACCTTTACCTAGTGGATTACCTTATTCAGCAATACTTGTTCCCTTTGATCAAGAATCTGAATTGGTTTCTCTTCATTAGAAAGGTTCTCTTCCCACTGAACTACTTCTGGGCTCAAGACACTTGATGAATCTGGCACATAATTTCTCAACATCGAAACATGAGAAACATTGTGTACCTAAAAACAACTTAGAGGAAAATTTATGTGGTATACAATTGTTCCAACTTTCTTCAATATTTGAAAAGGACCAATGAACTGTGGACTTAGCTTCCCTTTCTTACTAAAATGCATCACACTTTTTCTAAGGAGAGATTTTAAGGAAAACATAGTCACTTACCTTGAAAGAGAAGTCTTTCCTTCTGTTATCTATATAACTTTTCTCCCTACTCTGAGCTATCCTCAAGTGATTTTGGATCATCCTCACTTTCTCATCCATTTCTTCTACAAATTCTGGACCCATCATCTTTCTTTCACTAACTTCATCCCAAAATTCTATTATCCGGCACCGCTTCCCATACAAGGCCTAGAAACGGGCAATCTGAATACTAGAATAAAAACTGTTATTATAAGAAAACTCATCTAAAAAAATATTATGTTCCCTACTTCCCTGATAGTCCATTGAACAAGCTTGAAGCATATCCTCCAAAGTTTGAATTTTTCATTCTAACTTCCCTTCTGATTGAGGATGAAAATTTGTACTAAAATTTAAATCTACACCCAACGACTTCTAAAGTCCCATCCAAAAGTTAGAAGTGAACATTGGATCTCTGTTAGATATAATGGAAATAGTAACTCCATGTAACTTGATAATCTCCTTGAGGTACAATCGAGAAAGCTGATCCAATGTCATTGTATCTCTAATAGAAAGAAAATATGCAGAGTTTTTTAGCTGATCAACAATAACCCAAATCAAATTGTTACCTTGAGAAGTCATTGATAGTCCCACCACAAATTCCATGGATACATTCTCCCATTTCAACTCTAGCCCTGGAAAAGGCTGAAGCATCCCCTTCAGTAACCGTCGCTCTGCTTTAACCTGTTGACACGTCAAACATTTCATGGTAAAATCAGAAATTTTTCTTTTTGTTCCATCCCACCAATAATACTCTTGATGGTCTCTATACATATTACACTAGTGAAAATATGGGATCTAACGTCAACGTAATAACATCCATTTTTTAAAAACTGATGCCAATAGTATTTGAGAGAAATTTATGGCATCAGTTTTTAGTAAAACTGACACCAAAAACAATTATTCGATGATATTTCGCGTTGGTTTTTACGAAACTGACGTAGAAAATTTAAAAAAAAAATTGGCGTCGGTTTTTAAGAAAACCGACGCCAATAATAAAAAATAAAAAATTCAGCATCAGTTTTAAGAAAAACCGACGCCAAAAATTTTAAAACAAAATCTTTTTTGCGTCGGTTTTCCTGAAAACCGATGCAATAAGGTATAGTTTCGGCATCGGTTTTGGAGAAAATCAATGTTAAAAATAAAAAAAGATTATCGGTGTTGGTTATTCTCAAAACCGATGCCAAATTTTTTTATTAAATTTTTGGGGTCGGTTTGTTTAATAAGCGATTCCAAAAGTCTTTTAAAATTATCAGGGTCTGAAACCCTCATTTTATTCGATCATCAAAATCGAAACCCGCTGCAACACCATGGACTCCCGATGACCTTCGAAGTTCATTTGTGATATTGGAAGGCCATTGTTGAAGTTTTTGTTCCATTTTCACGATTTCGGGTTTGTATTCTTTGTTTTTATCTCTTGTTTTAACTTCCATTGTTTATTTCTTCTTCCATAACCCTATTTTACGTGATTTTCAATATTAGTTCGATTTTAGTTGTTGTTTATCATTATTTTTGGTTGGTATTATAATTGTTGGTATTGACTTTGTAGTGTTTGTTTTTCGAAGTCATTATACTGAGCGCAGTTTGGATTGAAGTTCTCCATTCGGGTTGAAATTCAAATTTTACAAGCATTTTTTTAATTTTGTAGACAAATCATTTATCATTCAATTTCATTATTGATTTTCTTTAATTATTAGTTTATATTTTGTTTGAAATGTGTTAGGATATGTTTAAATATTCTTTCAACATACATTCTTAAATATCATATCAACTAGTTGTATTTTTCACATTGACTCCAATCAAATTTCACCCAATACAATTACTGCATCCTTTAAATTAATGTACTATTAAATATTTTTGACACATGAAAAATTGAAATATTGCAACTATGTAAAATGAACTAACAAATTTTAAATGGGTTTTATTATAATTAAATTATAATATCAATATAACACACATGTATATAATATGAAAATAACATGTTTACTCTATTTGTAAACGTGTTTCATATCCGATGTCTTTTATCTGGTTATCAATAGTTTTTATTAAATATGTTTTTTTTTACAATTTATCTGATAGATATTTAAATGTTTATATGTTTTAATATATTCATCAATTATATTAGTATATCAGGTACTAATGGATTATAACTGGATTCATTTATGAAGAACCACTCGTGAATATGAAAAAGGAGTTGATAATTTTTTGGAATTTGCTAAACGACATCTTCAGAATATTGATTTGATTTTCTTTCCATGTGTTAAGTGTGTAAATATGAGAAAGTTAAACTCTATAAAAATCAAGGATCATCTCATTTATTATAGTTTTCTCATTAATTATACACTTTGGATCTTTCATGGTGAATGAACTAAAAATTCAACATCCAATGTTGATGTAGATATTCATAATAAGGCAGAGGATCGTATTGAAGAATTAATTCATGATTTAGGTGTTGAAACCATCGAAAAAACACCATCTTTTGAATGATTTTATGGAGATTCTGAGAAACCATTATTCCCAGGTTATAGTAAATATACAATGTTATCAGCAGTTTTGAGATTATTTAACTTAAAAGCAAAAAATGGGTGTAGTGATAAAAGTTTCTCCTGTTTACTTGAGCTTTTAAAAGAGATACTTTTAGAAGGTAATGGGATTCTAGATTCCAATTATGAGTCAAAGAAAATATTATGCCCAATGGGATTGGGGTATAAAAAGATAATGCTTTCCCCAATGATTGTGTACTATATAGGAAATAAAATGAACATTTATCAAGTTGTCCTATATGTGGGACATCGCGCTATAAGATAAATGATAAATTCAACTCAGATTCATTCTCATGTGATGTCATGTAATGTCATGAAATATAAATTTTTTACTTTCCAATGATATCATCCAATATTTTTTGCATACAATTCTGATAATTCAATTCTAATTTATTTTTAGGTACCATAATCAAAACTTCAGCTAAAGAAATTTGGTACCTTCCAAAAATTCCTTGTTTGAAGCGTCTATTTGAAAATTCAATTGATGAAAAAAGGTTAAGATGGAATTCAGATTAGCGCATCTCTGATGGTAACTTACGTCACCCTGTCGATTCCCCACAATGGCAGAGTTTTGATAAAAAAAATCATGATTTTGGAAGTGAAGTTAGAAATATCATAATGGGATTGTGTACTAATGGAATAAATCCATATCGGAGCCTCATTAGCCAACATAGTTCATGGCCTATTTTGATGGTACTTTACAACTTGTCCCCACATCTATGTATGAAGAAAAAATATGTTATTATGAGCTTGAGGATTTCTAGACCAAAAAAACCAGGAAATGATATTGATGTGTATCGTACACCATTGATTGATGATTTGAAACTGCAATGGGAGGAATGTGTTAAAGCTTTTGATGCATACAAGAAAGAGTATTTTCTTTTGCGTGCTATGATAATGTTCACTATAAATGACTTTCTGGCATATGGAAACTTATCTGGATATATTGTTTAAGGGACATAAAGCATGTCCAATTTGTGAAGAAAAAACTTCATATTATCAATTGCAGAATGGAAGAAAGAAAGTGTACATGGGACATCGAATATTGTTGTGAATTGATCATCATTATCATACATTGAAAAAAGCACTTAACGGTTTACAAGAATACAAACTTCCCCCTCGACCATTGTCAGCTGAAGAATATTATGACAGGGTGAAAGATATTGATTCGACATTTTGAAAGAGAAGAAGTTCTGGTTTTCAAAAACATATCTGGAAGAAGAAGTCTATTTTTTTCAAACTACCTTATTAGATATTTTTAGATATAAAACATAACATTGATGTTATGCATGTTGATAAAAACAAATGTAACAGTTTGACTGGAACTTTGTTAGACATAAAAGGAAATACAAAATATAGATTACATGCTAGATTGGACTTGATATTGATGAGAATATGTTTGGAGTTAGCTCCCACTGTGAAAGGAAATAGAACATATTTACCTCCGGTTTGTCACACCTTAAGTAAGATTGAAAAGATGAATTTTTGTCAGTTTCTTCATGGTATTAAAGTACCCGGTGGTTTTTCTTCAAATGTGAATAATTTTTGTGTCATTGAAGGATTGCAAATTAATATGTATGAAATATCATGATTGCCATGTGTTGATGTAACAAATTATACCAGTAGCAGTGCGTGGTATATTACCAAAAGCTGTCAGAAAGACTATCATCAGGTTATGTAATTTCTTCAAATCCATTTGTAGCAAAGTCGTTGATCCAAATTTGTTAGATGTGTTGGAGAATGAAGCAACTCTTATTTTTTGTCAACAAGAAATGTATTTACCACCCACATTTTTTGATATAATGGTTCATCTATTGATTCATTTGGTGCCTAAGATAAGAATATGTGGGCCTGTTTATTTAATATTGATGTATCCTTTTGAATGGTATATGAAAATTTGGAAAGGATATGTTAAAAATCCTTATCGACCAGAGGCCTATATTGTTCAAAAATATGTATCAGAAGAGGTGATTGAGTTCTGCACTGATTATTTGAATGCGGTGGAGCATATTAGTCTCCATGTATCTCGACATATGATAGTTGATAGTGAAGGTAGAGGGGTTCGAGGCGTAATGGTAAAGTTCATTTCACGTGATGAAGTGATGCAGGCACATTTATACATTTTGAAAAATACGGATGAGGTTAAACCATATATATCCTCACATATTACTGAATTAAAGTTACAATATCAGAAACGAAACAAAATGTGGTTGATGATTGAGGATAAGAAGACATTTTTTTCCTGGTTTAAAGAGAAAGTCACCCCAGATATATCTATATCAGAAACATTGAAGTGGTTAGCAGGGAGACCATCTCTTAATGTGATCGCATGGTCTGGTTTTGATATCAATGTCTACACATTTTACACAAAAAAACCTAGATGACAAGCGTACCGTTCAGAATGGTAGGTTGATGTTTTTCGCTAAAGAAGTGCATTTTTCGAGTGCCAAAGATAAAAACCCAATTTCTGCATCAACGTTATATTTTGGAGTTATTGGAGACATATGGAAAATTTATTATATTAAATTTTGAGTCACTGTTTTTAAGTGTAATTGGGTTGATAGTAATAGTGGCGTTAAAAATGATGAATATAGGTTTAAACTGGTTGATTTGAAAAGATTTAATTACAATG
This sequence comes from Viscum album, assembly GCA_963277665.1. Taxonomy (NCBI): domain Eukaryota; kingdom Viridiplantae; phylum Streptophyta; class Magnoliopsida; order Santalales; family Viscaceae; genus Viscum; species Viscum album. The sequence continues at coordinate 2,033,662,338 of OY728146.1, read as the reverse complement.
TGGAACCATTTTTCATGGCAACACATGAAAAAAAGTATTTTATGTCATTGATCTGTCGAATGATCAGTGGTCAGTTTTTTTTCAAGGAAAAAAATCCATTTGGGTGATGAGGATGATTCTAATGATGTTGGTGATTTACATGAGCTGTATTCATCTATTACGCAATTTCCAGATGATTACAATGAGTAAAAGACAGACAAAGTGCATGCAGTATGTACGGATCATGATGAAGGCATGTGGGAAAACACTAAATTGGTCTCCTAATTTTTATGGTAAATATTTATATTTTGTGTCCATTTTTGAAACATACAAATGCATGTGTCTATTTTTACATAATTATTTTTTTCTTCCTCGTTTCTGATTATTCAGTTTTCTAATGATATGCAGGTACACAAAATTTCATTACACTTTCTAGTAGAAATGTCAGATACAGATATAGAGGAGAATTTATCGAGTTATATCTATTATGAAATATTATTAAATATTCAGTAATATACTTATTTAATGAATTAAAACTTCTAATTTACAAAAACAAATTGTAGGACTATTGATGCATCCTCGGCGGAGGAGACTTCTCATGTTACTACTCAAAAATCAAGTTATCAAGTTGGTAAATGTGGTATTACACATTTACCAAAACTATCACTTTCTCGTGATGATGACAAAGTACACATCCATTTTGATAATAATAATAATGCAGTTGGCCCAAATGTAGTTCAGTTTGTAAGTTATATTGTGATGTAGAGCCATAGCAGGATTTGTATTTTATATCCCGATTGGAAGTCAGTGGACAGGATGGCGTAACAACAGCTTTGGGTGGTCGTGTCGGTAAAATATCTTAATTTATTTCTTTTATCTCATTTTTTGAATATAACATATTTTAAATGACATATTTAATTTATTCAATTATAGATGACATTGAATTTTGAGGAAACCAATTAAATTAATAAATGACATCTCTCTTTAGCAGTCGTTCGATGGAGAGATTTTAAAACCAAACTAACAAAAAATTATGTTTCTGTAAAGAGAAGGTTTGAAATCCCATTTATTATGTATCCATATATTGATGAAGAAACATGGAAGAAATTTGTTGACAGTCATCTGGAAGAGAAATTTCTGGTATGGTAATTGTTTTATATTTTAAAATTTATGCGATATTTTTCTTATTACATAGTAGTTTATTTTTATATAACAGGCCTCTAGGAGATCTCATCATGAGATCTAGTTGAAAAATGTATACCATAATACTTTATCATGTGGAGGGTATTCGTATTTGGAGCAGAAAATGATTGAAGAAAAATTTCAATCATTAAGAGCTCGATCAAGTAGTGGTTCAGAAGAGGTCCAGTTTGGTCGTCCATCTCCTCCCACTCGCCATGAGAAATGGAAACGAGCAAGAAGAAAAAAAATGAACAATATCTTACAGAGTAAGATCATCAAGTGTCTTATACAATTGTAAGTAAATATTATTTATTTGTTAGCAATTTTTCTATTTTATAATTTATAAACACTAATATAACCTTTTTATTTTTCATTTTAAGATGAACTTCAGGAGCAAGAGACACAGGGATCTTTTATACAGGAGGGTAGGATGGACATCCTAGACACTACTTTGGGAAAGATAGAACACCCCAGCCATGTTAGAGGATATCAGTCATCTGTTAGTATTCAGAAGGATTTTGTTAAGTGTAAGCAATCAAAAGACCCAGAAATAGAATCCTTAAAAGAAGAGATGAATGGTATGAAACAGTATATGGGTGATCAAATTCAAGAATCAGTGGAGAAGGATTTATTAGAACACTTGGTAAGACAATCACAGTCTTCTCAACCTTCCCAGGTATATTATTTATTTGTCATCAATTTTTCTATTTTATAAATTATAATCACTAATATAATTTTTTCATTTTTCAGCCTTCCCAGTCTGCTCACCTGGACTACCCTTCCCCATCTACTTACCATGCCCTATCTATGCAGCCTTCCAATGTATTATATTTTTTTGTCATCAATTTTTATATTTTATAAAATATAAACACTAACATATCTTTTTCATTTTTCAACATTCTCAGCCTACTCACCCGGACTACCATGCCCCATCTGCTTACCCTGCCCCGTCTGGGAAACCTTTAGAGGTATATGATTTTATTTTTATCAAATTATCTATTTTATAAATTTTAATCACTAATATTACTTTTTCATTTTTCTTCCTTCTCATCCTCCTCACCTGGACTACCCTTCCCCACATACTTACTTTGAGCCTCCACCTCCTCCCTTGGATCAAGCCTCAATTGTGAGTTGTTTGCGTGAGATCTTCATGTACATATTGTTGCATTAGGACAGGTGCATTTTTTGGGGGACTCGTTACATCATCATCCTATGCATATGGGTCAGGTTAGAGTATCAGTACTTGTTATTATAGATCCTACTACTCTACTACCATTTCTTATTGTGGAGATCACCATTGTTGGGGAATGTATGGGCCATTTTTTACTTTGGCCAACTGCCCTTCTTTGTTATATTTCACTTGAGTTATGAATTTTGTTAAATATTAATTACAAATGATTCAAAATTACATAAAATGTTTTCTAACATTTAACTTACATAAAAATATCTGAAATCAAAAAAAAACTACACACATGCAACAAAATGTTCAGGAACAGTTGGTTGTAGATACTTATAATATTTCTTATGGGTTAAAAAGATTATCTGAGTCCTCTTCTTCCTTGAATTTTATCAATGATTTTCAGATGATGCTCGATATATGTGTAAGAAATTATGGATTGAAATTATTGAAAGAAGATATCATGAATTTAGTTAATTTTGAAGAGATCACACAGAGTGTTGTGCAGTTGTTTATCATGTAAGTAAATTGGCTTTTGAATTGCTATTTATTTAATAAAAGATTGTTATGTCATTGACTAACTATATTTTCTTTTTAAATTTGGTATCTACACAAGATTCATTTAAAAAAGGAAACAATGGGCATTTATAGCTTTATATATGTAGAGTACATTTCCTTGGAAGCCAAATATGTGAAGAATCATGAAAGAGTTCAATATATATCTGAGAGATTAACACAGAAATAGATTCAGTGCTGGTTTTTTCCATTTCTTAATAAGTAAGAACATCAACATATTTATGAACTAATGATCATTATAATGTCATTAATTGTGAACATTTTGTATTGTTGGGGCATTGGATGTTAGGCGTATTTTTTCCAAGTGAATGCACCTTATATTGGTTTTTCTCTTTATTAGGAGGAGTGCGTAAACCATTTTTCACCTTATTAAACAGGTAATTTTTTTTATAAGCTCATTATGTTTAATTTTCACTATTTATACAAGTATTATTAGTTCATATATAAAAAAATGCAGATCATGGAAACATTTTAACAAGGAATACATGTCAGAAATGAAACCAACAGAAATTAAATATGTGGAAGTACAGGTAATTAGTCTTTATATTTTTTTTATATATTGTTTTCTTAGTTAAATGTTTTATAACTGCAGTGTCATCGTCAAAATGGACTTGTTGAATGTGGTTATTATATTCTTTGATTCATGTACGAGATAATCACAACTGGGGAAACTACTGATTTTCATAAGGTTGTTTGTATTAATTTTTTATATATTTTCTGCCATATTATTCTATTTTTTAATTTCATATCATTCAATATTATTCTAGGAATTCAATGATTCACAGCCTTATTCCCAATCTGATATGACCCATATTCAATCTACTTTTGCGAAATATTTGATAATTCTGATTAAGATTTGAGGTATGTATATTCTAATATTTATAAATAATAATACATATGGGTTCAAAAACCTAACTCTTTTGATATATTGGGTGTTTTAAATGAGCATGTCGTAAATTTTGGAGTCATGGGACTTGAAAATGTCAAAAAGTATCTTGAATTTGTTGATTGCAGGTACGTGTATTATAATTTTACTTTATAATAACAATGTATAGATTATTTTTTTGATTAACTAGATATAATCATTGATGTTTTACGAGGGATTGGATGATAAATATTGTTTAATTTTTTTGTATATTGTGTTATTTTTATAGAGGTTTTGAATTTTTTTGGGAAGTTTAATTGGAATTATTTTATAAAAAAAATTATTTATAGCGTTGGTTTTAGATAAAACTGACGCCGAAAAGCAAGTCTAAAATTAGTTTCGGCATCGGTTTTATGTAAAACCGACACAGAAACTCTTATCGAAAATATTTTCAGTGTCGGTTTTTGAAAAACCGATGGCAAAAACCATATTTTTAACATCGCGTTTATAGAGTATGGTTTAAAACAGACGTCAAAAATTAAAAAAAACAACGTTAATTTATGTTTTTCCACTAGTGTTAGTACTGCCAGGATGAACTAAAAATGGAGATCTATGAGATTCACACAAAATATTTTTTTTAACTGGGAATCATAAGGCACACACAACCTTTTTCCAAATCTTATGTTACAATCTTTATCATGGTTAAATTATGGAAACTTACCCATTTTAACCAATTCTATCTTTTTTATAGCTCATGGTATTCCTTCTTCACTCACTTAATTCTATCTGACAATGAAGACTGCACTGAAATGGGAAAAAAAGAGATTTATTCCCTACACCAACAACTTCAAAGCCAAAATTCATCAAATCATAATCAAGAGATCATGTTCCAAATTTAGCATGATTAATAGTGCATGATGTTTCTGACTTAAGGAATCTGCTACTTTACTGGCTTTCGCAGGATGGTTATTGATCGTGCAGTCATAATCCTTTATCAGTTCTAGCTATCTTCTCTGCCTCATGGTTAATTCCTTCTCAGTGAATATATACTTTAGACATTTATGGTCAGTATATATTTGGAATTTGGTTCCCTATAGATGATGGCTCCCAATTTTCAAAGAAAAAACCCACAGCTGCCAATTCCAAATCATGTGTGGGAGGATTTAGCTCATGAGGTTTAAGTTGTCTCGAAGCATAGGCAATTAACTGATCATTCTGCATCAAAACACAACCAATTACCTTCAAAGAAGCATCACAGTAGATGAAAAACTAACCACTTCAGGAAATTAAGGCCAAAAATGGAGCATTCACCAATCTCTTCATCAGTTCCTGAAAACAAACATCACATTCCTCTGTACAAAAAAATTTAACCCCTTTCCATGTTAACATAGTTATCGGTCTAGATAACCATGAAAAGTTCTTAACAAACCGTCTATAATAACATGCTAACCCAAGAAAACTATGAATCTTTGTAACATTTGTGAGTATTGGCCATTCATCAACTACTTTTGTTTTGGTAGGATCAATTGTTATTCCATAAATATTTACAATGTGTCCAAGAAAATAAATCTGTTGCAACCAAAAATTACACTTTCTGAATTTTCCATATAGTTTCTTTTCTTTTAATGTTTGTAAAACAACCCTTAGATGTTTTTCATGCTCCTATTTATTTTTAGAATATACCATAATGTCATCAATAAATACAAACAGAAAATTATCCAAGAACTCATGAAATACATTATTCATAAGATTCATTAATATAGCAGGTGCATTAGTTAATCCAAACGGCATAACAACAAATTCATAATAACCATATCTAGTACGAAAGGCTGTTTTTGGGATTTCATCCTCCTTCACCTTTATATTATGGTATCCAGATCTCAAGTCAATCTTGGAAAAGTACTGAGCTCCCTGTAGCTGATCAAACAAGTCATTGATATGAGGTAAAGGATACTTGTTTTTAACAGTGATATAATTCAAAGCTCTATAATCAATTCAAAGTCTCATGGAACCATATTTCTTTTTAACAAACAAAATACGGGCTCCCCAAGGTGAAGTGCTAGGATGAATGAAGCCTTTGTCAAGAAAATCCTGCAACTGATTTTTCAATTCAAGAAGTTTTATTGGATCCATATGATAAGGGGGTTTTGAAATTGGCTTAGCATATGGAACTAAGTCAATTATGAATTCGACTTCTCGATCAGGTATGACACTGGGTAACTCATTAGGAAAAATAGAAAGGTATTCATTTACAACTGGAACCTCCTTAATTTGAATAGTTCCCTTGTTTTCAACAATATGATAAAGATAAAATTCTTTCCATCTTTCAATAGTTTCTCAGCTTCCTAATATGTTATCAATTGTATAGGTTCATTCTTGTATAAAAAATGAAACTCTTTCTGAAAAACAACTTATTTATCTCTACAGTAAATCTTAGCATGATAATCAAAAAGCCAGTACATCCCTAGAATAACATCAAACACGAATAAGGGTAAAACAAAAAGGTTTGCAGGTAAAGTCTTCCCACATACCACAATAGAAAGATTCTTATAATTCCTCTATGCTATAACATTTCCCACTTGTTTTTTAACAACAAGTTTAGGTCTCATTTTTTGAGGTGATATTTCCAATTTACAAGAAAATTTCTCAGAGATGAACGAATGTGTAGACCCCATATCAAATAGAACATTAGCAAAATCTGATTGAAAAAACAAAGTACCTGATACAACTTCATTGGATTCCCTGACATCTACTGACGTAGTCGCAAAGGATCTCACTACACCTTTCTGCTTGTAGTCTGGATTCTTTCCATCATTCGTATCTCTGTTTGGGCAGGAATTTTTATAGTGACCCATCTCACCACATTTAAAACACTTTACAGTCTACTTTTTAGAAATAGTCTTAGGATCATTTTCATTGCAATATCGGGCCATATTTATATACTTACCACATTTAAAACACTTCCCAGTTTTGCAAAGACATTCCCCAAGGTGTTTCTTGCCACAATTTTCACAAACTGGAAATTAGATTTTCTTACCATTAGATTTCTTTGGTTGATTATTACCCATTGCTTACCAACTAGACCACTTCTTCTCTTTGTTTCCAAAATGCACGTGATCATTAGAAAACTCCATCTCTACCCTCTCAGCACATCAGACATGTTTCTCAAAACTTTTTAATTCATGGGAGGCCAATCCCTTCGATATCTTGTCTTCAATCCTGAGTAAAAGCGGTTGATTTTTCTATCAGGATCCAGAATAAGATTTGGGTCATACCTCACCAGTCGGGTGAAGTTCGCTTCATACGTAGCCACAGAATATTCCTCCTTCTATTTCAATTCAATAAATTTCTTCTCCATCCTAATTCGAACCACATTAGGAAAATATTTCTCAAGGAAAAGTATATTAAATTCATCCCATTCTAAGGAATCAAAATCCTCTCTACCCCTGATATTCCTTACCATTGACCACAACTGATCAGCTTACCCTTCAAAACAATAAATGGAAAGACTTACCTTTTGATTTTCTAAACATCCCATAACATTGAATATCTTTTCAATGGATTTGATCCATCCTGCAGCTCCTACTGGGTTAGAAGATCCATTAAATGAAGGAGGATTTTTTCACATAAAATGTTCTACTATCGTCATGTTCTGTTGTGGTACCTCTATTGGTTCTCTTTCATGGATGCCACCACCATTTATTATCTGTGTTAGCTGATCCATTACTGTCACAAACTGCTCGGTTCCAATCCCTACCATTCTGGGATGTAGTTCCAGAAGGATGTCATTCTGTCGGTGCCTCTTTTCTTCAGCATCCCTGCTCCTTCTACGGACAACCATTCTGAACAAACATGTCTTAGATAAATCAACATGGTAATCTTTAAATGCTATAATATTTCAAATTAAACATAGAGTGAAAATCATTTATGGTATTTTATTAACATCACCCTAACCCCTAAAGTTATCTAAACCATCTTATGATACCAACTATAAGGACTCGACCTTATTACATACATAATCATGAATTTAGTCAAGAAAAAAAGAATCCTTTTACATTGAGGATCTTTTAATTTTTATATCTTTAGATAATTAGGACAATACATTCATAACATTACACATTATTACAGAGTAAATACCATAAAAATAGTTCCCATTTTTTAAAAAATATAAAACATTAAAACATAAACAAGACTCTTTGACAATTCTTCAACATTTAGAAAGGCTTTATTCCTTGTCTTACACATACATTAACCTATGAAAATTATTTAAAAACTTGGGATTAGAACAAAATCTCAGAAAGGGATGGTAAAGAAGTAAAGATCACATTAGTCCATGAATACTCGAAACATATGAAAACATTTTCAAAAGATATTATTGTCACCCTTATATACTTACTTTGTGTAACATGAGATTTACACCAGATCCCCAGAAAACATGAGAACATAAATATAATCATAAATTTATCTTGGGGCATTACTTACATATTCTTGTAACCATTCTTGGCTCCCTTATAATATGAAACACTCGCAGCTACCTTACTTTGTGTAACCAACGCAGTTACACTTGGAGTAACCATATGACCATCCTCCATCATACTCATACCAAATGCATTAGAGGGAGATATAGGTCCCAAACTTCATCATAAATAATTCCCAATAACCAAAACATAATCATACAACATTAATAATTCCATAAAAACATTACTTTGTAATTTTATAAAACTGAATTTAAAATTAAGATTTTTAAAGAAAATCCCCTTATAAATATCATACAATTGAAGAGAGACTTAATATAGTGGATGGAGTATGTATATATACTGTAAATACACATAATAAAACATAATTTAAATAGAAAACATCACACAAACAATATAAATAGCACATAAATAATGAAGTAGAAGGTTAACCCAAAGAATGGAAATTGGGTCAAGAATTCCCTTACCTCAGGTTTTTATTAATTCCAAATTGTTTAAACCTCCTGTATAATGGTTAAAAGTGTGTTATTAATATTTTAAAGAAACTTTTTCATGTTTATAACATATTATATGATCATTTTGTAACAACATTTCACCCTTTAATTGTTAGTACTTTTCCTCTTGCACTGTTTTTGGGTGAGTTCTTGACATGATTTCCAAGTTCGGTTCATGATGGATGTTCTTGTTGCTTGGTAGTGAAACTCCATAATTAGAATGGATTGTTATTTACATATATCCAGTAACATAAATTATACCATTTATCATTTTTAATTATTTCATGAGTATGATTCATAAGCTAAAACATTAATGATGTTCATTTACATCATTTTAGTGGTTCTTCGATAATAACGACCTCATTTCGTTTTATAAATTAAAACCTTTTGTTAAAAAAATTCTAGAACCATTGATGAGAAATAATACATATATTATTACCTGGTTCAACCATAAAATTTTTTCATTACCATACTTGATGTATTTAAAGAAAAAACAAATCACATCATCCACGATGTCGGTAATTCGACACATCAGGGACAATGTTTTAAATTCCTTGAATAAGTGGGAGAGGAGAAGAAAAATGATGATGAATTTTCCATGAACATGATAAAATCAATAATATACATGATTTTGGAGATTTCTGGCCTCTTGGATAAGAGGGGGTGAGGAAAGAAGAAAAATGAATCATGAAATAAAAGAAAACTTGAGAAATTTCTCACAAAAATTCGGCAGCCTAACGGCGTCTCTTAAAATTTCATTAAAAATAGTTTGATAAGAGAAATGGAATATCTCATCACTAATACATAATATGGAAAGTAAGGGGGATATGTAATTAAATATTCCAACATAATACAAAGGGAAAGGAAGATAATAACATAAAATGAAAGAAAATAAAGAAAATAAAAGAGGATGTTTCCTTTTGATCTCTTCTCCTTGAGATCCTTCTTAAGGGCTTTGGTTTTGGTCTTTTGGTGAGACCAGAAGCTATAGGATGTGGGGAAGAGCACTGGGAGGAGTATTGGGTAGAACTTAGGCATGGATAAAGTCTTGATATGTGTGGAAAGAAGAGGGGAGTGAGGGTGGTATTTATAGTGGAGGAGAGGGGGTATTTTTCATTATTAGAATCATTATTATAATATTGTTTTCCCAATATTATGAATAGTCTTAGTTCATGTGACCTAAAATAGTAATAATGGCATGTGAGTTCGATACAAGGGGCCTTGAAACACTTATGATGTCATAAATAGTGTATTTTATTGATAATTCGATTATACGGTATTTTATCATATTTCACTATTCACCGAATAATCAAGAATTTTAGAAAAAAACCGAAAAATTTACCCAAACCATTTTTTGACCTGTAGAATTAAAAAATGAAGTCCATTTTTAGAAAATGATTTTCTAAATATTATTAACTTAATTTTTAAAATAAAATCATACATAATTCAAAAATTAACAATTCTTATTATATAACAACTTCTATATTTCGATGAAAAATTTACCATGATGTTATTATCTTAAAGCCTTAAGAAAATAAAATAATAATAAAAATTACTATTCATTAGGGTCATGTAACTATTCATATTACTATTCATAAGGGTATGTTAATATTCAAAAAAAAAGTTGGTTCCAAAAGACTCCAAATAACATACTGAACACAATTGTAGATGACGGTTTCTTGAAATTCAAAACATAGAAGTGCAAAAGTTATGTTTTAAAGGATAGTTAAAAATATCTACGTAAAACATAGTTCCATGCATTTATATTTATTTTTAGAAAAACATGGGGTGTTATAGACCACCTCCTGTGGATGTCGCCGCCATAGGCTCCTGCCCCCTTCCATCGAACGACAATCCTTGTCTAGTCGTGCTCCTACTGATGCCACAACTCGTCGTTATGGTCCTGGATTCCACTCCAGATTATTACACCCATGAATAATGAGAGGGAATTATGGGAAAGATGGGGTGTAACACAAAAACGCCAAAAATTTGGATAGATATGGGACTTTCTCATGTCGTCCTTGATCCATCCATGCTTGAATTTAAAATGGGGACAATTTTAACAATTCTAAGAATGGATAAATTCTAATAATTGTTAAACCGTGATTCAAACCCCGCAACATAAATCCCTACCACACACTAAACAAGATATATGAATCAATATATTTTATGATTGATTCACGTTCATTATAGGGAAAATTATAAAGAACTGGAATGAAAGAAAATAAAATCACACACCCTACTTAGGATTGGATGGTTCATTATCTTTTATTCATTGTTGTTGATGATCTGTTGATGAACAATCTTGATCCATGTCTCTGATCCTGATTCATCAACATTTTTCATTGAGGGAGCCTCTCCTCTTTGTATCAAGGAAACACCAGGGTTATGGTTATAACCCTAGATCTCTGAAAAATATTTTTTTAAAATGGAAGATCTATATGAAGACAAAATTATTTTTATTTAATATATTTTAATGACGGTTACATCCAAAATATAAATTTTTCATCTGGCCTGTATCGGACCATGTTATGCCCTACCAAGGTAAATTTGGCATTCCGGACACAATGGTGCCCCTGGATTTTTGATCTAGGAACCTGTTTAGAAGATATTAAGGTTCAAAGTTATATGCATGAGTGCTTCTAATTAAAAAAGGATCTGTATTCAATGGTTTATTCTGCGCGCACGGGGCCCTAAAATCACTTTCCTTCTCAGTACTTGGTCTTATTATTTTCTTAATTAATTTATTAAAATAAATCAGAGAAAAATCTGAGTCATTACATTTTTAGTTTTTTAAAGTTACTTTAAAAGAGGGTATTTTTCTAAAGAATTATTTTAATGATATTTTAATAGAACTTTTACTCAATGAAAATAAGCCTTTATTTTACTTATGATACATTTGGGATTTTTTATAATGATTCCATCCTTATTATTTATTTTAATATATGTTCTATTGGGTGAAATATTAAAATTTTATAGGCTGGTTTTTTAATATGAATGCTTCTGTTGATTATGTATTGATTTGTTATTATTCTCTTTTATATGAGGAATTCCTTGGACTTAGTATGTGATAATAGGGGACAACTATATCCCATAAATGAATCAGTATATATTTAGAGACAAACTACATTTGTTGTTTTCTTAAGGTCTTACCTATTTATGTATGATTTCATGGAACAAGGCATTGATGGTTAGTTTATAATGTATGGAATTATAAATTCAATCCTTATAAGATTAGTTATTTATGTTCATGTGATTATTTGAATATTTATGATATTTATGGATTAGCTTCAAGTTCAGTTGATTATTTATATGTCATTATTTGATCATTAACTATTCATGCCATATTATTATGTTTTCTAAAGTTATTGAATAAATGGAATGTTTTATTAGATATTTACATTTACATGTGTATTATTCCTTATTTACTCATGATATATTATACTATATGTAACCCTTACAGAGAATATTATCAAACCCTTATTTTGTTTCCTTTCCCCAAGTAATGAAGAAGGAATATGAGAATGAGTTCAGGGATGTATAAAATTTCATTTCACTATGTTTTATTTTTATATTTAAAATGTAATGTGAGAATTCACTAGGAATCTAGATTACCAATGCCAAAAAATTATTCATTACTTGGGGATGTTATCACTTGTCTCTTAGGAAATTTTAAATAATAATCCATCGGCTCTGGGAAACTAGTTTTGGGATCTTTATATTTAGTTTTAGAGAAAGTATAGTAGAAACCATGGGAACTAGATTTAGAAAAATATATATTAATGAACAAAACCCCATAACAGACTTTGAGTAATTTATCCAAAAAAATTATGTTTAAAATTTTTTTGAGGGTAATTTAATATTTTTTGGTGCAATCATGCTTTAATATATCTAAGTATTATTATATTTTTAAAGTCATAGATACTTCTTCTAAGGTTTTATGTGATATAAGTACCTTGGAGACATTTATTTAGTTTTAATATATATTTGTGGTATATGTAACCCAAATGTAAAACATGTGTTTTAGTGAGAATGTTATTTTAGGAATAATGGATTCATATTTTGTGGACATAAGTTTAAAGGTATTTATAACCTTTCGGTATAATATGATCATTTATGTTAAGACAATAATAGTTAATTAAAATTATTTCATTTTAAAAAAATAATAAGTCGTATCGAAAAACTTTGTGATTAAAAAGTGATTTGATGAAAATTAATATTTTTAAACATGTAATCATATTTTAATGGAGGTTTAAGAATTATATCAATATATATTTTAGTGAAAAGTAAAACCCACCACATATGGCATGGTCACGGGGCATGAATCCACACTCTATTGGAGAAAAGTGTAAAATTCCTACCAATGGACAACCTGATATCCACGTTAGTATGACATTTTTTTAAACTATTTTATGGATAAATATTTATTTTATGTTAGGAAACATATTATAGTATCCAATATTTTTTATTTCATAGTGATTAATTGTATTTTTTGAGACATTTTTGTGTGTTGATGTATATATATAACCTTTATGATTAAAATAAAGGATTATATGTGAAGAATTTTATTATATTTTTGAAGGTGTAAGATAAAGTGTATGAGATAAACATTGTGGTTAAAACATTATTTAATGTTATGTTTATTGGTGTTATTTGGTAAATAGTTCTATTTATTTAAAGAATGATCTATGTTAATCTTTTGGTTTTATTGTTGAATTTTAGAGATTAATGTATGAAGGTTTATTTATTTCGGTATTATCTTACATTGTGATAACCATTTCGATTTTTGAAAAGACAATAGGAAGGGATTTTTATTATTTTATGGATTATCATATCCATTATAGGTTTATTTTAGATCTTTAGGAATAAAAATATGTTGTATATTAATTTTATAGAGTAATAAATGAAGTAAAAATTGACATAAACACAACCAAATGATGAAACTGTGCGTATAAAATGATATCAAGTATGTATATCTTATAGTGTTCTCTATCTTGATAAAAAAATTATTCCTAAAATATTAGGAAAATAACGGGAAACATTATTATCTAATAACCTTTATTTATGATAAATTGGTGTTCTTTTTCAAACCACCCTGATTTGTGATTTTGTGTTCACTAACCTTCCTGTGATCAATCACTTTCTTATTATCAATGTTCTCTATCACTCTCCATAATTATTTTAGACATCAAATTTCTCATATTTATCCATATTTTCACATACCATAAATTTTTTACTACAGGAAAACCTAGTTATGTGTTATTCTATATTACCTTGATACTTATATTTCTCTCTTATCAAGAGGAAGTTTTATTAACCCATTTTATGATGTGGGATTTCAAAAAAGGTATTTTTAGATGGAAAACCTTTGATTACACTAGATCAAGTTAAAGTTATGGGGATTAAATTTATTAGAGGTGGGAAGAATTTAACACTCTGATATTTCAATATAATATAATTATATTTGATATCGTATACGACACGCAAAACCAAGAATAAATGACTCGTGAAATATATTATTTAGATATGACCATTAAAATCTAGAAATTGAATTAGAGGGTAAAAATAAAATTATCCACATCATGAAATATTTGTATAAGCTTATTATTAAATTAATATTTATTAATTAATTATCTATAAGTAATCACACAATTTTCTAAAAAGTCATTTTACTCTTTTGAAATATGTTTTCTTTAAAAAAATTTATTATTTCTTGTTGTGCATAGATAATATAATTAAATTAATAAAATTTTAGAAAATTTATTTAATAAAATAAACATAAATTTTAAAATTATCATATTAAAATTATCTTAGGATAATTTTTTAGTGTTTTTCGAAAAAGTTTTATTTTTCAATAAATACTGAAAAATACCGCTTTTATTGAAAACTGTTTTTAAACACATAATGTCTGAAGAATTTAGTTGATTAAAATAATATTTAATAATGAATAGTTTAAATAAAATTTATATTTTATACATCTAAATATATCAATTTATGTCCATATAATGATGATCACTAGTCATAAAGTTAACGTAAGATCATCTTATGCTTGAAAAATCTTTCATGATAACCCATTTTTTTACACATTTTGCGGGATTATTTTTAAATTTTATTCTACCACTTATATGAAATGGATATTATAAAATGAATTAAATATTTTTAATAATTATAAATAATATTAGGTAATAATTTTAACTTATGTTTTGTTCATAATTAATAATAAAAACAGTAAAAATTTATTTCCATGGTTAAGTTTAAAAAAGGGTTTTGCGCGTTACATGCACTTGTGTTAAATTTAATTTTCCACACACATAAAAATTTTATTTGATAAATTTGATTTCAGATTTAAAATTATTTTCTCTAAATTATATAATTAATCTCAATTTTTATTTTTAAAGGATAATTTACCTCAATAAAAAACTAAATATCATAGTGAAAACTAAATGGTAAAAGTGAGTAACCTCAGCAGTTAATGGAATAATATGCATAAAACATGTTTAATTTATATTTTTTGATATTTTTATAGAACAATTATTTTATACAATCCATTATTTACAAATTTTTCAATAAATTGTTTTAATATTTACTTCTAGTTATTGAGCACTTTGGGGCATTCAAAAAAGTGCCACTCCTCCTCGCTTGTAAAAGGCCACCACCTAGCATCTCTTATCCAAACTTCGAGATACTTTTGGTTCATCCAATACTTTCCAAATACATTACATAATTCATGTACCATGTATTAGAGTCTTTTTTTTTATTATACAAGCCTCTTAAGAAGGATTTTGGTGTAAACCTAAAAAGGATGTCAATAAAAGAGTTATTGTTCTTAAAAGAGGGTTTTTGGTTTATTTCTTCTTTATCCTGCATAAATTCTTATTAAATCCTGATAATATATTAACATATTTATATCCCATATACATATATATTTTTAGGTTAATCTAATATCTTATATCTAACTCCTCGTCTATCAAATGTGAATTGAAATCGTCATTCTTGTGTACGGTGGACTACCGCATTGCGAAACGATGTAATGGATTTTCCATCACCACCACTAATGGATGGATTTAATGATTTATTAACTATATAAATATTTTATTCATGAAATAATTATTAATCTATAATGATAATATATCATATAATTTCATTCTATTTGATTCATATAAATTTGATAATGTCGCTCATGCGTATGTGTGGATTACCACCTCTACAAAATGATGTGATTTTTTTCATAACCATGTCACATAAACAGTATATAAAGGTTTATTTAAATAAATAATATTATATTTATGTTATAATTATCACTCTATAAAGGTAAAATAAAATTTACATTATTTCCATCTTGATCTTTGAAAAATGAAAACGTTACTCATGGATACGTATGGCTCACCGTCTCCATGATTGTTGCATAGTTCATTTTTCATAACCATATTCCATGAATGGTTTAAATATTATAATTTATGTATTAAATTATAGATATATAACTATTATTATTAAGTATATAATGTGACAATGAACCCTTTTACCATATTCAAACTATTGAAGTCATTTTGGATATATATCAACTGAATATCATCAAAACATATGAGGTGAACTAAATAAAAAATGTAAATAAATATAAAGTGAATTTAAATAAAATTAAATGAATAATAATCATGAAAAAGTTTCTTAATGAAGTAAATAATTAATAAAATTTTATTATTCAAGAAGATAAAAATTTATGTAATGATTTATACCTAAGATAAGGGATTCTGAGTTTATTTACTTTCATTAAGGCATATTTTAATGTTATGCATTAATTTCTTTTATAAGGTTTATATAATTCCCCTTTTATATATTATATAATGAATCCAACATAATTCATGGTATTTTATGTTTTAATTAAAATTATTTAATCCAATGGTATTTCATTTTAAATTTACCATTCAGTAAGGGGTTTCATATCTCATTTTTTTCATTGTGTCATATTACTTATTCATTATCTTTGATATTCTAGGATTGTGTGTGTAATGAATTTTTATTATTTTATTTTTTACTTCCAATTTATCTATTTGGATTTCATTTTTTTATACATGGTCACTTATTTTATTAATTCTCACTTCAATATTATGATCATTGTTAGGGTTTTTTATCTAAAATTGTCTTCTTTGAGAAATATGTTATAATATAAACCAATTTTATTTGATGAAGTGTATTCACCACCCCTGTGATATGTTAAATCATTAATCTATTTATATTCATGGTATTTAATGTTTTTAAGTTATTTATTTCATTGGTGTTACGATTCAAAAGTTACTAAAGTGGAAATAGCTTTTTGTTTCTATCTCATTTTAATCAAGCTTTTTTATACTTCAATTTTAATTCAATGAAATTATATTATAATTATATAATAAATCCATTTAATTTTCTCCACCTATGGTTAATCATGAAATTTTCTTGTAATATTACAACTTTCCTCTCATTTTTACTTAAAATTATTGAAAAGGTGTTTTTAAGAAAATATTACCATATTTTCCTAATCAAAAAAAGATCTTTTTCTTCAACATCCATACATTAAAAAATGTTTTCAAATATGTTTTTAATATTATACAATGATTTATTAATGATATTTTTACCCATATTTTATTTTTACAAAATGGTTTTAAATGAATCTTCCTTCCATTTTTTGAACAAGGTACTTTTAAATTTTTGTACAAAAATGCGAAAGGAATCAATATTTTAACGTACTTGAAATGACCTAAATTTCCTAAAATAGTGACCACCAATATCTTTTATGTTTCCTTTATAATTTTATGAGGTTAATTTCAAGGAAATTTTACCCTTAATATTATTGACTTTTTCAGTTTTTAAAAATTATTTTCAAAAAGGGTATCTTCCTAAAGAATTATTTTTATTATCTTTTTAGGACATTTATACTCATAAATGACAAAAATAATATATTTTACTTATTCTCCACTAGGGATATTTTGTAAATATTACATCCATATTATTTCCCTATATGTTTTATGATATGTTTGACTTGGAGAAATATTAATATTTTATATTCTAGTTTTTTAGTATAAATGTTTATATTTATTATAGATTGAATTTATATTCTCTCCATTATAGTTTTTTAATATAAATGTTTATATTTCAAGTGATTTTCCTTTTCATATGGATTATGCATTAATCACTCGTGATATGTTCTATTTTATGTAATGCTTACTTGGAATCTGAGAACACCCTTATTTTTTCTATTACATATGTTATGAAGAAGGAATATTTTAATGTGTTTAGGGATACATAATATTTACTATCAATGTGTTTTATTTTTATGTTTCAAAAATAATGTGATATTTAGTTATATATCTAGTTTATCCATGATAAAAAACTATTTGGTCATTTAGAATGTGATCTCTTGTATCTTATCTTAGTTTAATAAACCATTCTTAAAATTTAGTTTATTGGGGTGAGGGTCTTTACAATATGGTTCATGATCTTGGGAATCATCATTTTTTCCTAATATGATTGATATCCTAGGGTCAGCTCTCAAGGAAGTAACAATGATTCATAGTATTTTGGTATACCATGGACATGCTCCTTGGATCCAGATTTGATTAATATTGTTATGTTTCACTTATGATTATCTCTTGGGGTTTTATGATTGCGCCCAATTACTATTGATATCCAAGGAATACCTCCTTGGGATTAACTTAGAGTTTGATGTCTATGGAATGTTTAGGATTACCTTATACGGTTCATAAATGATACCTGATTAATATTGATCATCTATGATTACCTCATAGGATCCATAATGGATCCTGATGATAATGTATTGCTTAGGATTACGTTCTAGGGTTTAGAAGTTAAACCTAATGACTAGAGAAATATCAGGATTTCCTCTTAGGGTTTAATGATAATTCATTATGATGATTAAAAGCCAAATATCTACTAATATGGATCATTTTTTAGATTGATATTATGTGTATGCCTTTAGATAATTCCAATTATCCATTTCTTATATCTAGTACTATGTGAAATTGGACTTGGTATTGGTTGGAATGATTATTTGACAAGATTAGAAGCACTATATCATTGTTTGTAATAGGTTAGGGTTGATTATCGGTTTCATAGTAGAACTAGTGGATCAATAACAGTTATTTGATTTACACCTTCATAACTGTATTTATTTTATTATCATATCACATGCACATACACATAATTTACTTATTATATATAGGATCACATTGTTGGTTCCCTGATAAGTTTTACACACATCCTGCTGGGGTGGTCATGGCTCTTGTGTACCTAAGAACACTTTAATGATCGCATGTTTTGGTTGGAAAGAGGCCTGGAGTAGCTTGATCAAATGGGATAGTTCAGTTATGAGTTTTAGATTGGGATGAAGTAAGGCTCGGTGATTTAGTAGAGTCTAATTATATTGTTATTATTCATTTACTTGTATATGTGATCATCCTAGTGGGTGATCATTATTGTATAATTGTACCCTTTCATATTTCATTTGATAATGATGATATGTTTACTACTTCTATTTATTATGGTTTATTTTATGGATGATTTTTGATTTATTTTATTTGTTATTTTGTACTCTGATGTGGGGGTATAGTCTCCCCATGGTACTACCCTATAACCCACTACTAATCAACGACCCCAAGCCTTTGAGGAGGTGTACCTAAGGCCACATGACAACCCGATATAATACATATTCATGGTGAACCAAGGGGAATCACAAATTGGTATCAAATCTTATATAACTGGTATCATAGAGTTTCTTTGAGTTTTCTTTTATATTACAATTTAAATAGATGATAGATCAGTGACATAGGAATGTGTCAAAGATTATGATGTTTATTGGATCGGTTCATCGAGAACACCTTTACTAGTAGGAAGTTCAGGTTATCACTGATATGGTATTTTTGTTCATGTATTCTAATGTTACAATTGTATAATTTTAACCTAATGTAATTCACTTGGGTATGATATTTTTTATTTTAAATTTATTGTATTTTTTGATCTTTGACCGTTGATTGGAGACTAGTTATTGGTTTTTTGATATTGGCTTATTGGAGATAGGTTGTGTTCAAATTTCATATTTGGAATGTAAGACACTAATGAAACTTACATTCCTATATAAGATTGATATCACTAAAATAAAGTATTTACTTGTTTAAAGTGTAAGTAATAACTTATATTTTTTTCTCGTATAACATAGATTAATATTCTAATCATCTCAACCACATTTTATTTTTATTTTGATGACATTCCATGTGTATCTATGTTTATTTGATTCTTTATGGTGACTATGAATTACATTGGTGTACGGGATGCATAGATACCCTTGGATGGTTATTACAAGCTATTTATGCCTTAGTGATAGTCCCCTTGTGAGTGGATTTGGTTATGGTTTTGAACAGAAAACATGTTCCGCTATTTCAAGTGGAAATAAAAACCTATATGATATTTCTCATAAAAGTTATTGGTTTTATACTACGTAATCAAATCATATGGTTATGAGATACTTGAAACATATTGTGGAAGGGTGATATCATTTTATATGTATATGGTGATTTATAAACATTTTACCCTTGAGAGGGTGACTCCCATAATTGGAGGCCCAGTGAGGATCATCATGAAAATACAAATTCAGAATGTGGTAGTCTAATATGTAGATTTTGGGTTAGAATTCTTTCCCTAGTAGGCAATGTTTTGGAATGTGATATCGGTTTGTATATGCTTGGATAAGATTATAGATTCAGGAGGGTATAGTCTCATATGCATGTGTTTATTGTGAATCAAAACCTTGGTGGGAGATGTTTTGGCATGTGATGTCTAAGATGGATACATGAGACCATAGAGTGGTTTTTTGGGAACATGATTTTCTATGTGAAATTTGAGGTGGGAACAAATAGGTGTTACCCATGAGTTATAACCTATTTGAGAAGTGACCTATTTATTTGGTGGTAGATCCTAGTATTTTGTGGTAGGTCTTGAGATATTAGTCAGTCAGGTGTTATTGTTCAGATTCGTAGTGACATATATATGGGGGTATCCTAAGTGAGGGGTTATCTTGGGATTGTGAGTGACCAAGATACATGAAGCATAGGTTGATGCTTCAATTTATGAGATCATTACATTGGTGGGGATACCGGGTATAGTATATAGTAATATAATTCCTTACATATTTTGAATGTGGAAGTAATGAGTGTGTGCATTTCCTTAAGATTAGTGAAAAAGAGTTTTTAATGGGTATATGGTATTGGTATAGATATGCCTTGGGTTTTTATGATAAAATAACCTTGAGTGCTAGTTATTTTGGTATTTTGGTTTAATTTTAACGGTGGGATTAGTAAGACTCCTAGACCAATATATTTTAGATGTGTTCCTGAGTAGATTACTGGTTAGATAATAGATGGATGATTTTGCTTATATAATGACACAATGTAATGGATAATCATACGTTAATCCTTGAAATATTAGGGATATTGGGTTGTTGTAAAAGAGAACATGGGTTCTACAATTAGATGATTGACATGTGGTGGTGATGGTTAGTGTTTTTGGCATGTGATCCTAAGTATGACGGGAAGAGACTCATTGAGTTTGATTCAGGTTAAGTGACTAGGTGGTACAGGAGTGCAATAATTTTTCTTTTATATGATACTAATTTATCCTTCTCTAGATATGCACAGTTTATTTAATTTTCAATTGTTGAGTGGTCATGTGCGAGGTAGAGACTGGTTGAATTATGGAATTACTATGGGATTGGTATATTGGGGCTTGATTATAATGAGTAATTTCACTCCATAGAAGAGGATATGTTATACTTAAATTGGGTGTGGGGGAATCTTCTATTAAAGATTTGATCCCATACAAGTGTTTCCTCATATATATGAATGTAGATCAGAAGGAGTGATACATATTTGATGATGGAAACCTATTGTGGTAGTTCTGTAGGGGATGTATAAGTTAATCCATATGGTTTTTAGTTCACCATTTCCCATTGAGGGAATAAACCTCATTATTATGGTAGTTAAATGAATATTGAGGATAAAATTCTAGTAATTTGGGAATAGGAAGGGACTGATGGTTTTGTTGGTTCACATATATGAGTAGGTTGACCATCTCCATTAATTGCATATAGTAATGGATGGATCATGAGTTGTGAGAGAATTACCCCATCTTGGTGGGGTCATTTTAATTGTTTGAATTTTTCAGGATGGTTAGGGAGGCTCTTAGATACCACTAAGTTAAAAATATGATTTATATAGTCTAATCTAAATTCTAAATTAAATATTCAATTGAGATATTTGATTTGTAGGATCATTTCAATCAGACTTGGTGTAGTTTTAGTATAACCCAAAGGTGGTTAATTTGGTGAACTTCAATTCATGATTTGGTTTATGGGTGAATTGTTTTTTGTTGATTTTTTAAAGGGTGAACCTATTTTTTTGTGTGATTTAGGGTTGGACCTGATTCTTCACATGATTCCAATAGTGAACCCATTTTACCTTATAATACAATAGGTGAACACAATTCATCAAATAATTAGTGGTGGACCTAATGTATCTCATTATTCATGGGGTTAATCATGTGAAGAAATATATTTATAGTGTTTTTACATAAGATTAGATGTGGTAACTAGAGAACACATCTAGTGCATCATACTGTGTTTCATGGGTGAATTCTGAGGTTTGGTCAAGGCCTTTTAGGGAAATTTTCATGTATGTGGTCTATTTTTATGGGTGGTAGAGCCTCATTTGATTTGGTTTGAAGTCATATATATGAGTAATTACCATATTTTTATTGGTTTGTTCATGCATATTTTTGTGTAGTGTAATAGAAACCATACTGAGGCATTCATTGGATCATTGAGATTTGTTTCAGTAGGTGGTTCTGATAATGGGGGCCACCATGGATCAGAATTAATCATTATGAGACGAAGCTTATATGGGGGAGTAAAATAATATTTGGGATGGTTTAATTGTTGAAATAGTGTTTTCTTGAGATATATGGGTGTCATTCAGTGTTCCCAAAAAATATCAATGGTAGTTGCCATCGGTGGATTGGTTTTTAAAGCGTAGTGTGACTTGTGTTTGGGGTTACATAATAGAAACTCATTATATGTTCCAATGTAGAACACAATAAATCAATAAGGAATTTGAAAGTCAATTAGGTCAGGCATGTTGATTGAATGGACGATGACACTTCTCATTGATGATAAGTTCTATAGTGGGTAGATTGTAACATTCCATGTCAATATGGGTTTATGAAATTCAATCTAAACTTTAATTTTTGAATTAGTGGATGGATTTTTTTTATAACTGAGACTCATAATGATATTTGGATAATTTTTAAAACCTTAAATGGTGATTTTAGACATGTTTTGAGCTTAAGTGGAGGGACTAGGAGGTTTTGGAGAGCATCAAAGGTAGGATGGGTGGTCATGAAGCTATAATGAAGGAGTTGTTAACCATTCACACTGTAAAGCAGGGCTTCATGACATGAATGTTCAAGGATGGAGGGATTAACCGTATACATATATGGTTTATAGTTTTAACAATAAGTTCCCAACTTGAAATGGGTTCAATTTTATTATTTATAATGAGGGTTCTTGACCTCCTTTTATTTGGACGAATGAGCACATGTGGTAGGGGTTAAATGGAAAATTCTATCCTCTCTTATTACCCCATTTGTGTGGGGGTGTTCATAGAGAATTTTGGAGGATAATTTTGTAGTGGTCCCTCTTATATTTTTGGTTTCATTTGCAGCTACTAATTTCAAATGATTTCTTAAAGTGGTTGGGCGTGATTTCACTAGATTATTGTCAAATTAGCCATTTTATAGAGATTTATCTTGGATTGTATAGAGGAGAACATGAGATGATATCTATATACTAACAAAATCAATTCAAATGAATGTATGTATCCTGAAAAATTTATATAGGGTTTTTTATGATTTTGTTAAAAATAATCCATTGAAATGGGAATTTAAGTTGGGAACATTGTGTGACTTAAGTTACAGTGTGCATTATTAGTAGATCACACCTCATTTTTTGGTAGTTTTAGTGAAATGGGATGACCTGGTGATATTTTTATATTTATACCAATATTAATTAAATGGAAATAAATTGTTCAATTAACTTTTACTTGTTTAAAAAATTATAAATTAATATAATTAATTAAAATTTAACATTTGGGTGTGATTTAGGGCCTTTCATGAATGTGGGATGTCCATATGGACTGGGAAAAGCTATGGAGAGAGTTCTTAAGATACGTTTAAAAATGGAATGGATTTTTCTTGAGGTATTTGATCCCATGTGCATACCCATACCATATTCATGCATTCCATTTGTGGAAGGTGATATGTGGAATCACCATCAAGGGTGAGTAACTTTATTAAATATATTTTTTTATTTAAAAATGAAATGTCAGGAGTGAACAATGTGTTAAGGGCCATAATGTACCCTTAGGAACTAGATTGATTGCCTCAACCACTGATTGTTGAGGTATTAGTTATATTTTTGTTTTTTGAGACGCATAGATCATTTTGGGTGTCTAATTAATTAAATTAGAATAATTTTCAGTCCTTAGTATAATAACCCTTAATGTTTTCATGGTAGAAGAGAGTGGTGGATTGAAATGGATAGCCAAGGAAGTGTCCATGTGGACCATTGTGATGTCGTAGAGTATTTATGCTAGTGATATGAATGTGGGCCTAGAGTTCTTCCCCCATTGAGACATTATTACCTATGTATGTAAACACAGGGATACTAATGGATAGGTTGGGTGTTCGGGAAAACTGAGAATGATTTTTGAAGTGGATGGTCTTAAGGAAATCTCTCATTATGAGACCTTCCTAAGGGGACAATGAGGCCTCAATGAGACTTTGATGATGTTAAGGTGTAACACCCTGAGATTTTATGAAAAATATTCTTTTAATTTCATTAATGTCTTGTGCTACACCATGATTACCTTGCTCTATACGCAACACCGTATTAGCTTGCAGTATACGCAACACTATTCTTGGATCGTGTTACACACAATTTTGATAATAGTTATTCTACGCAACATTGAGTGTATATATATATATATATATATATTCAATGTATAAATGAAATATGGTTGGATTCTGTTATATGAAACAATGAAGGATTCTTGCGCAACACGCAACCCTGACTTGGCTTGCATTACACGCAATCGCGACCTTCCTTGATAGTGTGTGTTGTACGCAATACTGGGTTTTACTAAACAACGATATATTATTATAATATTGTTATGAACTAGCCATTATGAATATTTTTAACTAAATTTTGAATTTTATAACATTATTATTCATCTTACACATTTTCTAGAACATGGTATAAGAACAAAATAAATTTTTCGGGTAAAATAAGTATTTTTCAAAAAATGCAGTTTTGACGCCTTTTGATAGCGCACCCACTTTAAATCTAGTTTTTGACATGTTTATAAGTTCAATTTGACAAAATAAAATTCTTATTTTGAATCAGGATATAAAAATTTACATTAGATAAAGTTTTGATATTTTTTCGATAACTTTCATATTTTATTGAATAGTAAAAACACGCTATATTTTAATTAAAAACAACTTTTTTCATCGTAATATATTATGTGGTTAAATTATAATATTGAATGGTTTTAAAGTATAAATAGAATATATTTTTACCATCTAATATAATTTTTGTCATTAGAATTGATTTTACCTTGAATTCGTAGGTTAAATCAATTCAATCTTTTGCAATGTTTTAAAGAAAAACCCGTTTTCTTTTGACAACGGGATTAATTTTAATTTAATTTCTACAACTTTTTTGTATTAAATTTGGAAAAATGGATTCCATATTTGGAATCAGTGGATCCAAATTATGTTAATAAGCTACTTTTTATTTTTTGGAATTATGAATAGTAACTACGGTAAATTTTATATACCATAGTTAAAGGTAAATCGGGTAATTAAGGGCAAATATAATATTTTAAAATTACCCTAAAAAATTTCAAAATCCTATTGGATGACTAAAGGTTGACCCATATCACCTAAGGGTCGGATTATATTCATTTAATTAAATTGTTTCAATGAAAATAATTTAATTATTATTAAAACCAAAGAATGTGACAACATGTCACTTTCTTAAATCTTATAAGTATAATAATTTTAATCTAGTGATAAACTTCATGAAACTTCGAACATGAATAGTATACAGAAAGATAATACAATTATCTACATCATAGGAATTTATTTAGAATTTTTAGGGATTAAATAATTATCATTTTTTATGACTCAATGATGGTGCAGTAATTGTCTTATTAATGAAATATTGACATAATTGATGTTATAAATGCCCAAATAAATGTAATTTGATACTTTTTATGACTTAAATTAATTTTATAGGTTAATATGACATGTTATTGTTGATATAAGTAACTTGGTTTGAACTTATCATTCTGTTATGAATTTCATAAAAATCATGTACCAAATAGTGTCAAAATTGACATAAATTAGTTTTTTAAAAAAATATTATATTATTAATTGTTATTTAATTCCTAAAAATCTAAGGTTCGGCCAAATGACTTAGATAGGGATATATATATTAATAATAAACAACTTGGGGTTCTTTTGGCATGTTATGGTAAGTTTATTAACCATATAGTGTATGAAAACAAAAAGACACAGTAAAAGTTAAATTATTTAACTTAGAGTTAAAACTAATTAATAAGGTTAAAATAATAACCTAAACTTGTCTAAATCCTATTTGATGAGAGGATTTCGACCCATACCCACTTTATCTTCGAAATAAGACCCTTTTTAACCATTATAAACCGAATTTGACCTTAATATAAAATAATATTTTGAGATTTTCCTATGGTGCCCCTCTCCTCCCTTATAAAAGGGCACCTCCTCCCTCTCCTCCTCACACCAATTTTAGAATTAAAGCTCAGCCAACCCCTGAAAAAATCTCTTCCCCACTTCCCTAGTATAATCCTAGAGGTCTTGGTCTTCTTCAAAGACCGTCCTTAGTTCTTTAAGTGGAGGTTAAGAAAAGGCGCGTCAAAAAGAGGTAATATTCATTACCGATCTTTTTCAATTTATTTCTCCTTCAACTTCTTCTTCTTTAGTTGTTTCATGATAAAGTAATAACATCAGTATTTTTTATATACTGATATGTTATTATAAATATGAAACAACTCTAATTAACCTTTTATCCATCCTACGGAAAAAGGAAATCACAGCGCGTGCGTACGTACAGAATACCGTCTCCACGCCGTGGTGTAATCTATTTTCTGCCACCACCTTAATTGGATGGTTATAATGGTGTAATGAGTAACTATATATTATTATTATAAAGTGATATTGATACTTAAATAGTATACATACACTTCAACACAAGTTCACGATCATGAGAATGATATCGTCGCTCGTGCGTACGTACGGACTACCGTCTCCACGACGCGATGAGATTCATTCTCCACATTAACCATTCATGAATGATTATAAAGTATATATAATGAATAATAATGAAATATATGACATGTTAAATCTACTGAATTTATGTATATATATATATATGCATTTCATCTACTTACTTCCATTCAAGACAATAAGGAAAGGAAAACAGCGTTCATGCGTACGTACGGACTACCGTCTCCATGAACGGTGTGTTTCATTTCATTTATCTATCTATTATATATATATATATACTAAATATATATGATATATAAATCATGTTTTATATTCTGTAAGTAATTAAATCATGATATAAGTAATAATAATGTCACGAACAACAAGTCCAAACACCTACGATAAATGAAACAATTTTACCCAAAACGCTTCTTTAACATGGAATTTACAAAAGAACGGGTAATATAAAGTCATTAGTAAACCATATATGATATCATAAAAATGAATATGATTCTGTAATAATTTAAGGACATTATTTAAATCATTATACAGGAGGTTCGGATACGTACAAAGCATATCAGACATAAGGTAAGGGAAATATCACAATCTCATTTTTATCCGAGATTGTTTATGTTTTTTTATTTACTGGGGTGTATTTTATCATCCACATCCATGTTTCCTCAATATGTAATATTATTTCCATCCACCTAAAATTGTTTAAATCCAATTTTACCCTTCGGTGAGTTTTTATTAAAAGATATGAAAGGAATCTTTTGTCGTTTTTCGTACGAGGTACTTTTTGACTTTTTCGACAAAAGTACGAGAAGAATGTTTTTTTAACTTATACGGCATGAATGGATTTTTCAAAAATTATTTCCAAGAAGCTTATTTTACAAGTTTTCAAGTTTATTTTTAATCAATTTCTTTTAGTTTAAAATTGTATGATATGTTAAGAAAAGAAAAATGTTTTTGAAGAAGAAAGGATATTTTCCTCAAGAATGGAGTTCAAGTGTTTTATAAAAATTATTTTACATCTAAGATAATAAAGGGTTCTGTTTATATCCCTATTATTACATTGATTTGATTATGTTGTGATGGAATTATTTTTATGAATTCCTTTATCTTATATGAATTGTTTGATGATGTCACGATGTTTAAGATTCCCCTTTTTATTACATGGGCTATGCAATGATGTATGATTTATGATTTTGTGGCACATATAAGAATGGTATCATTATGAGATGGGTGGGACCTATATCTCCCTCCAATGCGTTGGGTAAAGATTTTATATCTCATGAGATAGACATGGCTGGAATGGTAGGTTATACCGGTTCAGTGAAACAGGACTGAAACGAGGGTGACTCGGTTTAGAAATGGACTTTGTCCACTAAGATAGTCTTGGCAATGAGTCTTGACTAATAAGATATGATTATCTATGATTATGTGTGTATGCCACAAAGTTTCATGTTTTAATTTATGATTATTGGGATTTCATTTCACTACTATGATTTATCCCATGTTATGAAATTATGCGCTCTTTTGCAGGTTAAGATTTCTAAAATGTTATGTTCTTATGAATATGATGTGATTGATATTTCTTTTGTTTACACTTACTGAGCATTTGAGCTCACCCTTTTATGTTTCCTTTTCCCCAGGATATAAAGAAAGGTTTTAGGTAAAAAAAAGGAAGATCTTTATGGGAGATGTTGAAGATCTTTCAACACGATTAGAAGATTATATTCCGAGTTTCCAATGAAACTAAACTATTATGATCCTTGTGTGTGTGTTTTTATTATGTACAAGTATTCCGCAAAAGTAATGTAATGTCCATGTACGTTACTCTTCGGGTCTCTACAGTTGTTATCAGAGGAAAGATTTAGTCAACCTTTGGAAACTAGGATGCGAAAACGTTAGTGAGATCCCTAGATATATTTTTAAGGTATGTCTAGGGATGTCCCTAAGGATAAGTATACGTATAGGATACAGTCCTAGAACTACTGTAATGATCATATAATTTAACCTAAGATGTTAGATATTATGGATACTCCCCCTTTACTATGTTGTTTTCTCTAGCATTATTTTTGCCTCTCACGCTATTCTTTTTGGGTTTTAGATGATAGCTGGAACCCGAAGGAACCATGTTGATCACTGTAATGGAAAATGCAATGATTATCCTCCTGAACAAACAAGTGTTATGGGAGATGGAGTGCAAAATCTTATTGCTATACTTACACAAGCTATGAATCATTCTGGACTTCCAAATGAGCAGAGAAGGGAACAATATTCTATTGAGTCCTTCATGAGGCAACGTCCACCTTATTTCAGTGGGTCTTCTGATCCACTTGTTGCTGAACAATGGATCAGTTCTACAGAAAAGATATTTTCAGTTCTTCAATGTTCTGAACATGATAAATTCATCTTAGCAGTATATCGTTTGGAAGGTTAAGCTGATCAATGGTGGAATCGTATCAAGAATATGAGTCCAAGAGATGAAATTGAGTCCATGGAATTGGACGAGTTCAAGAACTTATTTTTCAATAAGTACTTCCCTCGTATTCTTCTAACAAAGATGGAGAAGGAGTTTCTTGAACTAAATCAAAAGGATGATGAATCTGTTGGTATATACGAAGCGAATTTTACAAGGATTGCAAGGTATGCATCTGGATTTATCATCCAACCTGAAAGTAAAGTTGATCGATTCTTTAGTGTCTTAAAACCAAATCTTCGAAGGGCATTAGCTATAAGAGACTTCAGTAGCTATGAAGAAATTGTACGTTGTGCTATCAAGGTAGACATGGAAGTTGGTGTTACTTATCCATCTCATAGTTTTGACAAGAAACGAAAGATGGAGTTCAAGGAGAAATCTCAGAATAATGGTGAAAATAAGATGAATGTTTCCTTATGCTCAATGTGTGGAAAGAAGCATGGTGGAGATTGTCTTAAAGGGGCAATTAAATGTTTCAAATTTGGAAAGGAAGGTCATCGGGAATTTGAATGCCGCAATGATGGGAAGAAGATTCCTAATGATGCAAACAAAGGAAGGGATACAGAGAATGAACCTACTACACTTCAATGCTTCAAGTGCAAGGAAATGGGAAATTATGCTAATAAATGCCCTAATCTAAGGGTTAGTGATGATCGACATGAGCAACCACATAAGGAAAAGGACAAAGGGAAGTCACATGCGATCACCATTGGCGATGTTGAATATGATAAAGATGTGGTGGAATGATTAAGTGTATATGTAATAGGATTACAAAATAATGTTGTATATAGTATCGTGGAATATTGGAATATTTATTTATTGGTCTACTGTGGTTTTCAATAATTTTATGGTACCCGTAACCATGGAAAGTTATTGAGATATTTTTGGAAAAAAGACGATATGCGCATAATGAAGGGAAAACGAGAAAATGAAATATTTGACAGTATTCATGAGCTCATGATTGATATAAGGACTAAGTGATATCATGGCTTTAGTATATAGAATTTTGAGGATTTTTGTATGTGGAAAGTGTTAAATTTTAACTGCATTCATGTTTTCACTATGGTTCAATGGGTATTCAAGAGAGTACATGATTAAGGCCTTTGAATGTTTGGAATGTGACCAACAAGATATATCTTATGATATATGGGGATCAACGATGGTATTAAATCTCTGAGAGTGGACTGCAGTATTATGGATAAGCCTAAAGATTGGAATGGATTATGTTGGACATAAGTTATCATTGTTTGTTTTTCGATATTATTGATGGGATGTTATAGTAATATAGTTTTAGAAAAAGGACAACCTGCAGAATGGACGACAACCCATCGCGTCGGACAAGGCTGTGGGAATCGAACCCACAACTGAAGTGCGACTAGCCTTTATTGCCTACCACTGGCCTACAGGAAGTCCCTGGTTAGTATAAACTAGTTTTATTTTATTAAGCAGTATTATATATGAAGTATAAGTTCATTTTTGGAACCATATACGATTAATCTAACCATAAGATGGACTTATAACTTTTGATAACCTTTTGTTTGAAAGAGATGGAATGACCCATCATTCTATCACATGATCTTCTAACACATCACGAATAACAAATTCAACTTCATTTCTTTACGGGATGAAGTGAAAATTGTTCAATTCACGAACAACAGTGATATTGTACCAAAATCATGCTAGTATTTCTTTTAATTCATCAAATTTAGGGAAATGATCTTGAAAACAAAAAATGTTGTCCTAGTTCCCTTATATCCGATTAATCAGATGGTACCTTAGATCATCACAAATCAATAGCTTTGTGATTGTTGGATTTTTCATAGCCATGTTCTCTACCACTCTCCATCAGAACTTGATGGATATATTTTTCTTCCATATCCATATTTTCACATATGTTCTCCTACGTGGAAACCCCGTGATGAGTTAATTTGGGTAACCGTTACATTTCATACTTTAGTTTTTAAAAGCCATGTTTTGGTATTCCTTTTTACGATGTGGGTTTCTATTAAACAAACATTCGAGTAGTAAACCATTTATAACCCCGACGAATTTCGAGGGAGAAATTCATTTTAAGGGGGGTAGAATGTTACACCCCGAGATTTTATGAAAAATATTCTTTTAATTTCATTAATGTCTTGTGCTACACCAAGATTATCTTGCACTATACGCAACACCGTATTATCTTGTAGTATACCCAACACTATTCTTGGATCGTGTTACACACAATTTTGATAATAGTTATTCTACGCAACATTGAGTATATATATATATATATTCAATGTATAAATGAAATACGGTTGGATTCTGTTATATGAAACAATGAAGGATTCTTGCGCAACACGCAACCCTAACTTGGCTTGCATTACACGCAATCGCGACCTTCCTCGATAGTGTGTGTTGTACGCAATACTGGGTTTTAATAAACAACGATATATTATTATAATATTGTTATGAACTAGCCGTTATGAATAGTGTTAACTATATTTTGAATTTTATAACATTATTATTCATCTTACACATTTTCTAGAACATGGTATAAGAATAAAATAAATTTTTCGGGTAAAATAAGTATTTTTCAAAAAATGCAGTTTTGCCGCCTTTTGATGGCACACCCACTTTAAATATAGTTTTTGACATTTTATAAGTTCAATTTGACAAAATAAAATTCTTCTTTTGAATCAGGATAGAAAAATTTACATTAGATAAAGTTTTGATATTTTTTCGATAACTTTCATATTTTAATGAATAGTAAAAACATGCTATATTTTAATTAAAAACAAATTTTTTCATCGTAATATATTATGTGGATAAATTATAATATTGAATGGTTTTAAAGTATAAATATAATATATTTTTACCATTTAATATAATTTATGTCATTATCATTGATTTTACCTTGAATTCGTAGGTTAAATCAATTCAATCTTTTGCAATGTTTTAAAGAAAAACTCGTTTTCTTTCGACAACAGGATTAATTTTAATTTAATTTCTTCAACTTTTGTGTATTGAATTTGGAAAAATGGATTCCATATTTGGAATCAGTGGATCCAAATTATGTTAATAAGCTACTTTTTATTTTTTGGAATTATGAATAGTAACTACGGTAAATTTTATTTACCATAGTTAAAGGTAAATCAGGTAATTAAGGGAAACTACAATATTTTAAAATTACCCTAACAAATGTAAAAATCCTATTGTATAACTAAAGGTTGACCCATATCACCTAAGGGTCAGATTAGATTCATTTAATTAAATTTTTTCAATGAAAATAATTTAATTATTATTAAAACCAAAGAATGTGACAACATGTCACTTTCTTAAATCTTATAAGTATAATAATTTTAATCTAGTGATAAACTTCATGAAACTTCTAACATGAATAATCTACAGAAAGCTAATACAATTATCTACATTATAGGAATTTATTTAGAATTTTTAGGGATTAAATAATTATCATTTATTATGACACAAAGATGATGGAGTAAATGTCTTATTAATGAAATATTGACATAATTGATGTTATAAATGCCCAAATAAATGTAATTTGAGACTTTTTATGACTTAAATTAATTTTTGAGGTTAATATGACATGTTATTGTTGATATAAGTAACTTGGTTTGAACGTATCATTCTGTTATGAGTTTCATAAAAATCATGTACCAAATAGTGTCAAAATTGACATAAATTAGTTTTTAAAATAAATATTATATTATTAATTGTTATTTAGTTCCTAAAAATCTAAGGTTCGGCCAAATTACTTATATAAGGATAGATATATTAATAATAAACAACTTGGGGTTCTTTTGGCTTATTATGGTATGTTTATTAACCATATAGTGTAAGAAAACAAAAAGACACGATAAAAGTTAAATTATTTAACTTAGAGTTAAATCTAATTAATAAGGTTAAAATAATAACCTAAACTTGTATAAATCCTATTGTATGAGAGTATTACGACCCATCCCCACTTTAGCTTAGAAATAAGACCCTTTGGAACCATTATAAACCGAATTTTACCTTAATAGAAAATAATATTTTGAGATTTTCTTAAGGTGCCCCTCTCCTCCCTTATAAAAGGGCACCTCCTCCCTCTCATCCTCACACCAATTTGAGCATTAAAGCTCGGCAAAACCCTGACAAACTCTCTTCTCCACTTCCCTAGTATCATCCTAGAGGTCCTGGTCTTCTTCAAAGACCATCTTTAGTTCTTTAAGTGGAGGTTAAGAAAAGGCGCGTCAAAAAGAGGTAATATCCATTACCGATCTTTTTCAATTTATTTCTTCTTCAACTTATTCTTCTTTAGTTGTTTCATGATAAAGTAATAACATCATTATTTCTTATATACTTATATGTTATTATAAATATGAAACAACTCTAATTAACCTTCTATCCATCCTATGTAAAAAGGAAATCACCGCGCATGCGTACGTACGGAATACCGTCTCCACGCCGTGGTGTAATCTATTTTCTGCCACCACCTTAATTGGATGGGTATAATGGTGTAATTAGTAACTATATATGATTATTATAAAGTGATATTGATACTGAAATAGTATACATACACTTCAACACAATTTCACGATCATGAGAATGATATCGTCGCTCGTGCGTACGTACGGACTATCGTCTCCACGACGCGATGAGATTCATTCTCCACAATAACCATTCCTGAATGATTATAAAGTATATATAATGAATAATAATGAAATATATGACATGTTAAACATACTGGATTTATGTATATATATATATATGTATGTCATCTACTTACTTCCATTCAAGACAATAAGGAAAGGAAAACAGCGTTCATGCGTACGTACGGACTACCTTCTCCATGAACGGTGTGTTTCATTTCATTTATCTATCTATTATATATATATATACTAAATATATATGATATATAAATCATGTTTTATATTGTGGAAGTAAGTAAATCATGATATAAGTAATAATAATATCAATAACAACAAGTCCAAACACCTACGATAAATGAAACGATTTTACACAAAACACTTCTTTAACATGGAATTTACAAAAGAACGAGTAATATAAAGTCATTAGTGAACCATATATGATATCATAACAATGAATATGATTCTGTAATATGTTAATGAAATTATTTAAATCATTATACAGGAGGTTCTGATACGTACAAAGCATATCGGACATAAGGTAAGGGAAATATCACAATCTCATTTTTATCCGAGATTGTTTATGCTTTGGTATTTACTGGGGTGTATTTTATCATCCACATCCATGTTTCCTCAATATGTAATATTATTTCAATCCACCTAAAATTGTTGAAATCCAATTTTACCCTTCGGTGAGTTTTTATTAAAAGATATGAAAGGAATCTTTTGCTGTTTTTTGTACGAGGTACTTTTTGACTTTTCCGACAAAAGTACGAGAAGAATGTTTTTTTTAACTTATACGGCATGAATGGATTTTTAAAACATTATTTCCAAGAAGATTAATTTACAAGTTTTCAAGTTTATTTTTAATCAACTTATTTTAGTTTAAAATTGTATGACATGTTAAGAAAGGAAAAATGTTTTTGAAGAAGAAAGGATATTTTCCTCAAGAATGGAGTTCAAGTGTTTTAACAAAAAAAAAATTACATCTAAGATAATAAAGGGTTCTGTTTATATCCCTATTATTACATTGATTTGATTATGTTGTGATGGAATTATTTTCATGAATTCCTTTATCTTATATGAATTGTTTGATGATGTCACGATGTTTAAGATTCCCCTTTTTATTACATGGGTTATGCAATGATGTATGATTTATGATTTTGTGGAACACATTAGAATGGTATCATTATGAGATGGTTGGGACCTATATCTCCCTCCAATGCATTGGGTAAAGATTTTATATCTCATGAGATATACATGGCTGGAATGGTAGGTTATACCGGTTCAGTGAAACAGGACTGAAACGAGGGTGACTCGGTTCAGAAATGGACTTTTTCCACTAAGATAGTCTTGGCAATGAGTCTTGACTAATAAGATATGATTCTCTATGATTATGTGTGTATGCCACAAATTTCATGTTTTAAGTTATGATTATTGGGATTTCATTTCACTACTATTATTTATCCCATGTCATGAAATTATGCTCTCTTTTGCAGGTTAAGATTTCCAAAATGTTATGTTCTTATGAATATGATGTGATTGATATTTCTTTTGTTTACCCTTACTGAGCATTTGAGCTCACCCTTTTATGTTTTCTTTTCCTTGGGATATAAAGAAAGGTTTTAGGTAAAAACAAGGAAGATCTTTATGGGAGATGTTTAAGATCTTTCACCACGATTAGAAGATTATATTCCGAGTTTCCAATGACACTAAACTATTACTATCCTTGTGTGTGTGTTTTTGTTATGTACAAGTATTCCGCAAAAGTAATGTAATGTTCATGTACGTTAATCTTAGGGTCTCTACATAAGGGGTGATAATACATCTAAGGTATGGGTGTTGAAACAAGATACATGTTTGAGATAAGAGGACCTGGGTAAGGATTATTGATTGAGATGAGTCCTATGGGACCCATGTGGGTTCCCCAGTGATACATTGACCCCTGAGAGGGTGCATTTAGGAAATCAGGTAGTTATGATTACAAGTGTCACCTTAATACCTAAATAAATTATGGGAATTCTTTTGATGATTTCTTAGGTTAATCTCTCTAAGAATCTATGGTTATTCCAAGCCTAATTGATTATAAATGGCTAACTTTCTAATAATTTGTGATGTCAAATGATACTATGGGATTCTATGGACATGTTCCTTAGATCCGGTTATGACTCATGTTTTATGGAACACCCAACACTAATTCCTAGTGTTTTATGAATGCAAATGATGACTATTGATATCCTACGATTACCTCATTTGGATAAACATGGATCCAAATAAATGTGGAATGATCAAGATTACCTCTTAGGGTTTGGTGATAATTTTTGGTGACTATTGATCACTTATGAATACCAACTAGGGATTTTATTGAAGCCTAATATCTATCTAACTCTCAAGATTAATTATTGGGGTTTGGATATTACTCCAAATGTCTACATAATTTTTATGATTACCTTTAGGGTTTGGTGATTATGCCAAATAATTTTTGATCATTATGATCACCTTATTGTGATTGGCTTCTAGACTGAGACTATGTGGATTCTTTTCAAAACTTCCAAGCATCTCGTATTTACATACGCTACACCACTATGTCTTGGAATGATTATCTATGATGTTCGGAGAAAATCCATCACTGGAAGAACTAGGTTTTATTTGATCCCGTGTTTCACGGTATATCCTAAATATATATAATGATTATTTTATTTTTTCTTCAAAAGATATATTTATTTTGTTATTTTTTCACATGCCCATACATAACATTTACCGATTATGTATTAGGACTCATTAGTAGATCCCTACATTGTTTAACTCACACCTTTCTCAGGTACCCATGAAACTTGGGTACCCAAGAATACTTCCCTAAATGCATGTTCAAGTTGGGTACAGGCTTAGAGATGATTTATCGAGTGGTATTTCTTGGTTGGTATGTATATAAAATAATAAAGTGAGTCTTAGAGTTTTACTAGATCCTTGTGTATTTTTATTATTATTTTATTTTTATATGTCATCATCCTAGAGGGATTCCATTATTTTTTAAATTTACACATCCACATTACATTTGATATTTATGATATGTTTATTACTACACTGAACCATTCCTGCTAGTCGGACTAGAATATAGGGAGGCACTCTAGAGGCCATATAATGTCCTAGTTTACTCATCGTTGATAGTGAAACTTTGGAATTATAGATACCCATAGGAAGGTATGAAATCTTAATGTTGAAAACATTATCAATACCTCTAATAAAGTAAAATAGGTTGTTTGGTATATTCAAGATGTTGTCCCGAAATATCCGGAGAAGCATAAAAGTGGGGTAGATATGGACAAACTGGGATCCTCGCCTACAAATGAGATTTATATCCTTATAAGGGATGAGAAAATAGAACGAAATGAATGGATTATTCTAGTTGAGGAGGAGGGGATTTGGGATCCCACCTCCATAGAAGGAATTGATAACAAAGAGAAATAAAATTTTCTTGAACATGCTAATAAGGATCCTCATAAAGAGGGAGGTAAAGAGGCATATAAGGGGCCTTCAACTATGGAGGTAGTCATCCCTAATAGTTACAGAGGTCAGGATCCCACCCTCCTCTCATTAGAGGATAACCCCTCTAATATTAATTGTTTATAATTTTTGCCTCTAGGAATAGTGATCTCAACCATGTATAAAGAGCCTATTGAAAAAAGGGTGAAGGGTCACTAGGGGTATCTAAGGAGGCATCTTCTCCCACACCTGATCCCTCTTCCTCAAAATAATTCTATAAAATAATTTCATACAAAAAGGATAATCTCAAACCATGAAGTCACCTTCACTTGGCAAGAAATTCTAATCCAAACATTGTAAGAAATGAATGTACAACATTAGAATTGTCAAGGGGTATCAAATTATTCAACCTCTACCACTCTTTACATATTTATTATAAATCATAAACACTAACTAAATTGTATTATAGAGTCCAATACTCATTTATGCAATTTAAAATGCCACAAACTCAACTATTTGGGTTATAAATATATTAGGATTAATTATAAAACAAAAATATTACAAACTCTTTGGGTTATCATTTTAAATAAATTCACCAACTGCAATGTGGACCACACAAACTAGTAGATGGTAACCCACATGATTTTTTTTAAGAGATTCATCAAGTAGATGGTTTGTAGAAGGACATATTACCTTCTCTCTTCTATATGTCCCTATATCAAAAACGTTTTACACTATAACACCTCATGTTTTTAAGAAATGTTTTTTTAAAATAAATTTAATTTATTTGATAACTTGTGTTACACTACTTCATAGTTCCTTGAAACACGTGTTAAAGTTTTAAGAATCACTATTTTAAGGTAGTTTCCGTTGGATTTATTTATGGAACCGGAAACTTCCAACAAAGCGTTATCTAAAGGGTACCTTCTTTCCAAAGGCAGGCATTCATTAAGTTTGAACTTTACGATACTTAAGAACATGAATTGGTTGAGAGGATGGGAGGTTAGACTCATCACACCCTTTTGGGGGGAATTATTTTCTACTTTGAGAATCTCTTTGTAAATTTAAGATATTTTCATGAATCCTTATTAATTCACCAAGTATATCATAAGTATCCCATGGAATTTACAATCACTTATTAACATCTATAAAATTTTAGAATCAACAGAATGAATTAAAGGTTCTTCATTAATGGAAATATCAATATTTATTCGAGGTTTTAAATCAATGGTATCCTTTAATATACCAATTATAAATTCCCTTAATCATCATTGTGTTGATACTGGTTTTTAATCCACTCGGTGGGTTAATCTAGAATTTTTTGTCATCCAGGGAGATGAAGGCTTGTTTTCATCTTAGGATCATGCCCATAAAATGGAAAACCTACTTATCCTTGTGAAATGAATCAGAACCCTCATATTTTGGTGTCGATTAATAGGACACATAATACCTTTTAAGGTCATGTGATAAGGACCTCTAAGAGAATTATTCTTGGTCAAAACATAGTGTGGGACTTATGCTGAAGCAGCCTGATAAACTTGGAAAGGATATGGGTTTCCATGTATGATAAAACCTTATTGGGAATATGGCCCAATGAGAACAGGTTTTATTTCTAGTGTTGGGGTTGAACCTCAGGTAGTCTTCCTACATATCCCAGATAAATGGGAATCAAAGCCCACATAGTTCGATAAGTCTCATAGGAGAGTATGGTCTTTTGAGAGAGATGAGTTTCGGATTACTTCCAGAAAGGATGCCTTGATTACTTTGGGGGTTTAATTTGGGGCTTATTTCTAAGGAGGATGCCTAGATTATGATAATTAGGGTTGGATTCCTGAGTAGGATGTCCAATGAGCTTGGGCCTTGAGACGACTTCCTACATATCCCAGTTATGGTGGGAATCAGAGTTCTCGTAGTTCCTTCTAATGAGTGTTTGTGCACATGTTTTAACCATAAAATATCCCTAAGCCCATGTGAGTCATTCTCAAAGTGTGAAACAAGAGGATGAGAATGATTCAACAATGACACTTCACATTTTTCCTCCTCCGCTGATGGAAGAGGGTGCATCGACCATGGAAGAGGGGGAGGTGATAATCCTTCTCTCTGTTCTATTTACATTGGAAAAGGGTCCAATGTAAGAAAGAAGGGATGAAGGTGAGGGGTTTACACTAGGATGGATGCCCTAAAATTGATCATGGTAGGAAAGGGATACTTCTCCTTTTCTTTCATAGAAAAGTGTGACTTGTACCTTCCCTACCAGAGACCTAAGGTTTTGGCTCACCTCTTTGAGAAAGGAGAGGCTAATACCCAAACCTCTTCCAAACCAGGAACATCCCAACACTATTTCTGGGAGAAATGTCCATGTGACTGTGGATATAAAAAACCCTAGACATTCCATGAATCCTAACCTAATTGTGAAACAAATGTGAGAAAACTCTGACTGCGTAAATACAAACCCAAATAGGAGACCTGCTGATATGCCTTTTCTAAAGGTTTGATAAGTCAGGAGGTTTTTGTGGACTTATCAAATGAATCCCTTTAAAACAGGGGAGAAAATGAATAAAAATCCTTTCCATGAATGGCTGAGGAAGGATTTATGTCTTGTAGACTGAATTGAGTGAAGAGAATAAGTGAATCAAAGAGGGGCACCCAAGTAGAGAAGGGCGTGCAAGTATGGTCACGCAAGTACGCTTGGGCAACCTGATGTTCACTTAAGCGATGAACTACCAGTTTGGTAATACATGGTAAAGACCTTGCTCAAACCTTCAATAGTATTCACAGGTGATCCAAGAAGTGTGGTGCTCAAGTTCCTATGAGAGGAATGAAAGGTGCCCAAGTATTTCGGAAATAGAGAGATTGGACACTTTATGTGCGCAAGTATTATGGTTTTAAAACACTAAAAGGACTTAATTCCAATGATCCTCCCTTAAATCCTTTTCTCAAGGTGTTTAAAAACTACCTTTAAAGTTTCAGAAGACCGGGGTGAAGTACAAGGGAGACCAGAGCAGCAATTCTGCTTCAAGGAAATTTGTCCATACAAATGGGGGGCCTAAGGGTCTATTTATAAGAAAATAAACAACCTTGGGAAAAATAAGTTGGGAACGCAGGTTAATTTCATGCCAAATTAGGGCGGGCAAGTAACTTGTGTGCCGATGGTGTTTTGGCTAGATTAGGGAGACACCTTCGGGCTGGTGCCTTTGTTACTGTCAGTGACCCCCATGAGAAATACAGAGTCACACTGCGAACCTTTTAAGCCCAGCTGAGGTCATTTTCAATCGTGACACATGGAAATACATCTCCAATTGTGGAGAAGTGCATGGAACACATTTCATGGTGTCTATAGAAGCCCCCCCCCCCTACAATTTGATTCGTTTGGAATGAAAATAATCTTGTTCTAAGGTAAAAGTAGGGTACTTTGACGCATTCCAACATCATTTGGTTAGATTTGGGGCTACATCAATTTTGGAAGGATGCTCTAATATTTTTCTAAGCTAGGGGGCCTAGTGATCATAGTTTGATTTTTGATAGAGTTATATGGAAACCCCTCAAACTTCATATATTTTGACTTTTTATTGCTCAATATTACCTAAATCATACACAAATGTACGTTTAGTGAGCTAGGACTCAGATTTTGTTCAGAGTGCCCTTTGTGGGTTCTCAATCTGGTGATAACCACTTCTTTTAACAGTTTAGAGTCATGCATGTTAGACTATAAAGGGCTGGCTTTTAAATTCAAATAGCTTTGACCATAAATTTTGAAATTAGATCCCAAACAAAACATTGTGGTTAAGAATTACTTTATTATTCTTTAAATATTTCCAAGGGGAATCTTGACCAATGATTTTTATGGTCACCAAATTTAAAACCTGTGTTAACATAAGGGGTTTATTTTCCATGAATGAAGTTACCATTACTTGAAAAACCTGTTTTGGGGGTTTTATATGTAGAGCCAACTAGGGCACATGCTGCATAGCCAAATAGTGGCATCTTTTTACTGATAGACCTGTTATGTCGGAAACTTCTGCAAGGCCACCTAAGGGTACGTGCTGTATAGTCAAGAAAAATTGATATTTGAAGTTTAATATTTTTCTATTGTTGGGTAGAGGAAAATAAGATTTGGATGACTCAAGACCACAGTGGGTGGTTTTGCAAAGGAATGGAATTTTAAGAATGAAAAAAGGCTATTTTAGACTGACATAAGCCATGAATAGGAAAACCATTCCTATAAAAAATTGGTGTATGATTAATGGTTAAAATTTATCAGAAATGGGAATTTCTGACATCATACTATGCAGTTTAAAGTCTTGCGGTGAGGACATTGTACTACGCAGTTTAAAGTCTTGCAGTGAGGACGTTGTAATATGCAGTTTAAATTTTTGCAATGAGTATGTTGTGTGGATTTGATTTGAGGTCTTTATCTTTGACCAAAGGTATAATAAAACTCTTCCAATTTCATTATAATTTTTTTGGAAACATACTATCACATTCGGGTATGGAAGAGAAAATTGTAAACTATGATTTGGGAATTTCTGAAATTGGGGAATGATATGGGAAAAGGGCTAAAATCCTTAGAGGAAGTTTTTTCCCAGAACGAAGTTTCCATTATTTGACAGACCTTTTCTGGGGGTTGTCTTATGTATGTCCAACTATACTGCATAGCCAAATAATGGAATCTTTTGACTGACAGGCCTGTTATTTGGGTGACTTATACAAGGCCACCTATAGGATCGTGCTGCACAGTCAGGAAAAAGATCTCTCAGAATTTTTGACATTCTATTTCTAAAATTTGAAGAAAGTTTACGGAGATTTAGATTTTCTGAAGCATATAGTTTGGTTTTTGGAGAAAGGTACATGAATATGGAAAGGGTATTTCCAACAAAGATGTCCAAATAATCAAAGGAATATGACTTTTACAAAGGTCTGACCCAAATGTAGTAGATATGGTGTCTGTTGTTTTAGGTCATACAATTCGGACCAGAATTGGAAACAATAAATAATATGTGGCCAAGTGATTTCAAGGTTATTTCATATTGCATTGAAAACATGGTGAGGGAAATGTGTAAACCGTAGTCTTGAAGACTTTCATATTGTGAGAAAGATAATGGGACAAGTATACTTGAATGACTATTTTTAAATAAATATTCTTGTATATTATCATCAAAGATTAAAGGGGACAAAGATACTATAACCAAGAATGAAGATACCATTATTTTAAAAACTCGTTATGGGGTTTGTATTATGCATATCCAACTAGGGAATATGATGCATATCCAAATAGTGGAATCTTTTTACTGACAGGACTATTATGTAGGCAACTTATGCAAGGCCACCTAAGGGCACGTGATGCTCAGTTAGGAAAAAGAGTTCTTAGATATTATAAACTCTATCACCAGAAACCGTAAGAAAGATTAATAAGATTTGAAAATATTCAAGATTAAGAGTGTGAAATATGGAAAGGGTTTATGTTCAATGAATATGAGAAATATTTGAACTAGTATTGGCCATGAGTTTGACATCCTTTACATAGATCTGACTCATATGTAAAATAGAGACTTTATTTGTTTCCTTTGAATTAATATGGTGATATACAGTTTTAAGTCATGCAGTGAGGACATTTTACTATGCAGTTTTAAGTCATGTAGTGAGGAAATTTTCACCCCCAGAAGGAATTAAAATACCTTACTTATATAAAGAATCACCTTATCCAATTCATAATATCACTTGATCTATGCTCGGTGTGAGAAACAAGGAGTAGTAAGGGTCTCTTTTATTATAAAAAGGTGACACAGATGAAGAATGAGGGTGTCAGATTTCCATATAGTATAATGTTATGTGGTAAGGATGAAAATGAACTGATATGAAAGGAAAAACATATTGTAATTGGATTAAGCGATAAAACCCAAGTGTCATTATATGTCTTGTTGGGGAAAGTATCAAGTCCTACATAGTTCTTAAAACATTCTCTTTGCATATTTGATTCTTATACAAGAAATGAAGTGGGTTTTCTTACCGTGGATAGGCCCAAGATTGGAGATCTAGGTGTCTCTACGTATCTCAAAATAGATGACAATCAAGCCGTACATAGTTCTTTAATCAATCATTCCTCACGCAAATGGAGTTTGACATGAAGAATGGGGGATTTTGACACATTATGAGAGAACAGTAAATCTTTAAGACATAAAATGGTATAAGGACCAAATCATATTTCATAAGAAAACACTCTGTATAGATATGATTCATATATAATAGGAAAAAAGAAAATAATGGTTGGGCCCAAAATTGGAGATTTAGGTGTCTCTACGTATCTCATTGAAAATGAGAATCAATCCATACATAGTTCTTGAAACATGGTCGCTATGCAGATCTGACTCAGACATAGGATGTAGAGGGAATCATGTACTAATAAGGAATAGTGATGATGTCAATGATGTTTGTTTATGGAAGCTTCTAACGTCAAATAGAAAGGATGTTAGTTGTAAAAATGATGATATGAATTTTAATTTCATGCAACATGGATACTAACAGTTGTTATTCAGTTTAATGTCTTGTAACTAGGATATAAGGACTGTGCAGTTTTTAGTATTGCAGCAAGGAC
Organism: Viscum album; assembly: GCA_963277665.1. Lineage (NCBI taxonomy): Eukaryota > Viridiplantae > Streptophyta > Magnoliopsida > Santalales > Viscaceae > Viscum > Viscum album. The sequence goes on along the minus strand of OY728146.1, from coordinate 2,033,617,994 downwards.
ATGGTACTGTGTAGTATAATTTCAGGCAGTGGGGACTATTTTTACAAAACTACACAAAGTATTTCTTCAAAAATCTTACATTGGTTGGAGTTGAGATAAGATCTTTATCCATTGAGATTAAGGCATAAGCTTCATTTGAATAGACCTTATTTGTGGAATAAGATCCTTCCCACTTTGGTTCAAGTTTTAGAGGTTTAGTTCCTGATATCATTGGAGTCCTAAGGACCAATACCAATTCTACTTGAATGAATGATTGAAGGAAAAATTTCTTATAAAACCTCGTGATATTCTGTTCCAATAGACTTCTAAATGATGCAAAGTATGCAATCTTTTCTTGTCTAATCTTTCCAACTCATCAAACCATTTCAGAGATCTTTCATCTATAGACAATTGATCGAAAATTTCAACTCTAAGTGAAGGAAATTGTATTTCAATTGGCAAAACTACTTCAGTTACATATAACAAGTAATAAGAAGTTTCTTGGGTAGCAGTACAGGTAGTTTTCTGATTATCTCATAAAGCATTAAAAAGTTTATCCGGCCATGATTTCTTATCTTTATCCACCATACTCTGGAGTATATTCGATAAGGTCTTATTGAAGGACTCTATCTATCCATTGGACATTGCATGATAGCGATATGAATGGTTGGACTTGATATTATGTTCCTAATATAACTTGTTTGCTTCAGTAGAAAAAAATTGGGGCCATTGCCTGTCAAAATAGTACGAGGGATGCCAAATTTGGTGATGATATTAGTTTTGAAAAAACTAAGAATGAATTTGGCTCTGACTTCCTTGTGACTTATTGCCTCATCCCATTTAGAGAAGAAGTTAGTAGCAGGGAGAATATACTTGAACTTCTTAGTCGTGGCTGGAGGATAAGGCCCTACTACATCCATTCCACATGTGGAAAATGGCCAAGAGTATTTAGCTGGATGTAGTAACTCTGGGGGTTGATGAATGAAGTTGGCATGAACTTTATAGGGTTGAAATTTCTTAGTGAAATCTATACAATCATGTGTCATTAAAGGCCAAAAGTATCCAACCCTTTGGATCTGATCATAGAGTATGTGCCTCGATTGGTGGGCACCATAAGCTCCTAAATGTACTTCTTTCATGACAGCTGTAGTCTCTTCTCCATCAATACATCTGAAGAGAATTCCATCAAATCCACACTGGTAAAGGATTTTTTGGTGGTATGGACTATCATAAAGAGTAAAATTGGCCGCTTGTTGCCAAATCTGTTCTTTCTTATCCCTATTAGGTGGAAGTACCCCATTTTTAAGATATTCAATGATGGATGTTTTCCATCCCATGGTATGACAATATGGTTCAGAAATAAGAAAAATTTCAATAATTTCTTTCATTATGGTTTTAACAAAAGGTGAGACCACATAGCGATGGGTTATTTTGATAACTGTCTCATCCCGATTTGGATCTGCCAAGGCTGTAACCACATTATCCAATACATCTTCTTGATCATTTTGTGATCACAGGACATAATACAATGTCGACTATGAAGTAAATTTAGCCATTAACCCTCTGACGTAATCACACAAAGGAATTAATTCTTCTTTTTTGATAGAATATTCCTCATTAATTTATTTTATTACCAATTATGAATCACCTTTTACCTTTAAATGATCTATTTGCACCTGAAGGGCCAATTCCAAACCTGCGATGAGAGCTTGATATTTTGCTTCATTGTGGGTAATACCTTCTGATAATAGGATAGAATAAGGAAATACAGCCTTTTATAGGGAAATAAGGACAATTAAAAATCCAACCTTGTTGAGTTTAGGGTTTTCCATTCTCTTTCCTGTTGGACTTCTGGAAGCACCATCAAAAAACATTTCCTGTGTTTGGGAATTATCTTGAATATAGAAGACCTCTTTATTAGGAAGCTCAGTATTAAATGATGTTTCTTCTGTAGATGTATGCTTAGCAAGGAATTCTGCTAGAGCATGGACTTTTATTGCCTTTTGAGGTACAAACTAGATATCAAATTGTTGCAAAATAACTACCCACTATGCCAGACGTCCAGTAAGAATAGGAGGACTGAGGATAAATTTGAGTGGATTTTTAGGAGACACCAATTGGACCTCATGATTTTGCATGTAGTGCCTCAACTTCTGAACTACAAAGATTAATGCCAGGAAGCACTTTTCAATACTTTAATACTGAGTTTTTGAATCAATCATAGTTTGGATGAGATAGTAAAGGATTTTTTAATTCCCAGAATCATTCTTTTGGGTGAGGAAGGCACCTAGTAATTTCTCTAAAGCTATCACATAGAGAATATGTGTTCTTCCTTTAATGGGTGGAATTAAAAATGGTGGACTCAAGAGATATTTATTTAGTGTATTAAATTCTTCTTTGCAATATTCAGTCCATTGGTAGGTGACTCCCTTCTTCATTAATCTAGTGAAGGGTAAACACTTTCTTACCAAATTGGAAATAAAGTGCCGAATATAGTTCAAGTGTCCTTGGAGTCCTCTTAATTCTTTCAAATTTCAAGGAGGTGACATACCAAGGATTGATTTTGTTTTCTTGGGATCAAGTTCTATATCACGATGGAATACAATGAATCCAAGAAATTTTCCTGAGGTTACACTGAAAGCACATTCCAAGGGGTTTATCTTCAAACTGTGTAGCTGAAGTTTATTGAATATGGTTTCCAAATTATCCAAGTGATTGTAATGTTGTTTGGATTTGACCACCAAATCATCCACATAACGTTTAACAAATTTCCCAAGGAATGGTTTGAAGATATGGTTCATGGCATGTTGGTATGTTGCACTTGTATTCTTTAAGCCAAAGGGAATTACCCGATAGAAAAACACAAATTGAGGGGAACTAAAGGTTTTAGATTCTTCATCCTCTAGGACCATTTGGATTTAATTATACCAAGAGTATCCATCCATATAGGATGGATCTATATAACCAGCTGTTTCATTAATTAAAAGTTTTGTAATCAGGACTAGAAAGTCATCTTTTGGACAATGTCGGTTAAGATCTCAGAAATCAATGCAGAATCTAAATTTCTCATTATTCTTTTTCACAGGGAAAATATTGGCCAGAAAATTGGGATACTGAACTTCCCCAAAAAAGTTAGAATTTTTAGGCTTATCAACTTTAGCTTTAATTTTAGAGGCATGAGTAGGGTGTGTTCTCCCTACTGTTTGCTTAAATCCACGATGTTCTTCTAGAAAACCCAAATTATGGGTGTCTATATCAGGATTAAGACCTATAATTTCTATATAATTCCAAGAAAATATATCTTGATGTTTCTTTAGAAAGGAATTATACATATATTTTTCTTCATAGGTAATGGCCACACTAATTAGAGTGGGGAATGGATCTTCTTCTATACTCAGATTTATTTCTCTGAGTTCATCAATGATGGAAGACACCTTCTTAAAATGCTAGAGGATCATCCCCAAGATCTTCTGCTTCTTCTTCATTATGTATTACCTCTTTTATTTCCACTTTCATTGTAGGTGATGAGGAAAAACTTCTATTATTAGGGGAGAAATTAGTATTTGAACATCCCAAAGAAAAAGACAACCTATCTGACCCTACTGATAATGATGGGTCTTCATGTGGTAATAAAGAGGGATAGATGGATTGAGAATCAACATCTTTGTCTTCCTCTAGAATTATCACAATCTATTCTCCTTTGGTTGATGAAGTAGAGGTTTGTTGTAGTTCAGCAGATGAGATGAAAACATCTCAACTTAGGCTTTCATCATTTCTTGGTGTATCAATAATTTCTTCTATGTTGTCAGGATCAATTGTCGTAATTGACATTATGGAAGTAACTGGATGAGTCTTTAGGTTTTTTTTACCCTTTCAATTTTATTAATGGGTAACACATAATTTTTACTCAAATGTATGAATGGATTTTTTGGGATCTTTTCCAGTCCATTTGGAGCATTAACTCTAGTTATCTCCATTGTCATGGGCTTCGTTCCTTTTGTGTGATAAATCTCTGCATTAATGTATTGAGATTCACATGTTTTAAACAGAGCCTTGTCACCATATAATGTTCCAATTTGACCATTGAAATATTATTTCAGACATTGGTGGTATGAAGAAGGTATGGCTGCATGTTGATGGAACCAAGGCCTTCCAAGAACAATATTGAAGGTTGTGTGCTAACGAACAACCATGAAATCTGAATTAGGCACAAGATCTCCAAACTGAGTTCTGAGTGTAATCTCACCCAGTGGGTCTGGTTATTTTTTTTCATGCCCTTACAACATTAAAGTTTAAGGAGATAATCCATATTCAGTCAGGCCTAATCGATGAAGTGTACGAAAGGGAATGAGGTTGACCCTGGATCCATTATCAATGAAGGCTCGTCAGATATCTATGTCATTGACCTTGCTAGACAAGTACAAAGGTCTAAAATTCCCATGAACAACATCATCTTCATATTCATTGGTAAAATATATTACTGCATGAAATTATTCAGGATAATTCCCTATACGGTAAACCTCGGTAGTAGAAACTTCGGTTTCTAATTATTGAGGAATTAACAAAGCCTCAATGAGTGATTCTCGAAGATCTTTTGACTGATTCAAAGCATCCAAAATTGATAAATTTGCTGGTACATGGACCAATTGTTTCAATAAATCATACTTTTTGTCCAAAGGTCTGCGTTTCCCTGCATAGAGATGTGGTTTTGCTGGTGCTTTGGAAGTTGATGTTTCTGATGTAGATGTACCCTGTGTTAGAACAGAAGCTGTAAATACTACTGAATTTAGAAAATTAGACTGACTAAGTCTATTCATTTGCTAAGAATAAGATGTTATGGATTTTAATTGGTCTTCCAAAATAATTATGTCATAACTGAACCTGTCTTTCAGGGAAGAAACTCTTTGTTCATGTTGAGCCCGCTGAAGGGCTCTTCCACGAGTTTCTGCCACATATATGGTTCGAGTAGGGTTAGATTTAAAATGGTGGTTTCTATAATTCCTACACATTCCCATGTATCCTCAGCCTTGGCCACTTCCTCTTGTTCCCCAATTAGGTACAAGGAATTATGGCTCACTATAATCAGAATCACCATTGGTATAAGGATCCATTAAATAAATAACATTAACAGAACCAAAGATCAATTGTTCATCTAACGAAAATTCTTTTTGACAGGTTAATTAGGGTTATACCATTTGACGAGGTGGTGCTCATATTTTGAAATAGATGGCATAAAATCTTCCATGGTCAAAGACAAATTATTCCTTAACATGAGCTCGTCTTCTTCTAACTGCTCTATGTCCTTATGATCACTTCTCTTCTATGAGGAATGACCTTTTGATGAATATGGTTTTGTTATGTCAAGAGTAGCAGAAGACACAATTGGTTGTTTCAACTGTGTTCGTAAAATAACATGAGTCCAGTTGATCATTTTACAAATCATCCAATCATTATATTTTTGCACATTTTTACTTTTAACCTCTTTTCATTCTCCCTCTTCCTCTCAATTGGTAGCAGTAACACATGCTACTTGAGCGGATGAACTTTTAAATTTCACTTGTCCAGTGTAAACCATCTTTTGCAGAATTCCTTTGAAAACAAAGAACTCTTGAATGGGGTGTCCCAACATTTGATTAGAGGGACAATAATTCAGACGATCTTCATCTCTATCTTTTTTTGGACTTTTCGTCATTGGAAACTGAACCAAATTTTTTTCTAAGGCTGAGATAAAGTAACCAAGAACATGTTAATTCCTAAAAGAATAAACTTTATTATTTAATTCATCAAACTATTTACTCCTTTGATTTCTTTGATCATCTTGATGAGGCAGCCATTGCTTCTAAGGCTCAGAAGCAGAGCCCTTTGATACGATGAGGGTCTTGAAATAGAAGTAGGTACAGGTGCCAGTTTGAGGGTGACTATAGAAGCTTATGCTTTTCCTATCTTCCTCCCTAGAGCAGATGGAATTATCCTAGTTTTATCCTTAGTTTCTATAATAGATTCTTCTATCTATTGAGCGATTGAAGTACGCTATCGAAATCCTCTTGTTTATTTCATAGGGATCAATGGTGTGCATAATTCATCGCATAGATTTTCCACACAAATTGGCAGGAATTCTTCTTGAGGGAGTGCTAGACTTAAAAAATATTTTAATCTTTTCCATAGTGTAATGAAATCTGAAACTCTTTCATTCTACCTTTGTTTACAATTAGTAAGATCAAAAACTTTCATCTTTGGTAGCATTGAGCTAAATTGGAGAATAAATTTCTGACGAAGAACTTCCCATCTAGTAATTGATCGAGATTGAAAACATGTATACCAAACAAAAGCTGGTCCTTGTAATGACTACACAAAAAACCTAAGTTTAACTACTTCTTGTTATTCAGAAGTTCTCATCATGGAATCACAATGAGAAATAAAATGTGTTAGGTGTTGTTCCAGATCTCTCGAACCATTATAGATTAGGAATGTGGTATTCACAAAATTTGGTGGGGGAAGAATTGCATCCACCCATTCAGGGTAAGCTCTCTTTTCTGGATGAACTGGTCCACATTGTTCCTCCATAGCTTCCAATCGATCTGTTAATTCCTCAATTGTATTCATAATCATTTGGGGAACATCTGAATGAGTTGCAAACTGTGCAGGCATAGCAACTAGATCTTGAGCTGGTGCAGCGACCAGTAAAACCACTGATGGTGGTGTTGATACCTACCTTGGTTGTATACCCAATGGAGGGAATTAATTATCCACATATATAGTTACTAAAAATATTCTTTGTTAGGGAGCTCCTACAGGATTTTCAAGTTGAGGACTTGCCTAGGGATATCGTCTAGTAGAACTGCTATTTCGAAGTAACTCTCTATTGAGTCCTTTCAACTCCTTCATTTTTCTTCTTACTATGTGAATCTCTCTTCAAGAAAAAGATTATGACCTTATCTAGTAGAAAAGTGAGATACAATCTGACTTTTTTCTTTCTCCTTGATAGATTCATTACTAAGAGGGGTAGTTTGTTATTTGAAGGAATACCAAGATTCTGGGTAAGCCTCTAATTTCGTGTACACACACCTTCTTTATTTTCCTCGATGTCTACCATATTATGGATAAGAAATTCATCTTCTTATTCCCCTGAACTGGACTTATTTTCTGGAGGATCTTCTGCAATGGTGTTAATTACATTTACTGACGCCTAATTCATCGATGGCATTCTGTTAGTATTTTTTCAAGATCATCTTCCTTTGTGTCCTTCATGAGACTTTGTCCTCCTATATGATGAATTCCCTAGAACTGTTTGGAGGACATTAACCCAAAGGGAATCCTTGGAGAGATCATTTGTATGCTTTTCTTGAAGCTTCTTCCCTAATCGGGAGAAAAATGATTTCTGTTGAGGAGGGGATTGTAGATGTGAAAACTCCCCCTGCCGTGCAGGCCAGAGCTATTCCTGTTCTTCTTCTTCATATCTTTGAACATTGTTTAATGAATTTAAAGGTGAATTAAATGTTCCCCAGCCTTGCAATCTGGGGTGATTCTTGAACTGCTATGGCTGAAATTTATGCAACTGCTCTTCTGATTTTGTGGATTTTGGTTCGAACATTAGCTGGGTGCATCATATGACAATCACTTAAATCACTTGTTTCAAACTATTGTTGTTCTATTTTAGAAATTTTCATCCTCTGACGCCTAAAATCCTCTAAACAGGATGCATGTTCAAGATTCTCATATGCTTGATGTAAAAGTAGCTCAACAACTTCTTTTCTTTGGGCCTAATTTTGATGAGAACTGGTTGAGGCCTATTCTTGGGCATAAATTTGATTACAAACAAAACCTATTGATTATGGATGACCATGGGAAATAGAATTGCATGAAACCACTTTTGGAGGACTTTGTTGATTTTGGAGTGTATTGAAAATAAATGCTCCATATACACCCCATCCTCTGATACAAATATTAGATGGGGAATCATAAATTGACAGGCGTAGCCTCTTTAGAGCATTGAGACATGTGCGCTGAAGGGTTCTCTACTATTTTTCAACCTTTGGATGTTGAGAAACTGAGAGAAATGCCAAGTCAATTTGGCACTACAACCCTTCAATTACCTTTACATGATTTTGATATTCATCATATGGTAAGACTTTGGTTTTCAAATGACGAAGAGTTTTCCATAAGTTGAGATGAATTTCATGAATGCAATCTTCTGTTATCAATTCTGGAATGTTATACTGAGAGTTTTCTAAAGGACAAAACATGACTGGGATTTCTCCTTTAGCTAATTTTTTTCTCATGTTTAACACATCTTCATCATCTTTTGCTAGAGATTTCCCCACTCGATCTGACCAGAGTGGATTCTCTATATTAGAAGTCAAATGACCTAAAGGGGGTTTGGAGAATGACTGCTCCCTTAATATGTCTTCTGATTGTGAAAGTGTTTCACCCATAAATGATAAGGCATCAGACATGACTGGATTTTTGTTTTTAAGTGCCTCAAGATAGGATTTCTTTCTCATCTCTACATTTTCAATTATGGAATTATCTTGAAAGTGTGAAATAATACTATGAAGAGGAATTTCGCAGCGAATACCATCATGTGGAGGATCACCACGATGGATTACAATAAGGGATAAATCTTCTTGATCCTTGGTCTTCTAGCCACACAGAGGGTTTTCATGGCTCTCATCCAGAGATAAGCACTCTGGATTGACCAAATTTTCATAAACAAATCCTTTATGATGAAGTTTCTAATGAGGAACTTCAGAATTACAACTACCACTCCCATAATTTAGTAATGATAGGATAGGATCCTAAGCAGCAAAAGATAAATGTATGCAGCTTAAATAACTCTAGCATTAATAGGATCCACATCACAGCTTAACTCTTGATTTTCTAAAAATTCTTGGTGAGAATTTTTCTTGGATGTTCTCTTATACTTAGTTGTGGAAACTTGTTGGGAAAAGTGGTTATCATTAGTAGGTATATGTTCTTACATTGGAGTGGTTACCAAAACAGACCGATTACCTCCGATTGGAAAGGGTGTATGTTCCTGATCATGTTGTCTATATGATATGGGGGAATATTCCCCATGACCCTCCTGGACTGAAATAGAGTTGTTCATCTACTCTGTGATGGCATGCCGATGTGTCATCCCATGTGTGGAGATAGATGTATGTTTTTATTCCCCTGATATTGCTGAAGAATTTAAAATATCCTGGCATGCTTCAAGAATATGGGTTGGGATATGCATCTTCCCTTTCACCATTGATAAGATGTTTTTGGTGACATCAGTGGTTGGAACGAGAATATACATGAATTCCATATTTGGAGTAGGTGTATGTGCCTTCTTCTATCCTTATTTTTCTATCAATGGATATTGAAAATACTCACGCATGGGGGAGAGAGTTGGGTCTTCCCCAAATTTTTCATTAGAGCTTTCCGAATGACTTCTCCGGGTGCTACCAAATGAGATTGTTGGCAGGCTTGAAGAACATTGGTAGGTGTATGTGCCTGATGGCTGTTTTCCATCAAGTATGGCTGATGGATTTCTTTCAATACTGAAAGACGAGACTGCTGAGAGAATTGATGATTTAAACAGGTGTATGTTCCTGTTTACCAGTTTCCACCACATTATATTGGTGTACTTATTTAAAAGCAGTCAGACGAGCTTGTTGACTAGATGATAACTTTTAAGTAGGTGTATGTGCATGTTCATGGTACACTATCGAGTTTATCTAGTGGGATTGGTGGCATGTTATCAGATGAGTCTGTTGAGCTGAAAAATTTGGACGGACGATTGTATGTGCCCACTTTTTGTTTGCCATCAAGTTAAATTAATAGACTTCTCCAGAGGAGGCAGAGGTGATAACCTGCTCCCCATTGACTAGACGTTGTCCCTGGAAGTTCTTCTGTCATTACCAAGTCTAAGAGACCTAGGCCAAACGTCTGGAGGTAACACCCCCATCATGTTGGGGGTACACTATCACATGATTCTAGCAGCGATTGCTGGTGGGAGTCCTCAGGAAGGACTCCTGTATTCTTGAATTGAGGCCTTTAGTGACCTCTTGATCAACCTCTCTATTGTATGGGATTAATTTATTATTACATTTTGGGGATAAATACTTGAAATTGTTAGCGATGGTGGTTGGAACTATTTGCTTCTTGATAATTAGTCATCATTGGCCAGATGATTGAGGATTGTTGTTGACCTGGAGGGCCTGTCAAGCTGCCTCCAAAGTCAGGATTGTACCATGCTGGTGATATAACTTTACTATAACATTAGAGACCCAGCATTGAAGATTTTGTTTTGGTGATGAAGTAATTCCTATATATGGAGATCTAGCTTGAGCAACGGTCGGGAAGTTCACAAATGTTGTCTTGGAGAATTCCATTCTTTGGATTAAAGGGAGTTCTGTGGAAAACTTGAATACAACAATAAGCTCTATTAAAACAACATCTTTTAAATTGATACATGCATGATTAATTCCTTTTTTGGGCCTTCCTTTATCAATTTATAGGGGCCTAACAGGTGGGTAACGATATTAACTTGGTTAAGGATTCACATCAGGTTCACCATTCTCTATTTTGTAGTTCCTTGAAACACGTGAACTAGTTTTAAGAATCACTATTTCTAGGTAGTTTCTATTGGATTTATTTATGGAATAGGAAACTTCCAAAAGTTATTTATCCAAAGGGGGCCTTCTTTCCAAAGGCAGATATTCGTTAAGTTTTAACTTTATGATACTTAAGAATGTGCATTGGTGGAGATGATGGGAGGTCAGACTCATCACACACTTTTAGGGGAAATTATTGTCTACTTGAGGACTCTCTTTGTAAATTTATGATATTTTCATGAATACTTATTAATTCACCAAGTATATTATAAGTATCCCTTGGAATTTATCATCACTTATTAACATGTGTAAAATTTTAGAGTCATCAAAATGCATTCAAGGTTCTTCATTAATGGAAATATCCATATGTATTCAAGGTTTTCTAGAAATAGTATCCTCTAATATACTGATTAGAGATTATTTTAATAATAGATGTGATGATACTGGTTTTTAAGACACTCAATGGGGAACCCTAAAATTTATTGTCATCCAGGGAGAAGAAGGTTTGTTTTGATCTTGGGATCGTTCCCATAAAATGAGATACCTATATATTCTTTTGAATGGAATCAGAACCATCATATTTTAGTGCCACTTAATAGGACACATCATTCCTTTTAAGGTTATGTGATAAGGACCTCTAAGCAAAATATGCTTGGTCAAAATGTAGTGTGGGACTTATGTTGAAGTAACCCAAGGAAATTGGAAAGGATATTGATTTCCAAGTAGGATCGGACTCTATTGGGAATACGTCCCAATGAGAACAGGGTTGATTTGAACTATTTGGTTTGAACCTTAAGGAGGTTTCCTACATATCCCATATAAATAGGAATCGAAGCCCATATAGTTAGATAATTCTCATAGGAGAGTATGGTCCTTTGATAGAGATGAGTTTGGGATTACTTCTATAAAAGGATACCTTAATGACTTGGGGGGTTTAATTTGGGGTTTATTCTTGAGGAGGATGCCCAAATTAAGATAATTAGGGTCGGATTTTAGAAGAGGGTGTCCAATGAGCTCGGGCCTTGAGATGGATTCCTACGTATCCCAGTTATGGTGGGAATTATTGTTCTTGTAGTTCCTTCAAATGAGTGTTTTTGAACATGTTTTAACCATCACGTATCTCTAATCCCATGTCAGTAATGACCATTGTGAGAAACAAGAGGATGTGAAAGATTAAAAAATGACACTTCACCATTTTCCTCCTCCGCTGATGGAAGATGGTGCCTCATCCGTGGAAGAGGGTGAGGTGATGATCCTTCCCTCTATTCTATTTACATTGGACAAGGGTCCAATTTAAGGAGGAAGGGATGAAGGTGAGGGGATTACACTAGGATGGATGACCTAAAATTGATCCTGGTAGGTATGGGAGACTTCTCATTTTTCTTGCGTGGAAAAGTAAGTGTGAATTTTACATTCCCTACTAGAGACCTGATTTTCCGGGTCACCTCTTTGAGAAAGAAGAGGCCAGGACCCAACCCTCCTCCAAACTGAGAGCTTCCCAACACTTTTTTCTAGGAGGAAGGTCCATGTGACGACAGATATTCAAACCCACATACATTCCATGAATCCTAACCCCATTGTAAAACAAATGTAGGAAACCTCTGACTACGGAAATACAAACCCAAATAAGAGACACGTTGTTGTTCCTTTCCCAAAGGTTTGATATTTCACGAGGTTTTGGTGGAGGTCTCAATAGAAACCCTTTCAAACAAGAGAGAAAATGAAGAAGAATCCATTACATGAATGGTTGAGGAAGGCTTGATGGCTTGTAGACTAAATAGAGTGAAGATAATAAGTGAATCAAAGAGGGGTTCCCAAGTACAGAAGGGAATGCAAGTTTGTTCGTGCAAGTACACTTGGGCAACCTGATGTTCACTTAAGTGATGAACAACCTGTATGGTAATACTTGGTCGAGACCTTGCTCAAGCCTTCAATAGTATTCACAGGTGATCCAAGCAGTGGGGCGCTCAAGTTCCTATGAGAGGAATGAGAGGCGCGCAATTATTTCTGACTTAGGGAGGTTGGGCACATTAGGCGTGCAAGTGTTATGGTTTTCAAACACTAGAAGGACTAAAGTCCAATGATCCTCCCTTAAATACTCCACTCAAGGTGTTGAAGATCTACATTTAAAGTTTTCAAAGACTAGGGCGCAGTACTAGGGAGACCAGAGCAGCAATTGGGATTCAAGGAAATTCCTTCGTAAAAATGGGGGGGGAAGGGTATATTTATTGGAAAATAAGCGACCTTAGGCAAAATGAGTTGGGTGCGCAAGTCACTTGTTCTCCCGATAGGGTCGCGCAAGGAGGTTGCGCAACATATTTAGGGATGCAAGTAGGTTATGTGTCACCGGTGTTTTGGCTTGACGAATGCGATTCAAAATTCATGATTTTGTAAATCTTGATTTTTCTTCATGTATTTTCCCATTTTTTCTAAGGGGATCCCCTTTGTCATATTTTATACTCTTTGACGGAATGGAGTGTCAGCATACACGCAATAATGATTTTTAATATACCTCAATATAATATTAATGCTATTATTTAAAAATGGTATTTATAACCTAGAATGGAAATTTTGTTTTATTAATAATAATAACCACATTTTAAAAATTAAATTTTAAGAATAAATAAAATATATTAAAAAATGAGTACTTAATTTTTGGTAATGTCTTTATATGCTTCGAAAATTTGTTTTTCTCAAAAACATTAATTGATTTTTGTGAAGAAATAAAAAAAATTGAAAATTATAGAAAATGTATGGGAAAAACTTACTAAATTTTTATAATTTAAATTTTAAAATTATCTTAAGTGTAATCTTTATAATTATTCCAAAAAGTTTAATTTTTTAATGAATTTTGAAAATAATTTTTTTATTGAAAACTGCCTTTTTGTTAAAGTCATTTAAAAATTTATATTTTTTCTTTAAATGATTTAAAATAAAAATTATTTAAATTTATTTATTGATCCAATTCAGTTCATTGTAATCATTTTATATTAAATTTTTATATAAAAACCTTTCAAACATACAAAAACTTTTTCTTTAGAAAAATTTTTTCATCTTATTTACGTGTTTAATTTTAAATTAAATTATTGAAATTATATGAATTGAATTTGGAAAATTTTATTTAGTTTTTAAAATAATAATAGTTAATATTATATAATAATTTTAACATAATTTTTTGTCATAATAAATAGTAAAAATAGTAAATATTAATTTTTTTAGTTAAAGTTAAAATGGGTTTACCGAGGAATTCAACCAAAAATATAAGAGTTAAAATAACCTAAAAAAATCTCGAATTACTATTTTCTGGACACATTTAGACCTTATATCATCTAAAGTTACATAATTATTCATTTTTTATTCTTTTAAAAGGTGTAAAACCTGGGATTACTTTTTATTTTCAAAAATTCCAAATACATCCCCCCCATATATAAAAAGGAACCCCCTCTTCTCTCCTCTTCACACTTAAAAATTCTATTAGTTCTACAAGTAATTGCTCAAATAACTTCATTAATTTCATTCCTACATCCTAAAGGCCTTATTTTTATTATGAAACCCTCTTAATAATTTTTTAGGTGTATACCAAAAGAGGTTCTCTGAAGAAGAGGTATAGTCCTAAAGTGAGTGTTTTTGTTTTTTTCTTCTTACACCACCTTAAAAGTATTCATAAATTATTATAAAAAATATTAAAAATATTCTATATAAACTCATATTTTATTATGCTGATATCATGACTTATATCCATCTTCCCTTCTATAAAATGGGAAATGAAACTGTAGATTGTGGGTACGGAGGACTACCACCTCGCAAACTGATGTAATTCGTCTTCCATCACCAACTATCACAGTTCGATATAATGATGGATTGAACATATATATATTATATTTATGTAATAATTATACTTTAGTAATTATTATATACCATCTATCTTTTTACCTTCCAACCTGTTGAAAAATGAAAATCATGCTCGTGCGTATGTGTGGACCACCGCCTCCATGAAGCAATGTGACATGTTTTTCATTATATTTTAACATGGGAGGAAGTAAGATTAAATTTAATTATTATATATTATATATATGATATAAAAAATATTTTTAAAGGATAAGTTACATTTACCTATCTTTTTTTAATCCGTCGATAAAATATAAACAACGTTCATGCATATTTATAGTTTACTGTCTCCATGAACGGTGTATTCTATTTTTCTATTGCTACATTTTATGCATAATTATAAATATTTGTATAATTAATAGATATTATATTTTTGTGATGATTAAAAATCTATGTAAAATGGAATAATGATAAAAGTAAAAAAGACCAAAACTACCAAACCGAAACATACCTGAAAAGCAAATCAGTTATTACCCGAAAGAGTGATTTTTACAAATAATTGTTAGTAAACGAGTGATAAAAGGTGATAAGTAAAAAATATATAACATTATACACATGATTGTGGTTCTATGATATATTTATATCAATCTTATATTTATTATACCTTAATTTTTAATGTTTATTAATAAAGTAAAAAACTTGATGTAAGTGGTTTCTTAACCCTATTTCTATTCATTGGGTTATATATTTACTTAATTGACTATGTTATAAAATGATTATGTGTGAAATGACCTCTGATTAAATTATATTGTATTTGTGATTGTTTTTTTCTTATTTAAATTTTTTTACACCTAATAACTTCATTTATTAATTCTCACTTCAATGATATGATCTTTTTATGGTATTTTCATCTCACTTTTATTTCCATGGGATACATGCCATATTCACAAATTGATTCTTTTAGGTGATTTATATAGTGACCATGAATATATTTTATTTTTAAATTTATGAATATTAGAGTAAATTTAAATTCATACAAGGTTCTTTATCTCATTGGGTTTATGATTCAAAATTTACCAAAGTGGTAAGGGTTTTATGATATAATCTCATTGTTTATCAAGATTGATTAAGATGGTGCTTATGATGTTGAGATATTATGATACATCTCTCAAGATACTCATTAATTTTATTATATATTTTATATTTATATATAATATATTTCTTCCTTTAATTTTACTCTGTTTAATTATTAAATAGACCTAAAGAATTTTTTTAAGAAAAATTGTCTTTATTTACCTCTTTGGTTGAAAAATATTTTTCAACCATGTCCATGTTTTCTAAAAATGTTTTAAAGAATTTTTTTACTATTCTAAAATTATATTTAAAAGACATTTTTTTCAATTTATACTTTTTAAAAAATGTTTTAAAAACAATATTCGTGTCATTTTCCAAACAAGGTCATTTTACTTTTTATCAAAAATGTGAAAGGAATATTTATTTTAACTAGCATGATGCGAATGGTTTTTCCTTCCTCCATAACTTCTCAATAATTTAAATATTAATTTAAGAGATTCCAATGTTATTTTAAAATAAAATATTTTATTCAATATCTATGATATTTTTATTTTTAAAATTGGTTATTTAAAAATGGAAAGGATATTTTCCTCAATAAATTTTTAATGATCTCTTTATGGAATTTTTATTCAAAAAAACCTTTGGTGTTACTTATTTTTTATTGGGGATGTGATCCAATGGTTCCATATTTATTATTTATCTTCAGGGTTTATATCCATGATTTTTATGAATATAAGTTTATGAAATGTTTTTCGTTTCCATGGGTTATTCCATAAGGAAAGGATTAGGAAACCTATTTCCTTTTCACATGTTATGATGTGATGAATGTTTTATGGTATTAGGTCACACATTTGTATTTATTTTATTATGTGATGTTTGGAAATAAAATTATATAGCCCTCCAATGAATTGGGTAATGATTAATGTTCTATGAGCTCATAGGGTACACGAGAGTATCCCAAGTTTAAAAGAGGGTTCATGAGAGGTTATCCCAAGCCAAAAAGCGGGTACATAGGATGTTATACCATGCCCAAATGAAATACATTTGTGGTTACCCGAGCATAAAATTTTATAAATATAATTGTGGATAGCCTTGAAAAAAAATTCTATTCTTATGTGTATTCCAAAAATATATGTATAATGCCTAAATTATTCTCCCATGGATTATTTTCATTGATTTATTTATGATTCATGTCTTATGAACTTCCAATATTTATTCCATTAATCAAGATTATGATCTTTATTATATAAGGTAAGGTTTTAAAATGTAATTATGATGATCACATACCCTTATGCCAATTTTATGTTAATATCTTCCTTGTTTACCCTTGCTGAGAAATTGAGATCACCCATTCTTATGTTTTATTTCCCTAAGTTATGAAGAAAATTATTATGTTTGATATGTCAAATAAGGGAGTTATTTATGAATCATATCATGGGTGATGATGTAGTTAACCTATGAACCAGTTGTTTTTGTATCCAATTTCCCAAAGGAACTAGACCTATATGATTCTAGTTTGAATCATTATGTTATATAATGACTATTCATCTATTAAAATTTAATATCTATTAATAAAAATTTGGGGCCACTAGAGTTCGTATCTGATTAAGTTTTAGTTAACCTTTGTAAACTAGGATGTGAAAACTTTAGTAAGAACTATAAGGAAGATTAGGTATAAAAAATATCTTGGAATTTTGTTAAAAGATAGAGCAAGTGGTTTCCAAGAAATTACATCCCTATCTATATAACACAAGTTAATGTGGATCTAGAACAGTTTTACCAAGAGGTAATAACTCTAAAAAGGTTGCATTTCTCCTAGTTCATTAAAACTGGCCTTTCTATGTGCTTAGTTTAAAACACCTAGGGTATATATTTTGGAAATTCAAAAAATAATTTCAAAACATAATAAAGGATATTAAAATGAAACGACCATGAATGGCCTAGTTTAAACCTAAAGTTTCATATATTTGAATGAAGGTCTCATGGTTTAGACATTCTATAAACGATTATTCATGATTATATGGTTTCCCCACTATGATTATTGTTACTCACACAATGATTTTTGGTTTTATTAAATGTCTATAAATAAATGGAATAATGTAAAACTAAATTTAATTTTAAATTAAGTGATTATGAGAAAATAAAATTGATGATGACTGTAGATAAATGTATTGTGATTATTCCTAATTATCTAACATGATATATGATTAGCAATGTGAAATTCGGTGAGATTCCTAACATTCCAAATAAGGTGAAGATAGAATTTTGTGAAATTTTATTTGGGTATGAACATAAAGGAAATAAGATTTAGTATTTTACATGTCAAGAAGGTAAGAAGAAGAATCTAGGAAAATATATCAAATGGGGGTGAAGATGTTTTCAATGTGGAAGTGATAGTCATAGAGTACATAATAGTAAAGGAATGTGATAACTTATATAGGGGGAAAATATGAATTATTCAATTTAATTCCCTAAACTAAGGGTTATTCCCTATACCAAGGAAGGACCTATATTATACCAAATCATTGAAGTAAAATGGTTGAAGTACATATGTATTGGGATTCAAGAATTTTGTTGTTTAAGTAATTTTACCAATGGTATTTTTGTTATAAGAATCATTAAACATCTAAGGATTGTGTTAATTTTGAAATCATATGTAACGAAACAATGTTTTTAATGGAAATTATCTTCTTATAAATATGTCATAAAATCACATGAAAACACAACATAATGAACTAATAAGTTCTAAGTTACCTTTAGACATAATTGTTTCACCTTTTTGTTTGTAATTTCAAAAATATGACATACACGGTTGTAATCAGTAAGTTATTTTGAATTCCGATAAGAAAAACATAATTTTGGATGAATAGTAACCTACCCTTATGAATAGTAACATAACCTTATGAATAGTGATATACCCTAATGAATATTAACCTCACCTATAATAATATATAAATAATATTCAATTTGGAAGAATGGTATACCTATATTTTAGAATAAGTAAATGAATGTTTTAAAACTGGTTTTTGATAATAAATTGTAAATTTAATTAAATATTAATAATAATAATAATATTTATAAATTTTTTTTTGAAAAATGGACTTAATTTTTGGATTCTACATGTTGAAAAAAGGTTGTGGTCAATATTTAGTATTTTTCTGAAATACTTGAATTTTTGATGAATAGTAAAATACATTAATTTACTGTATAAATACATTATAATTTAAACCCACTATTCATGACATCGCAAGTGGTGTAAGCACCCAAATCACTAACTCTGGTGAACTATTTACTATTAATGTTCATTGAAGACTCCCTATTACTTTTCTTTTGGGGAAATAATAAATTAATGAATTTTATATTGAGAAATATCTTCTCCCCCCCACTATAAATATCACCCTTCACACCCTCATTTCCTCACACCTCTCAAGTTTCAAGCCTTATCTAAACTCTATACAAGAATCTTCCATATCCCCTCCTTCATGTCCAAGAGATTATGGTCTCATCAAAAGACCAATCCCAGGTCCCTCAAAGAGGATCTCAAGAGAAGGATTCCAGAGGTAATTCCTCTATCTCTCTCTCTCTTTTCTTTAATTTCCTTTCAATTTCAAGTTCTTTTATTATTCTATCCCCACATATATTCATCAAAATGATTTGGAAACTCTATTATCATACATATACTATAATTTTATGATACTAATGGGATATTATACTATCCAACCCCCTTCTCCACTTCTTTTTATTTTATAAAAGAAAATGTTTTTCGTGAGGTGTTAATTTATCAGCTTTAAGAACGACATGTTTTCTTTTTCCATTTATACCTTCAGATCTGGTTATAAAGCAATTTTTATGGTTTAGCCAGAATATTTTATATTTATTATATCATATTTAAAGTTATGTAACTAACGTTTGTACATATTACTAAATTATTAATCAATATAAGTTCGTTGTGGTCGAAAAACTACCCAAATTAACTAAAACAATCATCATTTAATTATTTATATTGATTCATCCTCATGGTATATTATATAATTAATTATAAGATAATTTAAGATTCTGAAATATCTTTAATCACATGAAATATCATTTCTTTATGTTTACCCATGTTCTACATGATCTTCCATTTTTTAACACATGTGAACCGCTCAAGAAAACCATAAAAATGAACATTCCTAAACAATGTTTTTAAACTCTATAACTCATCCAAAGGCCAATAAAATAACTTAATGAAGATATAATGGACCATATTCATGTAAAGAAGGTTTTTAAATTTTCAATTAATTAATCTAATGTGGTTATGTAGGATATAAAAGTGAAGAAAGCGTTCAGACACATGGTAAGTAGAAAAATCCCGAACCCAACTTTCTTTCTTCGGGTTCTCCTTCTTTCACTACATTTTTGGTATGGTCACTCATTAAAAATAATTTTTTCATCGTTATATTACCTTATATGGGATATAAATGTTTTCTATTAAAGTTTATGTAAAACAAATGTTTTCCAGAAGAATGCTTCTTTCAAAAAAAACACCTTTTACTTCTCATTCAGGGTTGATGGTTATCGTATCAAGTATATTTTTCCCACTTAATTTTGGGAACTCAATGTTTATGAATGTGTTATTATGAGATGAAACCATTTCCTTTAAATATGTTATTTGTGTTCATTTTTTATATATATTCATTATGGTGTGCATGATAAATGATAATGTCATGATGTGATGGGTGTTCCCAGAATTATATAGCGTAATATAAATGTTTCAATGGGACGAGTGAGCCTGGAATTATACAGCACTCTAACGCATTAGTTAAAGTGATTAATCTAATTAGTAAATGTGAAATTATGTTTGAACAATATTCTATCTTTTTTTCACAAGTATTTATAGTAGTTAACAACTAGGACCTGATGTTTCGTTTTTATGCAATGCCGTATTTCAAGTCTTTTATTAAGGATTCCTATCATGTTCATGATTTTTTCCTATGTTATGGTTATGTTCACCCATTATTATATTGTTATTATCTATCCTTTTACTAGGATTTCATATCACCCCATTTTATGTATATCCTCAGGTGACTACATGTCCTAAGGAGAGTTCAAGTGCCAATAAGAATCTAGGGAAGAAGGAAATAAATAAATATTTATGCTTGATGTTGTAACTGTTATGTATGGTCCTAGTTTCCCAAATACTCTAAAACTTTGGATTATGTATGTTTAAAATTATTATGTTTTTCATATTTAAAATGATGTAATAGTAATGTAAGAAAAGGCTGGTTATCTATATCATATATGTTTTCATGTAATATTAACTTAATATTTATGGATTCCATGATGGGTTTATGAGTTTAAGGTTGATAATAAGTTCAATGGTTTCAACACTGCTTTTTAGGTATTCAGTGATGGTATTTTAATTTTATTAATGAAATTTTGGGAGATTTTTTATTATAATAAGGTTTATGTAACTCTTATGTTCAACATGAATTATTATTTGAGGAAGAATGGTATTTTAAAAAGTTTAAATGTATTGATAACCTTTAGGATTTATAAAACCTTTGATGGTCAATGTTATTATTACAGGTGATTATCAAATTTCTAGAGACTTTATCAGAATTATATTAATATAGTTTTAGTAAAAAAGGAAAACTTGTCAGATCCATCAAGGTCATGGGGCATGAACCCATAACTAAATGGTGAAAAGGGTGAAACTCATACCACTGGTCTACATGATGTCTTGGTTAGTATATTTTCTTATAAATGATGTGACATATAAATGTTAAGTTGATTTTTGGAACAAATTTTTTATCATAGAGATAACCATGGGATTTAAAAATGATATACTGATAGTTTTTTCCTCATGAAAATTGAATTTTCATGAGGTAAATTTCCCAACTCATGATTTGGAGTTAGTTGCTCTAATTCTTTCATTAAAGATATGGAGGAATTATTGTTATGTATAAAGGTGTAATATATATACTGATCATAATATTTCAAAGTATATTTTAAAATAGAAAGAGATTAGTATATTATAGAGAATATGTTTAAATCATATTAAATATTACGAATGCTCAATACATTAACACCTTGGGAATGAAAACAAGGTGGATGATTTTTTGAGTTGAAAGGATCATGCCAGCTTATCTATGTTGAGGATAACAAAATATCCAATATTTTTTAATTTCAAAAGTATAGATCTTGAAATATTAAAGGAAGTTAAGAAATATTAACTTTCCCAAATTAGTTCCCAGCCATCTATACAAATAAAGATTAAATAGGCATAAAAGGAAGATGTAAAGGTGTAGAAGAAGGTGAGAAATATTCTTGAATTTAACCTTGATTATAATGAAATGACATGGTTTTAGAAAATTTTATGTGTACCATCCTTACAAGACATTAAGAAGGATTTATATGGCTCATAGTTCTTCATTATCTATTCATTCTGTAAGTATGAATATATATAGAAATCTGAAAGAACATTTCTAGTGGGACAACATGAAGAGAAGTATTGTAAGGTTTGTATCTCAGTGCTTGGTACCTAAGTAACTTAAGGTTGAAAAAAAATTCTAAGGAGGTGTTACAACCATTACCCATACCATAATGGAAATAGGAAAACATCACCATGGATTTTGTCATCGGATTCTCCAAAACTTCTCAAGGGAACTATGTTATATGGGTTGTAGTTGACCGCCACATAAAATAAGCACACTGAGTTGCTATCGAAGATGATTTAATTTTGGATCAGATTGTGAGGATACACATATTGAAATGGTATGGTTCTATGGAGTACAACATTCTATTATATATGATTGGTATTTGAGGCTTGCCTCAAAATTTTGGTGAAGTATTCAGCAAGATCTCCATATAAAATTGCGTTTCTTTACTTTATATCATCCTTGGACAGATTTCCAGTCTAAAAGATCCATTTAATCCCTTGAGTATATGTTGATATCGTATTCCATGTATTTCAAAGGTGGTTGGGATCAACACCTTCCTATAGTAGAGTTTTCATATAACAATACCTTTATTTGAAGAATTAAAATGTCTCCTTATGAATTCCTTTATGGGAAGAAGTGTATAACTTTAAAATGATGGGATGAAGTTGTAGAAAGAAATATATTGGGAATTAAGATAGTTGGGGAAATGGAAGAGAAAGTTAGAGCCATTCAACAACAAATCAAGATAGCTTAGTGTTGATATAAAATTTATGCTGAAAATCATCAGTGTGATCTAGAGTTTGAAGTTAGTGAGAAGGTTTCCATTGAATTTTTCCAAGGATTTTTTTTTTTTTGATATTTGGGAAGAAAATAAAGATCATACCTAGGTATATTGGACCTTTAAATATTCTTAATTGAGTAGGGATAGTTTCTATGATGAACCCAACCCAGATACACTCTCAAAATAGTACCCGACCCAAATTACCACATAATTGAAGGGAGTTCCTAATCCCTATAGGCTGGGGACTAGAACCTAGGCATCAAAAAACCCATATGGGATGATCTCACACAATATGAAGAAACAACATGGTGAATATATATATATTAGATATAAACTACTGAAGAAAGAAATATATTCCATAATTGAAAAAAGATAGAAAAAAATGATACAACTTAAAGCAGTTAGAAATATCATAATTACAAGTCAAATCATCAAAATACCACTAAAATAGGAAACCAACTACTCCATATGATACCATGGGGAAATCCCACCAAATAACCACCATATATCCTAACAAGCTGATGGAAACCTCACCGATACATTATAACTACTTGTCTTTCCTTGTATCGAAAGACATACAAAGGTCTATGCACTGCTGAAGGAATGTATAGGTTGTGAGATAATATGACTAGTAGGATCTCACCCAAGTGTTCCATAATAAGTCTCTATAAAATAATCTGAGCATTATCAACTTTAATGAATATAAGGCATGATAAATAGTTTATAGTTTTTATATCAAAAGTATGGAAAGTCATATAATTTTCAATTTTTCTAAATTTCAAAATAAATCCCTGTAAAACAGTTTAACATCATTTTATATACATATAACAAAGAATATATATCAATTAAAAGAAAATCATGTATCACATATCGTATCAAATCCATGTAAGTACAACTCATACAGTACAAGCCAGAAGAACATGTCACATCATGACAAGTATTTATCTGGCTCATGAAAGCTAAGACACTCATACCCCAACATATACAATCTCAAACACATAAATAACCAAGACATATGCATCAAATATATGAAGAAGAGGAACACCCAAAAAAGTGAAACTCCTAATAGATTCTATCAAGTACATAGAACAATAGGGCTAGGGATAATAGGAACGCCCCATTGGTGAACCCCTGAATAGTATCAATGAACAAGGCCTATTAATAAAACTTCCACCTATGTACCTAAGGCTTACTATGTGCTATATTTTCCAAACCAATTCACCAAAAACAAGCTTTGAAAAACTATTTCATAAATCCATTTAACAATTATTTGATAATATATTTTATTTCACCCAAAATAAGATACATCTATTTTTGTCATAAATCAATTTCTACAATCACAAATCCATCATTCATTCATTCCATTTCAATTAAAAAAAATCAAAACCCAGAGTAAATAAATTCAACCAACATAGGCTAATGATGGAACCCCATACCTAAAACTCGGGTCGAACATGCCCATAATAGGATCAAAAAACAAGGAATAACACAATGATAATTATGGAGGCCCAAGAATCAATCAACACATCTCATAATTGATTCAATTTAGAAGAAGGATCAGTAAAGAGGACAGTTCACAACATAACTCAAAGAAACTCATGCACTACACAACAACAAATGCAATGGTTATCCTTTTAGGAAATATTAAATGATAAATATGGATGGGAAAATAAATAATCATTATCTAAAATCAATGGATCCAATAACACAACACAACGGTGCTACCGTGATCAAAGGAAATGAAGAAATATAAATTATTAATCACCCGGAGAGATGCTCCAAAATCAAAAAGACAATCAATTGCCAAAAAAATATTTATAAGGGTCATAGGTCTCTAAAATTTTCTAGGAGAGATCCTAGGTCAAGAGGAAAGATCCTATAGAAGAGTGAATGAGGAATCATTCTTAAATCACCCTAAAAGACCAAATCGTGACTATTACATGGCCTATAATCCCTTTTCACTTCCTATAATCCATGAAACTCAAGTAAATCTAAAAATTCATCTCCTTTTTATTAAAAACCTATCTTTTTCCATTAAAACTTTTGAACCAAATATATGGCATGTATTCCTTTCACATTGTCTACTGGGCTCATGAAATCTTCCCTAAATCCATTACACATCATGTAAACTCATTAAATGACGTGCATTTCCTGTATAGACAATAAAAATTATTGTTTTAAGAAAAAAAATCTAAAACCACCTTTGTAATTCTCTGAATTGTGGGAGAACTCACATATCCATTACTTGTTTATACTCAGACTCCATTAATTCAAACAAACATACATCCTTGAACATTAGTTCATTTTACCTAGAAAATAATATTTATCCTCCATCATACCAAGGTGCACCCAAACAAAGAGGAAAATAATTAAGAGAAGGTAAATACCTGAAATAAAAATACGTGATGTAACAAACTTGGAAACCTAAGGCTTTCCATCCCTAAGAATTCATAGGGAAGAATGATATTTGGTACAAAGGTGAGACCACTATTCCCTCATCAATGACTCAAGCTCTCATGTGTCATGAGAATATGATATACACCACCATAACAATTTGAACAATGGAATAAACTTCCCATGTAATAATTCTACATGAGATTCAATGATCTCCACTACCTTATTCACAATAGAAACTTCTGGCTCTAACTCAACCTCTTCCTAACTCAAACTATAAGAGGGATGACGATGGTATTTCCTAAGCTAAGATATATAGAAAACAACATGAATTCCAATCAACTGAGAAGAAAATTACAACTAATAAGAAACCTTCTTAAGATAATCAATGAACACAAATGGTATTATATATCTTTGAGCAAACTTTACCTATTTTCCAAGTTAATGGTGACCCAAATGAGGAGATATATTCTGAAAAACCCATCCACCTATCGAAAACCTAAAGGATGTCATCACTGATATGAATAATATTTCTATCAACTTTGAGCTATAACCAGGCATCGATGTATACTGTGAATTCATGTTGATGTCTCAAAAACATGGCTTGATCCCACTAAAGATGCTTCACTCACCTCTACCCAACAAAGATGTGATCTGCACAGGTGACCATACAAAGCATCAAAAGGATCAATTTTGATTGATGACTAAAAATTTTATTATAAGAAAACTCAACCAATCTCATATAGATATACCAATATCCTATAAAATCCAATACAAAATAATGAAGCATATAAACCAAAAACTAAATAGTACTCTTAGTCTAATCATCTGTCTGGGGATGGTATGTTCTACCCCTGTAGAACTTAGTCCCCATCGCCTCTTGGAGACACCTCCAAAACCTCAAGGCAATCTATGTTTCCCTATCTAAGACAATTTTGAAAGGAACCACATGTTAACTCACAATCTTCTACATATATAGCTTACCCATGTTAATTTTTTTTGGCTTCTTTGATCATAATGAAGTGAGATGACTTTTTCAACTAATCAATCCCCACCCAGATATCATTTCCCTATCAGGGAGTCTATGTAAATCCAATATATAAATCCATAGATACCTCATACCATTTCCAAACTCACAATAGAAGCGGTTGAAGCACACCAGAAGGTTTTAGATGTTCTTCCTTTAACGGTTGGTAGGTGTAACATCCACACATAATCTGTAATATTGTGCTTTATACCCGGCCACAAGAACCACTATTTCATGTCATAATACATCTTTTTAGTCCCTAGATGAATGGACTAGAAATAAATTTGATATTAAAACAAAACTAATCTCTTAAAATATGTTGGGATGAAAAACTAATCCCCAAAATGGATAATTCCATATGAATAGACAGATCAACGAAAAATGGAATCCACGCCATAAAGGGTTCCCTGAATTTATCTAAACTCATCATCATACTGCTAAATCTACAGAATCAACTTCATGAGAGGTGGTGATAACTACACACTAGTCATAACCATACCTAAAACATCCTATTGAGAATATAGGTGAAACTGGGTGAAGAGAACCATAACATTTCACTCATCCTATGATTCCAAAATAGCCTATGATGGTACTTTCCGACTGAGATAATCTTTAATGACATTCCCCATCCCTGGGTTGTAGGTGATATTGAATTCAAATGTGTAAAGGTATTCCACTCACCTCATCTATCTTAGATTCAATCCTTTAAGAGAAAATATACATCTTAGACTCTTATGGTCAAAAAAGATAGTGATTCTCTCACCAAAAAGATAGTTCCACCAACACTTAAGTGAAACTATGACCACAACAAGCTCTAAATAATGAGTGGGGTAATTCTTATCATCTAGTTGAATCTAAAGAGAACTGTAATCCACCACATGATCATTTTGAAAAATAATTAAACCCAAAAATTCCCAAGAAGCATCACATAAAACTACATATCCCTTACCAGGCATAGGTAATATTAGAATTATATTTGATTTCATAATTATTTTTAGATCATCGAATGAATATAGACACAGTTAATACCCTATGAATTTCACCCCTTTCCTAGTTAGTGTAGTCAGAGGTGATACCAAATCTTATAAATCCATGATGAACCATCAATAATAACCAGAAAGTCCATATAATATCCAAATCTCAATAATATTACTTGGATTTTTCCAGGAAAAAATAACCTTTACCATCTCAGGATCAAATGATAATACATGCCATAAAATTATGTGTCCTGAAAACATCACTTGTTGAATCTAGAAATTTAATTTTTGAATAATTCCATACAAATGGTGACTTATATTTATTTCTAGAAGAAACCCAAATAGTGATCATGCTTGTTCTTGGATCTCAAATAAGCCAAAATATCATCCACGAACACTACCATAAATGTGTTGAGATACTCAAGGAATATCTGACTCATCAAAGACATGAAAACAATAGGATATTTATTCGGTAAAAACATCATCACAATATATTGGTAATGTTCATACCTTCTTATGAAATCCATCTTCAATATATCAAACTCTTGATCTATGAGATAATGATAACCCAACTAAAGGTAAGCCTTTGAAAACTACTTTTCTCCCCTTAACTAATCGAAAAATCATCCATGCATGGAGAAAGATACATGTTATTATTCTTTAGTTGGATCAACTTTTGATGGTCCACAAAAAAACTGTAGGGAACCATCTACCTTCTTAAAAAAGATCATTGAGGCTTCACAATGAAAAAACTCGGGCAAACAAACCCCTTTTCCAACAGTTCATCCAACTTAATCTGGAGCTCTTTTATCTCTCTTGTTTTCATACGATAAGAGAGTAATGAAAATAGCTATGTACTTGGAACCAGTTCAATTTTAAGCTCTACCTCCCTCTCAGGAGGAAAAAACATATAAATCATCTGGGAAAACATTAAGAAAACCACAAACAACTGTAGGAAGATCAAAAACAAAATAATTGTCATCGAGATCAACTAGTACAACATACAACAAACTCTTAATATTTGGGAAGGAAGGTCATGAACCACTAGACCTCAGATCCCAATCTCTATAAAACACCCATTGGCTCCCATCAGTCATAAAAAAATTGGATATGGCCATAATAAAAATCAAAATAAGCACAAGGAGAAACAACACAATCCATCTCAATGATGACGTTGAGAAGATGTAGATCATGAATGAGAAAATTTATGACTAACTCTCCATATTCTATCGATAGATCACATAAAAGACACTAAAACCCCTACTCTTTCCAATTCCAAAGAGGTGTTTCTAACTACCTAATAAATTACATGATCTCCATTATAATTTTAATCATATCAACAAATTATCTAGATATAAATGATTTGGAATCACCAGCATCAAATAAATTGATTGCTACTGAATATAAAATAAATATGGTACCTCTCACTATCTCTATAACCATAACAACCTCTTCTAGAAGATCATATATCTCATGAAGGTGCTTCACTCCTGAGGAATATGGCTGGAACCTTCTTTCCATGAAGCATATTACTTCCCCCACAATATCCTTTGGTTCCAAAAATACTTGACCATAATGAGGAGTATACATATCCAAGAAGAATCACTACATATTTCCATGGAATCTACAACCATTACACATATTCATAGGCATAGGAAAATAACATCAGGTGTTTCCAACCTTCACACACTAATACATGTTAGAGGTAAACTACTATTTGTGACTAAATGTGAAGAGGAAACCTGCTACTAATAAGCACCCCTAGCACTCCTGCAACAATCATTCCACATCTTATTTTTCTCTTGCGCGCACTTGAAGTTGCCACTAGGTGGGATAGAAGGGGAAGAATAATCAACCCTTCCTTCCATATTATTTTCCACCATCATCACTTAGTAAATTATCACATTATAGGATGAAAGGTTAAACATACATAATTGTGATCTGATATCCAGTTACAAACCCCTCATGTACTTCTGATCTTTCCCCTGGACGTTCTTTAACACTTCTAGTAAAAAGAAAACAAACTCTACAAACTAATTGGTGTATGATAATAATGGAGACTCTTCATACTATAAATAGAGTAACTATAGATACTTCCACTTCATTATCAACTATGGAAAAAACTTCTAGATGAATAAATCCTTGAAAACCTTCCAGTCCAAACCCATATTCATATCTAACTATACCATGGAATCCCACCATCACTTGTTGGTACCCTCACATCTAAATTCCATATATTTCAACTTGATACTCTTAGGTGTATCCTAGAATTAAAATATGTGGTCAATATTATAAAGTGAATCCACTATCTCTTGAGGTTCATCCAAGTATTTAATGGATAGTGGATTCACACACAAGAATTCATGTGATCAATCCCTATCTCTTCTAGTAACTCAGGGATGTACCTCAAAAACAATGTTATGGATTTTTGGTACATTCTGGTTGACATCACAAACTACCCTCATGATAACCTCAATATGATTCTAATATATAGGTAGATTCTATTGAGGAGCATCAGAGGAACCCACATTGGAACCTATAGAAGATGTCTTACAGTCATTCTACTCCACCCAAAATAGTATAAATGATCATTAAACATAATAATCTTAGTTAAAACAAGAAATACATAATAAAAAATGAGATTAAGAATAATAAATCAAGACAGGAGACATGAATCCAAACATCTCATGGTAATTAGATTCTCTTCATGGAATGAGCTAGCCAGGCACTCACCACAACCTACCTATCAAATCCCAAAAATACTATCTCTAGTCTACCAAACATTTTAAGTCAAGGAATCTTGAGGAAAGAACTATTTTGATACCAAATGGTTATGAACCTGACCTGGATACCCACTCAAACTGGTACCTGATCTGAATTTCTACACACTTAAAGGGAATTCATGATCCCCATGGGCTAGTGACTAGACCCCAGGAATCAAAATAACCAGTGGGAACAATTTCACCTAACCTAAAGTAATTACATGGAATATATGTAATAGATATAAATATCAAAAAGAAATTATTATATTTCATAAATTAAATATGATAGAAAAAAATTATACAATTCAAAGTATCTAAAAAAATTCCATGTACAAGTCCAATCCTCAAAGGAAAACTAAAATTGAAAACCAACTACTCAATGTGATATTGTGGGAAAACTCCCACTATCTCAAAACTATCTACCCAGAAAATATAAAAAAACCTCACTGTATTACTATGGTTCCTGGCCTTTCCCTATATTGAAATAAATACAAAGGGATACGCAATGTAGAGGGGGTATGTAGGGTGTGATCTAACAGAATCAATAGGATCCCACCTAGGTGTTCTATAAAAACTATCAATATAATAATTTTATAATGATTAACTTTAAAGAAAATAAGGCTTGAAAAAATAGTTTACAGTGTCTATATCAAAATTATAACAAAGAATTTAATTTTCCTTTTTCAAAATTTCCCAATAAATATAGGTAAAATTATTTCAAAACATTTAATATACATATATAAAATCAAATATATCAAATTAAAGCAAAGAATTTATAACATATCATATCAAATCCATTATAGTATAACTCAAATAATAAAAAGAAAAAGCACTGGATACATTACGCAAAAGATCACTCTAGGTTAGTATATCTAGGATACTTGTACCCCCAACATAAAAAATTTCATATGTATCAAGACCATATACATTTTCATCTAATTTGGGTAGTAGATGAAAACCCTCTAAATTGAACCCCTTAATATTGCCTATCAAGTCCATAGAAAATAGGCCAAGGTATAAGAGGAACTCCTCGTGAGTGAACCCCCAAATCATATCAATAGAAGAGACATATTACTAAACCTTACACCTAAGTAACCAAGGCTTCCAACATGCTCTATTTTCCAAACTAATTCATCAAAACCATGATTTTAATGCCATTTCAATAAACTATTTCACAGTGATTTGAAAGTACCTTTGCTTTCAGCCAAAAAAAGGGAAAACCCGTATTCTATAAAAACCACATTTATAAACACAAAAATCCATAATTAAATCATGACATTTCATTCACATAAAAATTATAAAAAACGAAATCAATTTAGTTAATCCAACATAGTCTGGAGACTGAACCACCTAACTCAAACTTGGGTCGCACATAATAGAATTAGGATCCTCCAACAAGGAACAAAAAAAGATGATGAAGAGGATCTATAATCATTCCACACATCTCATAATTGATTCAATTTAGCAGAAGGGTTGGTGAAGAGGATATATCACAATATACCTCAAAGAAACATTCACTCCACACCACAACCAATGCAAGGGTTAGACTCTATGGGCAGATCACATGATGGATCTAGAAGGGAAAACAGAGAATCATCATCTCATATCAACATGTCCAATAATGGAACACAATGGTTCTACCAATATCCAAGTAAATGAATAAAAATAAAGTATTACTCGCCCAAAAAGACATACTATAACCAAAACAATGATCAATCATTGAAGAAAAGGATTTGGAAGGGTCATAGGTCTAAAATATTTCCTAGGTGATATCATAGGTCGAGATCCAAGATCATGCAGATAAATTATTGGGGAATCATCCATAAAGCACCATAAAATTCCAACTCATGATGATTACAAGGTTTTTAATCCCTTTCCACATTGTGTAATCCACAAAACTCAAGAATGCTGAAAACCCAAAAACATTTTCACTATAAATCTAACTTTTTCCATTAAAAATAGTAAACCAAACACATTATGTGTATGTATTTCATATTGTGTACTATAATAATGAAATATACCCTTTATCCATTACACAATGTGTATTTCCCATATGAACTATGAAAAGTATTGTTTTTAGTATAAAACTCTAAAAGAACCTTCAATGTTCTCCAAAATTAGGCAGAACCCACAAATCCTTTAAATATTAATATCTGAACTCCATTAATTCAAAAAAATGCATCCCTAAACTTTATTCTCTCCATCCTTTAAAGTCTCATAGTACACCCAGACAAAGATAAAAATGAATTAAGAGAATAAAAATATATGAAAATGGAAATAGGATGTTATAGTTTCATATCGCTTGTCACTTTCACTAAACATCTCTCAAGTCTGTGATATGTTCTATTTATCTCTACTAGAGATGTACATACCTGATCCTTCACATATACTGAACATATAGGTAATACTGATTGATAATTATCTTTCCTATTAATAATAACTTGTTGAGATTTTGTGTCATAGAAAGAAAGTTCTATGAAAAAATATCACTCATCTAGTTATAGTTTTGTGAAAAACACTCCAACATGAAAAAGATATGTGGGAACCTACAGATATGATGACCCAAAAGTATCCTCGATTTTTTTATCTATGTGAAGTAATTTTTAGTATAAAATTAATTTTAAGGGTAGTGAAATGTAATACCCCAAGTGTTTATGAAATATATTTTTTAAATAAATTTACTTTCTTTGATAGCTTCTATTATAGGCAATACTGAGTTCTAATGAACCAAAATATAAAATTAATATTATTATATAAACAAGAGTTTTTTAATATAGAAATTAAATTTGGTGTTATAAATAGAAATAAAAATATTTTGAAAATTAATTATGAATGATATGGAAAATATATTGATAAATAAGTAATTAATTTTTGGAAAATTATTTATATGCTTCAAAAATACTTTTTTCTCAAAATTGATTATTAATGATTTTTGGGGAAAAAGAAAAAAGTTAGTTTCTCAAACTTTTAAAAAATATATTTGATAAATTTAACTTCATTTTTAAACTAAACATTTCAAAATTATCTTAATAATTAAGTTTTTATTCTTCTAAAAAAAATTTTAATTAAGTGTAAAAATTAACAGTTTTTATTATAAACTACATTTCTTTTAAATAATTTAAAAAAGTTTTATTTTAATTTAAAATGTTTTAAAACAAAAATTAGTTCAATTGTGTTATTATTAATACAATTTATGTTATTTTAAATAATTTCATGTTCAGTTTTGATATAAAAACTTTTTATATTTATAAAAAATATATTTCGAAAATCATTTTTTCATTTGGTCTGTGGGTATAATTTTAAATTAAATTATTCTACTTATGTGAATTGAATTTTTAAAAATAGATTAAATATTTTTAGTTATAATAATTAATATTATATGATAAATAAAACTTAATTTTTGTTCATAATGAATAGTAAAAATTGAAAAAATTAATTATGGTGATTAAGGTAAAAAAGGGTTTAGTCGGGGATAAACTAAATAGATAAGGGTTAAAATAACCAAAAAAATTGACTAATTACTATTTCATATACATGGCTAGACATCATATAAACTATGGTTCTATAATGATCTATTTTTTAGCCTTGCGTCATGTGTAAAACGTGGGTATAATTTTTTACTTTCAAGAATTCCAATTATGTCATCTCCCTCACTTATAAAAGGGAACCCCCTCTTCTCTCATATTCATAGTTACCAAACATTTTTTATCATCCAATACCTTACCAAATACCTTCCCTAATTCCTTACCAATTACTTATAGGCCTAATTTTTATTTGAAACCCCTTTTAATAATTCATTAGTTAGAAAACTAAAGTGTTTCTCTGAAGAATAGGTATAGTCTTAAACCCAGTGTTTTTGTTTTATTTCTTATTCCACATCTATCAGATTTTATTAAATTATATTGAAAAAATAACACCCATGTTTTATATATACTTATATATTTTTAACATAATATAATAAACTATATCCATATCTTCTTCTATGAAATGGGATACAATATCATATATTGCATGTATAACGGACTCCTGCCTTACAAATCGATGTAGTTCATTTTCCATCACGGCCTATTACTATTGAATATATTGATGGATTAAAATTTTATTTATTATTTTTATACAATAATTATAGTTATGTAATTATAATATCATGTATACCTTCTTACCTTGAAATCAGTTGTAAAACAATATTGTCGCTTGTGTGCACGTGTGGACTACCGCCTCCACGAAGTGATGCGATGTGTTTTTCATTTTATTTTGACATGGGGGAAGTAAGGGTAAATTTAATGAATATATATGATATATATTTTGTAAAAATTATTTTTTAAAGGTAAATTAATATTTACCTTTCTTCTATTCCATTATTTGAGAAAATGGAAATAGCATTCATACGTGCGTACAATTTATCATCTCCAGGAATGATGTAATGAATTTTTATCTCTGACTTATATAGATGACTCTAAATATGTATAAAATTAATATATATTATATTTATATTATGATTAAAATTCTATATATTATTTCACAATGATCAATGTACAAGTACTAAAACTACCAAACCAAAACACACATGAAAAACAAAGCAGTTTTTACCTGAAATAGTGATTTCAACAAAGAATTGTTAGTAAATGGGTGATAAAATGTTATAAGTAAAAAAATCATATGATACACATGATTATGGTTCTATAATACATTTATAATAATTCTATACTTATTATATAGGAATTTCAAATGTGTATGATGAAATTATAGACTTAATATTAGGGGTTTATTAACTCAACTTACATTCATTGGGTTATACTTATACTTCATTCACTATGTTATTCCATGATTATGTGTCAAATGACCAATAATTATATAATTTTTTCTATTTGTAATATTTTTTTTGTTTTTAAATTATTAACACATGATCACTTCATTTATTAATTCTCACTTCAGTTATACAATCTTTATAAAGTATTTTCATCTTACTTATATTTATATGGGATGCATGCCATATTCACCACTTATTTATTTTGTGTGGTGTATATACTTCCTATTAATGTATGTTATTATTATTATTATGAATATTATGTGATTTTATCATCAATATAAGGTTCTTTATTTCATTGGGTTTATGATTCAAATGTTACTACAGTGGTAATGGTTTAATGTTAAAATCCCATTATTTATGGGATTCTCTATGATAATACTTACAATGATTAAATATTATTCTCTATATATCAATAAACTAATTTATTTTATTATCATATAGTTATTTATATAGAATAAATTTTTTCTATAATTTTCCTCTCTTTAAGGATAAAAGGAACAAAAATTATTTTTTAAGAAAAAACAAATTTATTTCCATCTTCGACTAAAAAACATTTTTCTCCCATGCCCATGTTTTCTAAAAAAAATTTAATAAAATTTTTTATATTATAGAATTATTTTTTAAATAAATTTTTTCTCATTTTAGAATTTTCAAAAAAGTATTTAAGAGGAACCAACTTTCAATTTTCCAAATGAGGAACTTTTAAATTTTTACCAAAAATGTGAAAGGAATCTTTGTTTTAACTAGTATGGTATAAATGGTATTTTCCACCAATATTAATGCTCAATTATTTAAAGATTCATTTAAAACTTTCTAATTTTATTTTCAAATAAAATTTTTTCTTTAATATTTGTGAAATTTTAATATTTTAAAGAGGTGCATTCAAAATGAAAGGTATATTTTCCCCAATAATGTTCTAATGATATTTTTATTGAATTTTTATCCATCAACAACAATAAACTTTTGTGTTGCTTATGTTTTATTAGTTTTATGATCCAATGTTACAATCCTTATTCTTTATATGGATGGTTTATTTTTAGGATTATGATGAAGATATACTTATGAGACCTATTACTTTTCCATAGGTAATGTTATGATAAAATGTTTATAAAACCCGTTTACTTTTAAATGGTAATGATATAATGATTTTTTTATGATCTTTTGGAACACAAATTTATGGTCTTAATTATTTGATGTTTAGGCCCATAATTATATATCCCACTAATTAATTGGGCAATTATTATATTTATATGAGTTCAAAGGGTACATGGGAGGTTATACCAATCCCAAAAGAGTGTATAAAGGTGCTTATCCCAAGACCAAAGAAGGTATATTAGTGGTTAGCCTGGGACAAATATGTTATGAATGTCCTGGTGGGTAGCCTTAAAATAATATTTTCTCTTATTATGTGTATTCCAAAAATATATCTCTCATACTAATTTTATGCTCTTATGGATTATTTTCTTTGATTCAATTATGATTCATGTCTTATAAACTACTAATATTTATTCAATAACTTAAGATTACGATCTTTGTAATACAGGATATGGTCTTCAAATTTTATTCTCATGATCTCATGCCCTTATTATCATGTTATGTTTATATCTTCACTGTTTACCCTTACTGAACATTTGATCTCACCCTATCTTGTGTTTCTTTTCTTGAGGTTTTGAAGAAATGTATTATGTAGGATATGTTTAATAAGTGTTATAGTTATGATAAAATTAATGGGATATTATGTAGTTCACCTATGAATCATTTATATATATATCCAAGTTTCTAAAAGGAACTAGACCTATATGATTAGAGAATGGATCATTATGTTATGTAGTGAATATTCATCTATTAATATGTAATATCTATGTATGAAAAGTATGGGTTTCTAAATACAAAACCATGATATAGCATGGGATATGGATTGTCCCATTAATTGTAAATGAAAATACTATAAGGATAAATGGTTGGGTTATACCTTTATTGAAGAATTATTTGGGAAGATTCTGGATTAGGAGGTGATTATTATAGATAAAATTGGTTCCTCATAGGCTCAACCACCTAATCCTCTCAAGGAATCTTTTTATTCTTATTATTTAGTTCAAAAAAAGGACACCATGATCTGGGAGTCAGTGTTTATTGGAATCCACATAAGTAAGATTTATCATATTTTATTCTCATGAAGGTAAAAAAAATTGGTTTCACTATTGAATAAATTTTACAGAACATCGATAGATCCTTATTCTTGTACCCTTATTCAAGCAACAAGTTATAAAAAGATCCCCATGGAAGCTTTCCTCATGAATATTAGAATGAATCTTTACACTATTTGTATAACATGAGTAGTTTATCTAGACACCATTGAATATGTATTTTTTTAATGTTAATATTATATAAACTCTATGGAATATTATTGTTATCCTATTTTAAGTGTATCCAGTAAATGATGTAGATATTATCTCCCTCTTTGATCACTGAAACATTCAATAAGGATCTACCCAACTAAAGAATATCCAATAAACTATTTTTTCTGAAATAATACATCTCATATGTTTGAATGAGATTGTCAATAGACATGAAAATAGTCCCATTAAACTAGATATGGTTATGAGGAACATCTTATCTGCTATCATGGTGATAACTAGCATGAATATTGGCTCCGCTGGGAATTCAATCTAGGGAATATTTTTTTAATAGGAATTGAATTTGGGGGAATTGTAAAAATAAAAATGGAAATATTTTAATGGTTTGTAAAACTCCCAGTATAGTATGGATCAAGATGAACACATATAGGGCTTCAAGATGAAATTTAGGGATTGCTTATTATGGAAGCATCTTTAAGGGCACAAAAGGAGGTTCACTCTCAAGCGTCTCTAAATATTGAGGAATGGATATCACTTATGAAGATGACATGGATTGCATGATCCTGGGGATCTATATTGTTATAGTTAACAACTTTATTAAATAATAACATGATTAGACTCCTACTTTATTATACAAGCCTTCGAGATAAGGACATCTTCACCCTATTAGAGGCTTATAGAATCTTAGGAGGATTTTCCTAAATATTTTAGTCAAATTGAGTTTATTTACTCCATTATATATGGATAAGGTATGATATTTTATAAGCCTTTATCCAATTTGGGATTTGGGGTGGGGGTTATAACTGGAATTGGTCAAAACCATAGTTAATTGAAGAAATTTTTTCTAGAAATATATAAAAGTCCACATTTTCATCATTTATAAAAAAAATTGGTCTATATAGTTTCACTATAGGAAGGCCTATTATTATATAGGACTCACATAGCCTCAAATAGATAGCCTATATTGATTAATTTTATGATAACCACTCCAAAAATTTCAACACTGGAAATGTCCAGTTCAATCTCATTAATTATTATTTAATGTTTAAATTATTTTTTGATATTTTTAAATAGCTCAAACACTTCATTGGTTGATGAATCGATCAAAAATGATTTCTGTAGTAGAAAACATGGTCATAACCAAGGATTATCATATATAATAATAATATCACGTACATAAACCATGACATAGTGTCTCACACTATGATGTGGTGAACTTAAGGATAAACCAAGGTGTGGTCAAAAGCACCATTTAACGTTCGACCTTTTATTGTACTCATCCAAAAAATCTATCACTTTCTTGAAAAGTATCATAAACATATCAAACATTCACCTTATATAACATCATATATAAAAACTTGTGAAACCATACCCAAAACACTGTTTGGATAACTTATAATCCTTCTTATCAAAAATATATAATTCATTTTCAAATTTTTCTACATCATTTATAACAACTTATGAAAAATTCATCTAGAACTTCTTTCAGATATCCTATAATACACTTTTTGTGTAGCACCTAAAATATCATAAACATGATCTTCATTTAAAAAAAACAAAGTGTGGCCCAATTGACCATATAGTGTTTAAAAAAATTAAATTCACCAATCCATAAAAGTAAGAAAATATCATCCTATAGTAATACATCAATGCTACTCAAACTAAAAATGGATCTAATCTTGGTAAAGCTTCAACTGACGATATGATCAGTAACAAACCCAACCACCCCTGATTAACTAAGCCTCAAGAATTGTGTAATAATATTATTAAATAATTAAGGATCTCATGTTATGTATCTTCCCCACCATATGTATAGGGATTAAATATGAAACATGAACCGCTGGCATATCAAACACATAGTTTATGACACTCAATGTGGTATACTTAGTAGGAAATCTTTCACATAAAACTTTTTCAGTGATTCATGGATATATTTTGTATCTCTATATAAAATATTACCTATTACAACCTTCACATTTATTTCAAGAACAATAATACTTCATGATAAACATAAATTATAGAGGTTAATTTTCATTACACTTTATTCAATATATGAAATCAACAAAGAAATAATGATATAGTGAAGTCTTCCTTTTATATGACATGCTAAATTTTATATTTTCAATATCTTTTAAGAATAATAAAAAATCATATATAAGAATTACCAAATAATATCACATATGATAGACCACTTGATATTCCTTTTGTTTGCAACACATTTTTTGATATTTTTAAACTCAGTACACCTCTATGTAATTCCTTACAAATCTTTATGTGACCAATTAATAAAACAATCCCCCAAAAATATTTTAGTTACTAATATCTTTGAAGATTTATTTATTGATAAATGGTTGTGTTTAGGAATCATATTCCTAATTTTCAACTCTTGAAACATGGTATTCAAACTCATTTAATTCACACACAAAAAACTGTTAATTACTTTTGATATACAATTAGAACTCTTTCCAATTTCATCATCATCATGAACTATCATTTAAATTAACAATTTCCTTTTGAGAAAATTTGGAAACTAAAGTAACACTTTAGACTACTATTTACCAATACATTCCAGGAAATAAACTGCCATTCACTTTGTTATAGTAGTAAATTAAAACTCCTTAAATTTCTCTTTACAGAAGTACTAAAAACTATTTTTGGATGTTAAGTGACATTCACTTAGAATTTTGACGAATATAATATTTTATTTTTTGTACTCAAACTTCTATAAGTCAAAATATACTTCCACTAACCTTTCAAAAACTATATTATCAT
The DNA here is from genome assembly GCA_963277665.1 of Viscum album. Classification (NCBI taxonomy): domain Eukaryota; kingdom Viridiplantae; phylum Streptophyta; class Magnoliopsida; order Santalales; family Viscaceae; genus Viscum; species Viscum album. The sequence continues at coordinate 2,033,578,213 of OY728146.1, read as the reverse complement.
TATAATATCATGCTAATATAAGAAAAAAATATTTTTTTAGAAAACATAATTTATTTTGTTTTCTGAGAATATTTAACTAATAATGTATTGTATCCATAATATATATGATATACTATATGTTTGTAGAATTATTTTTATAAGAAAACTTAAAAACATTCAATTGATGGCTGGTACATAATTTTTCCATCGTATTTTAAGAAATACCCCAAATAAACTCTTTTATCCTATATAAGACTAATTTTATACTTATCATCCCCTCAAACATGTTTTAGAGTTCAATTTATGATAATCAATTTTTATTAAAACTATCATCTCATATTGTTTGTAACAACTCTTTGTTAATAACAACCTCTTTTATCATATAAAGGAAAATAATGAAAATATAAATTCATTATAAATATATATTTAAGCATGAAATATTACTTTACAATCAAATACATTATTCTTAAACCATTTCATTCATCATTGAAATAAAAACAAAAATATTTATCTATAAAGTCATCAGAAATTTTCAAATCCTTTATATTTATAAAATCTGTAAAATATATATTGGGTATCATATATCCTTACAAATAAATTATAAAAATTGTCCTATAAATTACATGGAGTTTCTCAAAACCCTTCAGGTATTGCAAAAAAATTAATCCAATTGAAACATAATCTTACCACATAAAATCTTATTTATGTTTAATTGAACTTGGATAGATTCTACGAGAAACATTTTTCAAATTTCTAATTTATTTTTCTTCTTCCAATTTTGAACATTTACCCACGTGTACTGTCAACAAAACAACAGAGCCTATAAATCACATTTAAAGCTCATTAATCCTCAATAACATTAAAAAACTAGTAAATATTTATTGAACTCATTTATATTATCAAAACATTTCAAATGATTATTATAGAATATATTCAACATCCATAGAATATTGTTTAACCCCTTGAACTAAACCGATTATCATACCTCTAATGTAACTATTTAAATTCTTGTATGATAATTTAAAAACATGGTTTAACACCTTAAAATAAATAACATATTTATTAACTATATAAAAAACCATTCCTATTAATAATAAATAAGGGAATAGAAAAATAAATGAACCTTTTCTAAATTCAAAAAAGAGATAAAAAAATTTGAATGATTCATAAATACATTATAAAAAATTCATAATTTATATATAGATAAACAAAAAAATCCTTTTAATCTAATATAAAAATTTCATTTATCATTTACATGGTTTTAATATTAAAACCTTCATATTTTTTAAATTTTTATGTTTTTAATACTACTATTATCAAATAAGAACTCTATAAATTATAAAACCATTTAAATAAATCAAAACAAAAATTAAATAATATTACCAATATAAATAATTCATATTTTTAACTATTATTTAATCATTAATATATATAAATTATTTTATTTTTTATCTTATTTTAACCTTGTAAGTGAAATTTAATCAAATATCACATCTATCAAAAAGAATTTAGTATAGTTTTAAATCCCATTTAAAATCAACATGGGACCAGAAGGTCTATGTCAATGTAGGTTTTTTATAGTATTAAAAAATTATTTTTCATTAATTTGTTAATAAAAATGGTTTTTATCACTACATGGGTGAGACGACCCAAACATTTTAGGTATAAATGTTGTGTCACTTCAGATGAATTTTCAATAAAATTAATGAAAATGCACTCCCATTGAACTAAAAAGGTTTAGTTTCTTTAATGAATAGAAACATAATAAACTTATTTCTGGAAATATATTAAATATCCTCCCACAATTTCCATCTCTCAAATTATCCTTCTTAGACATATAATGCTCATAATCATTCTTCATAACCTCAGAAAATAGAAATAAAAGAATGGGGTGCTTAGATACTTGGTAAGCGTAAACCTATGAGATATTAATTGACGATCATATGAAAGAAAAAGAAAATCACAATGGTATGATATCATGATCATAACATACCTTTTTCATACCTAATCAGTCATATATCATAATTCACGAGTCATAGAAAAAAGATTAAAAATTTCAAAAGGCATGAGTCTTAAGAGTGAGGAATCATCATTAATCATTCAGGATCCATTATAAAATTTCATATGAATAATAAAATTTCATGGTAATTTTTGAAACATTATAAGGATATAAAAATCATTTATTTAGTCTTGGCTCATAACTAAGACCATCATCACATTTTCGAAAAACTCCCATAATAGATTAGGTCCACTTCTTTAGCTCTTTTCAACATTATAATGGGTTTATTACCTATGAAATTTAATATTAACTCACGATATATCAATAATTACACAATTAATTAGTGATATTTAATAGAACTAGCCATCAAATAATAAAAACCATTCATATTTTTTCCACAAGATCCCAAAACATTTATCAATTAATCACATCATAACCCATGGAAAATAAATATGTTTTAAATAAATTTCCTCATCACAAAATCATATAAAATCCAAAAAAAATAAATTGGATGGTATCATTATATCATATTACTAGTGAGGTATAAGAAATTTTAAAGGATTATGAAATAGATGAAAATACCTTTAAAAGGGAAATTTTAATATTTCTTTGAAAACATAGAAAATATATTTTTAATTTAGTGTCTTTAAAAAATACAAAATTCAATAATACTGGAAAATATATTTTCTTGAAAATAAGCATGAAAATTTTTAAATCAATATTCATATAAAATAAGAGTATTTGCGACCATAAAATACATTCATTTGAGAAACATTAAAAGAAGGATTTTTTTCACACTTTTGGTAAAAAGTCCAAAAGTAACTCTTTTGGAAAATGACAAGAAAATTCCTTTTAAAACATTGAAAATAAATTAAATTATAGATGAAAATGGATTTAAATAATAATTAGATCATGTAAAATAAAATTATTTAAATCATTTTAATAAACATGGACATGGAAGAAAAATTTCATTGAAAAAATAGGAAATAAGGTTACTTTTTCTTAAAAACATTTTCTTAATCGTTTTTTGAACCAAATAGAGGAGAATGAAATAGAAACATGAAAACCCTAAAAAAACATATGAGAATAAAATGAGTGGTTTTTAAGATATAAATGAAATATAATTACTATATGAATATTCAAGAATAAATTATCTTAATTAGAAATGAGATTGCAACATAAACCCTTACCCCAAGTCCTGACTTAATTCAAACGTTCTCTTTAGTTCATGTGTAATAAATTTAAAATCATTATAAATAAATAATATAACTATATTAAAAAGTATCTAACAATATATATTTCCATTTTAAATTCTAAATTTAAATTTATGAATAATTATTAATTAAAATCAACATTTGGGGGAAAATTAGTGCGTTAATCAGGAATGTTTTGGTTCGATGGTTTCGGTTCATGAAGCCATTTCATGGTTTAATCATCTATAGAATCATAATATTGTTATATTGTTATATTTTTTTCATTATATACACTTTTATAATCATTTATATATGTTGGTGATGAATAATTAATTACATCACTTCGTGGTGATGATAGTTCGTACATACACCCGAGTAATGATTTCATTTTATAATGAATTGAAAGAAATAAAGGTTAATAATGATATATATTTATATAATCCTAAAAACATATAAATTTATATATATATATATATCCATTTAATACATACATGTAACCTTTTATGTATAGAATACAAGAAAAATGAATCACATCTCTTAATGGAGGTGGTAGTCTACAAGTACGTGTTAAAAAAGTTATCATTCCTCATAGGATGGAAAGGTGATATAAAATAGATATAGAATTTAAATAAAAGCATTTAAATATATTAATACTAATAATTTCATAAATTTAATATAGTAATAGTATTGTTATTGAAGGTTAAGTAAGAAAAAAACTTGAAATAGATTGGTAAAAACAATTACCTATAATTTGGGAACCCTCCTTTTGTGTACACCCTAATAATTAAAAGGTTGATATTTTGGAAGACATGAAGCTATATGGAATGGGAAAATAATTTATGAAAGTATTTTGAAACATATTATCCATGATATATGGAACAAATTGGGGGAAGGATTATTTGGAAGAGGGTCTCCTTTTATAAGTGAGTGGGTGGAAAACATATAAATACATAAACATTAAAATATAACAAAGTCATATTCAAGTGAAAGTGGAACCAATTGGAAAATGGTTTTAATATAGGTTAACTTAGTGCCTTACTATTTTAAACTAACAAATTTTAGACAATTTCAAGTGATATTTTGAACACTCTTTTTTTAACCCCCTCATTGACCCATTTTATCCTTAACCAATGTAAAAAATGTTTACCATAGTTACTATTAATTATAACCAAAAATTAGAGTGGAATAATTAACAGATTTTAAAATTTTGATTCAAAATATGTAAATTATTTTACAAATTCAATTACTGTAAATCTTGGAAATTATTTTTAAAATAAATTCACAAAGTTCTACCATTATATTTTTTAGAAAAATGTATTTTAAAACATGAAACTGAATTTAATTAAATTATTTTCCTATTAAAAAAATTATATTGAGGATAAATTATTTGATTAAATATATAATATTCATATTTAATTATATTCATTCATAACTAGTGATTAATTTAATTTATTAAGATAAAAACACATTATGCTTATTAAACCAATATTTCAGGAAAAAAATCACTTTTTACATTCTTGTGATATTATTTTACTTCCTAACTTTTTAATAATTAAAGATTTAATTTTATTCATTGGTAAATGTTACATTTTAATAATTTTTATAATCTAAATTTATTTTTAAATAAATCATATATGACAAAAACGTTTCCAATAAAAAAAATTAAAATAATTCTTTTGGATTCGTAGTCTTTCTGAAATTAATTAGAAATTACATTTAAATTTTATATTTCATTTAAATGTCAGTTAATGTTATTTATTTTGTAATTTATAATAATTATTCACATAATTTCAAGGTTTAATGATTCAAAAGTTGTCATACATGTCAAATTTGAAGAGAAAAAATATATATTCTAAAATATTAGGATGTTATATTCTACCCACTTACTAGAATTTTACCTTTTAAATTTTATCACTCTAATAAAAAAACAAGGATACATGTACCCCATCACATTCAGTAGATCACAAAAATATTCCACAAATTTATAGTTCCACCATAAAACTTTGACTTGGTGACTGGTCTTGTTCTATAGAACTTTATCTATTTGATCTAGAATCTTCATCGATTATTCCTCATAATAGAGTTCATTCTCCATTGTTACAACCTTTGAGTTCATTATATATAAGGACCCAACCTTAAATATCACATAATCTAGTAAATTGTTGTATAATTCACTTTCTTACATTCCCTATGATCTTTTTAGTTTAAATTTTTAGATAATTATAACAATAATCATACTTGAAAATCCAAAATCATAAAATGTGGATACTACTAAAATAGTATCTATTTCTTCCATAATACAAAAGTGTTTAATAAAACGTGAATTCTTCAGAAACATTTATCTTTTCTTCTTTTTTCCCTTAACCACCCTTAAATCCTATAAAAACAATTTAAAACATGGTATGAGCACAAAAATATTAGTAAAATACATAAAAATAAGGAAATAAATTGTTAATCCATGAATACGTATAAACATATGATATAATTTTCACAAATTCATAATTTTAATCCATAAATAATCATATAGTTACTTTGTGAAAACATGAGATTTCCACAAAACATAGAAAAAAATAAACAATTATGTAAATTGGGGAATTACGTATATAATATTGTAACCCTCATGGATACCATATTATTTGTAAACCTTATAGCTAACTTACTATGTAACCCTCATAGCTACCTTACAATGTAACTCTCATAGCTACCTTATTTTGTAAGCATCATAGTTACACTTTGAGGAACCATGGGGTAGACCTCAAACATAATGATACCCAATGAATTAGAGGTAGATATTGGTCCCAACCTTCATCTTAAACAATGAACAAAAACCAAAACATAATCATAAAAGATGAGTACTTTCATCATAGAAACATTCCTTTTGAGTTTTGTAAAAAGAGACATTAAACGGGGTTTTAAAAGGAAAGCCCCTTACCTCAGGTTTGTCTTACGTAAAAAGTGTTAAAACCTCTTGTATAATGGTTTAAAGAGTGTTATTAACACAATAAATAACTATATTCATCCCTATAGTAATTTATAAAATCTTTTTATAACAGCTGCCCACCCATTTATTAATAATAGTTTGTTATTTTCATTTTTTTGGTGATTTTATTTCATGGTTTCCATTGTTGGGTCATTACGGATTATCTTATCGAATCGAAGAAAAAACTAAAAAATTGAACCAGTATTTTTTTCATGATAAAATGAGTGATTTTATAAAAATATTGGTGTATTTAAATATATTATGGAGTGGACATTAAAATTGGTATGAAATTGGAAATTTCCCTTTAATCAGGTTTTTTTATTGGGAATAATTGAGAAGGGATCTTTTTTAAAGAATATATTTCCCCCTCAAAGAAAGATGATATGATATATATATATATATATTATTTTGGAACATATAAACATAATTTAGAATAATTACACAAAAATAAATCAGAATTACATTATAGTAAAGGGAGAGAAAGAGTAACTCAAAGTAAAAAATTGAGGCTCGTGAAGAAACCCTTAACTTATGTATGAAAGTGTTCTTAACTTGAACTGAATATCCTATATAATAAATTTAAATCCATTAATTATTTAATTAAAAATATTTTAAACATGTATTTTATTTACTATAATTTTATCAAGATAATTTATGGCCTTTTGAGGTGTTATAATATATAATTTTATCATTCAGGAGTGTTAGTTTCCTTGGTTTTCATAATTGGTTTTCTTGTATACATGTATGTAAAATCATGTAAAATGAGAATAGTTGTACATAATTGAAATTACATGTTATTAATAAAATTTAATAATATTAAATAGTCTTATATATCATTTTTTTATATGGTATGAGGATTAATCCTTAAATAAAACATTAGCAATGAACACTAGTTTATTTTGGTGAATTTGGATCATTACGAACCACTTTTGTATTATTGATTAATATTATGTATAAACACTAGTTCCAGAACATCATATAACTTATAAAATGTATAATGGACTATTATTTAAAACTTAAAAATGGTTTTATGACAATCCTTGAAGGTGGTAAAGGAAAATGAAAACAAGCTATCCACGATGTCGGTAAGTTGGCACGTCAAGCTTGAAGTTCTTATTTTTAGAATAAAAGGGAGACAAGAAGGAGTTTAATAATGAATATTTTCATAAAAATGATAAAATTAAAGTACATATAAGATTATTTAGTCATAATTACATTTTTATAAGGGTATTTATGGAAATAATAATAAAATAAATGAATTTGAAAAGAAAATAAAATAAAAAGAAATAGCATATTACCTTTTCAATTCTCCTCCATGAGAACCACCTTAAGGAACACGGTTTTAACCTTTTTCTAAGACCAGTAGGTCTGGGATATGGGTAAGAGGATTGTAAATGTAATTGGGTAGAAATTAAACAAACTAAAAGGATTTGAAGTGTGAGGAGAAGATATGGTGAGGGTGGTATTTATAATGGAGGAGAGGGGTGTTTTATCATTATTATATTCATTAGTTTATTATTTCGGATCAGGACTATAAATAGTTTGAAAATTATCACAATTTATATTAAAATAAAAAACTATAGTTTGATATTTTTTGATAACATCTACATTACATAATTTATGGCTTAATAATTCATTAATTTGTTAAATACAGTAAATTATTGTATTTCACTATTCACCAAAAATTCAAGTATTATTAAAAAATCCCAAAAATTCACCAGAACCATTTTTTTATGTGTAGAATTAAAAAATTAACTATATTTTTTGAAAATAATTTTCAAAATATAATAATTTTAATTTCTAAATAAAATCATAATTTATTCAAAAAAACAATTTTAAAACTATTACTAATTTTATAACACATTGAAAAATTAATAAAGGTATCATAAAATTATCTTATAATAAAAATATAATAAAAAAATAATTTATGGATCTAATTTAAGAAAATAAATTTTCTTTTATATCGTTAAATTAATTATAAAATTATTGATAAACATTTATGTTCCACAAAAATACCAACACTTAATTGATCATTTTCAAAACATTTATTTACTTATTCAATGATATAAATATATCAAATTTTCAATTTTAAGATACATGAATTTAATTTATACTTTAATAGGTGAGGTTACTATTCTATTTATATATTTTTTTTTTAATTTCAATAAATATCACTTATTTCATTATAAATTTATAATGAACTTAACTATTTAATTCCAAAATAAAAAATAATAATTTTATAAGTACCTAGGTCTTTACATTCTCCCTAAATTTTGGAAATTGTGCCCTCAAAATTTTTATTTAGATAATAAATAAGTGAGGATACCTTTCCCACATAAAATTTTCATATTATCATGTTGCTTCTTTAACAATGTAGTTTCTCCACAAAACCTTAACCTAGTGAATTACATTATTCCGCAATACTTTCTCTCTATAATCAAGAATCTAAATAGGTTTTTCTTTATAAGTGAGTTTCTATTCTAGTTGAACAACTTCTAGGCTAAAAACATGAGATGAATCTGTTACATAATTTCACAACATCGAAACCTGAAAAACATTGTGTACCTCATATAAACATGTAAGCAAAGATAATCAGTAGGCAACTGGTCCAACTTTCTCTAGAATTTCATAAGGCTTATTTAAATGTGGACTTATATTTCCTTTCTTACTAAAATTCATAAAAATTTTCCAAGGAGATATTTCCTGGAAAACATGATAACCTACCTCAAGAGAAAATTATTTCCTTCTATTATCTACATAACTTTTTGACTTGCTCTGAGCTATCCTAATATTCTTTTAGACCATCTTCACTTACACTTCCTCTACTAATTCTAGTCCCATCAACTTTGTTTCCCCAAATTCATCCCAAAATGATGGATTTTGACACCACTTTCTATATAATACCTCAAAAGGTGTTATATGTATAATAGAAATAAAACTTTTATTATAGGAAAACACAAATAAAGAAAAAATGATGATTCCAAATTCCTTGTTAATACATTAAACAAGCTCAAAGAATGTCCTCCAATGTATGAATTGTTCATTCAGACTGTCCATCTTATTGGCGATGAAAGATTGTTATGAAATTTAATTCAGTTTCCAATGACTTCTGAAGGCCTTTACAAAAGCTATAAATGAACCTTAGATCACGGTAAGATACAAAAAAAAAGAGTAACTCCATGTAACCTCACAATATCATTGAGGTACAACTGAGAAATATGATCTAAATAAATAGTATCTTGAATAGGAAGTAAATGTATAGATTTATTAAGTCATTCAATAATAACCCAGACCGCATTGTTCCTTCAAGAAGTATTTGGTACTCTCGTAAAAAAGTCCATGGATATATTTTTCCATTTCCACTCTATCACTGGAAATGTTTGAATCATCCCCTTTGGTAGTATTCTCTCTAATTTAGCGTATTGACAAGTTAAACATTTCATTGTAAAATCCTCAATATCTATTTTCATTCCATACCACCAATAATACTCTCGAAGGTCTCTATAAATCTTAGTGTTATCAGGATGAACTACAAATTGATAACTATGTTCTTCACTTAATAATTATTTTTTTCATTTTTTATCTTAATGCACAGATGATATCTTTCCAAATCTAAAAACACAATCTTTATCAAAGTTAAATTTTGTAAAATTACCCTTTTATCCAATACTACCATTTTTCTGCAACTCATGGTCATCTTTAGGTGCCTTCTTATGTAAGAACCCGGGTTTTTGGAACGAGTCAAAATCCCGACCCTGTTTGAATTTTTGACTGGTTTCTGAGGAAACTGGAGAAAACGGAAAGTTTTTGGAAATTTTCAGACCACACGTCGTGTAATTTTAAGTACACGCCGTGTATATGTTAAGCGAGTGTCGGCCGTGTGGTCGCTGAGTACATGTCGTGTGATGACCGTGTAGAAATTTCTTACTACACGGTGTGTAGTTTTCAACATGTCGTGTACCCCTGACCGTGTGCTGGCCATACATGTCGTGTAGACCTGTTCGCCGGGTAGAACCAGGTGAAAGTCGTGTTCCCCTTGGACACGCCGTGTAGTCTATCTATATATGCGGGATATACAGAGACGGTGGGACCCAGATGAGGGGTCAGTGGCCGGTGAATGGAGCAGCATCGCAGGGAAGTCATGCGTCAGGCAGCCGTGTTTCAGGCCAGGTGCACGTTGTGGAGCTACCAGAGGCTGAGCAGGCTAGTGAGAAAACGACAGTTAGAGGTACACCGCGGTGTGGCCGTGATCTCTTTGTTTCCTTTTTGGCATGACCTTTAGAGGCATGTTTTCTTTGAGTGCACGTGGTGCACAGGATCTATGTGGACTGACTAGATGTTAGTCAGTGGGGATTGGCACCATAGGGGGTGTGTGATATATTCTATATATATGTATGAGACGCATAGCATCAGGTCATCGAGTGTTCGGGTTACTTGAGGTGTTGTGGGCATCAGGGCATCGCGGATGCAGGTTAGTTGAGGTGTCGTGGGCATCGGGGCATCGCGGATGCGGGTTACTTGAGGTGTCGTGGGCATCGGAGCATCGATGATGCAGGCTACTTGAGGTGCTAGGCACCAGGTTTGATTTTGAGCATCCATGGGATACAGGACCTCGTGGAGGCGGACACCGATGCGATGTGGGATACGTTGGGTGTCAGGAACGACACAAGAGTTCCAATGGGGTCCAGGGGTGACGATGCGTCACGGGAGGACTATGCATCTAGAAAATAGGTTAGTAAACCTTTTTTGCTTTATGTTTTGTTGGGTTGAGACCGAGTTATGAGATTCCTAAGGTGGGGAGCCCCCTTGAGGAATTTAGTCTGGACCTCTGAGACCGGGGCAGTCCGGGTTACTTTGATCGTGGTGGTATGTACAGTGCCATCTCCGGGTTTCATTTGGTAGCTCGGGGACAAGCTATGTTAATGTGGGAAGTTTGTAAGAACCCGAGTTTTTGTAATGGGTCAAAATCCCAACCCTGTTTGAATTTTTGACTGGTTTCTGAGGAAACTAGAGAAAATGGGAAGTTTCTGGAAATTTCTAGACTACACACTGTGTACTTTTATATACACGTTGTGTATATGTTAAGCGAGTGTCGGCTGTGTGCTCGCTGATTACATGTCGTGTGATGACTGTGTAGAAATTTCTTACTACATGGCGTGTAGTTTTCAACATGCCATGTAGCCCCGACCGTGTGGTGGCCATACATGGTGTGTAGACCTGTTGGCCTAGTAGAACCAGGTACACACTGTGTTCCCCTTGGACACGCCGTGTAGTCTAGCCGTGTATGTAGGATATACATGGCATGTGGGTAAGTCGGCGAGGTAGAGAAGAGAAACCAAGTACATGCTTTGTACCCATAGGTACACGCTGTGTACTCATGTCGGTAGTTCGGTGGAATCCCAACTGCTAAATGAACATTTAAATGAAATATACACGGCGTGTAGTCATGAAATACACGTCGTGTTCTTTTTTGCGTTGAAACGGTCAGTAGCCTTGTTTTCAGGAAGAACCTCAAATTTTGGCCGGGTTTCGCGAACCAAGCCGGTTGGGACTTCACTCCTCTTCCGGATCGCAGTCTGAACTCCGTTTCCATCACAGATTGATTCGTTGGAACCCCCTCGGTAAGGCCTCAATTCCTCTTTGGTCGTTTGGTTTGATTTTCATTCTACGACGAGTTATAGGCGTTTGATGGGTATTGAATCTATTGTAGATTTACCACGTTTTATACCGAATTGGTGGCTGTTACGGGATAAGTAACATCGTACGAGTCTCAGGTAGGTGTTGCATACCTCATTTTGTGTTTTCGTGGTGGTTTGGGTGACGCGGCCTTCGTCACGTTTTCAGGTATTTTGAGTGGGACCCGTTCTATCTTCTATTTCATATTGAATTGCTTGTTGGACCTATGGGATGCCTTTGGGTATGCCCTATTACCAGTTTACGTGAGTGGGGTCGGGTGAGGGGTCGTGGCTCATCGGGTCATTTTTTTCGGGGAACGCCAAAATGGTTTTAATTGAAATATTAATTTTTTAAACTGTTTAATTTAATTTATTAAAGCTAGTTATAAATTGTTAGAGTCATTTAAGACCTCAGTGCTGGTATGGGACAGCACCTTGCATAGTGCAATTCAACTGTTTAGTTTGTTTCGCCTGGTTATGTTTTCTCTTTAGATATGTATATATGCAATTACTGAATTGCATCTGCTGAACTCTTTGGGTTGTGTTGGGCTTGGCCTGGTTACGCTTGAGTGATGTTGATCACAGGTTGGGCTCGGATCAGGTAACGATGGGTGGTTTTGACCACAGGATTGGGCGTCGTGGACGTCGGCTTGAGGCAGTACGTCTGTCAGGTTGGGAATGGCCTGGGTTACTAGGATGGTGATGCCGTCGGACTTGAGTGACATGGTCGTAGGGACATGATGTGTCAGATGTGTTGGTGGATTAGGTACTATTTTGGTTATTACCACTCACCCAGAACTTTGATTAGGGTGCACACATAGATACTTCGTGATGAGGTGGTTTTGACCACTCGTGTGGGTAGAGGCCCCCGTAGTTGCGGTTTGGTATTTTGGTTGGGGTTTCTTGCTGTAGAAAGCCACGTGGGAGGTGAGGAGCATTCCAGGGATGGGCGTGCCTTCAGGACGTCGGTACTTGAGACACAAGGTGTCAAGAGGCACATGGTTCTGGGTTACTATTTTTGGGCATGCCTTTGGGATGCTGGTACTTGAGACACGAGGTGTCAGGAGGCACATAGTGCCGGGTTACTATTCCTAGGCATGCCTTCAAGACGTCGGTACTTGAGACACAAGGTGTCCGGAGGCACATGGTTCTGGGTAACTATTTTTGGGCATCCCTTCAGGATGTCGGTACTTGAGACACAAGGTGTCAGTAGGAACATGGTTTCGGGTTACTATTGTTGGGCGTGCCTTCGGGACGCCGGTACTTGAGACACGAGGTGTCAGGTGGCACATGGTGTCAGGATACATGATAGAGATTCCAGCATTGGCTGAAGAAGGTGACGCTCCAGGGTGGTTTTTGAGCACCAGTGGAGTTTGTGTTTAATTGTGCATTGTACTGTTTACTGCTTTCCTTGTAAATGCATGCCTACTTAAACACATATATTTGGTACGTACCGTTGGGTGGTATCCTACTGATATTTGTCTCACACCCTGCACGGGCCCTTCGGGACGCATGTAGACTTTATGGATTTACATTCATGAAAGAGGCCAACTTCAGGAGATGGGGTGCGTTAGTTATTGCATGGAGATGGTATGGACCTTGAGTTCATACCTAGCTGGGGTTTACTTGTTTTGTTTCCTTTTCGGTATTTGCATGCTTGCTTGTTTTAGCTACTGTTGGTTGGCCTTTGGCACCCTTTTATATTTAGTTGTGTATGAACTTATCTGGATGCATTTTTTACTGTTCAGTTGTAGTTACATTTTATTATCATGATTTTGTGTTTATTTCCACTGTTGTTGTTATATTTACTGCTTCCGCTGTTTATTTATATTGATTATGCTTCTGCTCTGCGGGTCTGGTTCGAGTCTGCTGAGTCTTTCTTCCATTGCATATTTATTATTATTCTCATACCAGTACCCGTATTATGATCCTATGAGAGGGTATATCCTCCCCACTATACCTAACAAAATCTCACTTCTAGTCAGTAGCCTTTGGCGTTTGGGGAGGTTAGCCTAAGGTAGTGACACTCGACCCGTTTGGCACTGTTTGGGTGGCTGGCCGGGTCCAGGTCTTTACAAAGATGTATCAGAGGAGTTCTTGACACGGATTTAGTAGCAGCGTTTTACTGGGTACTAATGAGTTTGAGTCTTCTCATTTATTTTTTCTGGTTTTACTATTTGGGATATGGTAGACTGTAGATAGTTTGTTACAGGGACTGGGTGTCTAGCTTGTTCTTGGTTTCCTGCAGCCCCAGGTACGAGGGACGGACCAAGTTGCCATGGGTGGGAGTTACTGTCTGCTTTTTGATCAGATTACCATTTATATGATTTCCACCTCGGTGGATCACATGATGTGTGATGTTATTGATTGTGGTATGTGACCCTTGACACGGTGCGGTAATGGAGAGTTGGACCTTGGCATGGTATGGAGAGGCTTTCTAGCTTTCCTTTTGATAGGCAAATTTTAGGGTATTTTAATTTCATAATTGCACGTATGCTTTGTGAAGTGATAATGCCATGTGAATGAAAAATTCAATTACCATGCATTATATGCTTTGAAATGTAAATAGGTGAAATTCATGATATAATTTCTAATATATTGAAATGTGTTATTCTATTATTTATATATATTGTAAATTTCATGTGGCAAGGTATTTGGGTCTGGCTCTTTTGAGAGAAGGCAGGTACTATGGCTGAGGTTGTGTAACTGTCAGGATTGGGAGACTCGGTCGTCGGTTTGAGGCAACATGAGTTGTCGGGATGGCCATGACCCAAGGTACCATTGATACTTGGCTATCTGTTGAGGGCGGGTAAGGAGGCCATGAGGCCGGGATGCAGTGGGCATGGGTTGTGGTGAAGGGTAGTAAGGGTAGTTGTTATGCACTACCTTTTACTGCTTTCTTTATCTAAATAGAATATATTGTTATATATATATATATATTGGTTGTCAGACCATTTATGGTATTCAGCGGGTTACTTCTTCATGGCTCGATGGAGCGTCAGGTAGGAGATAATACAGTGCCGTAGGATCAGGTTCAGAATTCGGTACAGGAAGAGCACAAGCCGAAGGTACAGGCTTAGGGACAGGAGCAGGTTCAGGATCCAGTGAAGGCAGGACAGCAACCGGGTATGGAATCATTCGGGTCGTGGATCGACAAGTAGCTCTGAGCTATCCTGGTACGTGTCTTGCGGTGGATTGACAGAGGTGCGCAGGTTACAGAGCCTTCTATAGCGTATCTGATGCATGAGTTCTAGTCGCAGCACCCGCCTCTTTTTCAGGGTGAGGGGGGTCCGCAGGCAGCTAAGAACTAGATACAGAGTATGCAGATGATCTTTCAATAGCTCGAGACGTCTCCAGGGTGGAGGTTCAAGCTGGCGACGTACATGCTAAGAGGACTGGAAAAGCGTTGGTGGGACGTACAGGTGTAGGCTCGTAGGCACGAGGGACTAGCTTAGAAGGACTTCGAGGACTGGTTCTTTGAGCACTTCTATCCAGAAACACTGAGGGAAGAGAGAGCTCGGGAGATCTTGAGCCTTCAACAGGGAGACATGTCCTTCATGGGCTACGCAGCTACTTTTACTGATCTATCTCACTTTGCACCTGGTATGGTAAGCGACGACACAGCTAGGGTGAGGCACTTCAAGGATTGATTACGACAAGCCATTTGGGTCCAGGTGAATATATTCCAGCTAGGTTTCTTCTCCGAGGCGGTGAACCGGGTGCTCATAGATGAGGGCAATAAGAGAGAGAAGTCTTTCTTGGGCAGGGTGACAGCTTCAGTTGATGGTTTGGACAGCAGGAAGCGAGGATGAGATGAGTAGCAGGGCAGTCAAGCCAGGGATTCAGCTAGACCAACTCTTGGAAGTTCTTCGGTGATTTTCTTTCAGTGTAGACAGTCGTGACATATTTGGTCTCAGTGCGATAGGCCTCCGAAGGAGTGCTGGGCATGTGGGCAGGACGAACATCTGGAGAGGTTTTTCAGGCAGCCTTTTCAGATAGTTGGCAAGCAAAGACCATGAAAGACTGTAGCATCTGGAGTTGGTTCAGGTTCGGTACCCAGAGAGGGTAGTCAAGGTTCTGCTATTTGTGGAGGTCGTGACAGAGACGGTGGGACCCAACTGAGGGGTCAGTGGCTGGTGACTGTAGCAGCATCACAGAGAATTAAGGCATCAAGCAGCCGTGTTTCAGGCCAGGTGCACGCCATGGAGCTTCCAAAGGCTGAGCAGGCTAGTGAGCCGATGACAGTTATAGGTACACCGCGGTGTGTCCGTGATCTCTGTGTTTCCTTTTTGGCATGACCTATAGAGGCATGTCTTCTTTGAGTGCACATGGTGCACAGGATCTATGTGGACTGACTAGATGTTAGTTAGTGGGGATTGACACCATAGAGGGTGCGTGATATATTATATATATATGTATGATATGCGTATCATCAGGGCATCGAGGATGCGGGTTACATGAGGTGTTGTGGGCATCGGGGCATCACAGATTCAGGTTAGTTGAGTTGCCGTGGGCATTGGGGCATCGCGGATACGGATGCGGGTTACTTGAGGTGTCGTGGGAATCGGGGCATCGATGATGCGGGCTACTTGAGTTTCTAGGCACCAGGTTCGATTTTGAGCATCTATAGGATGCAGGACCTCATGGAGGCAGACAACGATGTGATGTGGGATACGTTGGGTGTCAGGAACGACACAAGAGCACCAATGGGGTGCAGGGGTGACGATGCATCACAGGAGGACTATGCATCTAGAAAACAGGTTAGTAAACCTTTTTTGCATTATATTTTGTTGGTTTGAGACTGGGTTAGGCGATTCCTAAGGTGGGGAGCCCCCCTTGAGGAATATAGTCGGGACCTCTGAGACCGGGGCAGTCTGGGTTACTTTGATCGGGATGGTATGTACAGTGTAATCTATGGGTTTTGTTTGGTAGCTCTGAGATGAGCTATGTTAAGGTGGGGAGTTTGTAAGAACCTGGGTTTTTGGAACAGGTCAAAATCCCAACCCTGTTTGAATTTTTGATAGGTTTCTGAGGAAACTAGAGAAAAAATGAAGTTTCTGGAAATTTATAGACTACACACCATGTAATTTTAAGTACAATCCGTGTATATGCTAAGCGAGTGTCAGCCGTGTGCTCCCCGAGTACATGTCGTGTGATGACTATGTTGAAATTTCTTAATACACGGCATGTAGTTTTCAACACGCCATGTACCCCCGACCATGTGGTGGCCATGCATGGCCTATAGACATGTTGTACCGGTAGAACCAGGTACACGCCGTGTTCCCCTTGGACACGTCGTGTAGTCTAGCCGTGTATGCGGGATATACATGGTGTGTGGGTAAGTCGGTGAGGTAGAGAAGAGAAACCAAGTACACGCCGTGTACCCATAGGTACACACCGTGTACTCATGTCGGTAGGTCGGCGGAATCCCAGCTACAAAATGAACAGTTAAATGACATATACTGGGCATGTAGTCATGAAGTACACGCCGTGTACCTTTTTGCATTAAAATGTGCAGTAGCCTCATTTTGAGGCAGAACCTCAAATTTTGGCTGGGTTTCACGAACCAAGCCAGTCATGACTTCACTCCTTCATCAGATCACCGTCTGAACACCGTTTCGATCATGGATTGATGCATTGGAACCCCCTCAGTAAGGCCTAGATTCTTCTTTGGCCGTTTTGTTTTATTTTCGTTCTAGGATGAGTTATAGGCGTTTGATAGGTATTGAATATTTTGCAGATTTACCGCGTTTTAGATCTAATTGGTGGCTGTTACGGGAGGAGTAGAATCGTACGAGTCTCATGTAGGTGGAGCATACCTCAATTTGTGTTTTCGTGGTTGTTTGGGTGATGTGGCCCTTGGCGCATTTTCGAGTATTTTGAGCGGGACCCGTTTTATCTGCGATTTCATATTGAAATGCTTGTTGGACATATGGGATGCCTTTGGGTAGGCCCTGTTACCAGTTTGCGTGAGTGGGGTCAGGTGAGGGGTCGTGGATCATCGGGGCATTTTGGCTGGGGGAATGCCAAAATGGTTTAATTGAAATATTAATGTGTTAAACTGTATAGTTTAATTTATTAAAGACTATTATAAATTGTTAGAGGCATTTAAGACCTCGGTGCTGGTATGGGAAAACACCTTGCATAGTGAAATTCAACTGTTTATTTTGTTTTGCCTGGTTATGATTTCTGTTTACATATGTATATATGCAATTGTTTAATTGCATATGCTGGACCCTTTGGGTTGTGTTGGGCTTGGCCTGGTTACGCTTGAGTGATGCTGATCACAGGTTGGGCTCGGCCCGGGTAACGATGGGTGGTTTTAACCACAGGATTGGGCATCATAGACGTCGGCTTGAGGTAGTACGACTGTCAAGTTGGGCATGGCCCGAGTTACTAGGATGGCAATGTCGTTGGACTTGAGCGACATGGTCACAGGGACACGAGGTGTCAGATGTGTTGGTGGCTTAGGTACTATTTTGGTGATTACCGCTCATCCAAAACTTTGAGTAGTGCGCACATAGAGATACTCCATGATGAGGTGGTTTTGACCACTTGTGTGGGCAGAGGCCCCCATAGTTTCAGTTGGGTATTTTGGTTGGGGGTGCTTGCCGTAGAAATCCACGTGGGTGGTGAGGAGCCTTCAGGGGATGGGCATGCCTTCGGGACGTCGGTACTTGAGACACAAGGTGTCAGGAGGCACATGGTGCCGGGTTACTATTTTTGGGCATGCCTTCGAGACGTCGGTACTTGAGACACGAGGTGTCAGGAGGCACATGGTGTCGGGTTACTATTCCTGACCGTGCCTTTGGGACGTCAGTACTTGATACACAAGGTGTTTGGAGGCACATGGTGCCAGGTTACTATTTTTTGGCGTGCCTTTGGGACATCGGTACTTGAGACACAAGGTGTCAAGAGGCACATGGTTCTGGGCTACTATTCCTGGGTGTGCTTTTGGGATTTCAATACTTGAGACACGAGGTGTCAGGTGGCACATGGTGTCGGGTCACACGGCAGAGATTCCAACGTTGGTTGAAGTAGGTGACGCTCCGTGGTGGCTGTTGAGCACCAGTGGAGTTTGTGTTTAATTGTGCATTGTAATGTTTACTTCTTTTCTTGTAAATTCATAAATTCTTAAACACATATATTTGGTGTGCATCGTTGGGTGGTATCCTACTGAGATTTCCCTCACATCCTGCATGGGCCCTTCAGGACGCATGTAGACTTTATGGATTTACGTGCAAGAAAGAGGCCAGCTTTAGGAGCTGGGCTGTGTTAGTTGTTGCATAGAGATTGTATGGAACTTGAGGTCATACCTAGCTGGGGTTTACTTGTTTTATTTCTTTTTCTGTATCGGCATGCTTACTTGTTGGAGATACTGTTGGTTAACCTTTGGCACCCTTTTATATTCAGTTCTGTATGACGGGCTATGGATGAATGTTTTACTGTTCAGTAGTAGTTACATGTTATTAGTATGATGTTGTGTTTATTTTAGCTGTTGTTGTTATATTTACTACTTCCACTGTTTATCTATATTGATTATGCTTATGCTCTGCGGGTCTGGTTCGAGTCTGTTGAGTCTTTCTTCCCCTGCATCGGTATTATTATTCTCCAACCAGTACCCTTATTATGATCCTCTGAAAGGGTATAGCCTCCCCACTATACCTAACAGACCCTCACTTCTAGTTGGCACCCTTTTTCATTTGGGGAGGTGTGCCTAAGGTAGTGACACTCGACCCGTTTGGCACTGTTCAGGTGGCTGGCCAGGTCCGGGTCATTACAACTTAATTATATCTAACATAGATGACTTTAATGACAACTGAAACAAAATAATTGAATTTCTTGTACCAAAAATTCCCATGAAAAATTTCATAAAATCATTAATAAAGGGGCCATGTTCTAAATGTTACATGTTTCATTTTGATGATTTTTTTGACTCACGGCATGTACCACTTTGTTCTCTTTTCCAAGATGGTAATGGATTGTGAAATCATAATATTTTATCAGTTCCTGCCATCTTCTATCCCTCATGTTCAATTCCATATGATTAAATATATACTTAAAACTTTTATGGTCTGTATATATTTAACATTTTGATCTATATAAATAATGCTTCAAAATTTTTAAGGCAAAAAATACATCTGATAATCCCAAATCATGTGTGGGACAATTTAACTCATGAGGTTCGGTTGTATTAAAGCATAAGAAATTACCTTCTCATTCTATAATAAAAAACAACAAATCCCCCTCAAATAAGAATCATTTTAGATGATAAAATCGTTATTTATGGAAGGAAAATACAAAACTAGAGCATTCACCAAACTTCATTTCAGCTCCTGAAAACAATAATCACCTCCTTCTATGAAAATTAATTTAACCCCTTTTATTTTTATATTTGTTAGCGAACTATATTACCATGCAATTTTTTTACCAAACCATCAGTAATAGCCAAAACATCCAAGAAAACTATGAATATCTGTGGCATTTTTTGGTCTTTTATATTCATCAACCACTTTGGTGTTGGCAGAATCAACTATTATGCCTCCTTATTTACAATGTTCCCAAAAAAATAAATCTATTCCACCCAAAATTCATATTTTCTAAATTTCCCATATAACTTCATCTCATTGAAATATTGAAGTATAATCCTTAACTGTTTTTCATGATCTATATAACTTTTAGAAAACACCAAAAAATCATCTATAAAAACAACAGAAAACTTATCCAAATAATCATGTACGATTCTATTTGTAAGATCCTTGAATATATAATGTTAATTTTTTAAACCAAAAGGAAAAACAACAATATCAATGCCCAAATAAAGTACATAAATCTTTTTTTAGAATTTCATACTCCTTAACTTTTAGTTGATGGTACCTGGATCTCTAGTAAATCTTGGAAAAATATTGAACTCCCTGGAGATGATCAAAAAAGTCATTGATATGAGGTAGTAGATACTAATTATTAACAGTAATGTTATTCAAAACTATATAATCAATGAAAAGTATTTTGGAACAATATTTCTTTTAAATGAACAAAATAGGATAACCCCATAATAGAGTGACAGGATGAATGAAACCTTTATCAAGAAACTCCTATAAATAATTTTTCAATTCAAAAAATTTTACATGAGCCATTAGGTAAGGGGGTTTTGAAATTGGCTTATCATTAGGAACTAAATGAATGGTAAATTCAACTTCTTGATTAGGTATTACATTAGGAAACTCATCAGGACAAACTTTTTAGGTATTCATTTACCACTAGCACATCATTAATCTGAACAATTCCCTTGTTTTTAACAAAATGTTCAAGATAACTTTCATTTCCATCTTTTAATAGTTTCCCAACTTCCTGATATGTCATCAATGGCATGGGTTCATTCTAGTATACAAACTGAAACTCTTTTTGAAAAAAATATTCTTTATATCTATCACCAATCTTAGCAAGATATACAAAAATCCAATTCATACCTAGAATAACATCAAACTCTACTACGGGAAAAATAATAAGTATGTAGGTAATGTCTTTCCACATAAAAAAATATAAATATTCTTATAATGACTTTTGCTGTAATATTTCCGAACGGTGTTTTAACAATAAATTCGAGTTTCATTTCTTGAGGTAAAATTTATAATTTACCAAAAAAAATCTCAGAAATAATGGAATGTGTAGAACCTATATTAATCTCGACATTTGAAAAATATGAGTAAACAAACAAAGTACATGATACCACTTCAATGGATATCCCAAAATATACTGACATAGTCAAAAAGGATCTCACTACACCTTTCTTATTATAATCTATATGCTTCCCATCATTTAGATCATTCTTTGGGAAGGTATTTTTATAATGACCCATATCTGTACATTTAAAACACTTTATAGTTTTCTTATCAGAATTAAACATACCATCACTGAGATCCTTTTAATTGAAATCTCGGTCCATATGTCCATACATACCACATCAAAAATACTTCTCAAAATTTTTAAGGTACTACCCAGGGTGATTTATACTACACTTCCCACGAAGAAAAAACTAGACTTTCTTAAATTCAGATTTGTTTGATTGATTATTACCCATTTCTTTACATATGGACCTCTTCTTCTACTTTTTTTCAAAGTACACGTGATCATTAGAAACCTTCATTTCTACCCTTTCAGGACATTTTACATGTTTCTTATAAGTTTTGAGTTCACATGAGGCAAAATCCCTTCAGTATTTTGGATTTAATCCTGAGTAAAAATGATATATTTTACTATCAAGATCCTAAATAAGATTTGGATCATAACTTTCCTATAGGGTAAAGTTTTCTTTATACATGAACACTAAAACTTCCACCTTTTGTTTCAATTCAAGGAATTGATTTTTTATCCTAATTCAAACAACCTTATGAAAATATTTTCCAAGTAAAATATTCTTAAATTCGTCCTACTCCAAGGCATCAATCTCATCAATATCCCTGATATTCTTAACCATTGACCACCACTGGTCAGCTTCACCACAAAAGGATAAATGTTAAGACTGACATTTGGATTATCTAAAAACTCCATGACATCGAATATATTTTCAAGGGAATTAATCCACCCTTCATCCACCATTGGTTTAGAATATCCATTGAAAGAAGGAGCATGTGGCCTCATAATATGGTCAACTACCATCATGTTTATTTGTGGTAGTTATTTTTGTTCTATTGCATGTATTCCATCACCATTTATAGCATATGTCAACTAATCCATTACTATCAAAAACTACTCAATTCAAATCCCTACAATTCTGGGTTATAGATTCATAAATATATCAGCCTCTCAGTTCCTTCCTACTCCATCTTCTCTTCTTCTTCTATGAAAACCCATTCTAAACAAACATATCTTAGATAAATCAACATGGTAATCCTTAAATTCTATATCATTTAAAAATACAAATATGGTAGGAATAATTTATAATATTCTATTAACATCATCCTAACCTATATATTTATCTAAACCATACTTTGATACCAACTACAAATACCTCACCTTAAACATCACATAATCAAATAAATTCTTGTAGAATTCCCTTTCTTACATTCCCAAAGATATTTTTAGTTTATAGTTTTAGAGAATTTGGATATTAAACATACATGAAAACCCATATGAATAAAAACTGAATACTACTAAAACAATATCAATTTCTTTCATAATAAAAATGTTTTTAATAAAACATGAATTATTCAGAAACATTCATCTTTACTTCTTCTTTTCTCTAACCCATCCTTAAAACCTGTGAAAAATATTTTAAAAGTTGGGATGATCACATAAATCTAAATAAGGGACATAAATAGAAGGAAATAAACCATTATTCCATCAATAATTATAGAAATATAAAATCAATTTCACAAAGACATACTTCCCACCCATAAAGAATCAAATAATTACTTTGTGAAAACATGAGATTTCCATAAAACATAGAAAACATGAATAAAAAATTAAGTAACTTGGGGAATAATTTACTTAATATGTTAACCCTTATGTATAAAATATTCTTAAAAAAAACTTATGGATACCTTATAGTGTAACCCCAAGGGTACCTTAAAATGTGGCCATCACGGCTACATTATGGTGTAATAATCACAATTACACTTAGAGTAACCATACGGTTGACCTCCAACATAAACATAAAAAATTAATTAGAGGGAGATATAGGTCACACCATTCATCATAAATAATTCCCAAGAACCAAAAAATAATTGTAAAACATCACTACTTTAATCATAAAAACATTCCTTTTTTCATTTTTTTAAAAGGAGTCATTAAAGTGGATTTTAAAAGTAAGTCATTACATTGGGTTCATCTTACGTTAAAAGTATTCAAACCTCCTATATAATTGTCTAAAGACTGTTATTAAAGTTATAAATATCTATATTAATATCTATATTACCATATATAATCTTATTAAAAAAACTTTCCACCCATTTATTAATAATATTTTGTTATTTTCAATGTTTCGGGTGCATTTATTTCATGGTTTCCATGGTCGGTTGATTATTTATTTTCTTATCAAATGGAAGAAAAACTCTCTAATTGAACTAAGATTTTATTTTGTGATAAAATGAGTGGTTTTATAAAAAAAATTATGTCTTAAAATATATTATGGAGTGCACTTGAAAATTGGTAAGAAATCAGGAAGTTCCCTTTAATCGGGCTTGCTTATCAAGAAGTATTGAGAAATAAACCATTTAAAGCATATATTTCCCCATAAAACAAAGATGATATGATAGGGATATGTGATTTTGGAATATAAAAATAGAGTTTATAATAAGTATACAAAAATAAATATACATTACATTGGATTAAAGGGAGATAAACAGAAACCAAATAGGAAAAAAATGGAGCTTTAGGAAGAAACCCTTAACTTATGTCTGAAAGTGTTCTGCACTTGAATTTAATATCCTGGATAATCAAGCTAAATCCATTAATTAACTAATTCAGAATCATTTATACATTTATTTTATTTATTATAATTTTATTAAGGTCATTTATATCATTTTTTATGATTTATAAGATACAATTTGATCATTCGTGAGTGTTCGTTTCCTCGATTTTCATGATCGATTTACTTTCATACATGTATGAAAAATCATGTAAAGTGAAAATAGTTTTCCATAATTGAAATTAAATATTATTAATTTACTTTTAGAATATTAAATGGTATTATATATCATTTTGGTTATATGGTATGAGGATGAATCATTATATAGAACATTAGTGATGAATGTTTGTTTATTTTGGTTAATTTTGATCATTACAAACCACTTTTCTTTTATTAATTAATATTATGTATAAACATTAGTTCTAGAGCATTATATAGCTTATAATATGTATAATAAAATCATATTTATCCATAATAATGGTTTTTTGACCAACCTTGAAAGTGGTAAATTAAAATGAAAACACATCATCCATGATGTCGGTAAATCGACTCTTCGTGGATGATGTTTTTATTTTTATAATAAAAGAGATATAAGAAAGAGTTTAAAGATGATTTTTTTCTTAAAAATAATAACATTATAGTATATATAATATACTAGAGTTTTCATTTCATTTAGATAATGGTTGGTAAGGAGATAATAAGAAAATTAATGAAATTGGAAATAAAATAAAATAAAAAGATCTCATTAAAAGGGCATAATTATTTCCTTTAGGAAAACTATGAATATGAAAACAATTAAAAATAGTGATATTTTTTTGGATGTAGTAAATCAAATAATAATAGAGCTAATGAGTTCATTGGTGTTGATGTTTCACAAGCAGTGAAAGATTCTTATTAGGAAATTTCACTAGTGCCTCAAGTGTATTAGGATACTGAACATAGTTTACTAGTACAAAAAATAGAGGGATTCAGGGTTACCTTGAATTAATCTAGGATATGTTGTCTCGAGCATGTTTCCCATGTTGAGGGTGACATGAAGTCAAGAGTTATTGTGGAAAATTAGTAGGAAGACTTTGGTCTTGTTCTTGAGGAGCACCAATCTCTGAGTGATGGTGTAATGATTTCAAGTACCCAAGAGAAAATTATTAAATTAAAGGAAATGTAGGGAATCTATGGAAGGTGAGAAGATGTAGAGGATGAATCCCAAAAAAATAATCTTACAGTCAGGATTTTTCCAGAGGAAAAAATTTAGTTGCGCATAATGAATGTTTTCAACTTGTTCCTCATAGGAATGAAATACATATGAAGAACTACTCTTATATAAAGACAACCATGGTTACCAGGTCTCATGGCCCTTTTGATTATGATTATTACTTCTATGGTGACTACGATACTTCCAAATAGTGTGAATTCTATTTTTGATTATTTTTTTCTTTGGTCCTGATTGGCATGAGGGAATGTGTTCTTATATTACCCTATCCATATCCATTTTTTATTTAATTTTACATTTTTAATAAAAATGGAACTTCCCTAACTTTTCTTGTAAAATAATAGAAAAAGAATGTGTATTTTACCGCAAGAATTATCCTCCATGATAACCTCCTTAAGGAACTTGGTTTTGGCCTTTTAGTGAGACCGTTAGGTCTTAGACATGAGGGAAGAGGATTGGAAAGGAAATTAGACATATTTTAAACAATTTACAAGGATTTTAAGTGTGAGGAGAAGAGGTGGAGAGGGGTGCTATTTATAGTGTATGAGAGCAATGTTTTCTCATTATTATATTTATTAGTTTATTATTTGAGCTTAAGACTATGATTAGTTTCAGAATTGTCACTAAATATATTACAATAATTAAGGTGAGTTCGAAATTTTGTACTTACATTATCCTTACATCATCTATGACTCAATAATTTATGAATTTCTTAAATACTGTAATTATCGTATTTTTCTATTCACAAAATATTCAAGTATTTTTGAAAAAATCCAAAAATTCTCCCAGACCATTTTTTCAACATTTTGAATTCTAAAACGAACACAATTTTATGAAAATAATTTTATAAATATTTGAATTTAAATTTTTAATTAAAATCATAATTTATTTGAAAAATATTAATTTTAAAACTATAACTAATTTTATAATACTTTGAAAAAGTAATCAAGGTCTCATAAAATTATCTTATAATCAGAATAAAATTAAATATTAATTTTTGAATATATTTTGTAAAAAATCTTTTAAATCATTTAATTAATTATAAATTTACAGATAAAAATTTATGTTTCACAAAAAATTCAACACTTAATTTATCATCTACAAAACATTTATTTAAATATTACATGATAAAAACATATCATATTTTCACTTTTAAGATACATGAATTTTATTTATACTTTAATAGGTAAGGTTACTATTCTATTTTTATAGATTCCATAATTTCTATAAATATCACTTATTTCGTTACAAATTTATAGTGAATTTAACTATTTAATTTAAGAATAAAAAAATTATTCTATAATTACCTAGGTCATTATAGTATATCTAAATAATTAGTTATGCACTTCCTTTTGAAGGATTCATGAAACAAAACATAAACTTGATAGAGGTTCAATGGAATCACCATGTGATGGGATACCATCCCTATATGATCAAGAATCTCATATGGACTGATAAACCTAGGTCTATGCATTCTCTTATTTCAAAATTATATAAAATTATTCTAAGGAGATATTTAAAAGAATAATTTATCACTAGAATTAAAAATTATATCTCTCTAATGATTTCCAATATATCTTTTTTGTTGAATCTGAGTATCCCTGATATATTATTGAATGGATCCAACTTTCATTGTTATTTATCTAGATGGAACAAGTAATAACAAATTTCATCTCCCAACATCATCCTAACAGGTTTATGCCTTGAAATTCATTAAATAGAGGTATTCATAAGAATCTATCTAGATATTTGAGTGAAATCTATATTGATAAGAAAATTCCACAAGAGGTAGGTGTTGATCCAAACCTACCTTGAAATTGAAAAATATAAATCTTGGTGTATATTATAGGGTTTTAATTGTCCTATCAGATTGAAAATATATCTAATCATGATATTAAATACTAAAATGTAACTCTTTATTAAAAGTTTTCTAAATACATCCCCATAATATCAAGGTAATCTTGAAATATCTATCAAATGTGATTTAGAGTGGCACTGCAACCATACTACTTACTTAATGTATAACCTAAAGAGCTGGTAAATAGATAAATGTTATTATATAGAAATGAAATTTTTTGACCTTGTATAATGATCTACTACAACCCAAATATAATTATTCCCTTTAGATTCCATAAGGAGTCCTATGATAAAATCCTTAGTGATATTTTTTCATGTCCACTAAAGTATGGTTATGGTCTATAAAATTCCCTTAGACTTTTATCTATCACCATTAACATGATGGAATATCAATAAATGAGATATATACTTAGAAATAACTCTCTTCATGTTATCCCACTAAAAATATTATTAAAAATATCAATAAATCTTTATACATATCGGATGAATATATAATTTTGAGCTATGAACTTCATAAAATAGCTCCTTATTTAATTCTAGTATTGATGGAACTCCTAATCTATTATTAATATTTATCATTCCATCATTATCATTACTAAATTTACGAAAATTCCTTACCTTATTTTGTAACTCATTGTCTTCCTTATCCACCACTTTAATCTTCACATGAGTTGATAGTTGAACACTTATCTGGGAGAGACACTATCGTTCTCATTTCCTTATAATTTCAAGGTACATTCTCTATATATCTAAAATTATTAGATCTATTTTAATACTCATCATGGATAAACAATCATGGTCCTTCTAACTCGGAGCATTAACCACCTTGTTCACCTCGCAAGGTAGTAATGTATTGTGCTGTTATAATATTTAATTGTCTCCAACCATCTTCTATGACACGTATTCAGCACTATCTATATAAATATATACTTTATGTTATTTTTTGTATACATTTCACACATTTCACCATAAAGAAATTCCAACCATGTCATCAAGGAAAAAATTACTTTTTCTAATTCCAAATCATGAGTTCGTTAATTTTTATCATGAACCTTTAATTGGTGTGAGGAATAAACTACTGCTGTCTCATTCTACATGAGGATATATTTAATTCCCTTATTTGATGCATCACTATAGATATAAAACCCTTAACTTATATAGGGTTGTCTACAGGGTAGTGTGATAACAAGTTTATGGACCAACCTTCTCTCTAATTCTTTGACATTTTCTTCACATTCATCAATTCAAAAAATTGGCCCCCTTCCACATAATCTTAGTTAATGGGTTTGATATCCATGACAAGTTGATCCTAAAGTGTCAATAGTATCCAATAAATATAATAAAATTATATATTTTTTTCATATTGGTTGCTATAAAAAAAATTCAATAACTTCCATCCTTTAAGGATCCATTTATATCCCCTCCCATATGATTAGGTGACCCAATAATGATACTTTCTATTGATAGAATTAACATTTACAAAATTTGGAATATAAATTACCCATCCTCAATGTCTTTAACACAGTACTCAAATTATCATCAATTTCTTCCTTTTTATTATAATATATAATAATATCATCTATAAATACTACCAAAAAATGATTAAGGTAATTTATAATGACTTTATTCATTAGATCTGTTAAGATGGATGGGGTATTGGTAAGTCCAAATAGAATCACTATAAATTCACAATGACCATAGATTGAATTAATGGATATCATAATTATGTCATCCTTTTAGATGATAAATTGATGATATCCAAATCAAAGATCAATATTTGAACAGTATTATGATCCCTTTAATTGACCAAAAAATCATTAATATTGGGGTAAATGATACTTTTTCTTGATAGTAATATTTTTATATTCTCAATAATTGATGAAAATATAGATTGGACAATAATTTTTCTTAATAAAAATACAAGTTCACCAAAGGGTGATGAAATTGGATGACTGGATTCATTATCAATATTCTCCAAGACTGGATTCTTCAATTCAAACAACTCCATCAGTTTCATTCTATAAGGATTCATTAAAATAGGTGTAACACCCGGTATGAGTTCTATTGAGAAATCAATTTCAAGATTCATGGGATGACTATTGAATTCTTCAAGGAATACATCATAACATTCTCATACAATAGGAATATCAATAATGTTGATTTTCTCACAAACCATTTGGGATAGATACCCCACATGAATGGATAATAAGACCCATATAATGGATGTAATTCCCATTAGAAGTTCACATTCATCCTCTCACTAATAAGAAATCAATGATTGATTTGGAATAACAATTTCACTTCCCATACTTGGATATTGATATATGATATATATAGATAGAGATAATCCATTCAATGTATCACATCAAATTAAACTAGTTGGATAATCATAAGATTTTAAAGAAGTAAATTCCCACTACTTTTTTTTGGGTAAGAGTCATATACTTGAGATGTGATCATCATAACATTAATATTTTTCACTTATAATAATAAATATAATAAAATAGGTGTTTTTTTATGCCCTTATGAAAATATTTAGATATAAATGAGTGGGTATAATGATAATTAAATAAGTAATTTGAAGTTCTATAGTGAATGTTATGTGTACCTTTCACCACTTTATTCTCATGACCCACATTATTAGTTGTGATTACATGAGTTTTACCATTATCTATTAGATTAAGAGTTTTTTGACATTGATTTTCATCATTAACCCTTATATTCAGGCACTAGTTGGCATAATTACCATAATGTTTGTAGTTGTATTATGGGAGTGTGGGTGGTGAATTTGGAAAACCTATCTTAACATTTATTTCATTGTCTTATCTCTTTATATCTCTCCAGTATTCACTTTATTGGTGACCTTTTTTTTCATAATAAAAAATTTTACTAGTCCCCTGGATACAATTCCCACCATTATTCTTTCCAAACATCTTATATAAAGGAATATTCATTTTATTTCCTTTATAGGTTTTATTATTAAAATTTTCTATAAAAAACTAACATTTTATTTATTATAAAAACCATGAGAATGATGAGAATCTACACTCTCCATTTCTACAGTGAGAGAAGATAGAATTATTTCTTCATGGATGATAATGTAAATTATGGTTAGTGACTTTTAGTGAATTTTCTTAGGACACTAAAGTGTAAAAACACTTGTTTTCAAGGACTATGAAATTGATTAGAAATTTGAATTTTTGTTTTCGGATGCTCATTAAGGGTAAAATATTATTTGAACCTATTATATGGTCTTTGATAATTTTTCTAGCCACTCTATTGACCCTGATCTAAGGTATTTACCCTAGGATAGATGTTTCATAGAATTTTGAACTGTTTTAATTTTTATGAAATAATTCATAATTAATAATTAATAAATTAATTAATAATGTATTAATGCATATTTATTTGGTGATATTTTTTCAAAGGATCAGAGGATTTAGAATCGGTATCCTACAATGAGTGAGGAATGGTGGTTTTTTCCTAGATGGGGCATAAACTCGTATAGGGAACTAGGCCTAGGCCCAATCCCCTTTATCCATTTTATTTTACTTTTCTTATTTTTCATTTTCTTTTTCCCCATTTATTTCTACTCCTAACCCTAGATTCTCTCATAAACCCCCTATGGGTTTTCACCTTTAAAAAATCAAGAGAGAGAACAGAAGGTTGGTAAAGATTAATAGAGAGAGATGGGGGAACAAGGGAGTTGTCATTGTGGAGCTCAGTAGGATCTGGGTAATCATATGCCAGTTGTGAAATATGGATTGGTACAAAGCCTCGTCAGATTCCACCTAATTGTGGTAATTTTTAATTTTAGTCTTTAAATCCCATTAGATTTACCACGTTCTAGTTTTAAGTCCCTTGTATGATTTTTAAGGACCCCCAAGGGGTTGATCTATGCTTAAATGGGGAGAAACTAGTGTTTTGGGATGATTGTAGGGATTCCCATTCTAAAAAACCCAATAACACAATGTGTGGTTCTATGAATGCATGGTGTGAGTTATTAATTTTTGAGGAATATGACTTTTATATGTACAAATCATATACTGAGACTACACATCATATACTATTACTTGGCTATGTAGCCGAGTACATCAGAGATGGGGTTTTTCGGAACTACACATCGTATAGATATACTAGACCATGTAGTCAGGTGCCTAGATAGACAACCCATGTAAAGGTCCTTGGACATGTAGGGTACATGAACAAAATTCATGTGGGTTACACGCCATGTAGAAGTATACGGCTAGTAAAAGACAAATTTCCAAGCCATTTGAGGTATATAGGTAGGTACGCCATGTAGGGTATACACCGTTTATATGACTTAAATGTCATATACTTGGGTTTTACATGCCAAGTTCGGATGAAGTACACTCATAGGTGGGTATTTGAGAGTGCATTTCATGCACTCTAGTACATACCTTTTGTACCTTTTCCTTGTTACTCTTTCAAGTTTTTTTCATGTTTTTACACCCCTGAGTCATAATTGGACACTAGAGTAGTTTATCTTGAGAATTTTTCTACACAGAACATGATGGTGGAATCCATGGAGTGTTTTGAGAACTTAAATTGGATTTTTTGGGCGATATACTCAATTAGAGGTTCTTCCTCTTGTAAATGAATTCAATTGTCTCTTGTGAGCGATTATTGGGTCATGAAGTAGTTAAGGATTGAAATAATGATTCATATAAATAGAAAGAGAGTGATAATTTAATCATCTAGTGTGTCTTGGGATAGTCCCTAGTTTTCAAGACTAAGACATTACTTGATGAGACAAATTTGATGGGTATTTAGGCCAACCAGGATAGATACCTCGACCTGGCCTGGGCCATGATCCATCTCCATGGACTAATACTATGTGGATTTTCCCTTGAGAACATATCCAATGGGAGATGTTCCATTTACACTATGAGTTCATGAGTTATTAGCAATGGGGTTGTGGGTTGTGTTTAACCTAGAGGATAGTGTACAACCGTATATACCATGTGGGATGCCACTTATTAGTTGTGACTGAGGATTCTACATGGGATGCCTCTTCTTACTTACCATTTTTTAGGATACCAATAGGGATTTATTCTATTACATTTCTATCTTATATTAATTCTTAATGGATTCCTCTACCAATGTACCAATTACATGGATCCGAATAAGGATGCCTTTGTGATGTGTTAACATAAAATATCTCAAGAGGAATGAATTCCCTAATATATAGGCATTGAGGATCCCAAGTAAGATTCCTCTCTAATTTTTATTTAGGGAACTGAGTGGGTGATCTAGTGTTTGACTGACCTTGGGTAAGTTCATGATTGTTTTGGGTAGATATGGTAGTGGGTGTCACCTTATAACTTGTACTAAACATATAAGCCTAAGAGGCTTAGGAAATAGTGTTCTGTTAGGGAATTCAAAAACCCTCACTTTTTAATTCATGAATTCACTTAGTTACTATTTATGAAGCTATGACTCTAGATGTTATTCCTGGAACTCGTACCATGGGTCCTAATACGATATGATTTTATGATGGGGATTCCCATAGGTACTTCCTAGGATCTAAATTTTGATCCTTACTAATTGAATATTATCTTACCAGGATGATGGAAATGTTGATCCTCATAATTATTGATATTATTTTATATGGAGTTAAAGAGTGTACATGGTGTTCCATAGTTATGTTTTAAATTATTGGACATGGTCTTCCACAATTATGATAGAGAATATTGGACATGGAGTTTAACAATAATTTCTGAGAATAGTGGACATGGTGTTCTATATTTATGATTCAGAATGGTGGACATTTAATTACATATATGATATTTTTGGGTGGGAACAATTCCCCTGAGATATAGATATTGTGATGTTCCTATGGAATTAAATTGATCTCCTCGAACGATGCCAGATACACTCCTTGGGGTCGGAGTGGACACATTGTTACTACATTATCCTGACATGTCTAACAATGGGGTTGTTGATCCATTTACTAAATTAATCTCTCCTAATTTTAGATTATATTATGACTTGGGTGATACTTGGGTTCCTCATACGGAATTCCTTAGACTAGATAATAGGGAAATTTGAATTATATTATTTCTTTAATGATACTTTGGTTATGATTCAAAATGAATTATTAGTGATCATATGATAAATAGAGTTATTTTATTTATATTATGATTTATTATCCTTACATGTGGATTTTATTATTTATGTACCATGGGTCCAAGTTTTATTTATATATAGATTAAAATGATCAGATAAATTATGGCACTTTCTAAGGTAGGTATTATAGATATGGGTCATAAACCTAAGGATACACAGGTTTATACAAATCTTGAGAGGTATGACATTCAGCTCAATTACTTATTCACATGATGTCCAATAAATTGGGCTCATAGACCCAAGTATTGACTATGGTTTTACATTATTCTTTTTATTCTCATTATATCTTGGGTAAGCTGAGCATCTTTCATGAACATGAACTTATATCAGTAGATTATGGGTTCACCATTGGGGGTGGCCAAATGAGATTTATTTCTCACCCTTGTAAGGGAACCTCAATGTGAATGTAGAACATATGTCATCTTTCAGGTTGAGCATGGATGTATGATGGTTAGGGATGAGGCCTAGGGTCACATGATCGAGTGGAGCCACTTTTGTGAACTCTTATGATCAGGCTAGAGTAACTGAAAAATATCATTGAGATAGGGTATGTAGTTTGGCTCAAAGTTAGTAGTAGAGCCTTTTATTTTTATTTTTTTTATTTTTTTTATTTAATCCTATAAATATGATCATCCTACTGGGAAATCAGTGTTTTATATATAACATGGCCATTCGGGGTCTTACTACATTTTTATTATTTCATACTTGTATAGATTTATTTCTTTGTCACTATGATTATATATTTATATGGATGTCGTTTGGTTATTTTCTATATTTTGTTACTCTAATATGAGTTCATAGTCTCCCCATTGACACACTCTAGGCACTCACTTCTAGTTGGAATCCTCTGTCAAATAGGGAGGTGCGCATGAGGCCCTTTTTCCAACCGATTCGACTAATATTCAAAGAGTGATATTGGTCAGGATGTGACATAACGAACTCATTCTTTTAGGTTCAATGATAAAACCAGAAGCATACATAGTATGTATTATAATACTTTTCTAATAGTTACCAATAGATTTACTATCCATCTACATAAACTCAATGAATTTGATTTCTATTTTCATGAAATGATTTGAAGGAAATTAGTTACTAAAAATTCCCTCTTAAAATCATTTCATTCTATGGATTCAGTTTCTTCCTCTTACCTCATATGATTAATAATATTCCACTATTATCATGATTTTCCTTTAATATAATTCACCACTTGGAAAAAAATTCATGCACTGATCATTGGAGAATAGAAAATATCTTTTTAGTGGCGTTGATACATTTCATGACAATAGGTAGATTATAGGACCCATTAGAAGATGGTGGATATTTCCCTATTAAAGACAAAACAATGCATTATTCCTTCATTTTTAATTTTTGAATCTCATCATGACTCATGGCATGATAGAGTTGTGTAATAATATAAATAATATTATTCCTTATAGCTCCATTTCAATTCAGTTTCTTAAGAGATAAACCATTTAATATTATTCCATATTCATTATT
This sequence comes from Viscum album, assembly GCA_963277665.1. NCBI lineage: Eukaryota > Viridiplantae > Streptophyta > Magnoliopsida > Santalales > Viscaceae > Viscum > Viscum album. Next base: position 2,033,543,264 of record OY728146.1, on the reverse strand, counting down.
AACAAGATTCCTCCTAGTTCTACCCATTGACTAAAACCAAAAATCATAGTGTAATAATCAAGCTACAATAATCACAATGAGAAATAAAATAATCATGAAAATCATTCCAGATATTTCTTAAATTATGTAACCTTCATATCACCCTATAACACTTTTAGGTTCCCCCTATATTGTATTTAGTTCATCAAAGGTTTTCTTAAGTTATATCCTTATATTCTTCATAATCTAGTCTCTAAAAATAACTAAACTTCAATCTGATTCCAACTGATATGATCTGATCATTTATTACATAAATATTACATCATTTTTTATGAATATTCAATAACTACACAAAAATAAACATCCAGGGTCCATAAAGGTTTATCATCTTTGAATACTAGATACAAAATCAAATTATCTCAGGAAATATCTTCAATAAATACTATAAATTTATTCTCTCAATGTTTCCTTCTAATACATTTTCTTCTTAGAACCGTTCTTCATAATCTTGGGTAATGGAAACATATGAACGGGTGATCTCAGATGCCGAGTAAGACTAAACAGGAGAGATATCAATAGATGATCATATACATGAATAATACATGCATAATGGTATGATATAATGATCATAAATTAGGATATTCATACCTATTTATTCATAGATCATAATTCATGAGTCATGGAATACATCTTTAGTATTTCAAATGACATGGGTCTTCGAAGTGAGGAATCATCAGCAATCATTAAAAATCCATGATAGAATATTATAAGAATAATAAAATGTCATAATAATTATGGAACAATAAAAATAATATAAGATCATTTAATTATTCAAGGATCACTACCAAGACTATCATCACATAATGGAAAAAGTCCAATAATGGAGATCATTCAATCCCCAACCTCTTTCCAACCCTAAAAGTTGTCCACTCCCCTTCATATTTCATATTATATCATGATTTATCAATCATTACCCATGTAATAGTAAGGATCAAACGGGCTCACCCATAACATAATGTAAACCTTACGTATGTGTTCCAAATGATCATAAAGCAATTGTCACTTCATAATATCATAACCTGTAGAAAATAAATGGTTTTAAAAAATATTACACCATTAAATAATCATTATTCATTGAATAAAATAAAATGAATTTTATTTTTTGATCATATACTAAGGAAGTAATAATATATTTAAAACTATATGGACAAAAATGAAAAATACCTTTAAAATGTCATTTGTATATTTATTTGAAAACTAGAAAAATAACATTTTCTTTTGATAACTTTAAAAATTAAAAATTTACAAAATATTGATAAAAATATTTTATTTAAAAATAAACATTTGAACTTATAAAGGAATATTTAAATAAAATAACATTCATGTATCAGGTAAAATTCATTAATTTAGTAAACATTAAAAAAATATTCCTTTCACAATTTTTGAAAAAATATTATAAATGCCTCATTTTGAAAATGACAAGAATATTCCTTTTAAAACATTAAAAATAAGTTTGCATATTATTTAAATTGACCTTAAATAATAATTTTATAATATAAAATAAAATTCAATAAAACATTCTAAAAACATGGAAATGGAAGAAAAAGTTCATCAACCAGAGAAGAAATAAGGCCGACTTTTCTAAAAGAAATTTTTTCAAAAAAATTAAGTAACAAAGAAATGAGAATGATAAAAAACATTAAAACCCTAAAAATAATAATAGGATAAGAAAATGGATAGGGTTTAAGATATAAATATCATATAATTCCCCCAAAGGAGATTTATGCATAAATAATTCTAATTAAAAATGAGATTGTAAGATAAACCCTTACCTTGAGTCCTTACATTCTTCATACACACTCATAATATCAAAAAAAAATTAATTATAAATATATAATAGAAAAATATTAATACTTATTTTAAAATGTATAATTCCCTTATAATTTCTAAGTATCTATTTATTAAAAATTCTTCATTAAAATCAACATTTAGTTAAAAACTGTTCGATTTCCCATATGGTTTCATTCCATGCAGCCTTTTCATTGTTTAATAATATATAAAATCTTAATCATATTATAATTACCATATTTATTCATTATATACACTTTTATAACTTTTCATATAAGGTGTTGAGGAAAAATGAATTACATCACTTTATAGAATCGGTAGTCCATGCGTGAGCACGAGAAATGTTTCCATTTTCAAACGCATAAATAGAATAATTTGTAAATAGTAATATATATTTAAAAAATAAAAAAATCATACATATCATATATATTCCACAAATACATCCATATAACTATCCATGTATAGTGATTAGAAAAATGAATCACATCGCATTTTGGAGGTGGTAATCTGCACATACCAAGGAACAAAGTTATCATTTCCCATATAATGGAAAGGGGATATAAAATGGTTGTATCATTAAGATTAAAATATTTAAGAATATTAATGATACATATTCCATAATTTTAAGGTATTTATTAATATTTATAGGAGTTTAAGGAAGAAATAAACTCGAAATATATTGGTAAATACAATTACCTCTTTTTTGGGAGAGCTCTATTTTCATACACCTTAAACCCAAAAAGGGGTGTATTTTGGAGATAATAGAAGATATTAAGCATGGGTAAAGAAGTTGGTAAGGTATTTATTCTATTCTTGTCTGAGATATATGTGTTAAATGGTGTGAAGGAGTTAGGAAATTGGACCTCCTTTTATAAGTGATGTGGGTGGAAAATTTATAAATATATTAAAAAAAGTCAAATATAACAAAGTTATATTCAACTAAAAGTATAAAAAAATAAAAAGGTTCAAATATATGATAAATTTTGTTTTAAATATCTTAAAATAATCAAATTTTGACGGGTTTAAGTGATATTTTGAACCTTATCTTTTAGATATACCCTCTCATAATTTATTTTCAACCACAATGGAAAATGAAAGTGGCCTCGTTTCAAAATTTGGACATGATAATTCAAAATATTGAAATAGTTTTATCAAAATAAATTTCTATAATTGAAAAAAATAATTTAAAAATAATTTTTCAAAACACAGTGCAAATGGTTTTTTGAAGAAAATGATTTTTTAGAAGAAAACTGAATTTTGTACAATTTCATGCCAAGTAAAAACAATTGGATGAATGTTATCTTATTTTATTGACTATATTATCTTAAAATTTTATTAAAATTATTCATAAATAGTTATTTTTTAATATATTTTGATAAAACTACATTACAAGTGTAAAAGAAGTTTTTTTAGAAAAATGACACTTTTTACCTTTAAATAATTTTATTTACATTCCTAAAAAATTGATAATTTATGAAATTAATTTCTTTATGTTTAAATAGTTAATTTTTAAAATTTTAACACTATAAATTAATTTTTACATAAAACATAAATGATAAAAACCATTATTATAAAATAAATGCTTAAAAATGTTCTTTAGGATCAATAGTATTTTCTAAATAAATTAGAACTTATTTTTAATAATTATATTTCATTTAAATACAATATAATGTTCTTTATTTTATAATTTTTATTAATTATTCACATAAATTTAGGGTTGTGTGCTTGAGATGTTATTGAACATATTTAATATAAAGAGAAATAAATTCATTCTAAAATATCAATGTGTTACCATGGGTGCAATCCTTTCTGTCCTTTGATCATGCTAATCAGAGACCATTTTGGAAGATGTTTCAATTTGGTTTCCAAGATACTTAAAAAAAATAAAAAATTATGCATTTAGGGGAAGTTAAAATCCATTTTTTTAAAGTTTCTTCGAACTAAAATTTCATTTTGAGTAGGAATTCATATGTTCAAAAACACCTTGTTAACCTTCACTATGGAGTGGTCTATCACTATGGTTCCAGTTTCCACGAGGAAGAAACCTAGTGACCACATTTTTATGGTTTTACTTATGAATCTATTTTATTACAAAATAATTGCATCTAAATATGAATTTTTTTATGTAGACTATGTCATGGAAAGAAAATTTTAGAATAGAAATTAGCATTTTTGATTTGGCTATTACATGGATAAGAACCATTGTGAGTAAAAACAACTATTTTTAAGGGTTCACTATATAGTGTTCATAAAATATATAGTGTTCTTTATTCATTCAAAAAACAGACCAAAAATTGATAGATCTACTTTGATAACACAGAAGTGTTTCGAAGGGATAAATCTTATCCTCAATTCGTTGGAAGACAACATCAAACCCCAAACAACAAAAATGACCTCTTTATATTATTATAATTCATAATAAAATAAATAAATGACTACCATACCTTAGACCTATCAATATGATCTATATAATTTTTTCACACAATATTGTTCGAGATTACATCATAGAAACTAATACATTCATCCCTCCTTGGGTGTAATGACCTGCATCATTTCAAGTTGGTGGAATTCAAAAGGAATTTTAAATTTGGTCCTAGATTTGAGGTAGTTTCATAAATTAGTTATTGGATTGGGATTATAATAATTGAAACATCATGGGAAGAATTTTTCGATAAGGAGTGTGGCCTAGGAGAAATTTTGGGTGAATATGTGGGCTCAGTGTAAGGTAGGGTTTCCAGAATGAAATAATTTAGTTTCATATGGTAACACTATGATCCCATGTTCATGTTGCAATGTAAAATAGTAGGGTTGTTGTAGAATTTTGAATGGGTAAACATTCCATGAGATAGGAAATTATTTCCTAGTATTTATTCATTACTTGGTTGAGGATCCTTGTGTGGAAACTCAGATGGATCATATAGGGGTAGAATATGGTTGAGGGGTGTACCCTCTACTTAGTTATGACATAGCCCATATGGTTTGTTCTATGACCCTCATCATCATTCCATAACCTAGCCATAAATTATTATTTTAAAAGTCTTTGATGTATTTTTTGGGGATTCTAAATTTGAAACCCCCTTGGGATTTATTCTTAGAGGGTGTCTTTAATAGAGTAGAATTACAAGATCCTACTCATTTCACCTCCATGTTTTCTATTTGATCTGGATCATTTATAAAAGTTTCATCATTCATATTCGATTTAAAGTCACTCATTTCCTCTCTCTTGTTCTTCTTCCTTGATTTTCATTCATTTCAGTCTGTTTGGTTACATATTTGGGGATTTTAATTCATTGAATCATGTGAAACTACAAAAATTCATGGATATTTCATGTGTAGGTCCAATAGAATGTTCTAAGAGGTATTTATGTTTTCATTCATTGTTTTCATTATTTTATGGTTATCGGTGTGTTTATTTATATTTTTATATATTTCAGTTAAATTAGATATTTAATCAGTGATTTATTTTTTGTATTTTGTGTGGATTATATATAAGTGAATGTTAAAAGTGAACCACACCTCAATTCTCATAGGTTTGGTTTCTTGGGGTCACCTGATAAGTTTGGAGTTTGTTAGCCCAATTTTTTTGTGTTATAAATGTTTGGTTTTTTAATTTATTGTTATTTACAGATGAGAAAGGTGTTCATGCGCTCAGAAGAGGTTGGTGTGAGATCGATATAGATTATAGATCACTGATTGAGGTACATGGAATTAGATTTATTAAGTCACATTCTCAATTGGTTTTCTATTTTTATGTATCATCGTTATTATTATTATTGTCTACATTTTTCATGACTTATTTGGTCTTACCTAATGATTGGGATCGGTCAGTGTCATCCTAGTAGTCAACATCACCTCATAACACGCTAAATAGTTAGATGGTGGAGACCTGGTTGAATGGGTACCAGTGACCCACTTTATGGTATTCTTTGTGGCATGATTCAGTTTCTCATGATCAAGAGGTTTCCATTTTAAATTTAGTTTTAAAAAGGACTCAAACAGAATTTTAAAAAGAATTTCGTTATTTGAGAAATGGATTTTTGAAATGGTGTTTCAAAATGAAAATTGGTTTTTTTAAAGAGTGTTATGATATAATTTCATACAAGTTTATATAATGAGTATGACATTATGTGATGAATTTTTGAAATAATTGAAAAAAAATATTTTTACTCAGTTTTTGAAGAAAATACATAAATTTATGGTTTGAGATTGTATTGGTCTATTTGACCTTGTGAGGGTGATGACCTATTTTCAAAATCTTTTTCTCTTATTGTGGTTCTCAATTATAGTTTCCCGGTATGTATATGTATGCATGATGTAATTCTCAGAAATAATTTATAAACCTTATTGTCGATACTAATTTATAAATTTATATTTTTCCGAACCACACTAACTACAAAGGTGTAGAATAGTGGAATTACGAGGTTGATACCACAGATAGAAAGAAAGTGTTGGGATAACCTTTTAGAAAATGTCATGTCATATCTATTTATCGAATTGAATTACTAAATTAATTATGAAAATTACAATAAATAGATGAAAAGTAGAAACAAAAATTATGGGATCCAATTTCTTAGGTTAGTTTATATAAATAGATAAATCCCACTCAACTCACAAAATTAATTGTATTAATTATATATGAAATCACCTTTTTTATTCAAATGTAATTTGGCCAATTATTTTTGAAACTATATTTTCATCTTGAGCCTCTTGAACTCAAATAATAAATAAATATAATGCATTTGTTTGATTTTTTTGTAAGAGAATAATCAAATTTCTTGTTCATGGATATATTTTCTCTATTTCATAGGGGTTCATACATTATTAAAAGTATTTTATTCAATTATTTATTAATAAATAAATTGAATTTTAATCACACCACAACACAAAAATAATTAGGTTGCTGAAGAACAAAAGTAAAAATAAAATCATGTGATACACACTTCTTTCAACCAGATCTACTCTCCCATGTGAGTTTAGCCACACTTTGTTGGGTGATCTACAATGATAAATAAACTAGAACACATATGGGAGAGAATAAAAGAGAGAGTAAGAGAGATATTGGAGGAAAGAAATTAAAAACATAAAAAATTCATAATTTCATAAACTAGATAAAATAAAATGAAAAAGAAAATAATAATATTGAGGGAAGTGGAATTGAATTAAAAATCATAAAAATATTATATCAAGTTGCAGAAAATATAAATGTAGGAAATAAAATTCTATCAATAAAGATCGATTCTTGGGTCAGAGCCCTAGAATAATCTCCCCACTAGTGGCTAGCTAAGGATTTTATTGGAGATATGATCCTCAGTTTATAGACTTGGAAGTACCTATTAGGGTTTTTGGGTAGAATCCACATAAAAACCCACCCATAGAGGAAAAGAATTGAAAATTCATAACTCCTAGTGTGGAGGATTCATGTGATGAATGAACAGTTCACATGGAGAATTGATTAGAGGAAAAAATAAATTGTTTTCATATAGTATGAAAATTCATGGTGTGGCGCCTATTTCATGTCGTGAAACCTTCTAGCTCCAGTTATTTGTTGGTTTTACTCCTCATTCTTTCCATGGGTCTATTTGTTCATGTCTAGAATGAAATTTTACACAATTACATGCATGTTTTTATATCTTATTTCATAGTGTAAATAGTGATTCATATTGTAAAACATATTTTTCTTAAATCTTCAATCTTGGTTTCACCCTAATTTCTTGATGTCATGTTTCACTTCTTCATGTCAAATCATGAAGTGTCTACATCTTCTCATGCCACTTTTTCCTTCAAATTGTTTCCAAACTCATAGAAATTTCATTATTTATATAAAATTTATAAATAAATAATATCAACCAATATTATCATATTAAATATAGTAATATTCAGTTAAAAACATATTAAAACCCATGAAAATATATATGAAGAATAAAGTTATCACATGAAAATTCATGTTATGTCTGTCTCTTGTTGATGTTGCTTCTAGTATCAAAGAAGATGATTTTTATAGGTTGAAAAAAAAAGCCTACCTAGAGGATTAAGAAGGGTGTGTGGATGTGTTTGATATGTGGGGATAGATCTTGAGGGTGGATTACCCTATCAATGAGATGGTATGATTTTGTGACATACTCACTTTTTTTGAATGAAATGCTTAAGTTAAAAACTCTTTTATTCCTATTTTTCTTCTTCTCTTATATAGTTTGTTGAGAGGTTTTTTTTAGTGATAAGGGTTAGGGAATAAATGATGGGAAATTTGAGGAGAGGATTATCCTTGGGGTTCCTGGATAATAGACACCATCACACCGGTGGGGACCAGTAGGTTTATAAAAATATGAAGACCCCCCATCACACTAGTGATGGTTGAAAACCCTAATTTCTTTGTCTAGGAACATTGTTCTATTGGTGGCATGTCACCAGCTAGTTAGTAGTGACATCAACTATATGATGAGCCCCAATAGGTAGTCAGTGTTCCCTATCCGAGGGTATATTATATGAATCCCATAGAATTTAATTATAATCATTTTTCTATTATAACTAATATAAAATTCTAAAACCTCTGATAATACTCTGAATTTTAGATCCCATCTCATGAATCTTGGATTTCCTATTCTTCTCCCCTAACCTCTCCAACATTTAGTTGATCTGATGATTTTTAAATGGCAAGTTTTCTTTAGATCTACTCCAGACCTTTCTTATTTCTTAAGATATGATGATGGATCTATAATATATTTGTGGATTCTATGGAGATCCAATTACAATTTCTTCCTTTATTCATATATTGGTGATAGATCTAGCTAGTTGAAAAAATCTCCAAAATAGAATGAGATCTACCATCAATAATGGATTTTATACCTATATGTGTTTATGAACTATCTTACAAGAAATGTTTTTGATAGTGTATATATTATATAACTAAAAACTATTAATGATTCTTTGGTTGATTAAAGAATGTTTTAGCATGTTAATGACATCTCCTTAATTATATCTCAATTATTTATAAACTATAAATCGTTCTATGTAATTAATCTTGGATCGATCATCTTGAGATACTATTCATATTTAATCTCATCTTAGACCTATTTTTTATGGTTTTATGGTGGATCTATGGTCATTTTCTAGAACCTAATCCCCCTTATATAATTGATAATGAATCCATGATCCCTTCATAGATCAAAAATAGATCTGGTAAATTAGTATCCTCTCCTTCAACATTCCTTGAGATTAGTTCTATTGAAGGACTCTATATGGTATGTGATTCTAGAACCACACTTATTTATGTGAAATATTCTTTAGTCTCAATTTTAAACCTATTTCATGATGAACTAAAACTCATTGTAGGAATCCTCGACATATAATATTTTCCACTATGGGTGTATGACCTTTTTAGTTTTGGATACTTTGTTGAAATTTGTATTTCTTCATCAATAACATTGAGGTAGGAAGTTCCTTACCATTTTTAGGTCCTATTATACTCTTGTTTCCTTGATTTGTGATGTGTTTCCATGTATTGTTGTTATTGATTGATGGTGATTTCTTTTTGGTGTGTGTGTAGTCATGATACCCATATATGATCATTATTTCCTTGATTATTTCTGATGTATCTTATTACCATACTTGATATTGATAACATATTGTTATATGTAAGATACTATATGAATATGTTGTTGTGTTATACTTATCTTATTATTCTCTTCCCTATTATGTATTTTTTTATTCCATTTTGGGTTTTTCTTAGTATTCATGATTGGACAACCATCATGGTATGATTACCCATTAAAGGGGGAGTACATACGATGTGTGGTGATGATAATGGATGACCCATACTTGGGGTAGGAGTAGCTGGAAACTCGATGCACTATAGATACTGAGTAGACATGTCTAAAATCAATGCCTTATTAACACCAAGTATAGGTTCACTAGTAAAACATGTGGCCTGACTCGAGACTCAATGCCTTTAGGATGTCAAGTAGCATGCCACTAACCTTGTTCCTAGTTATTTATTACTTGTAATTTCTTTTATCAACCTTCTGGCATGGATCCAAAATAGGTATGGATAGGGCATGTAGTGGCTTGGTTAGCAAACTGGTTTTCAACAAATAATTTTTTTATTTTCTTGCACAAGTTTTTTATCATAGAATACACTTGTTATACATGAGAACAATTATTAATGATTCATTGGTGGTGTCCTACTAGGTTTATTATATACACCATGCATGGGAATCTCAATGAACAAGTAAAATTCATGTATTGGGATCCAAGTAAGGGTAAGGGTCCCATGGTAAATGGTTGATCTAAGGAACATAGAGCTCTTGGAAATACCGTGACTAACTTAGGTGAATTACAAAAAGGTTTTAATTATTATTATACTTTCACTACTAATTTGGTTTATATTTCCACAAAAATAGCCTATTTATTAATTTATTATATGAAATTTATAATAATGATATTATTTTATTCTTCTTTTTTTACTCTGAGTTTTTACTTTTTATTTATTATTGGTGTAAGGATATAATATTGACATTATAATATCCCCACCAACGGTGCTCAAAACCTCGCTTTTGGATGGCTTCCTCTTACATACTGGGAGGCACACATAAGGTCATGTGGTTCTCCAAGTGGGACTTAGTAGTTCGTGTCTGGGTGTTACAAAATTTTATATAGTATAGTTTTCTTATTTTATTTTATAATATTATATGTTATGATATAAAGTATATAGTTTTGAAGGACTTTAGTAGATGAGTTTTCATGTACCTATCCAAATTATGTGTCATAGACCTCTGAGTTACTGTTGATGGGATTGTTGTTACTATTTTATATGATTTTTGGTTCATTCATGTATCATGATTAGGAATGTGGTATCATACACCGTATATATACTTTTTATTTGTTTCATACTAGTTCTAAAATTTAATTTCATGAAATGTGTTTCAATTTTGGATAGAATTGTGTTCTTTGATTGAGTGATATAACTATTTTCCAAGTTGTTTAGATATATCTGATAGAATTAAATAATTGAACTTGATCATGATGTTATGTTTTTTATAAATATGTGACTATCACTAACATACAGTGATAGAGACCATGGTCAGTTCTAGAAGGTATATACCTTGGGTTATGGGTATACTCCTAATAGAAACTTTGTGTGATCCCATAGACAAATTAGGATTTATCCTAATAACTATGGTTTTTATAAATGTTTCCTTCACATTTCAAAATATGTTTCCCCAAAGTAGACTGATGGGACCACTTTCTAATGTGTTTCAAGATTATCTAGCTAGGGAGGATTCCCTAGTTCGACCACATTTTGTGCAGTAGGGTGTACTGGAGAATGCTATTGCACCTAATCCAGTGGTACAGGTAGTGGGTCTACCTCAGACGAAAGTCCTCCCGCTTATTCCTTTCTATAGTGGAGGTTAACTTAGTTCCATGGTTGACTATTCTGGATACATCCAACTCCAAAATATACCATCATTTCATGGCACTAGAGGGTCCTAGTATGTTGACGACTAGATAAACATCATCAAGGGTATCTTTGACCTAGTTGAGACACTTGGGTATAGGAAGGTGAAACTGATGGTTCTCATGCTATAGGGACCCATAGGTAGATGGTGGTGCATGAAGGGATAGGATTTTTTATGTGAGTGTCTCACCAGATAGACCTTCAAGGACCTATTATTCAATAAATTCTTCCACGATACACTAAAGATGGACCGAGCATAATATTTCTTATAGATTCATTAGAGTTCTATGATGGTGTCTATAATCTTATAATTTCATTGATCAACATTACTTTTATCCTATATTGGATAGAAATGATGCATAGAAGGACAAGTAGTTCAAGATTAGTTTTCATCCTAAAAGAAGGTGATAGGTTAGGACCTTCAATATAGTGACATATCATGTTGTTCTAATCAAGGACATGACTATTGAGAAGGTCCTGGAGGATGAACAAGCAGTTGGTTTTCTTTTACCATTTAGTGCTCATGTGGGTGGACCTCCTACTACTTCAATAAGTGCCTCTTCTAGTAGCGATAAGAGAAATACCAGGGGCCTGTATTAGGGAAGTGGAATGAAGATAGAGAAAAATATGGATTTTTTTATCCCTCTTTGGTGGAGTTCCATATTTTTTCAATTTTAGGAGGCTTGGATATTATTTAAATTTCTAAAAAACACCTTAGACCTAATATCTATAGTGCAAAATGGTTATTTTTTATATTTTTTCTCTAGAATATCGAGACTTAAGTTTCATAGGGGTGTATGAAAAGTGTGATCTATAACCTAGGTTTATGTCTGGGATTCCCAATAGCATTCTCAAATGGCTATGAATTACACTGGTCATGCCTCTTAGTGATAGGGTTATTGAGTTGAGGTAGGTCATATTTATGAAGTGGATCACACTCTAGAATGTGGTGTTAAGGGACTATCTACTATTTTATGAATGGTCTTGATCACTTCTATGTTTTCTATTTACTTATTGGATACCATTTCTGCCAATTCCTTCATATCTATACAAATTGTTACTATATTTGACTTACTGGTCATGTTTTCTTCTAAGTTACTTTCCCATGATAAACCATTGGGCACAAAAGTTTACCATCTACAGTGATTTATAGAGTGTCGTATAATCATTACCTGTTATGTAAATATATGGGAATTAATGATTCTGGAGACAAATAGATTAAATTTGTTTATTGGTATGGATTGGATGAACATTTTCTAAGCTCACATTGATTACTATTTGATATGGTTATCATTTACATTTTCCATGGTGTTGAAGTTCATAATGGTTGTTTCTCCCTAATGGAGGTTGTTCCCAGAGTGTCGATGATGGCTTCTGATTAGCATTCTTGATGATGAGATGGTGTTAACAAGGGTTCAGTCTCACTAGATTTTTGTATCTAAAGGATTTTTTGATGTGATTCTGATGGCCTTCATGGGATGAAATGACAGTGATGATAGAGTTCAAGATATTGGACTGAGGTGTCGATGTCAATGGATCACCCAGTCTTTGGCGGGTGGCCATGATAATTTCATATTTTAATTTTGACTTTTGAATGTTTGAATTTTGAAACTGGGTTGATGGGACATGTTTTGATGTTATCAGTTTTTTGATTTTTTCTATTCTAAATGAATTTCTTGTAGGTTCCCACATACCCTTTAAAAGTTATTTATTTTTAAAATAACACAAAATCATTTGGGAGGAGGAGAAGTTCATAATGATGGTATAATGGGAATTGGGGTCAAGTAGAGTGGGTCCATACATGATTTTTATTAGGATTATCACAACATATAATGCAATTATGGCTCTTTTAGTTGGACCAATGGTATCCCTTACATCTTTTCCTCTATTTTGGATCTCTATCAAGATATTTTTCTAGAGGATTTCATAGGAATTCCCCATGATAGAGTAATTGAGTTTGAAATATAACTCATGATTGGTGAAAATCCCATTTCAATACCCCTTTATCATATGGAATTGATTGAGTTGAATGATATTAAGGTATATCTAGAGGGATTAAAGGAGAAGGGATTTATCAGGATGAGTACTTCACCATGTGGGGAACCTATTTTATTTTCCCTGAAGGCGGATGATATTATAGGAATCTATATAGATTTTGGAAAGCTCAATCAAGTGATGGTGAAAAATAGGTACACTTTAACCATGATTGATAATATATTTTATTAGTTGCATGGATCCTTGTGTATCTATAATATTTATATTTGATTGGGCTACCACCAATTGTGGGTTAGAGAGTATGTCATCCTATAGGTGGTGTTTTGGGGAAGGCATGGCATATATTACTTCATGATGATTCTTTTTGGACTGAAAAATATGATTATAGTGTTCATGGATATCATGAATAATTCATAATGGTGTTCATTGAAGATATCCTCATCCACTCACCACCCTAGAATAAATTTCCAAACATATTGAGATCATCATGAGTACACTTTGAACACATTAACAATATGTGAAGTTATCGAAGAATAAATTCTTGATTCAAGAGCTGAAATTATTAGGGTATGTGGTGTCGAAGATAGATATATCCATCAATCGATATAAAGTTATGGTAGACATATCCTAGACATGTGTAGGACCCTGGGACACCCTGAGAGGGGAGGGGTGAATCAGGGTGTCAACTTTTTCTTTTTAAAGTTGTGGATCTTGTTCCCATGTTGGTAGGAACTAGTTAAATCTGTATGATGGATATGATCAGAAATGAAACATTCACATGCATAGAGATGACACAACAATTTTTACTTGGTTCACCACTAAGAGTTACGTCCAAGGAGCATACTCCTACAAGTTGTCAGTCGAACCAAATTCCACTATACTTCAGTAGCTATGGAGTAAAAATGTTCATGAATAGTCACTCTGTCCCAGGCGAACTGCCTTTACAAAGGTTCAGGGATTGCTCACTGGTTCCCTCAGGTCACTCCCATTGACTCCCCCTGGCTCACTGCCCTTGGTGAAGTGACACTCATTTTATAGATGTTAAGGTCTCTTCAATAGATTTGCATTGAAGTATTTGTCTCTTGTTCAGCATGAGACAATTCTTACATCAGAAAACTGAGTTGATGCTCTTTTGAATTCAATCTTCTTCTTTAGTGCAATAACTGAATGCACTAAATCTTCTTCTCCTCTTCCTTTGATTCCCAATACTAACACCTGGGTGTATTGATATATTCCCTTATTTCTGTGTAGATCTGATTTTAGTTGCACAAACTGTTCTTCTTCTCTTCTCAAAGCACAACGAGGATGTAAACACTCGTCATTTGTGTGCGGTACCACTTCTATTCATAAAACCAAATTGTTCAATATTCTTCCGTCTATGAAAATGAATACATCATCTGTTAAACTGAAGGTATCGAGCAATCTTCCAGCTTTCGTGCAGCTCCAAAAAGACGGGTGTACTCCAACAGCACCTGGTGCTCTTCTCCATGCCTGGCGCACAAGTCCCAATACGGCATGCAAGTCTTTGGTGCGCAAGTCGAAACTGGCATCCAAGTGTCACCAAAGCACCTTCGCAACTCTTTATTCCTCAAATACAAACTTGCGCGACCCACTTCCTTTTACGACCAAACTGATTTCGGTGCTCAACTATGAACTGTCGCGCAACTTCAAAACCCGGCGAGCAACCTATACTTGCGTGACCACACTCCACTTGTGTGACCACCACACATGTGTGATGGGAGCTCTAATTTTCTCTAATTGTTGAGCTCGTGTAGAATGAGGAGTGGTAGACCTGTATTTATAGGCGTTTGAACAACCTGTGCGACGGCATGCAAGTATCCCCTCAGCACACAAGATCCAGCGCACATCTCCATCCGCCCTAACCTCTGTCGCGCAACTCACTTGCGCGATCACACAAATACTTTCCCACCATCTTTCCTTTTCCATATTTTAATGTTTTGATCTTGAAAAACAATAGGCATGCAAGTTTCCAATTCTCTTAGGCACCGGCATGCAAGTCTCTTCATGACGCGCAGGTCACTTGCGTGACCAACCCAATACTTGCGCGACCCTCTTTCCTTTTCTATTTTCCATTTTCTGATCTTGAAAAAAACTAGGAGTGAAAGTTCCCTCTCCTTCATGTACACGGTGCGCAAGTCTCTTTTCCAATATCACTTTTCTCCATTTGTCAATTTTCAGGCCCAAAAATTTGGCAAACACTGCAAAACGGCGCCACCTTGTATCTGTTCTTTTGTGCTGCCTTCAGATGGTCTCTTCCTTTATCAATTCTCTCTTCACTAATTCCCATAACCATTCTTCATCTTTCATCATGAAGTCTTCTATCGTGATATATGTCCTTTGATAGATCAGCTTTATCATCATTATATTTTGAGACAATGTGAAGTGCATGACCATCTCAGAATTCCAATCCCTTCCACACTGTCTTCTTCTTCAACCATCATTCTCTACTTCATGAAAAACATATGATTCAATTCATCAAGTAGGATTTGACATGGTTCTTATGCAATCATGAATAATTTCATGGTCTTCATCAGCCGTCATGTCTTCTTCTTCATCCTCAGATGGATTATACCTCACCATTCTTCATTGTTGTAAACAATGTGTCACCTTTGACACATGTTCTCTGAATTTATGATCAGTAAAACAATCATATGAATTTCTATTCCTCCATTTCATTGGAGTACTTCTTGATCTCCTTCATTTTGATCTTCATTGACAACTATTGACAACAAATAAATCCTTATACACAAAGTGGTTCCAACAACATGTCCCCAAAACATGTTTGAAATTCTGATATTTCTAGTTTTAACTAGATACAAGAATCCTTTTGTCCAAAACTTCTCCCATTTATCAACACCATGACTACACTAACAATGAATATATTTTTAGGGTTTATACTTATGTGAGGAGGCTTTTCTTGATCTATAGAGAAGGTTAAATCCAAATATATTGTTGATACATCCCAACTCAAAGATTGGTAATGATGTGAACTTTGATGCATCAAGCATCGGTTTGGGAGTAATATTGATTCGGATGGAGTTTGTAGTAGTTTATAGGCCATTTTAGCTATTAAACCAAGAGTATAACTATCCTAACCATTATTTTGAGCTATTATACATGGTACATTCTTTGATTTGTTGTTGAAACTATATATTTGGTGATAGGATTGTTTTCTATATGGACCACAAGAGCCTTCACTATATATTCACATAGAAAATCCTGAATCTGAGGCAGAGGTGCTGGGTAGAGTACCTGTAGATGATTCAATTTGAGATGGCATGTGCATTGGGTAAAGGTAACATAATACAGATGATCTTAGACATAATATGCAAGTGGCTCTAGAGTATGGTAAACAGCCTTTAGAGGAACAATGGTTCTGATGAGCTAGTTGGCCGATTTGAAGATGGATGCTTCCAAGGACTAGGGATAGATGATGTGTGTGCCATTGGTGGTCAAATCTAAATTAGTAGACTTGGTAAAAGGTGGGTAGATGATTGACCCTGAGTGTGATGTGATATGGGAAGAACTTGAAGGTGGTGACCCATTTAATAGGTAATCATTAGATGATGATAATTTGATCCATGTGCATGTGTGAGTTATATTTGAATCTTCCATTTAGGAAGAGTTGATGTGAGACTTCCATACCCCAATGTGGGTGGTAAATCAAAGTGTGGAAAATATGTACCATGACTTCAGGAGATAGTTTTACTGGAAAGGTATGAAGAGGGACATTATTGGATTTTTCTTCCTAATGCCTTTCCTTCCAAAGGATAAATTTCATGCCTCGCCATCCTAGTGGAAAAATAAATCCTCTTTTAGTGACCATATAAAAGTGATAGGTTGTTAAGATGAACTTTGTGATAGGGTTAATCAAGTTCCTAAAGATTCATGATTTTTTCTTAGTGATTATCGATTGGTTAATGAATGTTCCTCATTTTTTAATGACCTACAAACCCATTTAGCAGATAATCTTGGAAAATTATATTAGTGAGATAGTATTCTTACATGGAATTACCTTGTTCATCATATCTAAAAGAGATGTTCATTTTTCATCATGATATTGATAAGTCTTGCAAAAGGCCTTAGGGACTAAGTAGTGATTGAGTATAGTATACCATCCTCAAAATAAATAGATAGTCAAAGTGAATTATTTAGATATTAGAGGATATAATCCAAGATTTTATTCTATAATTTAGTAGATATTAGTATGATAAACTACCCTTGGTTTAGTTCACATACACTAATATTTACCATGCTTCGATTCAGATAGAATCTTATGGGTCGCTTTACGGTAGGCCACATATTTCACCAATTTGATAGAACAGGGCTGATTAGACACCGTTAGAAGGTCCCAGTATATTATAGGAAACCTTTGTGAATGTTGTGTGGATTTAGAGGAGGTTGATCACAACTCAAAGTAGAAAAAATTCTTATGTTAACCACATGAGGATACCTTTGTTGTTGGTTATATGAAAAAAGTTTTATCTGATAGTAACTCTTTATTTAGGCCATTAACACTTGAGGAATCTTTGGAAGATAGCATCGCATTGTGTTCAGCCCTCTGAGATCACATAATGGGTTAGGATAGTGGTGTATCTATAGATATTCATTCCCACTACTGAGGTATGCACTACATGTTTCATGTGTCTAATCTTTGAAGAAACATTCCCAACACTTTGAATATCATTGACAATGAGGATTTTGAGTAGTATCTTGATGCATTATTCATGGTGTCCCCAATGAGGATCAAATACTGAAGTTAGAAAGTCCTTAGAATGAAGATAGTACCAAATTTCCATGTTTTATAGTCCCATGGATGGATACTGACAGAGACTTGGGATTGAGTGGTTAATATTCAAGCTTAGTGATTTAATTTATTTGAGTAGGAACATTAAAGGCACTGTTATAGGATGAAAATCATTAGGGGAAAATATTTGTATCATGATTACTTTATTTATTTGTCTAATATTTTTATATTATAAAACCCTTAACTTCCTCTTTTGGTTATTATATTATATGGGTTGTTAGGAGGATAGTTTTTAGTGACAAGGGTCTTTGAATTGAAATCTAGAAATTTGGTGAGAGGATCATCCTTGGGGTAGCTAGAAAACTACTATCAATGGTCCAGTGTAACCCATTGGATAATAAATGGGGTTCTAGTGGGTATATAGAATTTTACATACACTACCTCTTAGTTGGTGGTTTAGGAAGATCCTAGGTGGTTCTACCATGAACATTGGATTACCAATGATTCCACTGTATGGTTGTTGAGGCCCACTAGGTACATGGTGTGCCCAGTTCAGGGGTGCATTAAATGGACCTGTGTATTTTGATTCTACTCATTTTTTCATGATAATTAATATAAAATTCCAAACCATATATACCTATTCTAAATTTTAGACCTTCTCTCGTGAATCTTGGATCTCCCATTATTAACCCCTTTCCTCTCCAACATTTGGATGATCTGGTGACACTTAAACAGTGAGATTTCCTTTAATATACTCTAGATCATTATTCATTATTAGGATATGGTAATGAATCTATGATGTATCTTTAGATTCATTGAAGATGTTATGATGTTTTCTTCATATCTACATAGATCACTAAAAAAACTATTAAGTTTATGAATCACCTTAATTGGAATAATATATACAATCGGAAATAGACATTCTATAAGTATATGTTTAAAAATATTATTATTATTCCTATTATTAATGGAAGATTTATGATAGAAATAAAATTAATTATTGGTAAATTCTTAGATTGAAGGAGGCTTTGACATGTCAATATAATCTCTTTGATCAGAGCTTGATTCTATGTGAATAGTGAAAGTTTCTATGTAAGTTATATTGGATTGATTGATATCTTCTTCTTGAATCTCGTATTATACCTGTTTTTTAATGATTTGATGGTGGATCTATGATCATTGTCTAGAATCAAGGGTCTCTTATAGAATTGATAAATAATTCGTGATCCATTCATTGATCAATAATAGATTCGTTGAATTGGAATACTCTCCTTTGACGTACCTTGAAATTGGTTATGGTAAATGTCTCTTTAAGGTATGTGATTCTAGAACCACCCTTCTTAACATGGAATCTTAATATGTCTCCTTTATAAATCTATTTCATGATCAACTAGAACCTGAGTTTGGAAACCTTTATGTGTGAGCTCATTATTCATGGGTGTGTGACATGTTTGGTCTTCAATCCTTCAGAAAACTATAGATTTCTTCATCAACAACCTCGAGGTAAGAAAGTTCCTTACCATTTTTAGGCCCATATATACTATAATTTCCTTGATTATTGATGTGTTGTAGTAGAATATTATTCTTGATTGATAGTGATTTCTTTTGGGTGTGTGTGTGTATCCATGATACCAATATAGAATCATTTCTTAAATTATTATTTCAATAGTATCCTTTTACCAGGCTTGATGTTGATCATATGTTGATATATATTTTCTATTATATTCTCATGATGATATGTTATGATTGTTTTAATGTGATATATCTTATTATATGTGCTACCATGTAGTTAGAGGTTGTTCTTGGTATTTATGATACACTACTACAAATCAGGATTTTAACAGTGCTAGTAAAAGGGCATTATTAGTGCTATAGAAGCGCTGATAAAGTAAGATATGTTAAAGGGTTATTTTTTACAACACTCATAAAAAGCACGGATAAAGGGTGACTTTATCAGTATTTTTTTAGCACTGTTAAAATCCACCTTTATTAGTGCTTTTAACATTGATAAATGCCCCCTTGATGAAGGGTATAAATTTTTTCACCCCCCCCCCCCCCCCTTATCCACACTTCCCCTCCCATTTATTGGTGCTTTATATAATCCCACCCACAGTGTGCACCCCTACCTCTAGGGAGTTTAGAAACTGAGACCTCCATCTTATACACCAACACCTTTTCCACTCCACTATACTGTTTTGTTTTATATTTTATGATATATCTATATATTAATATATATTTAATTATATTTTTTTATCTATATATTTATATATTTTCATATATATGTTTATATATATAGTTATATATATTTTTTAAATAAATATTTATTTATATAAATTTTTTAAAAGGGATATTAAATCTAAAAGTCCTTAAAACACATAAAAATGTTAAGAAACTATAAAAACCCTAAACCCCTAAAAACCATGAAACAATCATAACTTATGATCTGGGAGTCTGTTTTTTTCCAAAACTACTAAAATAAAATATCATGAAATTATATTTGATATGATATGTGGTATAGGCCGAAAAGACACCTAGATCAGAAGTTGTAGGCATTTAAATTTTACGAAATCGGGGTCAGCGACAAAAAACACAGTTTAGGAGACCTTCTAGGAATTTCTAGGATTGAAAAAATAGATAGAGATCTTTGACCTTAGTTTGAGACAATATCAGGTATAGATAACATTGAAATATTTTATTTTATATGTGGTATATACAAAATAGACACCCGAATCAAAAGTTATGGTCGTTTGAAGATCGAGTTCGATTTTTAACTTTTTTGAAACTATAATATATTTTATTCCTTTGATTATCACATGATTTAAATATCATATTGTTTTATCACATTTTATAATATTCTATTTTAGTAGTTTTGGAGCTAAAATGGACTCCCATATTGAAAGTTATTATCTTTTCATATTTTTTTGGGTTTTTAGTGGTTTTAAGGGTTTTTCGCATTCAACGACCTTTCAAACGGCCAAAAGTTCTGAACTGAATGCCAATTTTTCCTCTACCACATATCAAATTGAATATTGTGATGATCTCTACACCTTGGTGAGCCACATAAACCCTAAATCACGTTTATTGAGACCAAAAATTCCCATAAGGCTTCCAAACAGCAATAATTTCTGCTAGGGTGTCCGTTAATGAAATATAATTTTTTTTTGAAATATATCCTTCATCAGCACAAATAAAAAAGCACTGTTAAAGTGTGGGTATTTATCAGTTCTTACCAAAAAATGCTGATAAAGTCCACCCTTTTATCAGTGTGTTTTTAGAGGCGTTGATAAAGACTCCCCTTTATCAGCTCTTTTTTAGCACTGATAAATGCCAATTTTATCAGTGCTTTTTTATTAGCGCTGAAAAATGGGGGGTTTTATCATCGCCTTTTAATAAGATATAATAAATATACCCCTTCAACAGTGATTTTTTTATCATTTTTAAATACACCCTTTAACATCACTAAAACAATTGTTGTTAAATAACCCCTTTAACAACGCTTTTTCTAGTGTTGAGAAAGGGGTTTTAAACAACACTTTTCGTGAGAGTTGTTAAAAACCTAATGTTGGATACACCTGGTTTTGTAGTAGTGATAGGTGTACCTTCATGGTATGATTTACCCATAGAGGGTGAGTGTTCATGACATATATAAATGATGACTATGGATCCATACTTAGGGTAAGAGAATGATATACTTACGGCATGAGCCAAAACTTGATTCCTTTTGGATATTGTGTCACTCGTGTCATGACTACCCCAAGCCCTCATTCCATAGGCTAGGGGCTGGCAACAATCACCAAAGGCATAAATCTTAATAATAGGGAAGGAATTTCCTTTATATAAGTAAAGAAACACAATAGTGTATGCAAGCTGAAGTAAACAATAAGTAAATAGAGTACAAAAGTAAGTGTTGGAAAGTAAATGGGCCAGAATACAAACCCAACTGAAAGTACAGTACAACTGAAAAGAAAGTACAGCAGCAGAAAAGTAAATCAGCAACCACCAAGTCGTCCTCCGATTATCCCACCTGATGGGTGGGTATAGATGGTCTCCTCAGCTCCTTGGGTCTGGCCGTCTGCTCCATGTACATCCCGCCAATTAGTCCACCTCTAGGTACTGTCCCGCTCCACAAGACTCCACCTCGATCAGTGTTGTTTGTCATCTGCATCCAACACAATGTAGTGCAGGCATAGCCCGTGCAGGGGTGAGTATATGATACTCAGTAGGGACCCTGAGACCCCCTAAGGTCTCCAAGAATCCACAAAGGATAAACCATAAAGTAATGATAGAAACACAAAGTATCAATCAAATCTACTTAGGTATATGCCCATACATACACCTAAGTCATCAATTCCAGTTCGGCTCCAACACACCAGCCCAAGTACAACACATTCCACATAGGAAAGCACAACCCAATCCACATAGGAAAGCAAGTCAAACATATCGATGATAATGACTGAAAATCAAGACTCAGCTCACACAGGTATACTACTCACGAAGAGGGGTGGTGATGATAGATGTAGCCTCTGAATCATCTCCCCTGTCAAACCCACGTAGGATCCAAGTACATAAGTCGTCACTACCAAACCCACGTAGGATCCTAGTACAGTAACCGTCACTACCGAACCCACGTAGGATCCAAGTATAGTCATCCTCACTACCGAACCCACGTAGGATCCAAGTATAATCGCCATCGTTGTCGAACCCATGGAGGATCCCAGCACGGTAGTCGTCGCAGTCACAGCCATCTCTAGGGTTCCCACACACAGTGTACTCGATTCTAGGAGGGTCCACTCCACGAGTAGAGAGGGGGTCGATACATCAATTGTCACGAAGTCCAGAGTTGATGTATCCTGAAGGTATGCCACGTCATAGGGGGTTAATCCAAACAAATGTGTCCAAGACACAGAGTACAAGACGTCCCAAGTCATTTTTCCAAAAAAGTACACGGCCTGTTGGTATGGTTACACGCCATGTCTTCATACCTAGGGTACTTACCGTGTACCACAGCCTGTGTCGAAGGGCTATTTGTGCAAAAAGGGAAGTACTCGGTGTCTGGTATGGTTACAGGTCGTGTCTTCAGTTCCCGGGTATTGTCCGTGTACCACAGCCCATGTTGAAGGGCTGTTCATGTAAAAAGTATGTACACGACGTGTGGTATGGTTACACGTCATGTCCAAACTTCTGGGGTCGGCTCTGTGTACGCTGGCCATGCCTGGCCGTGTGGTGGATTACATGCTCATGTACTCCACCCCGTGTCCGTGTATTCCCAGAATACATGCCGAGTCATCACGAAGTCACTTCTACCATGGTGAAGGAAGTACACGTCATGCCTCTTGGCCGTGTGGTTCTTCCCATGTCCGTGTATCACTCGGATTACACGCCGAGTCTTCACGAAGCCACTTTTTCCATGGTGAAGGAGGTACACGCCGTGACTCTTGGTCGTGTGTTGCTATCTCTGTCTGTGTATTTTCCCTGAATACACATCATGTCCATCGATGTCTCCTCTATCAAATTGTGTGGACAGTACATGTCGTGTGTCTAGAGTTACAAGTCGTGTGTTACTTTTCTAACTTCTGAAATGGAATCCACGGTACGCTATTACTACACGACATGTGACTCTGTAGTACACGCCGTGTATTCTGGAAGTTTCCAAAAATGACGCCTCTGGACAGCACGCCTCCCGAGGCATCCGTTCTTTGTTCTTATGATCTGATTTCTACGAAACTTCCTCTTATAGGTCTCCTCGATGCTCTGAGGCCGTTTATGAAGTTTTCGGGCCTCCGATCGTCTCCAAAAACATAACTTGATTCACCGCTCAAGAATAGTTCAAGGTCTCGACTTATTCACAAGAATGATGAAGGAATCAGACTGTGTTATTTTGTTCCGGTCCCTTCTGTATTAGTCTGATAAAAAGTTCTTTAAGAGGAATGACAACTTGGAAGGAAAACGAATATTTCTCAATCCAAAACACACCCTTACCTTGAAGTAAGTTCTCGGTTGTCATGCATCGCGGATGATGGCGTCGTTCCCCTCATCGTCGGCGTCTCCTCCCTTGTCGCGGAGGAAGAAGAGGATGGAGAAACTGGGGTCGTCGAGCCGACGTTCTTTGTCAAAGAGTTGGCATTCTTCGTAGAAAATGAAGTTCTTCAAAAGGGACTAGAGCACTCTCCTCCAATTCTCAACACAACAAGATAACTAAAATAAAATAAGCTTGCCCTTATTTTATTTTACTTTTCCATGGATTCAAATTTAGAAATTCAAACACTTAATTTAATTAATTGATTAAGTGTGTGTTGGCATGAATTAATGTGGGAGAGTGGGGAGAGGAAGAGTTACCCAATTAAATACAAGGGGTTTAATGGGGGTTTAAGGGGTTTAGGAAAAGTGAAGAGTTGGGGCTCATGCGGACCCCACCTCACATTTATCCTCACATGGGTAGTTAGGATGCTAGTGGGTCCCACCATAACACCCCCATGTAGGATTAAACCACCTTAGTTAGAAATTAAATTGTACCACAATTTTATTCACTCTTTAACTAAACCACTTTTTTTAACATCTCCTCCCGAGAAAATGCATCTTCGGTAAAGGTCCTCTTAAGAAATTACCAGAGATGCAGTTTAATCAGTGCCCTCGGATCTCAATTCCAAGCACCGGTTCAAAATATAGAAAAACCTTCTCGTTCGTTCACTGAACGTACCCGAGCTAAACTTCGGAAATTGATTCCGGGCACACCGGGCCTCGGAATCAGGTGCCGTCAGAAACTGCGTACTCGTAAAATCCCAAAGAATTTAGAAAAAAAATTCCTTGAAATTTATGGGACTTTACATTACTCCCACCTTAGGGCTTTATGTCCCCATAAAGCTACATCAAAAACTAGGGAAACAAAAGAGGGTATTGTGCACGCATCTGAGCCTCCCGCTCCCATGTGCTCTCCTGGAGGTTCTCGTGCTGCCACCTGATGCGCACTAGAGGAATCGACCATCCATGTAGGACCTGATCATGTCAATCCTCGATCTCCATGGGGACCTCCACAAATGTCTCCCCTTCATCGATGTCCAGCTCCCTGTGATCAATGATATGCGTCGGGTCGTTCACGTATCTCCTCTGCTAAGATACGTGGAAGACGTCGTGCACTCGGTGCAATTGAGGTGGAAGAGCTAGGTGATATGCCACCTTGCCTACCCTGTTGAGGACCTGGAATGGTCCGATGAAGTGCAGAGATAACTTGCTGCCCCGGCCAAATCTCTATAATCCATGTCGAGGTGAGACCCGTAAGAAAATGTGGTCACCGTCCTCAAACTCTAGTGGTCTCCACCTCCTGTCAGCATAGGACATATGTCTGCTCTGTGCAGTCCTCATCTGCTCTTGGATGATCTTCACCTTCTCCATCATATCCTGGACCATCTCTGGTCTTACGAGTGCTGACTCCCCAGGGTTAGTCCGGCATAGAGGTGATCCGCATGGTCTGTCGTACAATGCTTCATATGGTGTCGTCCTGATGGTGTAGTGGTAGCTGTTGTTGTACGTAAACTCCACCAAGGGTAGATGATCCTCCCAGCTGCGACCAAAGTCAAGGACGCATGCACAGAGCATGTCCTCAAGTTTCTAAATGGTCCTCTCAATCTGGCCATCTTTCTGAGGGTGAAAGGTGGTGCTCAGGCGCAGCTGCATCCCAAATGCCACCTACAACCCCTTCCAAAGCTAGGAAGTAAAGTGAGCGTCTCGATCGGAGATGATAGACGATGGCACAACATGAAGCCATACGATCTCCTGAATGTAGAGGCATCCCAAGCTCTCTACTAAGCCCTGCTCTCTGATAGGTAAGAAGTGGGCCAAATTGGTGAGTCGGTCGACAATCACCCAGATGGAGTCATGTCCTCTGGAAGTACGTGGAATCCCTGTCATGAAATCCAAAGATATCCCATCCCACTTCCAATCCAGGACCTCTAAGGGCTATACCAAGCCTGCTGGAACCTGGTGCTCTGCCTTCACCTGCTGCTAGGTGAGACATCGTGAAAGGAACTCAGCCACAGCCTTCTTCATACCCGACCACCAGTGTTGTCATCTGAGATCCCGGTACATCTTCGCTACACCTGGATGTACTGCCAATGGGGAACTGTGAAACTCCCTCAGCAACTCCTCCTGTAATGTGACTGGTACCATGGTACGTCCCCTGAAAAGGATGATGTACTCTCCTCCTATAGAAAATCCATCAGGTGCATGTCTTGTGGATATCTGTGCACGTCGCGTCTCACAGTCAACGTCCCCACGTTGGGCCTCTCTGACCCACTAAAGTAGTGGAGGAGTGACTGTGAGTGACTATAGAAAGGTTGCTCCATCTCTATCCATGAAGGATATCTGCAACGCAGCTAGTTTCTCTATCGCCTCTCAATGTAGATGAATGTCCGCCCTCTTGCTGAGAGCATCAGCAACTATGTTCCCCTTCCCAGGAGTATAGACTATCTCAAATTCATAGTCCTGGAGGAACTCGAACCATCATTGCTATCTTAGGTTCAGGTCCTTCTGCGAGAAGATGTACCTAAGACTCTGGTGGTCATAAAAGACTGTAAAGTGCTCGCCCATCACATAGTGTCGCCACATCTTCAAGGTGAAGACCACTGCTGCTATTCCAGGTCATGGGTAGCATAGTTCTGCTCATGCTACCTCAACTGTCATGAACCATAAGCGATCACATCCCGCTCCTTTATCAAGAAACACTCGAGTCCGGTCCCTGATGCATCGCATTAAACTACGTACCCTACGCCCTCCTCTGGTAGCCTCAAGATGGGTGCACTGGTCAATCTTTGTCTCAGCTCCTGGAAGCTCTACTAAAATCTATCTGAACACATGAAGGGTTTACCCTTCTTTTTCAAAGGTGAAAGCGGTGCTTCAACCTTGGAGAAGTCTAGCACAAATCTCCGATAGTACCCAGCCATACCTAGGAAACACCACACCTCAGTCACGCTCTTGGGTGGCTCCCAAGCTAGTACTGCATCGATCTTCATAGGATACACCACAACTCCCACCTCAGAGATGATGTTCCCCAAGAAGTGGACCTCTCAAATCCAAAACTGACACTTCAAGAGCTTTCCATAATGCTGGTTCTCTCGGATTGTGTCCAATACAATCTGCAAGTGGTAGGCATGTACCTCCTCAGTAGTCGAGTAAATCAGTTTGTCGTCGATGAAGACTACGACAAATTGATCGAGGTAAGGCTGGAATATCTTGTTCATGAGACTCATGAACACTACTGGAGAATTGGTTACACCAAAAGGCATAACCAAGAACTCATAGTGGCCATACCGACACCTGAAGTCTATCTTCTGCACATCCTCATCTCGAACTCTGAGCTGATGATAGCCAGACCTGAGGTCTATCTTCGAGAACCAGCGTGATCCCTTGAGCTGATCAAAGAGGTCGTAAATCCTTGGAATTGGATACTTATTCTTCACAGTCACCTGGTTCAAGCGACGGTTGTTGACACACAGTTGCAAGCTCTCGTCCGCCTTCTTGGCGAAAAAACTTGGGGAAGCTCAGGGTGAAACACTGGGTCGAATGAATCCCTTGCCCTGCAAGTCCTCTAGCTATACCCGCAGCTCATGAAGCTCAGCGGGATCCATATGATATGCTGGTGTAGATATCAAGGATGTCCCGGGGTACATGTCAATATAGAAGTCTGTCTCTTTGCGATGAGGTAGTCCTGGAACGTCGTCAGGAAAAACGTCGGTATACAGATCCACCACAACAAGAAACCTCGAACTCTGCACATCAACCGCTCCGAGGATGAGACTAGCCAACTGATGTGTGATCGGATGCCCTCTCTTCTTCGTAAGTCCATCCTGCACTGCAAAGGCTCCCTTATCGTCAGTGAAGGTGAACCTGCTCCCATCTGTGCGGACACACCGCACTTTGCACCTAATATAGTCGATTTGAGCATGGATCGTAGATAACCAATCCTTGCCCAAGATGACGTCGTAAGGCCTCAATGCCACTACAAGAAGATCCCAGCCGAAGCTCTCGCCTCCTAGAGTAAGCTCACACCTCCAGAACTAGTTTTTAATCATCGAATCTGCTTCCGTATGAGTCTCTAGCCATAAGGATCGAGCCAACGGCTCCGTCTGAATCTCCGAGCTCCGAACAAGTGCAGCGGAAATGAAAGAATGACTTGCTTCTATGTCTATAAGAACTAAAGAAAGGGTGGAGTAGACATAGATAGTACCTCAAATCATCTCAGGTGCACCATGGTCATAGGCCTTGACTGCCTGGATTTGAGCCTGCCCCTGTCTTCTAGCTCCCTGTGGTCAGGGTCCTCCTCCTGGTGGTGGTGGTGGAAGATCCTCAAAGCATCGTCCACCACCTGCTACTAAGCCAGCTCCTATTCCTCTTCCACCTACTCCCTACAGACCACCACGGTCGAACCTCTACCTCTGCCTGGGTGGTCCCTCAACCATCTTCTGCCCCTCTGCATGGCGGGTTGGGAAGTCACGAGCCATGTGGCCCTGCCTTCCTCATGCATAGCACTTTCTGCCACTCGTATGACTGGATCTGCTTTGTGTGCCCCGTACATCCGAACCAGTATCCTGAGGTTTCCCTCCTGATGGTCTGGTCCTCTTGTACCTCTGTGAATCCTGTCTACTTCTGGCTGCATAAGACTCCGTTATGGGTCAACCTGCGGTAGGCCTCGCTGCTGGTGTAGGCTCAGCAAGAAATCTCTCTACAAGAAGGTCTCGCTTCAGTACTCCTGCCTGCTTCGGAATGTTGAGGGAGATCATCGAAGCCCTGATCTCATGCCTCAGTCTCTGGTCAAAGGTTCAGGCCTGGAAGAATGGGTCTTGTACCGTGTCTGTGGAGTAGTGCGAGAGGTCGGTAAATCTCGCCAAGTACTGGGCTATTGTCATACTACCCTGCCGCGGCTATAGTAACTCCTGAATGTGCACCGCATGGAGGGTGGATGGAACAAACTACGAGCGGAAAAGGCTCTCGAAGTCCGTCCAAAGCAGTGATGCCTCGTCGTTCACTTGGAGCATTAGGCTCCACCATCTACCTATTGCTGCATGCAGGAGACTCGCTGCAAGGATCACCATGAGGTCAGCTAGTGTCCCTACTAATCTGAAGACTCAGACAACAGCCTCTATCCAATCCTCGGCTACCTGAGGGTCCATATCTCCGTGGAACTGGGTGGCCTCTGTCGCTGAAACTCATGCAGCGCACTCTAGCAGCGTGAACTCTCATCTACTGAGGCTGGTGGCATCAGTGGCTCAATGGGTAGAGGTACCACTGGTGCCTCCACTGTAATGGGGCCCTGCACCGAGGCCTCATCGCTCGATGGGCTGCCATCTCGCACGTAACTAGGAACCCTAGTTGGTTGTCGTCGTGGGTCCATCCTGAAGAGAAACAGGTGTGCCACGGTTAATACAGTATACCTGGTCAGCTGACACAAAGTAATCAAAAAAGAAAAATTTTGAAACACACATGCAATCAGTATTTTCGAGCACTGAGTTAGAAATTAAAAGTCAGGGTCCTGGTGTATGGATACGTCGTCCGCAGCACCAACACTGGACTCCCTCGACTGATAACCACACTCAATACGCGTAACACTATTTCTTCACAGAAAGAAATTATCAGAGCCCTAAGTTTTGCGGTAGAACTGACTACTCTAATACCAATTTGTCACGACCCGTCCTCGGGGCCCATGTCGTGACTACCCCAAGACCGCCTTCCATAGGCCAGAGGCTGGAGACTAGAACCAAAGACATAAATACCGAAAAAAGGGAAGGCATTGCCCTTATATAAGTAAAGAAACCCAACAGTGTATGCAAGATGAAGTAAAAACTAAGTAAATAGAGTACAAAAGTAAGTGCTGGAAAGTAAATGGGCTAGAATACAAACCCAACTGAAAGTACAGTACAACTGAAAAGAAAGTACAGTAGCAGAAAAGTAAATTAGCAACCACCGAGTCATCTTCCAGCTATCCCACCTGAAATGTGGGTAAAGATGGTCTCCTCAGCTCCTCGGGTTCGGTCGTCCACTCCATGTACATCCCGCCAAGTGGTCCACCTCCAAGTACCATCCTTCTCCACAAGACTTCCCCTCGATCAGTGTTGTCTGTCGTCTGCATTCAACACAATGTAGTGCAGGCATAGCCCGTGTAGGGGTGAGTATACGATACTCAGTAGGGACCCCGAGACCCACGAAGGACTCCAAGAATCCACAAAGGATAAACCACAAAGGAAAGATATAAACACGAAGTATCAATCAACTATACTTAGGTATA
The DNA here is from genome assembly GCA_963277665.1 of Viscum album. Lineage (NCBI taxonomy): Eukaryota > Viridiplantae > Streptophyta > Magnoliopsida > Santalales > Viscaceae > Viscum > Viscum album. Next base: position 2,033,512,949 of record OY728146.1, on the reverse strand, counting down.
TTCCCATACATACACCTAAGTCATCAATTCTAGCTCGTCTCCAACACACGAGCCTGTGTACAACCCAGTCCACACAGGAAAGCACAACCCAATCCACATAGGAAAGCAAGTCAAACATATCGATGATAATGACTGAAAATCAAGACTCATCTCACACATGCATACTACTCACGAAGAGGGGTAGAGATAATAGATGTATCCTCTGAATCATCTCCCATGCCGAACCCACTAGGATCCAAGTACAGAAGTCATTGCTTCCGAACCCACGTAGGATCCTAGTACTGTAACCATCGCTGTCAAACCCATATAGAATCCAAGTACAGTCTTCCTCACTGTCGAACCCACGTAGGATCCAAGTACAGTCGCCATCGTCGTCGAACCCACGGAGGATCCCAGCACGGTAGTCGTCGTAGTCGCAACCAGCTCTAGGGTTCCCACACACAGCGTACTCGATTCTAGGAGGGCCCCCTCCACGAGTAGAGAGGGGTCAATACATAAACTATCACAAAGTCTAGAGTTGATGTATCCCAAAGGTCTACCATGTCATAGGGGGATAAAACAAACAAACGTGTCCAAGACACTGAGTACAAGATGGCCAAGTCATTTTCCAAAAAGTACACGACGTGTTGGCATTGTTACACGCCGTGTCTTCAGACCTTGGGTACTGACCATGTACCAAGGCCCGTGTCGAAGGGCTGTTTGTGTAAAATGGGAAGTACACGCCGTGTGGTATGGTTACACATCGTGTCTTTAGTTCCCGGGTACAATCCATGTACCACAGCCTGTGTCGAAGGGTTGTTCATGTAAAAATTATGTACACGGCGTGTGGTATGGTTACATGTTGTGTCCAAACTTCTGGGGGAAGCTCCTTGTATGTTGTCCATGCCTGGCCATGTGGTGGAGTACATGCTCGTGTACTCCGCCCCATGTCCGTGTATTCCCAGAATACACGCCGACTCATCACGAAGCCATTTTTTCCATGGTGAAGGAAGTACACATCGTTCCTCTTGGCCATGTGGTTCTGCCCATGTCCGTGAATCTCCTGGATTATACGCCGAGTCTTCACGAAGCTGGTTCTACCACGGTGAAGGAAGTACACGTCGTGCCTCTTGGCCGTGTGTTTCTGTCTGTGTCAGTGTATTTTCCCTGAATACACGCCATTTCCATCGATGTTTCCTCTGTCAAACTGTGTGGAGAGTACACGTTGTGTGTCTAGAGTCACATGTCATGTGTTACTTTTCTAACGTCCGAAAGGGAAGCCACAGTATGCTTTTACTACACGGCGTGTACTTCTGGAGGACACGCTATGTATTCTGGAATTTTCCAGAAACGACGTCTTTGGCTAGCATGCCTCCCGAGGCGTCTGTTCTTCATTACGATGATTTGATTTCTACGAAACTTCAGCTTCAAGGTAGCCCTGATGCTCTGAGGCCATTTATGATGTTTTTGGGCCTCCGATCGGCTCCGAAAACAAAACTTGATTCACCGCTCAAGAATAGTTGAAGCTCTCCACTTATTCACAAGAACGGCAGAGGAATCGGACCATGTTAGTTTGGTCTAGTCCCTTCCGCATTAGTCCGATAACAAGTTATTTAAGAGGAACGAAAACATGGAAGGAAAACCAAAATTTCTGAATCCAAAACACACCCCTACCTCGAAGGAAGTTCGTAGTTGTCAGGAGTTGCGGATGATGGCGTCGTTCCCATAGTCATCGGTGTCTCCTACCTTCTCGCGAAGGAAGAAGAGGATGGAGAAACTGGGGCCGCCGATCCGACGTTCTTCGTCAGAGAGTTGGCGTTCTTCGTAGAAGATGAATTTCTTAAAAAGGGACTAGAGCTCTCTCCTCCAATTCTCAACACAACAAGCTAACCAAAATAAAATAAGCTTCCCATTATTTTATTTTACTTTACCATGCATTCAAATTTACAAATTCAAACACTTAATTCAATTAATTGATTAAGTGTGTGTTGGCATGAATTAATGTGGGAGAGTGGGGAGAGGAAGAGTTACCCAATTAAATACAAGGGCTTTAATGGGGGTTTAAGGGGTTTAAGAAAAGTGAAGAGTTGGGGCTCGTGCGGGCCCCAACTCACATTTATCCTCACATGGGTAGTTAGGATGGTAGTGGTTCCCACCCAACTCCCCCATGTAGGATTAAACCACCTTAGTTAGAAATAAAATTGTACCATAATTTTATTCACTCTTTAACTAAACCACTTTTTTTACATCTCCTCCTGAGAAAATGTATCTTCAGTAAAGGTACTATTAAGCAATTATCGGCGCTGCGGTTTCATCAGTGCCCTCAGATTTCAATTCCGAGCACCTGTTCAAAAGATAGAAAAACTCACTCGTTCGTTCACTGAATTTACCCGAGCTAAACATCATAAATTGATTCCTGGCACACCAGGCCTCGAAATCAGGTGCCTTCAGAAACTGCGTACTCGTAAAATCCCAAAGAATTTAAGAAAAAAATCCCTTGAAATTTACGGGTCTTTACATATTGAGTAGAAATTTTGAGAATCAATGCCTTATGGATACTGAGTAAATGTTAAATAGTTAGGTTTCTTTTCTGCCTCATGAATCGATGTCTTAAGGATACCAAGTATTATGTTTCCATCTATGTGGCTAGTTCTTGATTACTTATGAATGTTTTTATCATCTTTCTGTTATAGAGCTAAATCTGGTGTCGTCGAGGCATGTGATGGCTTAGTTATCACATGAGTGCTCAGCCTGTGACTATTTATGCTTGCTTGCACGTTTTTTTATCAAGTAATATGCCTATTATACATGGGAACAATTGTTAAGGATGAATTGGGGGTGTCCTATAGGGTTTGTTACTCACAACCTACATGGGAATCTCAATATGAATGTCAATTTCATGTATTAGGATCTAGGTAAGGTCAAGGGGGGCATGTAAAATGGTTTAGAAAAGGATTATAGATCTATTGGAGGTACTATGACTGACTCTAGGTAATTACACATAGTTTTTATTTATTATTTTTCACAAACTACTACTCTTGTTTAGAATTCCATGCAAGGAGCCCATTTATTTACTTATTCTATGACATATATACATTTGATATTATTTTATTAATATATTTTTACTCTAATTTGTTATATTTAATTTATGTTATTGTTTAAATGATATGTTTCTATTGATATTTTCTCCCCTATAATGTTGTTCATACCCTTTTTACAAGTCTATAACCTCTTGTGTATAGGGAGGTATGCATGAGGTCTTATGGCTCTTTGGCTCGGACTCGATGGTTCAAGTTAGGGTGTCACCTATTTTAGATAAGATGTGTTACCTATTTATTACTTCATGTGTGTGTGATTATGTACCAATGATTGGTTAAGGGGTCCTAATGTGGTTTATGTAGATCTTGAGGCCTCACCCTACCTTGAGTGAGAAGGAACTAGCAAGACCACCATGGGTAATATAGGGTCCTAGACATGTGTGATGTTTGGGACAACATTAACTTATAATGTATGGATTTAGATGGTATTTAAGGCCTCCTATAACGACCCATACTTTACATACATTTTTAATACTTCAAAATTGAAGCACACTTATTACAACATATGACAAAACCACAAAGGACCGTATAGGTATAGTGTCTTTAGAAACTGGGAAACATAAACAACTGGTTCATAAATCTTCTACAGTGTCTCCCATTTATTTCATCATATCTAGGGTCCCTTTTAGCATATTCTACTTAATATCCATCTTCCTGACCTGGGGAAAAGAAAACATAAAAGGGTGAGCTCAAATGCTCAGCAAGGGCAAATAAAGGAAATAAAAATCATATCATATCTTTTTTGAAAATCAAAACCTGCAAAAGAGATCATAATATCTTAACATGGAATAAATCATAGAAGTGAAAATGAGATCCCCATAATCATAACATAAAACTTGAAACTTTGTGGCATGCACACATAATCATAAAACATACATCATCGCATAACACATGTAACAAAAATGGGATTCTTGAAACATCATGACATCATAAATAAATTCATATAAGATAATGGAATTCATAAAAATAATTCCATCACAACATGATCAAATCAATGTAATAATAGGGATAAAAACAGAACCCTTTTATTATCTTAGATGGAAAATAATTTTGATAAAACACTTGAACTTTATTCTTGAGGAAAATATCCTTTCTACTTCAAAAACATTTTTCCTTTCTTAACATGTCATACAACTTTAAACTAAAAGAATTTGATTAAAAATAAACTTGAAAACTTGTAAAGGAAGCTTCTTGGAAATAATGTTTTAAAAATCCATTCATGCCGTATAAGTTAAAAAAAACATTCTTCGTACTTTTGTCGGAAAATTCAAAAAGTACCTCGTACAAAAAAAATGACAAAAGATTCCTTTCATACATATTACTAAAAACTCACCGAAGGGTAAAAATGGATTTTAACCAATTGTAGGTGGATGTAAATAATATTACATATTGATGAAACATGGATGTGGATGATAAAATACACCCCAGTAAATACTTACGAATAAACAATCTCGGATAAAAATGAGATTGTGATATCTCCCTTACCTTAGGTCCGATTTGCTTTGTTCGTGTCCGAAGCTCCTTTATAATGGTTTAAATAATGTTATTGACTTATTCCAGAATCATACATATTGATATGAGATCATATATGGTCATATTATTAGCTTCTTGTTAGTAATATTTCATTGTTACTTGTTACTCGGGTCTTTATAACTTTTTGTTCTTATGCGTGTTTTGTCGAATAAATTCTTATTCTTATCTTTAGGTTATAGATAATTCATTTCCAGAATGGTATTAGTGTAGTATATACCATATTCATTCATTCAATTCATTTATACAATCATTATGAAATGAAGATCATGTAGAACGAGTCGCATCACATCGTGGAGACGGTATTCCGTACGTACGCACGAGTGATGATATCGTTCCTATGATCGTGGAATTGTATTGGAGTATATATATATATTATTTCAGTATCAATATTACTTAATAATAATCATATATAGTTACTCATTACACCATTATACCCATCCTTGTAAGGTGATGGTGGAAAATAGATTACACCACGGCGTGGAGACGGTATTCCGTACGTACGCACGCGCGGTGATTTCATTTTTCCGTAGGATGGATAGAAGGTGAATTAGGGTTGTTTCATATTTATAATAACATATCAGTATGTAAGTAATACTGATGTTATTACTTTATCATGAAACAACTAAAGAAGAAGAAGTTGAAGAAGAAAGAAATTGAAAAGATCGGTAATGGATATTACCTCTTCTTTGGAACGCCTTTTTGAATCCTCCACTTAAGGAACTAAGATTGGTCTTTGGAGAAGACCAGGACCTCTAGAATTATTCTAGGGAAGTGGAGAAGGGAAAATGGCAGGGTTTGGCCGAGCTTGAGTGCTCAATTTGGTGTGAGGAGGAGGGGGAGGAGGTGCCCTTTTATAAGGGAGGAGAGGGGCACCTTAGGAATATCTCAAAATATTATTTTATATTAAAGTCAAAATCGGTTTATAATGGTTCCAAAGGGTCTTATTTCGAAGATAAAGTGGGGAAGGGTCGAAATACTATCAACCAATAGGATTTAGACAAGTTTAGGGTATTATTTTAACCTTATCAATTAGATTTAACTCTAAGTTAATTATTTTAACTTTTACCGTGTCTTTTTGTTTTCCTTCACTATATGGTTAATACACTTACTATAACATGCCAAACGAACCCCAAATTGTTTATTATTAATATATATATCCTTATCTAAGTCATTTGGCCGAACCTTAGATTTTTAGGAATAAAATAACAATTAATAATATAATATTTGATTTAAAAACTATTTTGTGTCAATTTTGACACTATTTGATATATGATTTGTTTGAAAGTCATAACAGAATTATATGTTCGAACCAAGTTGATTAAATCAACACTAATATATCATAGTAACCTAGAAAATTAGTGGAATTCATAAAAAGTATTAAATTACATTTATTTTGGTATTTATATTATCAATTATGTCAATATTTCATTAATAAGATAATTACTGCATCATCTTTGTGTCATAAATAAATTAAATTATTTAATGTCTACAAATTACAAATAAAATGCCATTATGTAGGAAATATTTTTAGCTTTCTAATGAATATTTATAGTCGAATTTAGCTTATGTATAACCCCATATTAAAAATGATTTACTTATTAAACTTTGATTTTAACTATTTTAACCCTTCTTTAAATAAATTAATAATAAATGTCCTAATCTAATCCAAGTGGGCCTAAATGGTCATATTTTATTCCTAAGTTTGTTTTTGGTCGAATTACACTTGTCCAATAGAATTAGGACATGTGTTAGGGTTATATTAATATCATATTTACCCTTAGTTACCCTATTTACTATTAACCGCGGTAAAAATAGTAAAAAGTTACTATTCACCAAAAAATTATTTTTATCTCATTGAACCACATTTTAGTCCTTGATATTAACCGTGTCTCTCGGATTTTTGAAATTCCATTCACAGAAGCGGTAAAATTAAGTTTTATGCAAAATTCAGTTTTTAACCTACCACTTAGTGGTTTCACTATTCATCAAAAATTGAAAGTTTTCAGAAAAATACCAAAATTTCACCCTAGGCTAATTTCGATATTCTGAGTCCAAAAATGAAGTCCATTTTGAAAAATAAAATTTATAAAATTTCAAAAAGTGGTTATTACTATTCATAACGGCTAGTTTTAATAGCATAATGTTGTTTAGTGAAACTCGGTATTGCGTACGACGCAAGCTATCGAGGAAGGTCGCGATTGCGTGTAAAGCAAGCCAAGAAAGTGTTGTGTAGAAAAAGATTCCTTTGATGATTTATATAACATAAAAGTCTCGGGTGTTACACCTCCCTTAACTGATAGGGGTTTTCAATGGTACTTCATGACTTCCATACCTTGAGGGATAATGGATAAACTAGATACATGGCATATAACCTCCCTTGTATGGTAAGGTATTGATCAATACTAAAGGACCCCCTACCCTACATCTTCAGGTATGGTTTGGTCTTGGTATAGAACCTTAACCGGAGTCTCTGGGTATGGACTGGGATTTTTAGAGAACCATTCCTAGACTTTTAATGTATTGGTCAATATTTTTATTATGAGTTTGACCCTTCTTTCTTCTAGTATAGAGCCAAATCAGGTATGCTTATGTGTTGGGGTGTCCTGGTAAGTACATGATGACCTAAATTATATATTGTATATGAATTTTGTGTTGTGACTCCTAGTGGGTGTGTTTCAGGGGCATAAATTCACTCCATATATGTATTTTATGAATATCAACTTGATCACAATGGCACATTGTATCTTTGAGGCATTAGGGGTTCATAATGGGTCATTATACTCACCCCTACCCATGTACTATTAGAGTTGGTTCCCTAGAATAAACTTTTAAGTAATTTATGATTACTTGTATTCATGTATTTATATATTAATGATTTTTATTAACACGTCATAATTTTTCTTCTATCTGACATAGTATGTGATAAATTCTTAAGGTACTTATCGCCCTGAAACATCTTTAAAATTATACACTATGATGAGAACCTATGAGTTCCATGACTATATTTTTAAATATAAGTTCTACAGATAGATGTTATAATTGTATGAGACACAAATGTCATGGGTTATTAGGGGAGGATACTCGTAAGACTTTGAGACACTTTCTCATAGTGTGTGCCCCCAATAATCTTCTACGCATTAGTTTATGTAATCATGACCCACCAGTAGGAAATCTATATTTATCGGTGTCCATGACTATTCCTATTTTTTCACATTTTTAATGATCCTTAAAATTTAATATTATTGTTAATTAATTACATGAGTTTCATACTTTAATGTATTGATGAAAAACATGATAAAATATTCTCACAATGAATTTGGATATGTTGGGTACGACACGAGTGATGTGGTATTAATGAATAATCTGAGAAATGATTTATCTCTTATTTAATTAAATGGAAATTAATATCTCATGTACTTTTATGGGAATTTAACTACATTATTAAGTTCATATTCATAGAGGTGTTGTTCATAAGTACACTTCCAGAAATTCAATACATCAAGAACGTAGTTTGATAACACTAACATGCAGCCACCATGATTAAAGATATCAAGATATAGAGATTATATTACATAATCAACAATTATAGGAGGTTTTATATCATCACAGCATTATCTTATTTCTTCATATCCTTGGCATTTAGCTAGATTCTAACCATGGAATTTAGGAATTGTATCCAAATTACACTGAGATAGTGTCATAGATATCACACCTTAAATTTATTTGGTGCCTTAGTTAAATTCCATATGAATTTAACACATTGTATAAATATTATTCCCATTAAAGGTTTAATAGTAATTCATTTTAGTTTGATCAAAAAAATTATATCACTAGTTATTTGAGAGAATATATATGTGTGTTTTATGATTAATAAATTTTTATTCACCTTGTGATTATTTATTTAATTATATAAAAATATAATATTTATTTATTTTGATTTATTTTCTAGGTAAAAATATTTATTTATTTATTTATGAATTTTTAATAAATATCTATTCACTAAATCAGTTAATATAATATTTATATAGTTATTAGATAATAATGAATTAATATTTACTTAAAAATAGATAGTCCTAGTTCAAGACCAAATAAATATTAAGAAGGATTGGTGGACCATGTTTTATGGTCTCATGAGAAATTTCATATTAAATATTATTTGAATAAATATAAAATTATTTAATCAAGAAGATAATAATAATTTATCTATTATTTTAGTAAATATAGTGTAAATAATAATAATTATAGTGTTTAGACATGGGGTTAGTTGGGAATTATAAAAATATAAGGGACCTTATAATATTATTATTTTCTAAGCCTAACACAATATAAACAAAGTTATGACATGTTTTGCAAGCCCTAACTTCATTCCATAGATGGGGAAAATGAATTCAATAGAGGATTATCTCAAGAACTAGATATCTCTACACATAAACACTCTAAAGAAGATAGATCAATTCTTATCCTCCCCAAGAAATAATTATTCTCCACTTGAAGGATTTATTTGTGATCATCGCAAGCATTAGAACCATCAATTCTATCACCTGAGGGATTCTACAATGATGATCTAATGTTTGTGAAGGATGTGTTGATCACCGCTAAAAGGAATATAACTTTTATTCCTATTAAATAATGATAATAAAACAAGTATAGTCTTACAATTCATCAATAATGAAGAATGAATTTAACAAAAGTTAAATTTTTATTTAAAAAAATTAATTACAGATTATATGTTAAAAGATCCTCTCTTCTTTATTACAGGTTCTTGTAAATTAAACTTTGTATCAATTCTGTTGGCCATGAATATTCCTTATCATGAAGATCATGGATTATACATTGATTATGCCTAAAATCCGTGTTTTACATGATCAAATAGCTACTTCCACTATTATCGAATCCTTCAAGTTTTATCAAAGAGGTCATATAATATTTTATAATTATTTTTTACTCATTGATTGATTATATGCAACTGTTGTTAGTTTCATCTTCTAGTTTATTCATTATTTAATCTAGATTTTAATTAACAAGTTTACAACATATTAATTATCTTTATTAAAGTATAATATCATCTTAAACATATTAATATTAGATAAATAATTATCTGAGATTCCATTAGGAGGTACCATGGGTTTTGGCCTATAGAAATGGATGCACAACATGTATCCATAACTACACATTGTGTGCTTAAAATCACTAAACATTTACATGTTTAAGGATACATGTTATATCAAGTAGTGATAACACATGGTGAGTTTAATGTACAATTTATGTCGACTAGGACCTCCAATCACACGATCTGTCGGGACACCGAGTGTGTAATTGGCATACACATCGTGTAGTATACATAGTTTAGCAGAGAAATTTGGGCTAACCATGTGGTCAAACATGTGGAATATTCCATATAATGTTAATTGGTTTTACCATTAATGAGATACACATTGTGTAGTCAGTATACCACCATATACCTCATAAATCTCACTGTCCAGAGAACATTCCAATTCAACTTGTGGGTCATGCAGACACAAGGAAAGAAAAACATATAGCATGTAGCCCATTAGTAGACATTGTTTATCATGCTTGAAATACATATCGAGTACCTAGGTATCTATCCTATATTGATATAAATTGACAAACAAAATTTTTAGCTCATTTTTATACATAGTGTAGTATCCTAGTAAATAATAGAATTAAATTTCTTAATGAATAATTAATTTTAGGATTAAAAATATGATTACATTGTTTACATCTGATGTGTTGAATATGTAATAAAGTTTTTAGAATTAATAAATGATTAATTAATTCTTTATAATTATCTAAAAATACTATTTATGTTGTTTATTTTCTTTGTTTCATTTATGAAGGGTATCTATAAGAGACTTCGGATGGCCATTAAGATAAAGGGAATTGATTAATTTAATTAATTAAAGCATGTTTATATTAATAATAAATAATGAATTAAAGTAAATTTTATCTAGTGTGGATTTTAATTTTTTTTCACACTATGTGTATGACCATGATCTTAGAATAGACTATGTCTATGATTGGTTTATTTAATTTTTGATTCATGGTTTTTTGTAATAATTTAATAAATTAAGTATTGGTCTGCCAACCAGTCCTCTCCTTTTATTATATAATAAAATGCATGCCAAAAATTTATTTTTTATAAACCTACATAACTAATCCTTTAGTTCTCCTCACCTACATCTGAATAAAATTTTTGAAATGGATGGAGATCCCAGGTGAGTGGATCTATCTCAAGTTTGAATCCAAGTAAAAAAACCAATCCATATGGTACACATGAGTATAGGTTGATTGTAGCTACTCAAACCAAGAATGGTTCCATGATTTAATTATCTTGGTTCAAGGGTTGGTTTTTAATACACTAGATAAGCCAATAATTAGAAAATATCATTTCTATAATACTTTATTTGTTTTATTTATGTTAGTTTCACAGTTAATTATTTTTGGATTTTTAAATCATTAAGCAAATTAATTAAAAATAATGCAAGATGGAATTAAAATAAATATTATAATATGTGAGAATTTTACCTATACATGTTCAATCACGCAAGTAAAATCCACTAAATGTTAGTAATCATGTAATAAGATAAATTGGGAAGTTAATACCTAAAGACAAAAACACCTCAAAATAAAATAGTAAGCAGGTATAGTGTTCCACTACATGGGTAGATATCGAACCACAATTCAAATTGATTGACCAACCTCTCATGGGGTGCTTTTAACTATCATGGAATCTCTATCTTGAGTTTTGGTTTGAATTAACCAAGTTTACATTAAAGGGTTAATCACCTCTATGGTACTTCATGCAACTAGTGGGAGAAGTATTGAGGAAATAGTAATCTAGGATTTCTAGATTAGGGATTCCACTCAACATATAAATGAGAAGAGAGTTAATTCATTTTTTAAGTTAAACTTTCCAAAATAAATTCGACTATCTTATCCAAATTCTTTTGGTATTATGAGATGATGGATATGGATACCCCTTACTGTGATATCCATACACAGGGATATTATAAAATTAACAGTGTAGGTGATTAGGATTTCATAAAATTGTACAAGATTAATAAATTTAGTTTAATTTAGTAATCCAAATAAAGTACAAAAACTTACTCTTATTTATTATAGAAACGGAAAACCACGTGATTTTAACGATATAATAGAAATCCATAATAGAGAAGGATAAAATTCTAAAATAAACAAATTTCATGTAATCGTATATGTTCCTACACGTTATACTCTACCACAAACATAGATTATGTGTTGGAAAACCCTATTCAGAAGGTGATTGGGATATAAGCTTGTGAGTAATGACTATCTCTCTATATGAACCATTTGGATGATACAATAGATTTCCAATGATTCATGATATCATCTTTATGCATTCATATATTTATCAAATTTCAGGATATTAATGTGTATAACATTATTTCTCACCTTCAAGATATTTATCAAGAGAATTAAAGAAAATATAGATATGATATCTTCAATGCATTGTTAATGTCAATTTTTTGAGATTAGGCATTATATGGGCTTTATATAGTCAAGATAATTAGCTATATTAAACACTTACATCTTGGGGTTAGTGCTCCCTGATGTGATGCGCACAAATCACATTTCTTTCTCAATTCCAAATATCTCCCCCAAATTCATTTTTAATTATAATATAAACAATAGTGAGAAGTATCTATCAAAACTCCTTATATTAATTCACCATGTTAATAAGGAAGTAGGGCCTAAAAATCTATGTTCCTTATAGTGTATTAATCATGGAACAAGAAAAGGATCCCAAGACTCATTCTAAGTCTGAGGATACAAAGAATCATCCTTAAAAGAAAAGGAAACCCTAAAGATGGGAAAATGAAAATTGTGTAGAATGTTTTTTAGGTGGTAAGCTAGGACAATTATATAATAACTACACATATTTAAAGAAGAAAGGGGAATATTCGGTGGTGTTTGTTATTGAATGAAATATTTCTATATCTATACGTTGATTATTCTATACAACTTTTGTTTCTCACATCTATAATCAAAATAAATAACTATTTTTATTTTGATATATTACTAGAGGGGTGGATTCATAGGACACCAATGGTGAGATTCAAGATGCTCTAGTAATTGGAGAATACAACTTTCCATTACCAATGAGGGTGGTATTGGTTTTAAAAAATTGTTATTATGTACCAACAATTACTGAGAACATAATTTTAGTATCCTTTATAAATATAGATGGACTTATTATCATGTTTGAAAATAAATTCAGTTTATTTTATAGACATTTTATGTTATAGTATGGAACATTTAAATAACAGTCATTATGTATTTTATTATAAAAAAAAATCATAGAAATTGATAACAAATCATATTCACATGACTCATTTCACACCTAACTATGGAATCACCATCTTGGTCATGTTAATGAGAAACATTTGGAAATGATCTATCAATATTGGTACTTGGACTCTTTTGAAAAAAACATTTGGTAGATGTCATTCATTTTTAAAAGGAAAAAATGACCAAGCCATATTTTGGTGGACATGGTGAAAACCACTATAGTGCTTCTATAATTGGTACACACTATTTTTCATAGATCATGTCTAGTAGAAGCTAGAGATGGGAATTCTTACTTCATTAATTTTACTAATGACTTAAGTAGATATGGATATGCCTTCTTGGTGAGGTGTATATCAGAATCCTTTGAGAAATTCATAGAGTTCAAGAATTAATTACAAAATCAAATTTGTAAGAAGATAAAGAACATTCAATATGATCGAGTTTATGAGTACCATAACCATGATTTTTTTTTAAATTTCAATAAGAGAGTAGTATTTATCCTAACTCACTACTTCTTATACAACATAGTAGAATGATGTTAGTGAGAGATTTAAATGTATCGTAATTTTCATGATAAGGTTGATTATGATCCATGAAAGTCCTTCATTATCCTTTTGAGGTTATCCATTACACATCACAACACACATTCTAAATCGAGTACCAACTGAGGAAAAAAATAGGATACCATATGACTTTATGTATTGAAAGAAATTATTATTGTCACATACACATGAATGGGATTTTGAGGTATTTTTTAAGGATAACTTTGGAAAAAACCTAACACACCATGTTATGAATTTTATATTTAAACAGTATCCTAAGGAAACAAGGGAATACTATTTGTACAAGCCCTCAAACAAGTAAGTGTATGTAGTAAGACAACCCATTTTTTGTGATAGGTAGCACATCCACAACAAGGATAGTGGGGAAATATTAACTTTGATGAGTTTAATGCTTAAGATACTCAAAATTTGGTACATGAATTAATTACATAGGTCCCCATGGAAGATTTAATTCCTAAAATAGAATTAATACATAGAAGCACTAGAGAGGATAGAAATATATAAAGACATGGTTTTCTAGTCACCAAATATGGTGACTCATTATTAGTTACCAATAATGATCATATTTTATAATAGGAGGTAGTAGATATCTGAGTGGCTACAACAAAAAATGAATCCATGAATTCTAAGATGGATTCCATGTATCATAACCTAGTCTTGGTTCTGGTCAATTTGCTATTTGATGTAAATGCCATTTTTTGTAGATATTTATTTAAGGTAAAACATGACATTGAAGGTAATGTAAGTACCTATAAAGCACAGCTAGTGGATTAAGGGTTTAAATGGAATCAATTAATTTACTATGATGAATTAATTTATTCAGTCACCATGTTTAAATCCATAATAATTTTACACTCCATATAAAGTTTCCATGAATATGATATTTGGTATATGTATATAAAAATAGATTTCATTAATAGATTCCTTCTAGAAGATGTTTGTATAACACAATCTGAAGGGTTGGTGACTCAATAAAGTGATAGTAATATATATAATTTGATGATATCCATTTATCAGTTGAAGAAAGTATCAAGGTCAAGGAACATTAAGTTTGATAAAGTCATAAGAGATTTTTGTTTCATAAATAAAGAACATGATACATTTATTTATAAGTGGTTTAGTGGGAGTACGTTCCTATTCCAAGTATTATATGTTAATGACATACTACTTTTTGGAAATATCATACCAATCATATAGTTAATTAAAGGTTGTTTAAATAAGTTATTTTACAGGAAAGAATTTGGTAAAGCATCATTATTCCTTGGAATAAAAATCATTCATGATAGATACAAAAAGGTACACAGACTAAGTCAAAGTGTATATATTGACCAGATAATAAATAGATTTAGTATATAATATTCCAAGAGGGTATTGGTTTTAGTGTTATATAGTATACATATTTCAAAGAAATTGTGTCCTTAAACACAATAGGAGAAAGGGAGAATTGGTATGATCTAATAGCATCCACGATGTGATATATCATGTGAGATATGTTATGTAATAGATATGGTATTTAAAGCACTCTAATAATTTTAGATAGATGTAATGATTATACAAGATAATAATATTGTTATATTATGGGGGATAACCTTAAGTATATGAGGTGAACTATGGATATGTTCTTGGTATATAGAGGAGATGAGGAACTAGTCATCAGAAGATATATTAATGATTAGTTTTAAACATATCAAAATGATATGAGGTTATTTTTAGGTTATGTTTTTAGTATCAACAGAGGAGTTATGGGATAGAAGAGTTTAAATAATCTAGTTATCACTAATTAAATAGTGGATTCTAAGTATATAAAATATTATGATGTACATAAAGAATCTATTTGGATTTATAAAATCATCCAAGTTCTTCATGCGGTTCATATCCATAGGGATACTATCACATTGTATATTGATAATACTATTGCGGTGGATCTCGAAAATGATTTAAGGTCACATAAATAGATGATGAACAACATTAAAAAATACCATATCTTAATGGATTTTTCTAAAATGGTTGAATTTATTATGAGAAGAGTTTCTATGGATGAAAACTTGGAGGACCCCATGACTAAAGCCTTATCTCAGTAGAAGCATGAACATCACGTGAGAGCCTGTGGACTAAAGGTTATTAAAAGATGTGTTAGATCCCAACATTTTATGGAGATGTATCATATTTGATTTCATGTACTCTTTTTCCTTGATTTGATTACTTTTTATTGGTATTATTTCTGGGGTGCATTTGGGTGGAAATTTGAGAATTTAATGAGATTGAATAGTGTAAAATTTTCACAAACCGTGTGTCCCAGCCTAGAAAAACGTGCAAACAAAAAATAGAGGGTATTCTCATGGTTGATTCATGCTTTTTAAAATCATGTACCTCTTAAGGATAAACAATTCACAATCCCCCCCTATGAAAAGTGGCACATGGTTAAGGTACATGGTTTGGAAAACCATTCACCCCTATCTAAAAAACTATGCATGGGTTTTAAATTAATCAAAAATTAGATTTAAAATTACTTGAACCCCCAAAACTCACCAAAATCAACCCTAAGTCAGACTAAGTTGTTTTATCTTGTTTTTAGAGACTTCCATAGGGATTATAATCCCACTCATCCTCTATTCTTGGTGACTCAAAGGGAAAATTAATGATTTGAACCTCCTCAGGTATGTGTTTCTTCCCTATTAAATATTTGTATTTCTATCTCACTCCTATTCCTAGATAAAAGAGAAATGTTTATCTGATTTTTATCGTAGATCTAGATCTAAGTCTGAGAGATATTGAATTTATTGGTCTTGGATATAGGTTTTGGATCTATATCATGTTCTTCATCATGATTTTGGTTGTTCTTCTTCAAATTGGGTATATTTGTTGGAAACTGTTCATCATCAAACTTGAGGTAAGTGGTCTATGATTCAAATCCCATAGTATGGTTCCATTTTCATGTATGTAATTGTATAATTTCTATTGGATAATTAGTAATTTATTTTTATAAAATTAAATTAATTAATTTGTTAATATAGTTAATTAAGGGATTGTAAAATTGGGGATATTGTAACTGTTGAATTGGAATAATTAATTATCGAAATATTTATCGGGATATTGGGATTGTTGAATTGGAATAATTAATTTCTAAATTAATTATGGGGACACTAAGATGTTTAATTATTATAATTAATTATTGAATTAATTTATAGAATTTATGTGATTAATTAATTATTGAGTTAATTAATTGAATAATGTGAATATGAAACTATTAGATTGGATTAATTAGTTGGTGAATTAATTAATGTGATATTGTGATACATGTGTGAATTGAAATGATGAATCGTAATAGTGGAATTCATGTGTGAATTGAAATGATGAATGTTAACAATATAATTTATCTTTGAATTGAAATGATGAATGATAACAATATAATTAATAAGTGAATTGAAATTATTAATGGTAACAATGGCATTCATATGTGCACTAAAATGATGAATAGTAACACTAGAATTTAAATGTGAGTTGAAATGATGAATGGTAATAATGGAATTTAGACATATGATATCCCTTAGGGATAGTTCAGACTCTTCCATGGGTCAAAGTAGGTATTATGATTTTGGGTGTCCTCGGGAAACCAAGGGTGTTGTATGGTTCAATAATGAGTAATTTAATAAATGTCCACTCTTTAAATTATTTCTTAAATCTTATTATCTATACAACTACATACACTATTGTTGACTGGATATATTTTTAAACACTATTGGGGGTGGACTAATGAGTTGTATTGACACCCTATTCAGGCTACCTAATCAGAACCCGAATAGATTTAATGGTTGTAAGATAGGTTAAAGGCAAAGATCCTATGTTAGATGGATAATTGCAAGGGAGCATGGATGAGGGAACTAGACTTGGTTTTCGAACCTACTTAGAGCAGTAGTTTCTTTAATTATTTTGGGTTTTTCATATTGAAACTTGACATGTACTTGGAAAGGAATATTTATTGTTTTAGTTTGAATATTCTACATACTATTATGGTTTTCAAGTGATACTTGTTTGGTATAGTTATTAGTTATATCCTTTTGAAATTATTGTTTATTTATTCTATTGTTATTATTTGATAAAGAGATAATATTCACCCCATTATCTATATTAGACCCTCTCTACTAGCCAAAAACTTCTAGCAGACAATGAGGTGTGCCTGAGGTCACGTGACTAACCAGCTCAGGTCACCGGTGTATGGAACCCGGTTCAGGATGTTCAAAAGTGGTATCAAATGAGTTTCTTTTCATCTTATTTTGTCTTACTATTTGGGAAAGGAATATAGTAGAATAATATGAGTTTGGTCTTGGTTAAGATCTTTTTTTATGGGAGTATTAACCTGATGTACATGTGTAAAATCCAAGCACCAAATGTAGTATTCATGTTGTTGATGTTTGTCATTACAGTTGGATGTTATTTCACCTAGGGTGATTGACTTGTTATGTGATGTGAATATTATTTTTGATATTTTATGAGATTTGACTCATGGCTCGGTATGGAATGAGATTTTAATACATGCATCATTATAGGCACTCAAGATCATTGTGACATGCATCATTTGTAGGCACACGTGGGAAAATGGGTTTTGGGTAAGTTTTGAAATTGAACTGTGTTTCCTTGTGAAATTGAAATAGAGAAAGGTGGATAATGTGAAATTGAAACTAAAAAATCATGCATAATGTGAATAAATGGGTTTCTAATTTAAAACTTTAATAATGATAATTATTTTACCTTGTTAACAATGACCTATAGGTAGGATGGTTAAGGGTAGTGATAACTCATCAGTTTTGACCATGTGTTAAGGTGTAGGGAAAAGGCTGGTTGGGACTTATTGTGATTTTCCTATTATATAAATGTGTTAACGTTTTTTATGTGTCCAAAGTCAAGTGTTTGGAATTGTAGAGATATGAATCCATGATAATTCTTTTGAGAGGGTGATAGGAGGATATGGTTAGAGATGCTCCTCTAATAGTAGAACTCGTGGCACCAGTAGTGTCGGGTGAGGAAGTAGGAGAGAAGTTATGATTAAACTTTTCTTAGTTTATGTAATTCATGGAAAGACACCTAGACTGAGTTGTGAAGATCATGTCTGGTCTGACATGGGAGTTTCAATTACAGTAACCTATGATGTTTAACATAGAGGGTGGACCTAAGGTAGAAGAGTTTTGGATTGAGTCCATCCTGACTATACTTGACCATTTTGATACTCCTAATGAAATTAGGTTCAAGTTTCATGCTTAAATATTTCGAGGATCAATGAAGTACTGGTGGGACATTCAGTCCCAGATAGGGCAGGCATACGAGATGGATTAGAAGGAATTTTGTAAGAAGTTCCTAGATAAATTTTTTCTAGAGACATAGAGACATCAGAGAGAAACTAAGTTCATGTGGTTGAATCAGGAGAGTATGTTCATGATAGACTATACTAGTTTCTTTAGATACTTGAAAAAAATTTCTCCAGCTTTGATAGGGGATGAAACAGTTAGGGAACAAAATTTCTAAGATGGGTTTCAATGTGAGATTAAGTACCGGGTTAACATATTTCAAATAAATAAGTTTACTGAGGTGTCGGATCAAGATCTCATAGATGAGGGGAACCTAAGGGAGGATTTTAGTTCCTCACATATGTTTATTGTTGAAAAATTATAAGGTATGTCTTCTGAGAGTATAAATCATCGCTATGAGGGTGAAACCAAGGAGATGGTGGGAAGGGTTGAAAGGGGAGGATTAGTTATTCAGGAACTTACAACGATTTTATATCACCTGTGTGGTAGACCAGGCCACTATCATGGGAATTTTCCCCGACCACTAGTAGAGTGTAGATCTTATGGAATAATGGGGAGTCTATAGAAGTTCTACAAGAACCCACAATAGATAGGTAGTGATGGAGGATCTAGATAGAACCAGAGTACGGGAAGGGGATATTTGGAACCATATTAGTATAATAGTTAGAGTTATATTGGCTATAGAGGTAGAGGAAGTAGAAGGGCTGATTTTTGGAAAGAAAACTTATATCAGTAGAGTTGTGAAGCTTAGGGGACTTAGACTGCTTCATAGGGAATAGGGGTTGGACGGTTACATATAGTTTAGCCTATACAGGTGGATAGTGAGGTTGGACCATTGATAGTGAGAGGTACTATTCTTATAGATTCTGCATTATATAGTGCCTTATTTGATTTTGGTTCCTCTTAATCACTTATATCTTTACAGATTTTAAATAGTATGATCTTGATGATGGAGTTTGTGAGTAGGGTTATGATAATAGATACACCATTGGAAGTATGGTTAAGAGATATCGTCTTAAAGAAAGTGTGTTATCTCAAGGATGGGGAGTATCATTTTCTATAGGATGCTTATATCCTCGACATGTCAGGATTTGACCTAATTTTGGGTATGGACTGGCTAGTATCATACTATGCCCACATATATTATTTCCGCATTAGAGTGAATTTTACATATCTAAAGGGTGATAACTATATTTACTGAGGAGAGTGGGATATTCAGGCGGGTCATGGTGGTCTAGTTCACTAGAAACTGGGGAAGCTTACTGCCTAGGTTTCAAGTCTATTTCTAGATGATAGGGCTATAAATCATGATGTCTTTCCACCAGTAGTGGATCAGTTTCGGGATGTTTTTCTTGGTTAAATATCAGGGTTTTCACATGATAGAGACGTGGAATTTATAATTGAACTCATGATAAATGGATAATCCAGTTTATATTCCATCATACAGAATTTCATCAGTAGAGCTTCAAGTGCTTAAGAATCAACTGGAGGAGTTGGAGGATAATGGATTTATCCATCTGAGTACGTTTCCTTGGGATTATCTAGTTTTTTGCAAAGAATATAAACTGGACTCTATGCTTATGCTTCAACTATCATATGTTGAATCAGATGACAATGAAGAATTTGAATCCTCTTATGCATATTGATGATATATTTGACTATTTGAGAGGATATTGAGTATTCTCAAATATTGACTTGAGATTATGGAATCATCGGTTAATAGTTTGACCTTATTATATACTAAGGACTATTTAATAAGTGGGTATGAACTATATGAGTTTTTTATAATGTCATTTTTGTTGATGAACGCACTAGAAGTGTTTATGGACTTGATGAACATAATCTTCCATCGGTACCTGGATCAGTTTTTGGTTATTTTCAGGGATTAAATATTTATGTACTCCAAGACTCATAAAGATCATTCCCAATATATTTATATTTTCCTAATTACATTTAAATAGAATTGGTTATATGCCAAGTTATCTAAGTTTCAATTTTGGATTGACCAGGTACACTTCTTGGGTCACGTCATCTTAGAGGAAGGTGTTTCAATGGGCCCAGATAAGGTACAGGAATTTGTGTTGCGGGAGAATCCCTAGAATGTTTTTGATATCCATAGTTTTATGGGGTTAGTGGGATATTATTTAAGGTTCATCCATGACTTTTCCCTTTTTTCATCACCACTTTCAAGCTTTACCAAGAAGGGGATAAGGTTTGAATGGACTAAATCATGCGAGAATGCCTTCTAAGAGTTGAAGAAGAATTTGATGATGGTACTAATCTTGATCCTGCCTGATCCATGTGATGATTACATGGAGTTTTTTTATTCTTGTGGAATGGGTCTTGGAGAATTGTTGATGTAGGGAGATCGAGTTGTGGCGTATGGGTCTTGACAGTTGAGGTCACATGAATAGAACTACCCTATGCACGATGTCAAATTAGTTGCAATTATTTTTTATTTGAAGTGTTGGAGACATTATATATTGGGAAATAATATATCACAAGAGATTAAATAATATATTTTAGCATAAATATTTTAATCTCTAACAGTGAAGGTCAGTTGAGTATTTGAATTCATTTGATTTTGAGATATCATATACGCACAAAAAAGGAAACAGTGTGGCTAATACTTTAAGTAGGAAAACTTAGACTCTCGTGATTTAGGAGTCTGGTTATTAGTGGAAGATGATGACTTTTCTAGCTAAGATGAATTTTTTGGTTCAGAATATTTTAGAACAGATGACTCTCGTATCAGTTTTAGTGGATTCTAAACATTTGAGTCAGATTAGAGATGGGAATTATGAGGATTTAGAGTGTGTATCTTTAAGGGAATGCCTTGAAGGTAGAGAGAAACCTTCATACTAAATGATATATGAGGATGAGATCATCAATGTCAAGAATTGGGTTATTGTTCCCATGTGTATATGAGAAAAACTGATTGGGAATTCCATGAACCTAATTGGTGGTGCATCATGGTGTGACCAATATGTACTATGACCTATAATGATTGTTTTTGTGGGAAGGGATGAAAAGGGAGATAACATGGTTCTTGGAACGATGTTACACCAACCAAAAAGTGAAGGTTGAGCATCAACAACCTAGAGGATTTCTAAAATCATTTCTCATTCTTAAATGGAAGTTGGATGATGTTAACAGGAAGTTTGTTGATAGTATCCTAATAACTACACTATTTTGGTTTTTGTGGATCATCATCATCATCATCATTGTTATAAAATTATTCAAGCAGAAATACAAACATCAGAAATTCCATCCTAGCCTCATCGGCCTAGGGGGCCTAAAATAATGTAGACCTAGGGCATTGCTTCGAATTAAGTTCGCCCCCTCCGGCTTCAAAGAGTTAGCATTGTGTAGACATGTGACATCAGGTCTTTGGATGTCAAGGGAGGCCAAATAATCTGCAACTTTGTTCCCCTCTCTCCATGTGTGTGTAACCTGCATATTACTCTTGAGCAGTTCCTTGCATCTCCTAATGGTATAGATTACTGACCATGGAGTGGATCCTTTTTCCAGCAAAGAGTCATGAATGATCATCGAGTCGGTTTCTACGTGGGAGATGTCCATATCCTTCTGAACGCACAGGGTGAGCCCCGTAAGGAGAGGCAGGGCCTCCGCTTGAAGGGCACAACCCTTACCAAAGTGTGTCATTAAAGCAAGGTGAACACCTCCTTCCGAGTTTTGGACCACTCCTCCTCCGCGCATGATCCCTAAGTTGTAGGATCCATCAGTGTTGAGTTTAAGGCCGTCTGCTGGGGGGTTCCATTTCACCCACTGTCCTCGCAACCCCACCCTGGGGGTAGCCTGACCCCTACCAGCCTACAGATTCCAAAGGAAAGGGACTTCCCTACATCCCTTGATAAGGTGAACCCAGTCCGAAAGCAGGCATTTAGATCGCACAATGATCGACCTCCCTGAGGAGCCCTGCCCCTCGAATCTTACTTTGTTTCTCGCCTGCCATAGACACTAGCAGCCTGCACTGAAAACCGCCAAACGCGCCTTCCGTTCTGGTCCTCTGTCCGGGGACCCCTGGAACCATCTCTCAAGGGTCTCAAACCCTTGGTTCTCCAAGGGAAAATCTACTGTATACACACCGAAAGACTGCCATACTGCCTTAGCCCATTCGCCTTCAAAAAATATATGGCTGGTGGTTTCCTCACTTTTGTTTTGGATATATTTTTTCTACATGGGGTGACATATAGTATTACTTCAGACCATGATTCAATATTTACTTCATGCTACTATCAGGGCTTACATAAGGCACTTGGTACACGGGTTTGTTTTAGTATGGAATTACACTCACATACAGATGGGTAATTGGATTGTATGATATAGGTTCTAGAGTATATGCTTCAGGAATGTGTCCTAGAATTTGGTGGGTCTTGGCTGAAGCACCTAGCTCTAGTGGAGTTGTCCTATAAAAAAGTATTAGGAAACTATTAAAATGTAACCATAAGTGGTTATTTATGGTAGGCCATGAACATCATCTCTAAGCTGGATAGAGGCAGGTAAGTCATAGTTTTTGGAACTGAGTCTCATATGGGAGACATTGGAATAGTTTCAACTGATTCAGAAGTGTATGACTACAGCTTAGAGTAGATAGAATTCATATGTCTATAGATATCAATAACCCCTATAGTTTATAGAGGGTGTGGTATTTTATTCCTTCACAAGTCACCTAGATTGGGTCTCCACATGATATGAGGTAGGAAAAGTTGGTGCTCAGGTTTTTTGGACCATTTGAGATTGTGGAGAGAATTAGGCTAGTGATATAATGATTAGCTCTTCTATAGAGGTATAGTTTTATGCATAACATTTTTCAGGTGTCTCAAATTTAGTGGTATCACCCCAACCCTTCTCATGTGATAAATGTGGATAATGTTGAGCTTGAGATAGATGCATCCTTTGAGGATAATCTATTACGTGTTTTGGGTCACAGTGAGAAATTATTGCAAGGAAATATTGTTTTAACAGTTTGAGTATTTTGGAAACATTAGTGTATTCAATAGGAAACATGGTAGAGATAAGTGTATATGTGGGCTCAATTTTTGGATATTTTTACCTCATAATCTTATAAATTCTTGGGAGTATATATCGAGGATGAGTTATTATAAGGTGGGGAGATTGTAAGATCTCATCCGTTTTTGGATATTTCTCAGACTTGATTTCAAGTACCCTTTTTCATTTTTTTATGAATTTTTGTTTGGGTTGTAAATGGGGTGTGTTTGGGTGGGAATTTAGAATTTTGGAAGGACATTGGTTAGTGCACAGTTGGCGTACAGTTTTCCCAAACCATGAACAAACCGTTTGAACCCAAACAGAGTGGATTCTCATGATTAGCGAATGCTTTTCAAATTGTGTTACCCTTAACGAGAAATAATCCCCCAAACCCACCCATAGAAGAGGCGCATGGTTAAGGTTCATGGTTTGGAAAACTATGTGCCCCTACCCAGCAAACCATGCACAGGTTTTTAATTAACACGTTAATTAGATTTAAATTTACCCAAACCCCCAAAAATCACCAAAATCGACCCTAACTTCGACCAAGTCATTTTATCTCATTTTAAGAGCCTCCCGAATGGATTCCAAGGCCTCCTAGCCTCTATTATTAGTGAATCAAAGTAGATATTAATGATCTGAACCTCCCCAGGTATGTGTTTCTTCCGGATTAGATCCCTCTCTCTCTCTCTTTATCCCTCACATCTTTAAGGATAAAATGGAATTTTATCCTCTATTGGTTGTATATATTGATATAGGTTTGAGAGATCTTGATTCATTTAGTCTTGGATCTATTTTTTTATCTAGATAATGTTCTTCATCATGATTTCAGTTGTTCCGCTTTAAATTGGGTATATCTGTTGGAAATCATTGATCATCAAACTTGATGTAGGTGGTCTATGATTCAAATCCCAAAGTCTTCATTCTAATTTCATGTATGTAATTATAGAATTTATGTTGGATGATTGGAAATAGATTTTCTAAAATTTAATTAATTAATTTTGTAAATTAATTAATTAAGGGATTTTGAAATTGGCTATATTCGGATTTTTGAATTGGAATAATGATTTTTCAAATTAATTATGGGGATATTGGTATTGTTTAATTGTAATAATTAATTATTGAATTAATTATGGGGATATAGGGATTGTTTAATATGAATAATTAATTTTTGAATTAATTATGGTGAGATTGAGATATTGAATTTGATTAATTAATTGTTGAATTAATTGATGGAATTAATGTGATTAATTAATCACTGAGTTAATTAATGGAATGATATAAATATGAATTTTTTACATTGTAATAATTAATTGGTTAATTAATTAATGTGATATTGTGATACATGTTTGAATTGAAATGATGAATGGTAATAATGGCATTCAAGTTTGAATTGAAATAATAAATGGTAAAAATGGAATTTATATGTGAATTGAAATGATGAATCGTAACAATGGAATTCATATGTGAATTGAAATTATGACTGAAACAATAGAATTAATATGTGGAACTAAATGATGAATGGTAACGCTAGAATTCATATGTGAATTGAAATGCTGAATGGTAACAATGGAATTCAAACATATGATATCCCATGGGGATAGTTAAAACTCTAGCATGGGTTGAAACAGGTATTGTGAGTTCAACTGTCCTCAGGAAACCAGGGGTGTTGTGTGGTTAAATAAAGAGCATTTGAATAAATGTAAATTGTTTACATTATTGCTTGTATTTTATTATTTATAAAACTTCATACACTGTTATTGACTAGATATGGTTTTATAGACCATTGGTGGTGTCCTATTTAGTTGTAATCACACCCTACTTGGGCTAGCTAATTAGTACCCAAATAGATTTCATGGTTGCAGGACAGGTTATGGGAAAGGTTCATGTGTTAGAGGGTTGATTGGGATGGATCATGGATGAGGGTACCAAACTTTGTGTTGGGACCCTCTGGGAGGAGTAGATAGTTTTTTTATTCATTTTATGTTTTCCTTCTTGACACATAACATATACTTGGCATGGAATATTTATTGTTTTAGTTTGAATATTTTATTTCCTATTTTAGTTGTCACGTGATACTAGTTTGGTGTAGTTATTGGTAATATCCTTTTGTTGTTATTATTTATTTTTTCTCTTGTGCTACATTAATAAAGAGGGTATAGTCTCCAAATTATAGATATTAGACCCTCGCTACTATTTGTAAGCCGCTAACATATTTGGACGCATGCCTGAGGTTATGTAACTGATAGGCTTAGGGCTCTAGTGTGTGGCGCCCAGGTCGGGACGTTACAAGTTGTCTCTATTTCAAGTGGTATTTTTTAATAGTTGGTTCCCTAGAACCAAATTCTAAGTGAATTATGATAAATTTTATTCATGTAATTCAATATTAATAAATATTCTTATCATGTCATGGTTTTTATTCTATGTGACATATTATATGATAATGTCCCAAGGGTACTTGTTACACTAAAAGGTCTTAAAATTTCTCTACTATGATGATAACCTAGAAGTGAAATAGTAGTATTCTTAATTATAATTTGTTTAAGTAGATGGTATCATTTAACCAAACACAAATGATACAGGCTACCATGGGTGGATACTCAATGGAATTTGAGACACTTTCTCATAGTGTACACTTTTGGTAATATTCAATATATAAGATTATAAAAACATGAACCGCTAATATAAAACCCATATTTATATGTGTCATTGGATATTCCTATCTTTCAATGTGTTTAATGATTCATATACTTTTATATTTTAATTAATGAATGTAATGAGTTCTGCACTTTTATGTCTTGATTAAAACTATTATGACATATTCTCAGGGTGATGTAGGAAATGTTGGGTGCATCACGAGTGATTTTGTTTTAATGAATAATATGAGAAAGTATCTTTCCCTTATATTATTCAACATAAGTTGATATCTCAATCCCATTGACGGAAATTTGACTATTTGATTAAGTCTATTTCCATAGATGTATTTTTTTGAAAGTTAATTTCTTTAAATTCAAAGAAAGTGACGTCAAACAAAAAGGTTAATTACACTAGCATGCAAAATGCATGATTAGGGATATCGAGTTTAAGGGATTATATTACACAGTGTACATTTTTATGAGTTTACATGTCATTGAAACATTTAATTCCTTCTCCATGGGAGCCTTGGAATTTTGCTACATGTTAACGTTGAACTTTAGGAATTATAGCCTAATGTCATTGAGAAAAGGGTCCAGAGGGTCACACACTAAGTGTATTTATAACTTGAGTAAAATTCTATAAGAATTTAACTTGTTGGATAAATGTGATTCCCATACATGGTTTAATAATTATTCATGTTAGTTTTATCAAAAATATTCAATCACCATATATTTGATAGAATATATATGTAAGTTGAATAATTAATAAATATTAACTCACAAAATCATTATTTATTTAATTATGTGAATAAATAATATTTATTTATTTTGGTTTATTCAAAAAGTAACAAAATAATTATTTATTTAGTTACATGGATATTTAAGAAATATTTATTCACTAATTTAGTGAATATAATATTTATATATTTATTGGTGAATAATTTAGTGATATATATTTTATTAACTCATTATTCATTATTCAATGTTTGATAAATGTTGAGGAGGATTGAAAACCTAATTTGTATTGTTCGGTGAGAAATTTCATATTAAATATTATCTGAATAGAGATTAATTTTTTTATTCTATAAAATAATGTTTATTTCATCCATGAGTTTATCACATTTCAAGTAAATAATATTTTTATTTTTATTCAGACATGTGGTTCTCTTAATGAAATAATAATGGTCCCCACATAATTATTATTTTCTAACCTTAACACTATATAAACTCAATTATAATTTTTTTTGAAAACCCTAGATTCATTCCATCATTGTTTGGAATTAATTCTAGACAGGATTTTCTCAATCACTTGAGTGATCTCCCTTATAATTCTCTAAAGAATGTTGAGAAATTATCCTCTTCCATAAATATGAATTTTTATCCTCTTGAATGATTCATTTCCAATCAATTATGATTATCACATGTGTTCAAACCATTTATTCTAGCACCTGGAGGATTCTACATTGATGATTAGAGGTTTCTAAATGATGTTTTTATCATCGTTAGCGAAAATATACCATTTATTCCTCTAACACAAAAATGGTCTAAAAGTATTGGTTTTCCAATTCATCAAAAATGATGAAAGAATTAAAAAAATTAATTATTTAATTAAAAAATAAACAATAAATTATATGTGATAAGAACCTTTCTTATTGGTTAAAAGATATTTTCAATTAATCTGCATATTAATTCCATTGGTTGTGACAATTATCCATCATTTACAAGATAGATTATTCATTGATTAAAACTTAATTACAATTTTTCATTTCCCAAAAAAATTGTTTCAATATGCCTGGATCCTTCAGATAGACAACATGGGTTTCGATATACATGGGTAGACCATTATGTTTTCTCTCAGGTTATAGGTATTTCTTGGAGCTGAATACATGGTTTAATTAGTAGGCCATGGAGGTCGTGGATTTATAATGATGATTATGTGAGTTGGGTTAGAGTCTAGTATAGCTTATTTTTAGTTATTATTAAGAATGTGTATTATCTAGTGTTCTATTTCATTATATGATGTCAAAAAAATTATCTTCTATAGTTTCTCTATTATGGATGACGAAACATATGGATTGTTTAATACTTTGAATTATGGACCATGGGGGCCTTGAGCTTCCTATTTATTTTTCTTTAGGTTTTGGGATATCGATTATACATATGGGTTGTGTTGAATTTATAATAGATTCAGGCATGAACCTTAGGGTTTGTTTTATAGGGAATAGTCTCTCAATGATTGAATTAGGCCCTTTCCTTTAGTCTTCGGTATCTTGAATATAGGTAGGTGTTTTGAGGTAATTTTGGGACCCTTCTTGGGTATCTTTCAGGTGATCTAGGATGGGGAATTAAAAAATTGAATCAAAAGAATATTTTTTGATGGGTTGAAGATAGTTAATTGTAGAGTTAGGTTGTCAAGACCCTTGATATAGATCAATTGCATGCTTGTACGGCATTACATTGGTTGAAACCCAAGTTTCTAAGGGCTTTCTAATGTAGGTAATAGGAACTCTAGGATGAGTGCGGTGTTTAAATAGACAAAGAATCCAAATTTTGGATGGATGAGACTAGAGATGAGTCATAGGGATTAGTTGGGAGACATTATGTTCATACATAATGATATTTGAATGCTTAGGTTATGGTACACATGCCTATGGGCACTGTTGTTTGACATGTTTCCTTGTTTATATCAACAACTAATTGAATAAACATATAATATAATTTATTTTTCCTCAATTATATTATAAGGGGTGATTATATTAATATAGGTTATAGGGTATTTTTTGTGACTATCCTTATTTGGATGGCATAGGTAAATAACCTTTTATACAGATTTTTTTAGTAAAAAAATTTGATTTTAAGAAGAAAATATGGTTTTCTAAAAAATACTCATTAAATGGAACAAGGTTTATAAGATATTGTTTCACAATTTGGTTTTCCATTAAATTCCTTGTGGAGTTTTTTATTTTTAAATGATATATATTTTTTGTGTTTTGAGTCAATCATTGGAAATTTTTTTTTAAAATTTTAATTAAAATGGTTTTAAAATCAAAAGTGTTTTTAAAAAAATGAATTGTTAGGATGGGGATAATAATGATTTTATTTATTGCATAAAAAAATTGGTTTCAAATGAGTGTCTTAAAAATTCTAGTGAGTTTTGGTGTCTTTTGGTTTTAAGGAAGGAAATGCTCTCTATGTCATCCTTGTTTTCTTGGATTGTGGTGTGTTTTCTGAGAGTTACTTGAATATTGGAAATGTGTGCTTGGATTATGTTTCTTATTTTCTTTGAAATTTCCATGGAAGGTTGAAAATTTTGATATGGTTTGGTTTGGTGTATAGTGGTAAACAAGTTTTTATATAGACTATGTTTTCTGTATTTTTATTAGTTGACTAAGAGAGACTCTGGTGTCAGGTTATGCATTCGGTAGGTATACCATGATTATTTTTAGATTCTATTACATCGGGCTCATGGGATGAATGTTTATGGTTTTGATTTAGTGTATAAATGATCAATTTTTATTTCACTATTTGGTACTACTTGAGATGAATTTTCAATAGGTAATTTTTATAGGGTAGAACCATTGAGCAGAATTGGATGTTGGTACAGGAGTCTTAGGGTGGGGATCGCTATAATACTCAAGATGAGTAAGTAATTTCAAAGTTGTTGTTTTAAAATTGAAAATTGTGATTGATAACTACCTTTGGGTATGGGGATTGATGTTTTATGTTTAATCTCATATAGAAGGAGGTTTTCATGTTTATTCATTACGTATCTTGATTTATGGGATGTGGGTGGTGGAGATCGGGTGGTTTGGTTTGGTTTGGAGATGATATGGATACTCCTATAGTGGTGAGAGTCAATAATTCGTGGATATAAAACCCCTATGTGGGTTAGGTTCATGGATATGGTATAATTCAGAAATTATTTGGATCATAGATGCATCGATACTCATGGATGGAGTATGATAATGATTTTTGGATAGTTAAGGATCCAACTATGGAATTACACATAGTGTTGGGTTTGAAATTCTATGTGGGTTTTTGGGTGTTTTCACAATTCCTTTGAGAGTTAGGGAATCTTGGTCTGGATGATAGATGGCCCATTGGTGGTTGTGTCTCAGAGTTCTTGAGAAAGTCATCCAGAGGTGGACTGAATGGTTTTTTTTATAGAGATATCTGTGGTGAGGTTGAACTCGCATAATGAGAACTTACAAATACCTTGGATAAAAATGATATCAAATAGAAGGTCAAATATGTAGATAAAGTTAGTGTAATCTTGGTGAGATAGTTTTTTAGTATTTTGTGAATAGTTAACTTGATTTGGATTTTCATAGTGGAAGAAAATTGGGCATTTGGAGATTTGACGCAACATGCCCATAGTGAACTATTGACTAACGTAGGCAAGAATTTTTTGTTAGAATAATTTCATGGCTTCTCGAGGATGAAAAGGGTTATGGTGGAGAGTTTTTTACAACCTAATATGTTATGGTTTATTGTAACTCAAAGGGAATTTAAATTTTAATCCTAGGTCTGTGGGTGATTCATTATTTAGGATTGGGATCATGGGCATTGGAATAACTCATGAAGATATTTTTGGGATGATTATTGAGGCTTGAGAGGAGTTTAGGGGTATTGGGAGATCCTAGAGGAAGGATGGGTGTCCTTGATGAAATTTTTTGGTTTTATTAGTTCATCTCATGACCCCTTGGTCACACCATGATGGACTACGGCAAGGGAATAATTAAATGTAGTGTGGTGATTCAATCCGTAAGAGAAAAAGGTAGAATCTTCGAGATGTGCCTTGCCTGGGTGAGAAGCATTGCATTGTGACTTTGGTGGGTTATGCCATGATGGAGGTTAGAAGAAGTGTGGCCTATCTTTTGAGGGTGTTAATTCCATGAACAATAGAGGTTATGTCATGACTTGTTCAAGATAAGAGGTTTTCAAACTATTAACCTCATGGTCATTCTGCAACCAAGCTATATGATTTTTTTAATGGAAAATATGGCATGTTTGGAGGTTTCTAAATTGAAAACCCCCTAAGGATTTTCTTCTAGTGGTTCACATGAGTAGAGTGGAAGGCTATCCTCTTCTCCCTCTTTTTATTCCCCTTGGTGTCCCTTTTATCTAGATCATTCTATGTGGTTTTCCCACATAAATTTGAGGTAAGTTTTTTCCTCTCCCCACCTTTCTTATTCTTCTTTTCATTCCAAAAATTTTGGATCCACCAGTTATAGATTGGAGATTTGATTTCATTTGATCATGGTGGAATCACCCTACTTCATGGATTTTTCATGTTATTCTCTTAGAGGATCCCCTAGGAAGAGGTATTAAATCTATCATTTACTTTTCACCTTAAAGTATGTTTCTATATTATATTATTTTTGTTTTCTAGTTATTTTAGGTTAAATTGAATACTGAATCAAGGATGTAATTGGGGGATTTTATGTGGCTTAGTTTTGGCTGCACATCAAGAGTATACCACACCCAATTTCTCATGGGTGTTTCATTATGAGGTTTCTCAGTGATTTTTGAATTGGTTATACTGATTTGGGTTTCTAGTTTTAAATATTCATCTTATTAATTTATTGGTTTTTATAGATGATATAGGTGTTTATAGACTTGGAGGAGTTTAGTATTATATTATGATGGATAATGGATCATTGGATAAAATAGTTGACCTTGGAATTATGGAATTTATTACTCAATTTTCATTTTTTTTGTTTGATCATTAATATTATTGTATTCATTTTTCATGACTTGTGTGGTCTCTTCCATAGATTGGTGTGGACTCACATCAGCCTAATAGTGAATATAGATTGTATTTTTTATAAACAGTTTGATGTTAGTGCCCTGGTTGAATGAGTTTCAGTATCTATATTTATGGTTTATATTATAGTTTAATTTTTCTTACAAATAGAAAGAGATTTCATTTCTAAAAAATATTTTAAAAAGGGTTCAACTCAATTGGAATTTTAACGGAAAATTGGTGCTTTTAGAAAAGGGTTTGGAAATGCTATTTCAAAATGAATCTAGGGTTTTCTAAAGATTTTTTTTGGATTTTGTACATGGAACTAAAGTGAGTAAAAAAGAATATGATCCCTTTTTTAAATAATTAAAAAATGGTATTTTAACTCATTTTTAAATGAAATATAGATGGGTCTTGATTTGAGATTGTTTTTGTTTATTTGACCTCATGATGGTGATGCACTATTTTCCAATGAATTTTTTCTAATTGTGCTTCCTGATTAGAATTGGTTGGTATATATATTGATTCAGAAAGATGCATGTTATGTGTGTTGTCCCGTTCCATTATGTTTTATGTCAATGTAGTGGGTTACTTCAGGTGGACAGAAAAACCTCATAGAGGTTCGATATAAGTGTGGGGATATGTTTGAGACATGAGACTAGGTATCAAGGGACTATAACCCTTGTGATGGTCTGGGGAGATGTGAGATGTATTAATTACCCTATTTATTATTTCATGTGCGTTTGAATGTTTGATTGTGATTAGTGATAGGTATCAATGTGGGTGATGTAGATTATTAATCCTGGATCCACCTTGAGTGTGAAGGTTTTGTAAAGACAGCTATGGGTGAGATGGTTTACTTGATGTTCATGATTTCTAGGCCAACCTTGACTAATATGTTATGGCTTCAGATAGAATGTTCAGCCTCCCTTGAGTGAGAATGATTGGCTAGGGATCTTCATGTGAACCATCCCTTTTGTGATAAGGGAAGACCATGATACTTGTCATATGATCTCCCTTGTATGAGAATGGATGGGTTCAAAGTTGATTAAACCCTACCTAAATATTTAGGTATGGGTTGGTCTTGGTATAATACCCTACCTAGAGTCTTTAGGTATGAGATGGGATTGAGGTATGAGGTGTCTCTTTCTTCCTTATAACATGGAGATGATGTATGTATGGTTAGGTGTCATGGTTTCCTAGTTTGAACATGACGATCTGACTTATATGTTGTATGTACATTGTGTCTTATGTTTCTAGGTTATTGTGTTGAATAAGAAAAACTAAACTGCTTATATTTATTGTATGTGTGTCCACTTGAGCACAAAAACACTCAGTATCATTGAGGCATTGAGCATTCCTATTAGGGTGTTAGACTCACCCCTATTCAAATACATGATATAGGTTTTTTTAAATAGGTAGACCTTCATGTTTGCTCTCAGTGTATAGGTATTTTTTTGGATTTGGTCCCTAATTTAGTTAGCAGACCATAGTGGCTAAGGATTCTAAAATATGATTACATGAGTTATTCCATATTTCAGTGTAGTTTTATTTTTTAATGTTCATCATCTATAATGGATAGTGTTCTATGTATTTTTATGATTCTAGTTTTATTTGTTTTTCTTCTATTATTTCTCTATTATGTTTGATTCATTTTATAGACTATCTAATACTTTATATTATAAACTATGGGAGGCCCCATGGGCTCTTTGTTTATTTGTCTGTATGTTTTGGGATGTCCATTGTATGGATGGATCATTCCAAATTTATGGTAGATTCAAGAATGACTCATGGGGTTTATTTTAGAGGTAATAATCTCCCCATGGCTATAATATAACCTCATTAATATTCGGTAGCCTCTTGTATATGGGGATGTTCTCTTGGGATTTCGTGACAACCCCACTAAGGTATTGTTCAGACGATCTGAATAGGGACATTACATATGGTATCCACAGATTATAGGGATCACCCAATGATTAGATAGGATCCCTTGAGATTCATGGTCTACTAAAACCTTATGTTTAAATAATATATATAAAGGATATCTTCATAACTGTATTGGTTTAAGGAGTTATAACCAAAATCTAGACACAATGAAAGGAATACTTTTTCTTAAGGAATGAATATATTTATATAGGCCTTAAAAAGTCTCAAATGGATAACCTACGTTTATTAAGCATTCGAAAAACACTCCAAGAATTTCAACTCTTAAAACTTTTTGTTTAATTTCATTAATTATAATGCAACATTTAAATGATTATTTAATAAATTTAAAATCATAAAATTAATCAATAAATGATAAACTGGTCGAGAATGATAGATTGAGTGGAAATGAATATTGAACCAAAGATTATTATATAAAACAAAAATGTAATGCACACACACCATGGAATAATGTCTCACACAATGTCATAGTTCACATAAGGATAAAATATGATGTGGTTTAAACTAAACATCTATGGAATAAATTTTAGGGAACAATCCATCAATGATTCTTCAATCTAATATTAGATTTCATAAGTGATTCTATATTTTATAAGATGTTATAATTGGTTATTTTATTACTTTTTGTTTTTTAGAAATATATTATTCTATATTATCTTTCCTTTCATATTGTATAGAAAAGATTTTACATTGTGTTTTTTCATGAATAGAGGTGAAATATGCATTGAAGAATGTAAATCATTTGTGTTAATTAATTTTTTTATTTATTTTTTGGCAATAATTTGCATTTTATTATTTTATTTTCATCATCAATCACGTCATTTTTATATTTTTGAATCTAATTATTGATTTTGTTATTCATTTGTTTAATTTTGTGAATATTTATATTTTTTATTTTTATTTTTTTTCATATTTTGGAACATATAATGAAAATGCATTGATCTTATATTATATGGTCTGGTTTTATATAATGCATTAAATCTTAGATACCATAAAAATCAACATCAATACTAATTGGATTTTTAAGGCATTTATTTTATAAAAAAGGTATATTTTATTTTTGATAAATTTATTAAAAAATTTAATCATAAATTTTTAATTAATATTTATAACTGATGATAAAACAAGAACTCACAAATACAAAGAGTGTGTATTTTATTTTTTAAAAATGTTTTTTAATTTATTAAAGTTATTTAAGGATTCAAATATTGAAAAATGTGAAAATATTGGGAGGGTATATAAAGTGATATTTTTTCCATCCTTTATTTATGAAGATATGGGAAATATAGATACCCCTATAGGGGATGATCCATCACATCATCTAGACAAGTGAATGTGTGTGTGGTATGAGGTCATTATTAATTCAAAAATTGGGGGTCAAATAGATCAGATCTATAATTGAATAACGTGGTTTTGTTAATATGATACCTAATTTGAAAAAAAACATAATAATTACTATAAAAATACCATTACATGATTCATTATATATTGATTATCTCTTCCCTTTCAAAATCCTTAGGAAAGAACCTAACTCCTCAAAATACCTCTTTCCAACCAAGATTATTATAGTATTCCCTACTCTAGTGAAATAACATAATACAATAATGTTATCTCTTAATCTAAATATTGTAAAAAGTCTACCATATAGAAACTATATTTTCATAAAAACAAATAAATCTTCATTGATTATATTATAAGGATTTTATCCAAAACCATCTTTATTGTTGTATTAGTGAAGGAAATTTTCTATTAAAAAAATATTTTTATATCTCATATAAGATTCCTAATTCTATCAAATATCATATTATGATGATATATCCCTTAAATTTATAACATTATTAAGAGATATTTAGATATGGTATGTATTACACTTTCAAATAATGTGATGGAATTAGATAAATTATACAAAAAAAAATATCAAATGGGGGAAGAAATTGATGCTTATCATAATGGGAATATTTATGGTAGTATATGTGATTTCAATGGATAAACAAGTTTAATCCAAGAACTTTGATAATGATGAATTTCGTGCAACCCACACTCAATCCACCATACATGTTATACCTTTTTTTGATGTGGTATACACATGAAACATCATGGTTTTCTAACCCTTCCGATCTTCTAGCTTCTAGTAAATCAATTTAACCATGTAGTTCCTACATCATATCCCCAATAAATATAATATAATTATAAAACATTATTTATTGATATAGATTCCTCCAATACATGGTTTTATTATTAAATATATTTATATATAGACTTCACTAAAGTACTCCCTTAAAACATATCACAATATAACTTATTTCTACACTATCCATGTTTTAAATAATAAATTTATAAAAACCATTACCTAAAATGGAATTAGATATGATATAGTTCTTTATTCATTACATACAGAGACTTTCTACTTTTAATTCAAACTGAAATTGTTAGGCCATAACCCTTTTCCCAAAGCACTTTATCGATAAAAAAATGTGGTATAATCCACTATGATGTGGTTTTTTCTATTCAAACCAAAAAAAACTGTAATACCTTTAAAACTCTAAGAAACACATCAAAACTTATTGAATTCTAATATGAGTTATTTTTTCATTATATTTTCCAACAAACATAACCCAATATTCAAGTCACATTTTTTGATCACTAATATCTCATTTTCATTTATTGGAAACTCTTTTTAGAAAAAACATCACATAGCTTGGAATCACTACCTCATATTGTGAAAAAAATCATAGATATTTCTATAAAACAAAATTATTTATTCTAATCCCATTCTAGTTCTACATGATGTGAGGAACAAGAGTAAAAAATGTTTTCAAAATATATCATTATAATTATCATTGTAAGAACCATGAAATGCTTTATACATCTTTCTTAATATTATATAGCTTCATCACTTAACTGACTACTTATTATTATTTATTTATCAATCTCCAATATATTTCCTACAAACTTTTAATTCTTCCAAAAACTCCCATTTTCATGTTTCCCCGCTCTCTTTCATTCCCTAATGTTTATTTTAAATTCTCCCATATTGGTAGGCGATTCATAATATCTCTTGTATTATATTTTTTTTCTTTCATATTATTATCCACCATTGAAAAATAACCAAAATGATAATTATATATTATCCATATAATTAATTCAAAGTAACATATACATTCAATAACCATTACTATAAACACATACATTAGGGAGAAGGGGTTATTCTCCAATCTTTTGAGTGAAAGGAGAGGGATAAACTTCCAAGTTCGCACTATAATTCTTAAAGACTTCTGTTGAGAGTGTTTTAAAGAGAACATAAATTAATTGATCATTCCTAATAAAGTACTAAAATTTCACTCAGTCTTACTCTAATTATTTTTATAAAATACTATTTAATATTAATGTATTTGATTCTTAAATGATGCACTAGTTTTTTATGAGATTTATATCACTCTTATTTCCATTTGTTGTTGAGCAAATTGAGTATACAACTTATATAACATTCCCAAATTGTTTCTTCATCAAAATTAATTAGTTATATCATTTAATTTTTATAATGAACTCTACCTCGACTATACATAGTGAAATTTAGCCTTGATTTTTGAAAATCTAGGAGATACATTTTATTCCTGGATAAAATTAACAACTAGATGTGAATTTTTTATCATATATTGAACCAACACAATTAGTATATCTGAATTACAATAATTCATACTCATTTTTCCCCTATATAAAAAACCAAGGTCTACTATAACTTTGAAATACCTAAGTATATATTTAGAAAAAACAATTTTCTCTCTTTGGGATCTATTTGATGCCTTGTTTCTTAACATGAAAAAAACAATTTTATCCCATGTCACTATCAAAAAGTATAAGCTTCCATTTATTTTTCTATACTTAGTAATCTTAAATAATAATATACCTATATATTTTGAGATTTACATTCATTTTGAAATAGTTATTGACTTTTTTTTATAATACTTTATGTTAAATAACTTCAACACCAATTTTTTATCTTTATATTGTAATAAATATTTTAAAAATATT
Source organism: Viscum album (assembly GCA_963277665.1). NCBI lineage: Eukaryota > Viridiplantae > Streptophyta > Magnoliopsida > Santalales > Viscaceae > Viscum > Viscum album. The sequence goes on along the minus strand of OY728146.1, from coordinate 2,033,474,753 downwards.
TTGATTAAATTTAATTGTAACTCCCTCAATCTTGGTCACCCAGAGCTGGTGGGTTATTTATTACATAGGAATATGATTATATGATATTACATTACTAAGATCAAGGTTTTGTAGTATTTAAGAGACTAGATACATAAACATTATAATACAAAATGATATTTTAAAACATTTGAGCATAAGTATTTATTCCACAATATTATCCTTACAGATGATTGAACATAGTATTTCAATTCATTACCTAGGGAAATAGGAAACAAAATTAAAGTTTGAACTCAAATACCTAGTAATGGAAAGTTTATATTGGAAGTTATCATTCCATAATAATCACATATAAGGATTTGATAAACAGATGATGAATATGTAAGAAAAACATAATTCATGGTTAGAAAGTGAATTAAATAATCATATGGATAGAATTAAATGATCATATAATGATAGAAATATATGGAATAAATCATTCTAGAAATCATAATTATATGAATTATTCATTACTCCAAGACATCATATAAAAAATTCTAAGTATGCTCACATTACCATGTCTTAGTTTTTTAAGAGACTTACCAGCGCACTAAGGGGATATATAATTTTGGGCCCCTCCCATAATATAAACATCCAATGAATCCAATCACATACTAAATGATCACTGGCTATAAATGGAATAATGTTCAAAAATAAAAAAAACATAAAAAAAACTTTTTATAATTACTCAATGAGGCATATCCTACAAGATTTTCCCATATAGAACAAAGGACTATATGATAGAAAATAATTTTCCATAGTCAATGATTTGATAAGGATATCTAGGGTAATTACATTGACTCATATAATAAATAACCATTGATTCAAAAAGTTCAAATAAGTATCCTTTTCAAGTGGAAAATATTAAATTTTAGTTATTAGGTACATTCAAAGACAATGATGATCATGGTATTTAGGCAATAAAATATATGTATTTACAATGTTAGGATACCAATGAAATGATATAAAATTATCCTCCAAACCCGCAATATCAGATATGATGTAGCACATGAATACTTTAGATATATAAATTTACATCACTATAAGGATATATTAAAAACCTTCATTATAGTTTGTAAATATCATTTTAATCATCCAAAGTATATCACATCGGAGTATCAAACTAAGTGTGCAATTAGGATAATTAATTGTGCACTTAGTGAAGATGTATTTAATACTCAACCGAAATTTTTAAATGTTATTACCACTAGGTGAATTTGAGGTATATCCTACATCCATTTATCATAAACAAATAGGGATTAAATTTCTAGAGAACCATACACTCTTTAATTTACCAAAATTTTAGGATGTTTCCTATATAGTGATTTATCCATTTAGATTCCACTAATTTATGAGCATTATAATAGATCTTGGAGGTAATACAATGAAAGGGAATGGTTTTATATTGTTTATAATATAATAAGAATCCATAAAAATGGTGCATAATAACATGTCACTTTTAAATGTAAATTAATTAGAAAGGATTACTCAAATAAGGATAAGAAAGGATTATGAACTCTTACTTCAACATGGTAATAGCTAAAGAAAAGGAAATGTGAGGGGGGTTTACATATTATCAAATGGATAGTAGAAAAAAAGGGTATTTATAAAAAGGATATATAAGCATTAAATAATATTAAATGGAATTTTAAATGAGAATATTAAAAAATAAATTAAAATAGAAAATGAATTTGGTGAAGTAGGAACCCTTACCTCTATTGAGCTTATTATCCTAGAGAAATAAATTATAATAAACCAAACTATTCAACATTGTATATAGAGATATAGGAGAGACTCCTTGAGAGATATATAAAGAATAAAACTTGAATTTTTTGTGAGATAAATTAGAATATGAGTGGGAATTTAAAGGTGTGGTGAGTGGGATTTCATAGGATAAAGTAATGAATATTTTATTATTCCTTTATCTTAATTATTCCAATAACCCCAATATTTCCCCATTACCTTAATTAGTGCTCCAGTATAATTATTAGTGCCATAATTAGTAAAATATAACTTCTTTGTCTTAGTTGAGTCATACTTACACATATATGACTTCATATTCACTATATTTCACCATTTTTACAGAATTTTACTATTTTTACCAAACATTACTAGAGTTTACCCCATAGATAATTTCAACATCATAATTAAAAATATGGATTCTATTTTATCAAATTTTAGTTCCAATTATATACATTTTATATTTTTTATGATTGGTATAATTGAAAAAAATGTGGTATCAAGTAAAACACCATTTCATTTATAAAAGAATATACTCATTAATAATACTTAACCACTAGATACATAACCTCTTATTACCCTATAATAAGTCCTAAGGGAAAGGTTTTAAATGGAGTTAATTTTATCTAGTGTTTCTTCCAACATTGATCGAGTAGTGATTTCCACCAACATGAACTTCTCCCATAGATGATTCCACTTCAACCTCAGTTTTGGATGTTCTTCTTGTGCTCTGTGAAGGGAGAACCTCAATGATGCTCCATCTTCCCGATATCTAATGAATGATATTCATAATGTATGGTCCTACTTGTTGAATCAATGGTTCCTAAAATCATTGATATTTAACCCTTTTCATTTCCCTTAAGACATAATAATCTTAATAGTCTGTGTTTAAATTTTATTCTACCTGTAGTAATAATACCCAAGGACCATAATTCCCAAGGGTCAAAATGTCTAACTGTCATATTATCCAATAATTCCTAATGAACGCATTTTCACTTACTTCTTATATATTCATCTGAACTAATCTACTAAATATTACCTCTTATTTTTAGTTTAATTAATATGTCATGTTCATGTCCTGTATTATTTTTATTTTGTGTTGGTCTTGTTGTAGTCAAGATGTTTATTAGATAATATTATCCAGGTGAAATTTTCCTTGTACTTGAAATATTATTATTTTTCTATATTCTCCTTTATTAATTATAAAATTATTAGTAAATTCTTACCATTGATTTATAGTGCATTGCAATCTAAAAAAACATGTTTATTCTTACTAAAATGTTCTTAAGTATTACGTTAATGGTAAGAAATAATGTGAGTTCAATATTCATCCATATTTTCAAAACATTCTTCATATATTCACTAAACTATTTAAAAATTTCTTATCTTGAACCTATATAAATATTTTTATCAATATATATTAACATTGATCCTAGATTTATGAGATGTCTTCATATATAATTTATCATCTAGTTCACCATATCTAAATCCAATCATTTTTTTGAAATAAATAAATCCTCAAGTATCATTCTCTTGGTGCTTGTTTCAATATATTCAATGAAATATTGAATTTTTATATCTTATATTTATTATAATTGTGTAAAAATACCTTGGGTTTCCTAGAATACACTTCTTCTTCATATAACCCATTTATAAAGGATTAATTGCAATATATTTTAAATATTTTAAATATCTTTTATACTTTAATAACTAAGAAAATAATTTTTTCTTCCAACTACTCCCCTAAAGTGAAATTATCATCCATGTCAACTCCATCAATCTAATAATAAATTTTTTACACTATTTACTCTTGGTTCCCCATCACTTGGAAATCATAATTCACCATATTATAGAAATCACATTTTTTTTGAAAATTTTTTTATTCCTTATCATTGGAAAAGGATTCCAAATATCATTCTTCTCAATTTAGAAAAGTACTTCATACATATATTTCACCCGGCATTTATCTTGAAAATATAATTTAAAATTTTTTAGCTTAATAATGAATAATAAATTTATTATTTTTATAGATTTTTTCTTTATTATTTAAATTAAATAATATTTTTCCCTAAATATCTTCATCTCATCAATTCTAACCCACATTTTTTATCTCTATTTTATTCTATCTAATATAACAACTTTACTCTCAATTTTTTTCTGTGATTCCTCCTCAAATATTTACTACTTTTTTTAATTTTTTTGATATATTTTTCATCATAACATTCATTATTTTATCCATTACTTTTTTATTATTTTGAAACATCATATTCAATTATATTAATATCATAAACATAAATCATCTTACTAATATTTTATTGAATCATTTTTACTTATTTTATTTTATAATAGTAGCTAAGTAATATCCCTCCCTTATATTTACTCCAAAACATACCTTGGCCACCTTATTTATTTAAAATGTAACACTTTCCAAAAAAAGGTATGAAAATATTTGAGTCTATGATCTTCATTATACAACATATTTTCATCAAATTGTATCAATAAAACCCAGTTGGTAGTTGAAAAATAGTAAATGTAGATTTCTTATAAAACTTTTAATGGGGTTTTTTTAGTTTTGATTATTAGTATACTTATCCAAAGGAAATGGAAACAATAACCTAACCTAAATTCCACATGATGTTACCCAAACTTTTTTAGTAGAATTTATGTAAAAAAAGAAGAACATGCCATTAATATTGACATACCTAAACCTTTATATTCACTATTGAAGATGTTATTCTCAATAATATGAGTTTTTGGTATATCTCTTAGTATAATACAATGTACTCTCATGTATAAAGGTTTCCATTGGGTTGTTTAAACAACCTAGAACTTTTTTATGTATAATATCTATCATTAACATGACTAAATAGAACTTTATGTTCAAAATGATGAATTAAATTGGATGTTTTCACTTAAATTTTTACATATAGTGGATATCTTACACACATTTTCCATTTTCTCATCCTCCCTTTTTTGGAATCAAAGATGTTACTTAAAATTTTATTCATAACATAAAATGTTTATTAAATAATATAATTTATGTTACTTTTCATCATTCAAAATTTTTATATAATTGTAAATCATGAAACACATTATAAACACTTTTTAAATGTTAATAAAACTATTAATTGTGTGTTTAACACTAAAAAGTTTCATTAAACTCCTTATAATTTCATCACATTATATTTTAATTGATAAATGATATATTTTCATGTTAAGAATTATAATTATTTAATGAAATATTGTATATTACATACCATTAAATTGATAATGACATAGACACTATACATGATGCATCACCAAATACCATACATATAAAATAGATATTACAACAATTTATATGTCTTGACATAAGAATCACAAAGATAATTTTATATTCCTAATGCTACCCATGTTATGGTCTTTATTAAAAATACTCTATCAATGTATCACATTCACTAAAATTGTATGGACTTCATATAACATCCACTATATGTTAAATCATATGTAAAAACTTATAAACCTTTTTATAACTTGTTTTAGACATCCTATTAAACTCCTTCTACAGAACCTATCATTAAACTGTCAATTTTTTTAAACAATAAAATTTTTTTCAAAACTAATCCCCATTAACATAACCTTTGGGGGGACCCATAGGGACTTTATAGTGTTGAAAATAATTAATAATTCTATAATCTATAACTTTTTGAAAAGGTCATCCTCTAGTAAAATTTTAGTGATACTCTATATATAAAGAGATCTGGAATGTACTCTATCAAATTTGTGTATATTCATACTTATATCCACAAGATGTGTCACATATATCATGTGTAATCATAAAATGTTTTTTTCTTAGTAATTTAATGAACTTTATATATGGAGTATGCTAGTCTCATATAGGATAAATCATATATTCTAGATTCTCTAAGTAGAGACTGAATAAGATGGATGAACACGTCTCACATCATTTATCCAAATATATGAGTACATCATATTTAACTTATCTACATATAGTCATAAACTTTATATATATATGTGTGTGTGTGTGTGTGTGTTAAACAGGCATTAAAATTCCATATTTTTCAAATATAAGGAAAAATGTCATATTTATTAATAAAAATGAACAACATGATCAGAAATATACCAATGACCCTTGATTTTATCGAACTCTTGGTTGGAATAGGTAAGGAATTAAATTATGAAGGTTTTCATGAAATATTACTTATTAGATCATGTAATATGTATTACTATAAAACATGAACCCCATCAATAAAAATGAAACTATTTTTGAAACACTATGTGGTATAATCAAGTGGGTCATCTTGAACAATGAACTCTTTTATTACATAATGAATAAAACATAATATCTCAACACAATACCCAACTCACAAAAATATTTACATTCCACTACTATTATTAAATATATATGATGGACATACATTAATTACAACACAATTTCATAATTTCAATGGTTAATTATCATTCTATTCAAGTAAATATGTAACCAATGTGAATGAATGATAAAGAAGATATTTCATTTGTATAACATGATATATTTTATGAATTATTAAATATATTTAAGAAGACTAAAGAAACTGTACATAAGTTTAAATCTTTATCATATCTAATATTAAATGATCCAAGTTCCATTATGATTGCTTTATTTTTGTGGAATTATTAAACATGTTACATCTCAGGTAACATTTTTCACGTCTATTTATGAGATTTTGATAATTCTTGTCAAAAAAATCCTATATTGAGATAACATCTATAATATTTTCGTAGAATAGTGGTATTATTTATTATTAATTATCATTATATTAAACATTTCAAAATTATATTCAAACTTATTTTCTTCAAAACACTTAGTATTATGATTTCACTAACTTCTATTGACCTAAAATATTTAGAACTGTTATATGGTTTATATCATAACATTGAAACTTTCCCATGAAATTCAAACATTTATTTGAGATTATTTGTTAACATAATTAACTATAACTCTTAATATAAAAATAATTCATTGAAAATATATTCTAAACACATTTGGGATATAAATTAATGATCACATTGTATTATACTTCTATCATCATTTATTTATTTAATTTTTTAACTTATCCAAGTTCAAATATTCTTTCACTAGATTCTGGATTTTTTAAAACTATTTTTATAAAAAACATTCTCTTTTGTGTAAAAAATAACATTTATTTTTTTTATGTTAATATTTAAATAAGAAGTTATTAATAACCATATCACATATGATATTTTATATGTTTAGATAAATATTTTGGAAAATAAATTTTTGATTTATTAAAATATACCAAGGATTTTTAGTGGGAACTCGTTCCCTCACATTTTAACAATATGATTATATTAAACACTTTATCATTAATAAAATATATTTTTTAATTTCTATTCAAATAATTTTATGTAAAAAATAAAATAATATACACATATATGAAAAATATATATCATTTTTGTCCCAAACCAACCCGACGGGGCTGAGATGCAACTACCCCAAGCCCAACTCTAGTAGACTAGGGGCTGGCGACCAGTGCCAATAGGGTATATCACAGACATGGGAGGAATTAGCCTTAAGTGACTACATGAATGCACACATATCCAAGCCTATAAAATGCTAAAATGTAAACCATTTAAAATTAATGAATGCACACATCTATAATCATACAACTAGAGTACAAAAAAATAACTAGAGAGAATAAAAAGGGTCCAAATACCAACCCAACCAAAACTAGAAAGTAAAGTCCCACATTCCCACATAGAGGGGATTGTTTTCAAATGCCACCCCAGTATACACCTCAGATAGTCTATCCAAAGCTATCTTTTCCTACTCCTAGTCCTCTAAAGACCCCACAAAAAGGTTTTTCATCTACATATGACATTACATGTACTAGATGATCCCATGCAAGGGTGAGTATAACAATGCCCTATAGGAAACCCCGAAATCACAAAGCACAAAATCATCAAGAGTAATAGTCAACACTACACATGTATATGTCTATAGAACATATAATAAGAATATACATGCATAATCAACAAAGGCACACATTGTATACCCATATAGATACACCATGTACTCCTTTGAGGAAAGGTTAGGTTCCTCTTTCTCCTTAGATATTCTTTTTTGGGAGCTTGTGTGAGCTTATTTAGACTAGTATTGGTTGATTGTGTTCTATTGGTCTATTATTTATGAGGGTTCGGTATAGTATACCATTACATTTATAAAATGTGACCCCGATACAATTTTTAGATGATCTATTTAGTGAGGTCAAGTTCCCTTATTCTAGAATGAGTTGTATCAAACCTCTTCGACTACTGGATGAACATATTAGAGCATGTATCCATATGAGATGTCTATATAAATCTTCATTTCCCTTAATGATACATTCTATGGGGTTTGATGGAATTGGCATGACCAACATTGTATAGGAATTGATCCCCTATATAGGAGGATGTTTCCATTAGGGTATTTTGTCCCCCTAGTGATCTCTGGGTGTTGATCACCAATATGTGTATTGAGGTCTGATCTTTTTGATGATGTGTAGTCTGATTGAGTGTGTATCTTGGATGAAACCTATCAGTTTCTTTTGTGACTAAACTCAACGATCATGACCTTAAAGATGAGTTTCCTCAGTGGCAGTATTACTCAGGGATAGTGTTCTCCTATATGAGTTTTTTATGGAAAATTTGAGTACAAATCCTAGGTTGGATTTTCATTTTGATCTTTACCTTGAGATTTTGTTTCTTTTTTGACTATATCTGGATATTCTTGCCATATGTGTTGTAGATATATAGGTGTGTAGAGATGACTATTTCTCTAGATGCTTTATGATTTTTTATTATGAGTTGTCCAGATGGGTATTGTTATAATCACCCCTACATGGGAATTTTCTATACGTGTCGTGTCATATGTATATGATGGGCCTTTTTGTGGAGTCATTGGTGGACTAAAATAAGGTGCAGCTAGTTTGGGTAAGGAAAATTGAGGTGTATACTAGTGTTGTATTTGATAGAAGTTCCCTATTTGTGATAAAGTGGGACTTTACTTTCTAGTTTGGTTTGGGATTTTATTTGGCCCCTTTTTGTGCTTTCCATTACTTTTTTCATACTCTGGTTGTGGGATTATATATGTGTGCATGAATTTTTTCAGTTGTTTTACATTTAAGAATTTTATAGGATTGGAGATATGTGTATTCCTACTGGTACTTAAGGTTAATTCCTCCCATGTGTGTGATATTCCCTCTTGGCACTGGTTGCTAGAGCCTAGCCTATAGGAGGTGGGCTTGGGGTAGTTGTGTCTCGGGACCTGTCAAGTCAGGTCGTGATAGAATGGTATCAAAAGGGGTACCCAGATTGAAGTGTTATGATGATGACTACGGTTTTGGATCTGAGTTTTGAGTTTATTTTTCTAGTTGTGAGGTTTGTTTTGGGAGCAAGGACAATAGTGTTAAAGTCTTTCAATTATGAATCTTAGGCCAAGGTGTTTGGGGTTCGTGTAGTGGCAAACATATCCATTCACTAGGACCTTGATATCCTACTATTTTACTCGGTATATGTAGACACTAGTTTTAGGGAAAACATCAGTGCATGCATCATATAGAAATGTGTTTTGTTTTCCATGTCATTCTTGAGTCAACTCCCCAGATATACTCATTAACCATAATACATCTTAATAATCATCAAGATTCCTCTATGATGATAGAAATCTTGGATTCCAAGATATTTTAGTTTTTATGACCATATGAGTGATGAGGTTCTGATTAAGGGACCCACTCATGAGTTTTATGTCTCTATGTGGTCACCAGGTAGTGCTTCCCCTATTGAGCAGCACATGGATCCTTTTGTAGATCAGGAAGATGGTTATCCTTGTATAGATTAGTTGATAGATCCAGTATGAAAGGATGATGGTACACATAGGATTAGAATGTTACATAAGTTTTAGTGGTGGGGATCACTAAGGTTCTATGATGATAAATACCCTCAGTTGGTAGAGATTTGACTCGAGGCAGTGGTCTGAGTTTATGGTGTGTGTGGATGCCAGCCAACCGGATGGTGCCCTTGTGACATTTTTTCTTAGTGGAGCGGTAATTGTCTCTAGTGGTATCGAAATATGACACACCTATGTGGATTGTGGATCATGATTTCCAAAGTTAATGATCTCCTAGGTTACATGGTGGGATAGACCCCATTCTTGGGTGGTGGAGGACTGGCAGGATCCTATGGTGTGAATGTACCACTTGAATGAGACCCCTCCCTGATGGTGGTCTAGGGGGTGATACTTCTCTAGGAAGATGCGAGGTGTTGGTAAAATCCTATGTTGGTGATTTTTGGAATAACTTTAGACATATAATGAAGAGATACAATTCCCCCAACAAGATTCATTCTTGAGATATGATCCAAAAATGTGCATGAGAGTCAGTGTCACCTAAAGTGGATAGTTTCAAGGTGTGGTGGATGAGTTTCTATGACTTGTGTGTTTGAGGTTTTTGGTTGTGCTAAGGTTTCAGATAAATCCCTAGTGGTGGAAAATAGGTGGGATAGAGAAATATTGAGTTCCAGGTGGTGGGATATTACAAAGGCTTGAGTTCAGTTTGAGGTATGATGTGTGTCTTCACTGTCCCTATTGCAGTTTTCACACTGAGTTATAAGCCACTTTTCCCTCATTATATACCCTATTTGAAACCTAGTGATACCAGTGGATCTCTTTTTTCTTGACCCTCTTGTGTTAAAGAAAAGGTGGATCTCAGAGTTGGCCTTGAGATGGGTTATCACCTGCTCTGGTTGGGGATCAAGGTATACCATGGGTATCTTTCTAAATCTACTATGGTCATTTAGAGTTTGTGGTGACTCTTTGTAATGTTGTATGCTATAGAATAATTTATAGACTTATGGAATGGATCCTTAAACCTTATTAGATCAATTTTTCTAGTATTATGTGATGGTACCCTCGTGCCCTCATCATTAGAGTGGGAGCATGTGTGACACAGGATGAGGCTACTAGACATGCTTTGTGAGTGATAGTTGTATGGAAGATCTCGCAAAGACAGTTCTCAGATATGATAGTGATAGGGGACCCAAAATAGGTTGTGTAAATGTGATCTTGAGTTCCACATAGGGTGTATCCATGAAAGCATATGCTCACATTGAAGTTTCTCATAAATAGTTTTTGAGAAAGGTGATGGAGTAGATGACCTCTTTGCAGTTGACCGCTTATGGGTGAGGATGGTGTTGTATAACTTTAATTGAAAATTGTAACCCTTAACTTCTTTTAAGATCCACATATTTACAACTCAGATATATAAATTTTGATATTTTTTGCGTCCATATATCCACTGGATAAATCCCTGATGAAAATAACTTGAAGGGTGGAGTCATATCATCCTTTTTCTAGGGACGGATGGTGATTCCAGTTGCAATGCGAGAAGCAGTTCTGAGGATTTTGTTTTCCATTAGCAATACATCCAGTAGATGTGAGGATGTACAAGTATCTCTTTGCGTAATTTGGGAATCCAAGGGAGTTGCAGTGAGTTTTCATGTTAATATTTTTGTTGTCTTGCCTATCTGAGGGTGATGAACCATAGGGCTTTGTGGAGAGTTTGGGACACTTGTTCATAGAGGAGGTAGTCCACCTTTGTGTAATCACATTAACAATCATTGAAAAATATGATGCTTACTTCATGGTGTGATTAGGGAGAGGATGTGAGAAGCCTTTATGGACTCAGTTGCAGTTGGGCATAGTGTTTTACCCCATCCAATGAATGATTCAGGTTCTGGAAAACATGCTTTGGGTTTACATGTCGGTTTTGATCTATAGTTGGGAATATCATCTACCATTGGGGGGTTTTCTTATCATGATGATTACCACTCCACCACTGGAGTATTTCCTTTTTAAGACCATGTATGAGGGACCTTAAAATACATTGTTAAGCTGGTTAGAGCTAGTGGGTAACAACACGTGTGTCCTAGTTTTGGTGTTAGTGTTGGTTTTAAAAGGGTGAATTTCATCCAAGGGAGGATGAGGACTATCTAGTAAACATCGGCAGTCCTCAGTGGACTAATGTTGGAGAGTTATATAGTTTTATCCAGGGTAGTAGGCTATCTTATAGAACCTTAGTCCCTTTATTTTCTTATTCTTGTGTTTAGTTAGTGATGTGGTGTGCTGATTAACCCTAATGCTATAGTAGTTTTGGGTTTTCTTTGTATTCACTACATGTCACAGATGAGGAGGTATGTGCATGAATCATTGTTTGATATCGAACTGGGTGACCTGGGCCATTGGAGTGGAGTTTCCTTTTCAAGGATATGATAACGTTGAGAACCAACAGGAAAAATACCCTTTGTGGGTGACTGTTTTCCATGGTTGTGTGTTTGTGACAAAAAAGGAAATCTTTGGAAGAGCTCTGGGAACCGGGAGACCGAGTTCAGATCTCAGTATCCTTAACTTTTTCTTAGTCGTTCTTTTTGGGGTTTACCATAGGAGTGACATAACTTTTGTTGGTGTGAGGCATTTCTGGAAAGTTCATCATTGACGTAAATAAAAAATTAATTGAAAAAATAATTTATTTTTATTATGTTGATGAAATGACCTAGTTTTCCCTCTATAAAGATGTTGTTATAACCAATTATCAAGGTTAGCATCATAACATTGAGAATTGAGTGGATATCATGGAGCAATTTTTGCGGGCATCAGGACCATGGATCAATTATCAGAGTGTCATAAATAATTCCAATGACAACGTTGCTTGTGGATCTCGTGAAAGAAAAATATATGTGATTCTTATTCATCAGCAATTGATCCAAATCAAGGCTGCACTTTTTCTTTGTGTGGATTTATGCCATTTTGATTTACCAAGGATAAAAATGAATTAATCATATAATGAATAATTTTACGGGATAGTTTTTTAATTTAGGTAATTTTTTTATCTTCCTACTGTATAGTAATTGATATTGTTTTGGTTTATTTATTTTTTATTCATTTATCATTTTAACATAAATGAATCGAGGTCAACCCAAACACTGAAAAAGGTTGTTCCTCAAAATTTTTAATCATGTGTTTCTCCCTCCATTATTCACTCATTCATCACTAGTATATATTTTGACTAGTAGTTCTATAAATATCTGATAATAAATCATTGTGAAACCAATCATTGGTGCAACAAATTCATCACTGTGGGTTCAAGATTAATATCAGTGACATGCTTATGGTACGTAGTGGTGATAAAGTTTGTAGCTCAGATTTGAAATATTGGGGATATAATTCATATTATTAGTGAGTCATCATGTGTAATGTTGGTATGTGAGAGGTATCTGATGATGGTTATGTACTGATGGTGAAGAGACGAGTCGGTGACCAGAATGGGTGAGATGATGACTGGTGCACGCAAGTGTCGGGTACGAGCTAGTCATGAGATCAGGTGGTTTGGGTTAATGTGATTTGGGTAAGATTATAGTAGAATGGGGAATTAATTAAATGACTAAAATAAAAGGGAAATGGGACCATGTGGGACGTGCCTAGGGAGGGGGGAGGCGTGGAAATAGAGTCCCCATTTCTTTAGTGTATTATTATTATTATAATGATAAAATCAAATAATCTTAATATGGGGTGTGGATAGTGTGTTGTACGTGCCACAATAAAATCCCCTTCTCTATCAATAAGTATGAATAATAATATAATATTAATATTAAAAATGAGGTTATTATTATTATAGTTATTATTTTTTATAATCCATGTTTTGGTTATATCTTTATGATCAGACCTCGGATTGACACATTATTTGTGGCATTGCGATCATGGTATCAAGGTGTTCATTTCAAGACCAATGTTGGATATTTAATTTAGGCACTTTGATTTGTTCCACAGAGTGACCAATATTATTATTATTATTATTATTATTATTATTACTACTACTACAGAATCTAGTATTCAACATATCTTCTTCATACGATGTCAGATCAACGAACCGTCTGTGAAATCGTGACCCTGACATTAAGACAAGCCTTTCAAGACCAATGTTGGGTATATTCTTTGGATTTTTGGCTTGGGAAAATAAATCATTATTCATGTGTTATATGGTGAAATGTGAATTTTTCATCAGGTAACTGTTTGGAGAAATTGAATAGCCTATAGTGAGCATTTTTTCATGAGGATCGTAATGGTGTAATCCATTCAAAAAAATGAAGTCATTTTTAGAGGCATAAAATTGGTATACATTTTATCCTTTCAGACTAATGATGGTCCATAGTCATTCGTCAGGCTTTTATCATACACAAACATAGGTAGATCCATACTTAATGAGACACATCGTGTACCCACGGTGACATTCCTTATACTCCATTGAGGACAGGTTAGATTCCTCTTTCACATTTTCTCATCTTAGTTGAGATATTGTGTGATCTTCCTTGGGCTAGTATCGATTGAGTGTGTTCCACTAGTATATTTCCTATGTGGGTTCAGTATAGTATCTCATCCAGTTTTTTTCTGAAGCTTTTGTTGGGGCACGCATCATCTATGTGGACATAGGGATTGTTTTCCCACATTCCCACTTTCAAAAGGGGGGTGGAATTAATCAATTATTTAGATATTTTTTTCTCCTTGATCAAAATGGGATGATGGGATTTTGGTCACTCCATTTGTGGATTCCTCCTTAGAATTTGTCACCTAGTCCAGGTCTCCCTTAAGTATTAAGACGTTGTTCATGAAACTCTTCCTGGTGTCATATCTTGGTGGATGTCGGTTAATAACAATTCTTCTGTCAGGACATTCCCAAGGGGGTCAAGTTAGGGCAGTAAACTTCAATTAGAAGAGTATTCATGTTGGGGCATCATTGGCATGTCTAGATTCTTACACACCAATACACCTGTATTTTCCATTATCAGAGGGCTTCTCGAGGGTGTGGAAGCCTAAGGCACACCATGTTGAATGCATGGAATTACATACTGGAGGCATGTCTCCAAGGATTTCCTTGGATTCCCATGTTTAACAGGAGGTATGCCATAATTTTAATGTCTAGAGGAGATGGATCGAACTGATCAGAACACTAATGGTAGTGGATCAGATTGGTACATCCTAAGAGGAAACACCTAGAAAGTTTACTAGATGGATGGGTCAGAACACCCAATTAGGACATACCTAAGATGGAGTGTCTCATAAAGGGTAAGGTTTCACACAGTGCAGGATAATCAGGACACCACTGAGGGTGGATTAGGGTGGTGGACCCCAAATATGGGGACACCAAGGTTTAATATTAGCTGGGATTGAACCTTAAGGAGGCTTCATAGATACCCTGTTTAGAAGACAGAGATCAAAACCCACATAGTTCAAGAGGGTGAGGCATAGGATTGGGGTGTACACAAATGAAAAAAACCTAGGGACATGTTGGGGATTACACATGGTTAGATGCCTAGGTGATGTAAAGAGAAATGAAATGAATGGGGCTTACACATGGTTAGATACCCGTATGGATGGAATGATTTTACTGGGATGTGGTGGCCCGAGTAAAAATCAAGATGGATATGGATGAAGTGTCAAAGGATAGAATGAATGGGGATTGAATAGAGAACTCGTGTGATGGTGTTGGTATTGGGATTAAACCTCCAAGAGGTCTCCTATGTATCCTTATGGTAGGGAATCAAATTCCACGTAGTTTTGGAATTTGGTTCATGATTCACCCGAGGAGGTGGTTTGTAATAATGGATGCATGGATGGGACCTGAAGGAAGTATAACCCCCAAGATTAGGCATGATCTTCCCAAGACACAAAAGCTCGAGGGAAGAACTATTATAGGACATAGGAGATGGGATTGAACCTCAGGGAGGCTTCCGACGTACCATGCTTAAAAAGGTAACATATCAAATTCCATGTAGTTCAAATATGGGGGCATAGTATCGTGGTGTACACAATGGAAAACAACCATAATACATGCTAGGGATTATGAATGGTTAGAATCCTATCATAAGAGGGGTGATCTTAGTTGGAGGAGTATGGATTGACTGTGGGGCTTATACATGGTTAGCTACTCAGAAACTAGTCTGACACCACTAAGGGTCAGACCAAGGATGTGGGTACCAACAAAGGGGACACCAAAATTTACCATTGTATGAGGTTGAACCTTATGGAGGCTTCCTATGTACCATGTCTAGGAGATAGGGATCAAAATATACATAGTTCAAAATAATACAGTTTATCATCATGTAGGACGAAAGGGTTATACATTTTAACATCATGCAGGATGAGGATGAACAAACGTGAAGTGTTTGGGACTGATGGATGATGGGCCTGAACCTCAGGGAGGCTTCCTACATACCTTTCTTTAAAGGTTCAAGGATCAAAATCCACATAGTTTAATAGAAAGGGGCCTGGGGATTACACATGGTTAGCAGCCCAAATAGGATTTCATGGTTGATTCCCACTCAAAGCTCAAGTGATATATGCTCGATGTGATAAACAAGAGGTATCTAAGGACCTGAAGATCATGTCATGAGAGATGTGAACACAAGAGGTGATTTGTTTCTTGCACATGGCTAGTGGCCCAAAGAGGAAATAAGGGATTACATTGAGAGGGAATCCCAAGTAGGGGTCCATATATATGAGGAGGATATGACCACCTTACATGGATCACCCTATCAAGGTGTGTTGGGGCTTATGCATGGGATTCCTGGGGAGAACATGGTGAAAAATCACAGTGGGAGAGGAGGAGTGATAGGGCACCGGTTCCCATCCCCTTCATAGTTCTCTCAGGGCTTTTAACTTATGTGGTGACCACGTTTTATCACTTAGTAGGGGGAAGACAACACCAATGTCGTTGGTTAACGGGGTTGTGGAGTGATCCATTGGAGGGTCTATGTTAGTGTGGCTATGCGAAGAAGCAATAGTTTTTATCATGTATATGATATGAAGTATGAGGTAGGTCAATGAAACATGAAGCACAACTCTAGGAACCTTGAAATCACTTCGTACTTTCCTAGAGGTCCACACATAATAGGGGTTCGTGAAGCATAATGCCTCACAGAGAGGGGATTCACGAAGCTGTGGTGTTTCACGAAGCATAGTGACCTAGCATCGGAATGGAGTATACATGTTCTTGGAGGGTTCTTTGTGAATATTGAGAACTTCTCTAAGTTCTGAGTATCCAATGGGGTCTCCTTCCTTCATGATGTCCAAAGGTAATCCATACTTTAAGCATGGGTAAAATGGAGAAAATGGAAAGTGGGTTATCAATGCTCAAATACCTCTTATGGTTCATTTTCTTTATGGTTCACATAGAAAAGGTTGATTCTCAAATTGAGATCATATAAAGTGAAAGGTTAGGGCATCAATATTTTGTTGTGGGGTTTCTCTGAGTATTTATAGGCACTAAGAATCACAATTATAAATGGATGCACTGTGAAGAAAATCATTCTCCACAATCAGAGGCATCTCCATCATGATTCTGGGACTCATAAAGGCTTTTTTCCATTCCTTTTCGGTGATTGTGGAGGCTCCTGTCAAGTTCCTTGGAGGTGTGAAAACTTCTGTCACTACCTTTTCAACATTTGTAGAGGCTCCGATAAAGTTCCTCAGAGTCATGGTGGATTTAGTCACTTCCTTTGTGGTGTTCTTAGAGGCTTCAGTCAAGTTATATTTAAAGGTCATGAAGAATCCTTCTAGATGGATTTTGTGGTGGTCACGATGTAGGAGGAATTCTCAAAGGCTCTTCGTGATGAAGACCCTTTTACTTCTCGTTTCCTTTTCCGATTTTTTCCCAAGGCATGGAATTTTGGCCCCAACAAATGACCCCCCCCCCCATCATAATGGGATCTACTATGAAAATGAGGGTCAAATTATGAGGTTTAGTTTCCAAAATTAAGGTAGATCATGAAGTTTAATCTCGAAGGAGGTAGGTGGAAGGCGGGTAACAAATGTTATGAAGCCTGCCACAGCCAAGTGCATCATGAAGCATCCAAGTTCATCACCTATAAATAGGATCTCAGGACACTTTTTTCTACATATATCCATGCGATCCTATGCATGAGATCTCGAATCTCGAATCTCTACACTCTACAAACACACTTTATGAACTGAGATTTATGGATCGATGCTCTTTGAACGCTTCTTAGCGAATTGGTGCACTGTGATCCCTTTTCGCTCTTTACTACATAGTGATTCCTTAGGCTCTGTGACCATGTGATCTGCGATCACTCTTTATGACCAAGCTCTGTCATTGAGCTCAGTGGAAAAAAAAGAAAAACTAACAAAGTCCCAATATCAAATGACCAACCCAAAAGTTTTTCATGAGGTCCTTGTAGATGCCACTCAAAGGGAAGAGATGGTGGAAAATTTGGGGATCAGAGAGTATATATGAAGCCACTCTTACCATGAGTCCCTGGTGAGGATACTAACAAAAAGAAAAATTAACTATCCACCCTAAAAAATACATTAGTTTTACTTCATTGGTTTGAGGGATGAAGTATTTATCCAGGGACCAATTAGGGATAAAATATCTTATCGATTTAAAAGCATGTCATGTCAGTGCTAGTTGTTTAGGGATACCGAAAACCATACATGGGAAGACCACGAGCCTATCATTTACAATTGTTTGCATAATCATGTCAATAATGTCGATGGGAAAGTTTTGCAGCAAGATCTATCTCCTCCTCAATACCATACCATATTGAAGGCGTCTTTAGGGAACTCGGAGAAGGGGTGGACAGATAATTGGGACCTACTCCAAGGTGGAAACTTCACGGATAACTGGGCTTGGGCTTATTGGGTATGTGAATCCTATGATGAATTTAGGATAGAGATGAAGCAGGTAGGCCTATATGAAGCTACATGGGCTTTCCAATTCCATATCTACCAACCAAAAAATATAATTCTAGATTTGTTGAGTAGGTGGTCATCGAGGACCGACACTTTCCATCTCCATCACGGGGAGACCAACATCAGCCTCTGAGACCTCCATCAAATCTTTGGAATCCCCATTCATGGGGCAATATACACTGAGTTCCTTCAAGGGGAGAACATATGGGAGGATTCAGAGCAGATTTCATTGTTGGAAATGGAGTTAATAGACTTGGTGTCAGGTGATGACAAACAGTTAGTGAGTGGTGTTTATTTCAAGTTTTGGTTTGGGTGTTTCCTATACATACCACTAGAAAATGTCTTTATAGGGAAGGAGGCATCTAAGAAGCTACCAGTAAGGCATCCCACTTGTCTCACGGGGGCCCATCATAGAAAATAAAATTATTACTAGAAAATCCTAGAGGACTTCCAATGCAAACTATGTGGGTACAGGGTCGACACTGAGAAGCAACTAGAGATTAGGATGGCTAGGTTTATCTATACACTTATATACAGATGGATATTTCTGGTCAGGGATATGAATATGGGCATCCGACCAAGCACGTTCATTATAGTGTACATGCTGGTGATGGGGGAGCGCTTCAACCTTGGGATCCCAATGTTGGCGAAATTGTACAAGGTGTTGTGGCACATAAATAAGGGGAAGAAACCATGGTGGGTATGTGGTTTTTTAAACTTTCTTTATGGTTGGATAGCAGAACATATGAATGTCTACAAATATCTAAACCTTATTTCTCCTCCTGGGATAGATTTCTGACCATCCATCCTGAATGCAGTGGGGAACATTCTAGCCAAGATGACTTCACCTCTTTTACTGAACAAGGTCTGGAAGGCATATTAATTCAACTTCCATCACATTCCTCAACTAATAGGGGTATTCACCAATTATTGCTAGGGAATTGAGAAGCATTGACCCTATCTTCTGGCCTCCCGGGGTGGAGTTCTAGTGGAATGGGTGGACTGTGAGCCTATATGAAATCCATATACCCTACACCACTTCGCGAGGAAATTCTAGTGCATGGATAAATTTATCCTAAAATTATACATAGGGGTACACCACGAGGATCATACGTTCATGATGAGGAAGATGTGGCTCATGTTTACGTGAGTGTATGAGAAAATGTAGAATGAGTTTTCTTCACCTACTGTTATTTATGGTCTGGTTAAGATGTATGTAAAGAGCTGGGAAGCAGCCTACCCAGGGGAGATGTTAAAGAAATTAATTGTCCATGTTGAGGATGGGGTGCCTCCTCAAACTTGAGTTCAGGGTCAGAAAATGGAAAGAACGCATTGTGGTGGTGGGGCTATAGTAGTGATAAGGAAAATAATTCTAGGACCTACACCAGGTGGGAGACAAGAAGTAGTGGCAGACCCAGAAATCCCGGATGAGTAGAGTCGGTAGGAAGGGAGGCCACCAAGGTGGTTCTGCAAGAGATCCACTCAAGCTCCTAGAAAGCGGTTGTTCTACATAGACATGCTTGAGGATGATGTTTTCCCCAAGTCTTGGGATACCTGGGAGGACAACATACAATTTATTATTCCTTCCTATATGTGGGGCCTCCTCAACCATCTAGGTATAGATCTGTTAGATATCGATCATGCCATGTTCATCTTCCTGGTGTCTTAGGAGGAAGGAGAGCAATAAATCACTGAGTTTGAGGACTTCATTCATTCATAGGGTACTCTGTATCCAATGAAGGACCGAGTGAAAGTACTACTTGATCAAAAAGTCCCACCCCAACCTTCTACCTCTAAGCTAAGGGATCATTTCTCTTTAACTAAAGAATTTGAGGGGTCAACCTAGGGAGAAAAGGCTAACATAAGTAGCCCTTTGGAGGAAGGTGATGTTGAAACCCTAGAGTTGGAAGAGTTATCCAATACTCTTGAGGTAAACTCCAAACCATTCCTATGTGACACTTACCTAGGTTGTCTAGGCTTTATCAACTAAAATTTTTCCTATGTAGGTAACCTTATATGCAAAACCCATTCTTGCACGACAGTGGATGTAGCTTTGAGATATGCACCTAGGATGATGGTGAGCGCGAAATCTAACAGGGCTGCGATAACTAGGAAAACCCTTCTGGAATCATTGGAGGTTCAAACCATATATGATGGGGCACTTCCTGGGGTTTTGATAGTAGAAAAACGAGGGTGAGACCAATTATTTGATCTTTGTAATCCCTCTCTCTCATAGAATCCATTAATATTGTTCATCTTACCATCCCAAATTGAAATTTGTGTATTTATGTCTAGGAAGTTATTCAAATGGTGTGGACCATATTGGTGAGGATGGATGGGGCTCATGGAACCCCTATCCTTAGGGGAATGATGGTTGTTGTTGAATTGGATTCCCAAGATGAAAAAATCATGATAGTTATGGTCATGATTAGGGTGACTGGAAAGACGAAACCGGAGATTATCGAGGTGGAATCAAGAGATGAAGACCAACCACATGATATAGAACCTAGCCTATCTGATGGGATGTTGTAGATATAAACTACAGATGAACTTTTGGATGTATTCCCAGAATATGAGCATGTTGACTCAGGAGAGATGGATGAGACCACTTTTGATGAGGAGGATAGCAAGGTTATTCATCATCGGTCATGGAAACTGAACAAGCACTTTATCAAGGCACCCCATGACCAGATTGGGTGAACCAGATGGGGATAATTAAATCTCGGTTGCGAAAACTATGCATTGAAGGAGTGGATGCTTGACACCCTCATATGATCATTTGAGATTATATGGAAGAGAAAATATAGGAATATAATCGTGGCCTCGATGTTGGATGGAAGCGAAGGATGTCTATCAACACCAAGAAACTTTAAAAGGTTGAGTAAGAGATCCAAAACTTGATGGTGCAAGTGAATGAACACTCTGCTTTAATTGATGAACAATCGGAATTCATATCACGATTGAAGGCACAAATGGTAGAGGATAAAGAGTAGATGAGGTGAGAAACATGTGAGATGGCTAGCATCCAAGATGATGATGATCGAACCTGGATCAAGGCTGATGAACTATGACCTATAGCCAATGAATAAGAGAGGGAGGTTAGTAGGTGACAGAAAATCCAAGAGGCCACAATCTAGAGTGTGTTAGAGCTGAGACACTCTATTAAAGAGTTCAACCCATCTATCAAATGGGTCAATCAATGGGGTTGTAATTTGCACAAACTCACAAACATAATTTCATACTTTCTTTCATAATTTGGTTTCCTGCATGAGTCTCATTATCTACTTTGATTACTACATCTCAATCGTATCTGTGAAATAACCAGCAATCAATCCCTAAGCTCGTGTGGGTTGTGCCCGGAGTGAGAAACAAGGGATGACCACACAATTATTCACCTTGAATATGAGAGTGCCAACCAATCACCAGAAATTCGGGGTCTAAATGACCACTCTGAGTTTTTGGGAGGAAATAGGGGGGGTCATGGTTAGAGAATAGAGTTCTCAAAAACAGCAACTGTCCTTTCACAACATGATTTAGTGCACAAGCGAGATAATTACAGGGGCATTGGAATAGATCCAAATGAAGGGGAATGGAAAGTGTGAATCATGATACCCAAAATTCGGAGAATAATGAGAGTTTCTTGATGATAGAGGATAACTGTTGACCAAATTAGAAACACATCATTTGCATCATGTTATCCTGAAATGGGATCAGTAAAAAAAGGGCCAACCATTGGTCGTATTTGAAAACACAGGGCTAAACTCGAAGTGTTGTCAGATTTCCTTCGGAATATTGGCCCAGGATGGTAGACAAGCCTTAATTCCAAGAATCCTAAGTATTAGGGAGTCCCTTTAAACGTGAAAGGTAATAAAGATTCAAAATAGATGGCATGAAAAGTGTGGTGATGGAATGATGGGTTTTTCAAATAATGTCTGATACTCTTGAAATTACACCACCGTGATGAAAGTAAATTGGTTGAGAATATCAGTCCAAACAAAGATCAAACCTACTCTAAATAGGACCTCTCTGTCAAGGTCCAAGAATGACTTATAGTTTTACGTCATGAAAATAAGGATGACAGACACGTATTTCAGCATCATAAAATAAGGATTATATAAGGAATAGTTTAACGTCATATGATCATGACATTGTATATAGTTTAAGGTCATACTTCTTGGACCCTGGTTTATAGTTTAAAGTCATGTTACATAGACTAGGGATTCCTAATTTAGGGTCATATAATTTGGACTGTAATTAAGGGAGGAGACCTAGAAGGGTTAATAAACTTTTTCCTGGGGCCAAGGTGGGGTTCCTTGGCATCCCTACGTATCATGTGAGGGCAATAATTAAGATGAACATAGTTCTTAAATCACAACGTGGTTAGAAACCAAAACCAATGGGGGTAATCCTCTCTAGAGATGAAACTGAATTGTCCCATAATTGTTATGGGAAATCCTAAACTTATCCAGGGTGGGTCCATAGTTTAAGGTCATGCATTGAAGGACATGGGCACCCCAAGGTAGAGATATTAGATGCAGTACATAAACCCAACATGAATGAGGACAAAAGAAGTTCACACCACACCACACATTCCAAAAAGGGGGATAGGGACAAGAGTCCAGAAATATGAAAGGGGTTGTGGATGAACCTTAGATAAAGAGTCTATGAATCACTATGTATCTCATGAGAATGGGAATCAAGCCATGCATAGTTCTTGAGGATGGTATGGAAGATGGATAATACCAAAAATAACTATATCCTCTCAGTTGAGGAAAATCATAGTTATTATGCAGTTTAATGTCATGCCAAAAAGGACACTAGAAGTCTTAGTTTAAAGGTTTTATATTCTGGACTGTATGGGGTGGAGAGGTGTAGTATAACGTCATGGAGAAACCCAACATGAATGAGGACAAAATAATTCAACATCAAACTACACCTCTCCACATAGGAAAACCCAGACTGAGAAGGGGACAGAAAAGTTCATGACTCTGTTGCTGGACTCGAAGGTAAAATAACTGAGGGTCACAATGTATCTCGCATTGTTTAGAATCAAACCACATGTAGTTATGTAATGAGGCATGGAGGAGGGCCAATGATGAAGGGTAAATGTCTTCTCGAACAAATAAATCATATGGATGGGTTGTTTATCAATACATAGTATGGATGTAAAATTTTTAGTTTAACATTGTTTGATAAGGATGTAGGAGATCCTATTTTATGGTCATAGAGTTTGGACCAAGGGGAAGTGTGATTATTCCATGCGGTTGAAAACCTTACACATATCCCTGATCCCATGTGCATCATGCTCGGTGTGGGAAACGAGGTCATAGAAGATCATTACAACACGTGGAACTACATGGTAGGTAATGAAGGTGTAGAGTTAAGGAAGAACCCATGATGTTGGTTGATCCTCTCAAAGTTTAAAGGTGCATGGAGTGATAACATTGAGGGTGTCAAGGTTTTTTCTAAACATGATGACATGAAAAGGGATGTGAATCATGAAACCAATATTTAGGGAATGATGGAGTTGGTGTAACGATGGAGGATAACTATTGACCATATTCGAAGCACAGTATCCATATCGTGTGACCTGGGATGGGAACAAACAAGTAGAGGTCACCTGCTGACCATATTCATGATACGAGACCTATTTCAAATGTCGTTCAAGATCTTCCACAATGTTGGCTCAAAACAATAGTCAATCCATAAGTTTAAGTATCCATACTGGCTAGGGGTCCTTTTAGATGTGATAGATGATGGAGACCCAAATAAAGGGATGTGTGAAGCGTGGTAATATAATGAGAGCATGTCCATACAGGATCCAAGGATACAAGCATAAGAAAGGGGTAAAATGGGTTGGTGAACTTGGGGATGTACCCAAGGCAAAATTCATGGGCATTCCTATATATCCCATAAGGATGGGAATCAATCCGTACATAGTTATGGAATTCCATGTAGTTTAATGTAATTCGTTAAGGACGTATATGAAGATAATGTCTTAAATCTATAATGAGTATGGCATGGTAAAAATATCCTAACATGAATAAGGACAAAGAAGTCCATGCCACACCACACACTTCCAAGAGGAGACTCATTCCTATGGGGAAGAAGAAAGGGATTTTGAAAACATGTCATGTATTTTAACATCATGTGGGATGAAGGGGTACTTAACTTTTAAGCTCGTGCAAAAATAACCAAAAATTATTTTTAGTTTAATGTCTTGCAAGCATGATAAAATATTTTAATGTGATCTAGTGTGGGTGAGATCTTATTTTAAGGTTGTATAACTCAGACCATAGAATAAGGCCAAAAGGGCTGAAAAGGTTGAGGAAATTAAGGTTAGAGCCAAAGATAAAATGTTCGAGAAATCCTATGTATTCTTTGAGGTAAAGAATCAAGCCACGCGTAGTTCTAGAATCCCATGTAGTTTAACTTAATGTGGTAAGGATGCTGGTGAAAGGGGTATTCCTAAGGAAGACACACGGTATGCTTGTTATAAAACCGACATGAATGGGGACTAAAGAAGTCCACATCACTCCACATGATTTTAAAAGGAATTTTGGGACAAAATCCAAAAAATGGAGAACTTGGGGCTAGACTCGAGGACCAAATTTCAGGGTGTTCCTACGTATCCCATAAGGATGGGAATCAAACCATACATAATTCATAAAATGTTCTACAGTTTAACTTCATGCAGTAAGGATGTACATGGGAGGGAGAAAGAGGTTCTAAAGGTAATGTTCATGGTGTGATAAATCATACCCAATGAGAATGAGGACAAGGGAAGTCCACACCACACTATGTGAAATTTCAAGGGGAAACCTCAGGCCAAGGGGCCTGGAAAGGTTAAGGGACCTGGGCTGGACCCAAAGACAAAATTTATGGCCATTCCTACATATCCCATTAGGATGGGAATCAACCTATACATAGTTCTTGAAATGTCGTTTAGTTTAACATCATCCAGTAAGAACAAGGGAGATCTTAGTTTAAAGTCATCAAGATTGTATTATAGATGCCCAGTTTAATGTTGTGTGTGTGGGACAGAAGGGAGGAAAAGGTTAAATCACTGCACCTAATATTTGGGAGACCATGGGGATGGATATAATGATAGAGGATAACTATTTACCATGTTCACAACATATTATCCATATCATGTGACCTATAATGGGAACAAACAATTGTGGATTGATCGCTGACCATATTCGCAACACTAGACTTGTATCAAATTGTCATTTGAGATCCTTCACGATGTTGGCCCATAATGGTAGGTGAGACAAAGTGGTATGAGACCAGGCCCCTAGGGGGTCCTTTAGAATGTGAAATATAATTAAGTCCTGGACCAAGGGGTTCATGAAACATGGCGGTACCTGTGCAGTTTAATATATTGCGATAAGGATGAGGGAGATATTAGTTTAAGGTTATAGATCTCATACCATAAGGTGTACTCACCGTTTGTAGTTTATCATCATGAAGGATAAAGGGGATCTTAGTTTAAGTTCTAAAATCTTAGACTGTAAGGTATGTTTACTAATTGTAGTTTGTCATCATTCAGGATGAAAGGGATCTTAGTTTAAGGTCTTAGATCTTGGACCATTTTCAGTTTATCATTATGCAAGATGAAAGGGATCTTAGTTTAAGGTTGTAGAGCTCATACCATAAGGTGTATTCACCATTTTCAAATTATCATCATGTAGTATGAGGGGTATCTTATTTTAATTTTGTAGATATTGGATCGTAAGGTATGTTTACCAATTTCAATTTATCATCATGTAGGATGAAAGGGATCTTAGTTTAAGGTCGTAGAGCTCGGACCATTTGTAGTTTATCATCATGCAGGATAAAAGAGATCTTAGTTTATGTTCGTAGAGCTCGGACCATAAGTTGTATTCACCGTTTGTAGTTTATCTTCATTTTGGATGAGAGGGATCTTAGTTTAAGGTCGTAGAGCTCGGACCATAAGGTATGTCTACCAGTTGCAGTTTATCATCATTAAATATGAAAGGGTTCTTAGTTTAAGGTCATATAGCTCAGACCATTTGTAGTTTATCATCATGAAGAATGAAATGGGTCTTAGTTTGAGGTCATAGAGCTCGGACCATAAGGTGTATTCACCATTTATAGTTTATTGTCATGTGGGATGAGCAGGATCTTAGTTTAAAGTCGTTGAGCTCAGACCGTAAGGTATGTTTACCACTTCTAGTTTATCATCATGCAGGATAAAAGGGATCTTAGTTTATGGTCGTAAATCTCAGAACATTTGTATATTATTTTCATGCATGATGATAGGGATTACTCATGAAAAATACAACTTTTGGAATTTGGCATTGGTGGGAGGAGTGATATGCTCACCATCCATGGTGACCAGGGAGTACACACCATTGTAGTAAACCCTATGAATGATATAGGATCCCTCCAATTTGGGTTCCAACATTGGTGGTTTCCTACCAGGTATCATTGGAATCCTCAGGGCCAATATTGTGTCACCTTGAAGGAAGAAATGAAGGCAAAATTTCTTATTTAAAGTTCTAGTTATCTTGTTCTGATGCCTCTTCAGATTGTGCAAAGAATGAAGCCAATTATCATCAAGGGATTCTAGTTAATCCAGATGGACTTATGTTGCCTTGTCTGACATTTTCTAATCATAAACAGCTATGCAGAGTAACAGAAATGAATATCAATGGGCAATAATGCCTCTATTCTATACACCAGGGAATATGGAGTCACCTGGGTGGAATTATGATTCGTCATCTGGTAATCCCAGAGAACATTGTCAAGCTTATCTGTCTATCTCTTCTTGTTCTGACCTACCCTCTTCTATAAGATTTTATAGAGGGTTTTTTTGATTTCCTCAATCTTCCCATTTTCTTTCACATGATATTGAAGGGTATTATTAGAATGGATATTGTACTTATCATACAAATTATTCATCTCAACTTCTCAAAAGATGGTTCTGTTATCAGTGAGGATAGCATGAGGGACTCAAAATTGGTGGATGATATTGGAGCTCACAAAATCAATGATAGAATGGGCTTTGACTTCCTTGAGTATAATTTCACCTACCCACTTGGAAAAGAAATATATAGTGGTTAGGATGAACCTGCACTAGCGAGCTATTTTTGGTGGATATGGTCCCACGACATCGAGTGCCCAGGCCACAAAGGGCTAAGAGTACATGGTTGTATGGAGAGGCTTTGGCGGCCAATGCACAAAATTAGCATGGATCTGGAATGTGTGGAACCTATTGGAGAACTAAATACAATCATAAACCATGGTATGCCAGAAGTAGCCCAACCTTTGGATCTGATGAGAGAGTTTTGGCCCTGCTTGATGAGCCCCACAAGAACCATCATAAACTTCCCACATAACCTAGGTAATCATATCTCCTTGAATGAAACAGAGGAGAATCCCATAAAACCCACATCTATAGAGGATCTTCTCAAGACTAGGACCACTCTAGAGGGTGAACTACACTACGTGCTGATGGAATCGCTCACATTCATCTTGGTATATTGGGATATTACTGTGCTGGATATACTAGATAAATAGAGTTGTCCAACCAGGGGTCCCTTCCAATACTGTGGTAGGGGGATCCATGGGTCCTGATGTGAATGTGTCAGTAATGAGATGACTTACCTGCTGGCTATCATCATCATGTGGAGTGACGGGAGAAATGAATCTTCAATGTGCCACATGGATAATCAAATCATCTTATATAGTCTCTACAAGATATGCGGTAAGGCTTGCCAAGGCATTAGCTCAACCATTCTACGAACCAGGTACATGTGTAACTTCTGGCCAAGAAGGGAATTGGGACACTAGCTATAGAGTTTCCCCTAAAAAGGGTACAAGATCTAGTTTCTCAATGACGTATTCTCTATTAATCTACTTCATGACCATCTCAGAGTCTCATTTCACATGCAGGTGGGGAACATCAATATCAAGGGTCAGCATAAGACCAGTGATGAGGGCTTGATACTCAGACTCATTATTGGTGAAACCTTCTAACAACAAGAATGAATAGGGTAGAACAACATGTGTAGTCACAGTGAAGACAATACCCAGACCCACTCTATTAAGTTTGGGATCATTGATCCTCCTACCGGTAGGGCTTCGTGAAGCACCCTCAAAGAGTATCTACTAACATGGAACAGATTGATCCACTTAAAGGATCCTCTCATCTATAAAATCATGATCTATAAATTGCTCTGCAGGGGATGGATGGGTGAAAATAAATTTTTTCATCACCTAACCCTTTACATATTTTTGCAGAAAAAACTTGATGTCAAACTACCAAAGGATCATTGCCCACCAAGATAGATTTCCTGTCAACATGGGGTGCTTCATAATACACTTTAGTGGATCCACATGGGACACTAGATGCAACTTAGAGTTCTATAAGTAATGTTGAAATTTTTGAATTGTGAACACCAGTGCAAGTAATCTCTTCTCGATAGAGGAATATATGGTCTTCGTATCAAGTAGAATGTAGTTGAGATAGTATAAACTTTTTTATCCCATAATTATTCTTCTGAGTGAGAAGGGAAGTGAGGGATCATTCCAAGGAGGTCACATAAAGGACCAGAAGATTTCCAGAGATGGGGGGAATTAGAACCAGAGGTTGTAGAAGGTACTGCTTGATCTATTTACAAGGAGCCTAAAACTCTTCATCCCGCTGGTAGTCAGCACCTTTTTTCAAGAGTCGAGAAAAGGGATTACACAAGCCAGCCCGATTTGTAATGAATCAGTGTATATAGGCTAAGTGGCCTTGAAATCTTCGGAGCTTCCAAATGTTTCATGGAGTTGGCATCTAACTGGCCTTGATCTTCTCTAGATCGATCTTGATGCCTCTATATCTGACAAAAAATCCTAGAAACTTTCCAGAGGTAACCTCGAAGGAACACTTCAAGGGGTTTATCTTCAGATGGAGAGATCATAAGAAGATGAATACTTTCTCATGATATATGATATGATCCAGACATTGGAGAGATTTGAATACAAAATTATCCACATATCATTCCACTAATATACTTAGGATCGGCTTGAATATGCAGTGCATGGCACACTGATAGGTGGAACCTAAATTCTTCAGACTAAAAGGAATTACTTGGTAACAAAAAGTACCTTGTGGTTGTCTGAAGGTGGTAGACTCTTTATCCTCAAGATCCATTCAGATTTGATTATATCCAAAATACCCATCCATGAAGGAGAGATCTTGGAATCTAGTGGTAGCATCAATCAAAAACTCTTTCGCGGGAAGGGGGAAATCATCATTTAGGTAGGGATGGTTGAGATCCTTAAAGTCGATGCAGAATATGATCTGTCTATTTTTCTTTTGGATAGGAAAAATGTTGTCTATCCATTTGGGGTACTATACATCCTTGATGAATTTGGATTTAAGGAGCTTATCAACCTCGGCTTCGACCATGGCACCATGAGAAGGGTGAATATTTCTAGAAGGCTATTTAAACTCATGATGGTTTATTGGGAGACCAAGGTGGTGGATGGTGTAAGAACCCAGTTCTTATTCTTGAGGTACAGGTTTCTTCTTTTCTCATTTCCTTAAGTGTTTTTGAGAAAATAAGGAAAATGAGAAAAAAATCCTAAATTTTGGGACTACACGCCGTGTACTTTTCCACACACTATGTAGTTTGGCCGTGTGGGATGAGTACACAAGTTTTATAGCCATGCTGGCGGCGAAAGGTGTAAAAACAGACTACACGCCATGTAGTGGATATTTACACGCTATGTAGTCAGTCGGCAGGAAAATAGTAAGGATTTGGAGGTAGCCGCCAGTGAAGCGGTAGTACACACCGTGTAATCATATATACACATCGTGTACTCATGTCGATGGATGAACAGTGCGGTAGTGCCGCCAGAGGAATAGTTAAATGAGAAAAGTACACACCGTGTAGTCAATAGTACACGCCGTGTAGTTTGTTTTTTCGCTTAAAATGGGAAGTAGCCAACCCTGTTCATAGGATTAGCTTAGAACCGGAGGAAGGAGTCGGGATAGGAGGCTATACCTTCAAGGATCTCCAGATCGAGCATTGGGAATCCGTTTTCACCTCTGACGATCTCATTAGAACCACACGGGTAAGCCCTCCACTCTCCTTAAGTCGTTCTTGCCAATTCTTCCTCTAAGGGAAGTTATTTGAGTTTGAACGGGTATTTGTTTTACCTCAGATCTACGACATTCATGGATGTTTCAGAAGGCATCGTTCAGGTAGATCGATCACGGGTGATCGAGGTAGGTGGCTTGGTGTTTAAATTCCAATTGTTGTGCATTGTTGTGTACCGTTGAGGTATGCACCCATGAATAGGGTGTTGTATGGATGAGCCCTTGTTTAATTAAATACCTATAATTGATTAGGTAATTTAAATGTGATAATAAACTGTTGTTTGGGATCGCTTCTTGGATCCAGGACCACCCCGGGGGTGCGTTTCTCTGTTTAGCCGTTTGGACAGGATACCTGAGGGTATGCCTTTATAATAATGATTATAGAATTTCCTTGAGAGGAATTTCATTTTTGTTGCATGTATATTTTTTTTTACATATTGGGTATGGCCCGATTACTTGTTTAGCTTGAGGGTAGTGCTGTGATTAACTTGTGGGAAATGTTCTACTTAGGCTGTCGGCAACTTCTTCTGTGCCTATGGGCAGTTGATTCTATGCCTATGGGAAATACCTCGTACACCTATGGGAAATATTTGATATGCCTAGGGTCAGATTCCTGTGTTTGGATTCATTTTACCTAAGGGTAAAGGTTTACATGTCTGAGGAATCTGGCTGTTTTTCTTAGAATATTCTCTGTGGTGATATCTTAAATTGAATGTTTAAAAGACTAATAAAATGGAAATATAACTAGCAAGTTATTTACTTTTGAGTACTTCTTAATTTATTGTGTTTTACTACTACACATTGTTGTTGCATATTTTTACACAGTTGGGCACGAGCCTTTGGTGAGTGCCTTCTGAGATTTATTTCTCACACCCTAGTTGGTTCATGTCTTCGGCCCAAACAGATTACGTTTCTGCAGGTGTGGATAAGGGAAAGGGTCCCTATACAGGTACTTGATTGCTGCTGAGGAGTAGGGAAGTATGGGACTGGGCTTAGGCTCGTGATGTTACGGACTGTTTTGTTTTGATGTACTCTGTTTGGTACTATACTGTATTGTTGTTTAACATGTTTTGGCTATTTTCTTAGAACTTGATACATGTTTCATCATAATCTATATAACTGTTGGTTATCTTTTACTACAGTTGGTTATTTTAAATGTGTATGATTTATTTCTTCCGTAATTTTTGTATGTTTTATCTTGTATTCCGCTGCGATACACTTTGATAAATGAGGGCATAGTTTCCCCACTATTAGATCTGGGCCCTCGCTGCTAGTCGGTAGCCTCTGGAATTTGGGGAAATGCACATGAGGTCACGTGGAGAATCAGGTTTGGGGCACCTGTGGAGTGGTACCCAGAACCGAGACGTTAAAAAGTAGTATCAGAGGAGGTTCTTTTCTTTGACTTACTATTTGGATCCTTAGCCAGGGATAGGATGAGAACGGTAGTTGGTAATAATTTGTTCCCGGGTGTAGCTAACCCGTGTACAGGGAAAAGCCAATTTACCTCGTGTTGCAATTTTTCTGATTTTTCAATTTTACAGTTGAATTGATTTTCACCGAAGGGTGACACACTTGTATTGTGCTGTTTATATTTTATTCATGGGTTCTATTTAGTTTAAACCTGATGAGATGAGTGTATTCCATCTCATGCATCATTTAGGAATATTCTAGAAATCACATGCCATGCATAGTTTCCATGCCATGTCGGTGCATTAGAAATTGCTTGTTGTTGTGATAGATGTTGTGCTAGAAAAAGAATGTTGTTATGATAGCTGCTTGGATAGATACCTACTATTTGATAGGGTATTATTATGTGATCTTATTTATAGAATGGACCCCAAACATTGGTTTTTTGGGAGTATGGGACCTCATTAAACGAAATTTGGTGGATCATTAGCTGTTTATCTGGTTATAACACATATAATATGCCAAACTTTGATTCACGGGGAGTATGGGCCCTCACCGATCGGAATTTGGCACTTATGTGTTGTTTTTCAGTATTTTCTGGGTTTCAGAGAAGTTTCTGAGGCATACTATCTGGAAACCCAGTATACACGTTGTGTAGTACCTTAAACATGTCGTGTATGTTCTTCTATTTGCGAAGACAATAAAACTTTTTGAGTACACACTGTGTACCCTAAGTACACGCCGTGTAGTCTCTTTCCGTGTCATAGACCGTGTGGGTGGGGACACGGGGAAGGGAAGTGCTTGGGGTGAACACTCCATGTACCAGATGTACACTCCATGTAGTGTTGACCCAAAGTCCACCCATGTAACTAACAACACGGACGGGGGAGACCTTAATATATACACATCATGTCCACTGTGGAAACACATCGTGTAGTCTGACCTGGGATCTGGCCCTGTAACTAACAACACGAGTCAGTGTAATCCTTTCATGTACACGCCATGTGTATATTGAACATGTAGTGTATTTGTAGCCGTGTATCCGACTATGTAACGAACAACACGGGTCGGTGAAGCTCGTATAGTACATGTCGTGTGCCTGTGGGACACGCCGTGTAGTCTTGACCAGTGACAGACCGTGTGGACCTGACCATGTGGCTGGTATACGGGGTAGTGTACACGCCATGTGCGGGTGTAACACCCCGTGTTGTATTAAGCCGAGTAGTCGGCCATGTCAAAAATGACACAGGCAGTTGGAAAATTACACCATACACTCTGTGTGGATTATATACACGTCGTGTAGTTTTGTTTAATGGGAGTCGTGTGGCTTGGCCGTGTAGACGGAACCGGGCAAGGGAAGAGAAGTCAGGTACACACCGTGTAGTCAGTATACATTTCGTGTAGTCTTATTGTGAAATCTTAAATGCCTTCTTCCTCCTGTTCCCCTTTTGGTTCCTTCGTTTTCAGACTTTGATAATCTTTATCT
Organism: Viscum album; assembly: GCA_963277665.1. Classification (NCBI taxonomy): domain Eukaryota; kingdom Viridiplantae; phylum Streptophyta; class Magnoliopsida; order Santalales; family Viscaceae; genus Viscum; species Viscum album. Next base: position 2,033,441,186 of record OY728146.1, on the reverse strand, counting down.
AAGGTGTGTGTTTGACCTTGTAGTGTCATGCCGCCGAGAAGTTCACGCGTTGTTCACCAAGAGAGCGAAACAAAGTATACTCCAGAGATGGTGGGACATGGTCTACTAGTTGATCCTCCAACAGAGCCAGATGTTGTGCCAGCCATAATACCAAACACAGGCATGGAGGCACAGTTCCATGAAGGCTTTATGCGGTTCATGCAGACCTTTTAGGGAGCACCGCCGACGGCCAAATCTATGGCCGAGCTGACTCGTATATTCCAGCAGCAGCATTCGCCTACGTTCTCAGGGGATGGCGGACCACAGACTATGGAGTCTTGGTTGGGGTCTATGCATACTATTTTTGAGCACCTAGAGATGCCTCTAGGATGGAGGGTCAAGGTCGCAACTTATATGCTGCATGATTCCACCAAGAGGTGGTGGGATGTTACCGCACAGTCAGAGAATCATAGAGACATGGCACGGGAAGATTTCCAAACAGCCTTCTATGACTTCTTCTTCCCAGAGACGCTGAGTGCATATCAACCTCAAGATTTCATGAATCTGCAGCAGGGCGCTATGTCAGTGAGAGATTATTCTGCTCGTTTCACCGAGCTTCAGCGTATTGCACCCGTTCTGGTGAGCAATGAGATGCTGAGAGCCAGACGCTTTGAGGATGGACTTCGTTATGACATTCAAGCATTGGTGAATGTTTTCATATTGCCTTCAGTACATGCTATTGTGAACCAGGCGCTGATTATAGAGAGGAACCTGTGGGAAGCTAGTGGTGTGGGCCAGGGTGGTTCCACACCAGTTTTTGGTACTATTTCTACTGGTAAGAGTAAGAGACAGATGGACTTATCTCAGGGTGGTAGTGCCAGCCAGAAGAATGTTTCAGGTGGCAAGGTCATATGATACCAGTGTGGTAAATAGGGGCACAAGAGACCTCAGTGTCCACGAGACCCATTGGAGTGTCGAGCTTGTGGCAAGATGGGGCATCTGCAATGCTTTTACAAGGCGTTTCCATCAGTGGCTAGTGAGAGGGGTTCTGTGCAGACTCTGCATGTGGGGCCAGGACCAGCAGCTTCTTACCAGTCAGGGAACTGGAATACGTCAGGGCGTGCAGGCAGGGATGGTGGTCATGGATGTCGTAGCCAGACACCTGGATCTCAGAGGCAGAAGGGTGGGACAGCTTAGGGTAGCCAGGCTGTGTCATAGGGTCGTGGCACTGGGCAGTCATATGCAGTGCAACAGACCTAGTAGGAGCAGGATATCGGACCTTTTACTATCAGAGGTACTATTCTAGTAGCTTTTGTCTTATCCACCGTACTTTTTTATACGGGCTCTACACATAGTTTCATATCTGCACCCGTTTTGGAGAGCCTTGGTCTATGTTTTTCTTCTTCTGCTGCTGTTATGACATTAGAAACTTCATTGGGGAAAAGAACGGATATTGTGTGTTAGTTCAAGGAGTTCCCCCTTGAGGATGGTGGGTGTCACTTCCTTTGGGACCTCTATGTCTTAGAGATGATGAGCTATGATTTCATTCTTGGGATAGACTATTTGGTTCCCTTTCGAGCCTTTGTGGATTTCTATCATCTCAGGGTGAGTTTCACATCACCAGAGGGCGGAGAGTTTCTATACAAGGGTGAGTGGAATGTTCAGGCGAGTCGTGATGGACCAGAGCATCATGGGTGAGGTGGTGTCACAGCCCAGATTGTGAGCTTATATCTGGATGACCAGGGGACTTTTCAAAAGGATTTCCCTCCAGTGGTTGATCGTTTCTGGGATGTCTTCCCGGATGACTTTTTGGGTCTACCTCCAGAGTGTGAGGTGGATTTCTCTATTGAACTTGTGCCAGGAGTAGCACCAGTGTCCATTCCTCCTTATAGGATGGCTACCTCAAAGTTTCATGAGCTCAAAAGATAGTTAGAGGAGTTACCAGAAAAGAGTTTTTTCTGACCCAGTACTTCTCCATGAGGTTGTCCTATCCTTTTTGCGAAGAATGCGGACAGTACTCTCAGATTCTGTGTGGATTATCGGAATCTGAACCAGTTGAAGGTTAAGAACCGATATCCCTTTCCAAGGATTGATGATCTTTTTTATCAACTTCATGGAGAACGAGTGTTCTCAAAGATTGACTTGAGATTAGGATATCACCAGTTGTGTGTTAGACCATCTGATATAACTCTCACATATTTCAGGAGCAGGTATGGTCTATACGAATATACAGTTATACCGTTCAGACTCACGAACGCACAAGCAGTTTTAATGACTCTTATGAATCGTGTGTTCCATCCTTATCTGGATTCTTTTGTGGTAGTATTCGTGGATGATATCTTGGTGTACTCTTATACTTTACACGACCATGCCACCCATCTTGAGATCATATTGAGTACACTGAGAGAGCATCGTCTATATGCTAAGCTCTCAAAGTGCCACTTTTGGATGAACCAGATACACTTCTTGGGTCATATCATCTTAGAGGAAGGAGTTGCAGTAGACCCAGAGAAGGTGAGAGTAGTAGTTTCTAGGGAGCATCCTAAGAACGTGTTTGAAATACAGAGTTTCTTGGGGCTGGCTGGTTACTACAGACGCTTCATACAGGACTTCTCCCGCTTAGTAGCGTCGTTGATGGGTTTGACTAAGAAGGGTGTGAAGTTCATTTGGTTAGAAGCTTGCGAGACAACCTTCCAGGAGTTGAAGGGAAATTTGACATTATCACTGATCCTGATAATCCCAGAGCAGGGGAAGAGATATGCAGTTTACTATGATGCATCAGGTATTGGGCTAGGAGCTATGTTGATGCAGGGTGATCTAGTAGTTGTGTACAGGTCTCGGCAGTTGAGGCCACATGAATGAAATTACCCAACGCATGATCTCGAGTTGGCTGCAGTTTTTCATGCGTTGTGTTGTTGGAGACACTATCTCCTGGGAGAACATTTTGTGGTGTTCACGAGCCACAAAAGTGTCAAGTACATCTTTACCCAACGTGACTTGAAACTACGACAGCAAAGGTGGGTTTAATACCTTCAGTCCTTCAGTTTTGAGCTTGCATATACACCTGGTAAAGGTAATATAGTAGCTGATGCACTGAGCAGGAAGACTCAGATACAGGAAGTGCAGGAGGCCACTGGTGAATGGCAGCTTATGGCTTTGTTCTCTAAGATGCATTTGGAGGTGCATGAGAGTCAGGGGTAGACCTATCTTTCATCTTTAGCTGTGACTTCTATCCTCCTGGATATAGTGAGGATGAGTCAACTATCTGACTCAGAGGTCCTAGTTCTACGGGAGTCAGTGACCAGTGAGGACCCTTCTCCTGGTTGGACGGTAGGTGATGATGAAGTATTGGGTTTCCATGGACGAGTGTGGGTTCCAAGGGATATACATGAGGAGCTGATGCGGGAGTTTCATGCTTCATCTTGGCCAGTTCATCTCAGGGTTACCAAGATGTACCGTGACTTGAGGCGTCAGTACTGGTGGTTGGGTATGAAGAGTGAGATAGCTGGTTTTGTTACGAGATGTTCCACCTGTTAGCAGGTGAAGGCAGAGCATCATATGTCAGCCAGACTGTTACAACAGTTACCCATCCTGGAGTGGAAATGGGATGATGTCACGATGGACTTCGTGACTGGGTTGCGGAGGTCACCTCGAGGTAATGATGTCGTGTGGGTTATTGTGGACCGAATCACAAAGGTAGATCACTTTTTTCCAATTAAGGAGACCATCGTAGTTGACAAGCTCGAGAAGTTGTATATCTAAGAGGTTGTACATCTTTATGGGGTCCCCCGTTCTATCGTTTCAGATAGGGATGCCCATTTTATGTCTCATTTCTGGCAGAATTTTCAGAGGGCACTGGGTACACAGGTGCTTCTGAGTGCAGCTTACCACCCTCACACTGATGATCAGTCATATTGTACGATACAGGTGCTTGAGTACATACTGCGTGCATGCATCCTAGACTTTGGGGGATCTTTGGAGAAGCATATACCCTTAGTCAAGTTTGACTATAATAATAGTTTTCAGGAAACTATTGAAATGGAACCTTACGAGTATTTATAGAGTAGGCCATGCCAATCACCTTTGTGCTGGATAGAAGCAAGTGAGGCAGCTTTGCTAAGACTACGTCTCATGCAGGACACTTCTGAGCAGGTCCAGTTGATTCAGAAGCGGATGACTACCACACAATTTCGTAAGAAATCTTATGTTGATCTCCGCAGACGACCCTTGGAGTTCGTAGTCGGGGATCAGGTTTTCTTGCGTGTTTCACCGAGGTTGGGACATAGGTGGATCAGAAGATAGGGTAAACATTCACCAAGGTATGTAGGGACATTTGAGATTCTGGTGAGATTCGGGCCGGTTGCCTATCTGTTGCAGTTACCACAGAGGTATCGATCCATGCACGACGTCTTACATGTATCTCAGTTGTGTCGCTATCATTAAGACCCGTCTCACGTCTTTCGGCCCGAGGAGGTTGAGCTTGAGGTAGATGTGTCCTTTGAGGAGCATCCAATTTGTATCGCTGATAGGAGCATGAAGGTTCTCCGAGGCCGGTCAGTTCCTCTCATACGGGTGCTATGGCAGCATGGCCAAGTCTAGGATGAAACCTGGGAGCGGGAGACCGACATATGTGCTCAGTGGCTGGAGTTGTTCATGGATATATCTTCACCACCATTGGAAGGAAAATTCGGGGATGAATTGCTTCAAGGGGGGGATTTTGTAAGAACCTGTTTCTTATTCTTGAGGTACGGGTTTCTTCTTTTCTCCTTTCCTTAGGTGTTTTTGAGAAAATAAGGAAAATGAGGAAAAATCCTAAATTTTGGGACTACATGTCGTTTACTTTTCCACAGGCCATGTAGTTTGGCCATGTGGGATGAGTACACAGGGTGTGTAGCCATGCTGGTGACGAAAGGTGTAAAAACTGACTACACACTGTGTAATGGATATTTACACGTCGTATAGTCCGTCGGCAGGAAAATAGTAAGGCGGTGGAGGCAGCCTCCAATGGAGTGGTAGTACACACAATGTAATCATAAATACACGCCGTTTACTCATGTCAACGGATGAACAGTGCGGCGGTGCCGCCAGAGGAATAGTTAAATAATAAAAGTACACACCGTGTAGTCAATAGTACACACCGTGTAGTTTGTTCTTTTCACTTAAAATGGGCAGTAGCCAACCCTGTTCACATAATTGGCTTAGAATTGGTGGAAGGAGTCGAGAGAGGAGGCCGGACATTCGAGGATCTCTAGATCGAGTGTCGGGAAACTGTTTTCAACTCTGACGATCTCGTTGGAACCACACGGGTAAGTCCTCCACTCTCCTTAAGCCATTATTTCCAATTTTTCTTATAAGGTAAGTTATTTGAGTTTGAATGGGGATTTATTTTACCTCATATCTACGAAGTTCTTGGATGTTTCTGAAGGTGTCATTCGGGTATATCGATCATGGGTGATCGAGGTAGGTAGCTTGGTGTTTAAATTCTAACTATTGTGCGTTTTTGTGTACTGTTGAGATACACGACCATGAATGGGGTGTCTTATGGCTGAGGCATTGTTAAATTAAATACCTAGAATTGTTTAGGTAATTTAAATGTGATAATAAACTGTTGTTTGGGATCGTTGCTTGGATCCAGGACCACCCCAGGGGTGCGTTCCTCTGTTTAGTTGTTTGTCTAGGATACCAGAGGGTATGCCTTTATAATAATGATTATAGAATTTCCTTGAGAAGAATTGAATTTGTGTTGCATGTATATTGCTTGTTTACATATTGGGAATGGCACGATTACTTGTTTAGCCTGAGGGAAGTGATGTGATTAGACTGTGGGCAATGTACTACTTAGCCTGTGGGAAACTTCTTCCGTTCCTGTGGGCAGTTGATTCTTTTCCTTTGGGAGACACCTCGTACGCTTGTGGGAAATATTCGATATGACTGTGGGCATATTCTTGTGTTTGTATTCTCTTTACCTAAGGGTAAGGGTTTACATGTCTGAGGACTCTGGCTGTTTTTATTAGAATATTCACTGTGGTGATATATTAAATTGAATGTTTAAAAGACTAATAAAATGGAAATATAACTGGTAAGTTAGTTACTTTTGAGTACTTCTTAGTTTATGGAATTTTACTACTGCACACTGTTGTTGCATATTTTCACATAGTTGGGCACGGGCCTTTGGTGGGTGCCTACTAGGATTTATTTCTCACACCCTGTTTGGGTCATGTCTTCGGCCCAAACAGATTACGATTCTACAGCTATGGATAAGGTCAAGGGTCCCTATATAGGTACTTGATTGCTTCTGATGAGTAGGGAAGCATGGGACCGGGCTTAGGCTCTTGATGCTACCGACTGTTTTGTTTTTTGTACTCTGTTTTGTTTTGTTTAGTATTGTCGTGTAACATGTTATGGAAGTTTTCTTAGAAATTAAGACATGTTTCATAATCATCTATATAACTATTGGTTATCTTTTACTGCAGTTGGTTATTTTAAATCTGTATGGTTTATTGCTTCCGCTGTTGTCGTATGTTTTATCTTGTATTCTGCTGCGCTACACTTTGACAAATGAGGGCATAGTTTCCCCACTATCAGACTTGTGCCCTCACTGCTAGTCGGCAGCCTCTGGTGTTTGGGGAAATGCTCTTGAGGTCACATGGTGAACCAGGTTTGGGGCACCCGTGGAGTGGTACCTAGAACCGGGACATTACAGATGGTGACCTGAGGACCCAGTCCTAGAATCTCACCATAGCTCCAGGAAAATACATATCGATGCTACTTCAGGAAACCCACTTACTTACCTTGCTCCTCTGCAGACATGGTTACACTGACCAATGTTGGTTTCAGATCTATCTCAGTGTTAAGTTTCACCTGTAACAACTCATCAATGGTGGTGGAGACACCCTCCGCAAATGCGGGAGCGTCTTCCAAATCCTCTTCATATTCTATGGAGATAGGATCATTGGTAGTGGAAATCCTTCTAAGTTGTCTGATCGTGATGCAATGTCGATGTCGGAATGAGCGGTATTGGGATCTACATTGGGGGACCCCTGTACTGCTGAAACCATGGAAGTAATATTAGTCAATCTTATTCCATTAGGCCTTCTACCCAATGGGTCATGTTTGATAATATCATAGTAGTGGTGCGTTGGATTGAGTCGATTAAACCTAGACCGACGGAATAAGAAAGTATGGCATATTGATGTTGCTATGGGATGAACATCCTGATACCGTATAGTGATAACTTATAGGGGTAAGGGGATCTTGGATCACTTGAGCCTGATTCATGTTGGAGTACAAAGTGATCTTCCTACACTCCCAACACCTAGTAACATGCTTTCCCTTTGTCCTAGTGACGATGAAGCATTTTCCCATATCTAGGTTTGTGGCCTCTAATCGGTGAACTGGGAAAATGTAGGCATCATCTAGGTCTACCCATGGGTTAGCCATAATGGTATTATTCTCAACCTCATTATCCTAGACATGATTTTCCTTGCTCCTATAATAGTCATCAACTAAGTAGCGAGATTCGAAAGAAGAAAAGGGAGACACATCACCTTGGAGCTTTCCCTCTCAACCATTGAGAGAGTACTGAAGGCATTGGTGATATGAGGAAGGGACTACATAATGTAGGTAGATCCATGGTCTACCCATCAATGTGTTGTAGGTGGTATTCTGTGAGAGAACCATGAACTTAGTGTTGGTAACTAGGCTACAGAACTAGGTCTTCAAACAGATCTTTCTAACCGGTGTCTGCTTTATCCTATCATAACCTTGAATATTTAGGTCAGAGGGACTTTGACCTATTTTAGATAGTCCCAACTTGCAGAGTGTCCAGGTCGGGATGAGATTGATCCCAGAACCCATGTCTACAAGATATCGGTGAAATTCCATGCCATTGAACTGACCAGTGATGTATACTGGAAAGATGTTCCCCTATATGGGTTAATCTTCATATTCCCCATATAATGAAATGATGGCCTAACAATCTACATGATTAACTTCTTTATCATGGAATCCTTCTATGGTTTCTATATCTATCACAAACTGGAAGGGGATTTTCAAAGCCTCTACGAGGGATTCACACGTGTCTATAAATTGGCAGAGATCCTTGAGGATCAAGATCCTTGCGATAATGCCGGAAAGGTGCTTAATTACATCATACTTACATTCCAAATACACATCTCTGCTAATATGAGGTCACTCCAAGGAAGGTGGCATGATGGGTGCTCCAGGTTGAACTTGCAGATTTCAGCTTCTGATGGGGATATCCCACTTCTCATCTGTTGGTTCATACAGAGTGACCATTGGCTAATGCATAGATGACTGAGTTCTGTCCATAACTAAATGTGGTTGATCATAGCATGGTCAGGGAAACTCTGCCTAATCAATAAATATAAACAATGGTGGGGGTGAATCTGATTAAACAATATGAGAAGATTGTGCATGATAATATTTTCACTGAGCATGTTGTCTAGTCTCAGTGGCATGCGTGGCTAGGCTAGAAGCACTGGCCAATGCATTTTGTAAATTCGTAAACCCACGGTTCCATAAAAATTGGCATCGACTAGGGACATTAGGAGGATCTTCTTGGCATTCCTCATCTTCATGAACTATGTAAGGGTCCACCAGTTCAATGGTATTCACCAAAGAATACTCTTGACCATCACTCAAGGAGTCCTCTATTGTTGCTAGAATTTTGGGGGCAATCCTCATCTCTATGGGTATTAAATTTCCGTGATTCTGGGATAGATTTGGCACAATAAGAGGGATTTAATATCCCTTGTATCATCAATGCCTACTCCCATGAGATCGTGAAATATGAGGTGTCGATGTAGAGGTAGTAGCTGGTGGTAGCACAACAACCTCAGATGGATAGGGTTGATTCAAACAAGAATGGATAATATGTTGGGCCTGAGAAACTTCCTTTCATACTTTTAGATCATCATGATTTTGAGACCCATGGTGAGAGAGCTTCTTTCATTCACCCTCATTATTGCTATCATGTTTTTTAGACACACATGCCACCTGTGCTAGGGTCGGACCCAATCTGACTACATTATTATCGACTTGGTCTTGGATGCAGTCTTTGAACACATAGCACATTTTGAGAGTGTTTCCAAGAAACCAGTGATAGGGTTAGTAATTGGGGTGATTAGTGATATTTTTCTATTCGGGCCTCCTGCATTCTAGAAACTGGAGGATTCCCTGATAGAAGGAACTCTAGAAATTACCAGGGACCTAAGCCTCAGTGAATGAGTATATTTGGTTTCATCGATAATGGAAAGGGGATCTGAAAGCCTAGCCCAAATGATGGTCTAAATCTTGGTGAGGTGGTGGAACCTAGTTGTCTTACCTAGGCATAGGTGGTATGTTACATGATGGATTCTATCGATTCTGAGGCAGGCGATTCTGAGCCAGAGGTTGAGCCTGAGGTGATGGCCCTCAACAAGGCTATGGAACTGGCTCTTCAAATAATAATTCCAATAGTATAGGGGCCTCTATCTATGAAGAATCATCAATCTAGGCCTTGGTGGCTCTTCTTGTTGGAGTTTTGGGAGGTAACGGACACACCTGCTTGGCTTGCTATAAGGGTTATTCTAAACGTTGAGATTTGTTAGAGAAATCCTAGAACACACCTGGGAAGTTATGAGTGATGAGATAAGGAACCATTTAGGTCTTCACATTCCCTAATAACATCATTAGTAGTTGTTCCTGAGTTAGAGGCGTATCTATTGAGTAAGTGAGGCCCTTCCACCTAGTGAAAAAGTTGGTGACTCACTCGTCCAGCCATTTCTTTCACTTGAAGAGGTCGATAATACTAGTCTTGTGGGTGTTGAAACTGAACTGGTATAAAACTGTCTATGGAGATCCTCCCAACCAGCTATGAACCCAATGGGTAACTGACTATACCAGATGAATGTGGTCTCTTCTAGTGTTTGTACGAAACACTAGAGCTTAGAGGCTTCCTGCTGTGCTGGAGTTCCCAGCATGGGTCCACATCTTGAAATGAAGTGGGACAGATGTTACAATGGGTCTCCTATCTCATTGAATGGGGATAAGGTGGTATTTTAAAAGCTTGGGGTTGCTAAAATATCATCTACACATGCTGGATATAGTTTTCCATCTGGTGGGATCACCACCTATCGGGTTTAAAGAGACTCGAGGCGGTCCATGAGAGCAACCATCAGATCATCTTGATGAGGATTCCTAACTTGGGGAGAATTCCTAACCACCAGAGAATTGGATGGTTCTTCAATGTGTTAGGATAGCTGAGCGGCTCATGGAGTGGCTAGAAGAATAAACTAAGGGGACACTAGAGGAACCTACAGTGTGGCTGGTGGAACCTGCGGAGAGGCCGGTGGGACCTAAGTCGAGTCCTGAGGATGGTTGTCATGCAGCTCAGGTGGAATTGGTGATGCATAACAGGGTCTTCTTTTATAAACACTAGCTTCTACCCTATATAGATGGGAAAGGTTATTGAGATCACCTGAGGGAAATTTTCTGGGGGGAAGTTTTCATGCCCCTACTACACTATTCTTGGATTATAGTAATATGGTCTTCATTCTATGGTGCATTTGGTGAGGAGCTCATCAACCATCCTTCTCTGTTCGGTGATATTTAATGCAACGCTACCTTTTCAGTATCATCCTCTATCTTATGCACTGATCTAGATGTGTAGAGGGGCTTCACAGTCCAGTTGGATCTTTACCCTTACTGGGGTCTCAACCAAAAGGAAATGACATAAAAGGTGAGAGAAGGATAAGAAATTTTCTTTGTTGGTGAGTGTGGGAACCTTCAAGGTCTATCGGATGTTGTTCTTCCCTAATGGAATATTTATCTTCTTCAGTCCCTATGTTGATGCACTCTTCTAGTTATATCTCAGGAATGACCATGTTTACTATAATGATGCATGAAGTCATATCCTCAATATCACTGGGTGAACCAGGTTGGTGTAGGATAAGACTAAAATGTAGGGAAGCATACTACCCCTAACTAGTAATCTGGATATGTGGGGAAGTCTACTTAATAACTCTTTGAAGCACGGTAAAGTTTTGAACAGATCATTTCTGGAGGATCTAATAATAATCGAGCGATGTTGGGTGCTGAGCAACAGGGAGTGCAGCCAACTCAACTAGACGGAGTTACTAGACAATGTCGTTGAAGTGTTCTCGACTTTTGGGGTAAGATAATTATTGATGATGGAGACAGAAATGTATCATCCCTGAATTTCAGAGGAAGAACTTAACCTTGTCCTGGGTGAGGGACTCCAAAATATTGAAGCTTGCAATTGTAATCAGAAAGAACACCTCAAAGAGATGGTTCACTAAAATAATTTCCCACAAACTTCTTGGATCCAAATCGGGACATGGTCCTTGGTTTTCCCATTGATCGAATGGGGGATATTGGGGAACTGGTAATAGCACTGATGCAGACCATTGCAGTAGTAGGAAGGTTGGGAGAGAGTATGGTGTGTGAGCTGATAAACCATTGCATCTTGGGATATCTTCTAGTGAATTCTCTGACTGCATCACCACATCCCTATAGGATGGGTTACTAACCACTACTTTTTGAATAGGGGTGGAAATCATCAATAGTGGATTAGGATGGTGCTTGTCATCTACCAGTCCCCAAAAAAATTCTTCATGTTCTCTCATTGATGTAGAGAATGATCCTAGTGGTGATATGGAGGATTGCACAGCAAGACCTTGGAAAGGAGCCAAATCTTCCTCCACGTGTATATATCTATGGAGGGATTTAGGTATTTGTGCATCTCACTTTCCAGGAGGAAAATGTCGATGCACCTTGTTCCTTCCCCAGGCCGTAATATAAATGATCGGGGTAAGGGTTCCATCACTGAGTCTCACTCCTCTTTAGAGTCTGAAAATTGGATTGGTTTGACCATGATCCAACGTTTCTCAAAGATCTTCCTCTGGCGGCGACGATCCACACTCCTTCACTGGGATGGTTATCCATGACATGGTAGATCTTCAACATGGGGAAGACTTCTGTGTGGGTTGGTATTGGAGCGAGGAGGACCTCCTCTTAGATGCACTGGGGTGTGGGGAACCTGGAAAAATGTCAAATGGAACAAAGGGAGGACCTCCATGGTTGGGAGTGCTGGAATAGGTAGGGCCTCTACTAGAGTGAGTAGGGCCTCCCATAGAGTTGGTAATTTCATGGGGAGAACCTCTATGGTGATGGGTGATAGGGAGAGGAGGACCTTTACTTTAGTTTATGCCACTGCGGGAAGGACCTCCTCTTGATCTGGTGATGATGCGAGGAGGACCTTTACATTGATAGCCGGAAATATGGGGAGAACCATTATACCTGAGACCATGGGCACAAGGAGGACCTTCGTATCGGGTGACAACAAGATGGGAAGTACCTATACCTAGACTAATAAAGGTAGCATTGGGAAGACCTCCATAATGAACATGGGAATGGAGAGGACCTCCACTCTGGTTGGAGGGGATACGGGGAGGGACTCCATACTGAATTTCATCTTCATGGGTCAACTCGCGATGGTTGTTGCTTGCACTGATGACCAGAAAAGTCGATCCAGTCTACCCAAGGGGCGGTTGGGATCTCAATCCTGATCAGGCATAGTGGTTCTCCTACTCTATAGTAACAGAGAGTTGATAACATGTTTTGGTGGTGGCTCGGGCCACTGAAGCTATAGATGATGATTCCCCCTAGCGGGCATCCTCCTGATCTTGCACCCAATGTTAACGTTGGGTCAGCCGGGCTAGGGACGGTTATGCAGGGGTATAGATCACATGCTCCCCGGTCTGTGGGACTGGATGACGGTGCTAACGTGGAATGGTGTGAGCCTGACTTGGTGGCTCCCTAGCTAAAGTCACAACCAGGAGCACTCAGACATTCCTTATTTCTTCGATATATGGGTGTGACTCATAATAGAATTCTGGGGAGAGGCTCCCAAAATTATTGAAGATAAGAGTGGGGAGTAGAAGCTCCCTGCACAGCCCTTGGGGGTGTCAATGATGAAAAGGCATAGAAGCCTCCAAATCTTGACAGACCATATCCCTCATCTAGATAACCCCCTCTTTTTCATAACATTGAACAAGTGTATTAATCACCCTCCTTTGGATAAATTCATGGGGTGATATTGGGCGTGGGATCCTAGTAACTGTGGTTATGGGATTCAATGCAAAACAGGTGAAGATGTATGTGATTTCCACATTTTTATTTCCCCTTCCCCTACGTCTATGGGAAAGAGGTGATCAGTTTACTATAGTTGTATCTTGGGTCCTACAAAGTAGGAAGATTTAGCCATTAGTACAAATAGTAGTAAAATAATTCTCAGTTCCCCAGCTTCATTCAGTCTTCCATGGAAGGATATAAAGATCCATGCTAACAACGTCGCAAAATAGGATTCCCAATGATCAACTACCCAAAATCCTAGTGATTTTCATGCTAGGACCACCATTTTCTTGGCAGTACATGGCACCAGATAGCTGGATCTGGTGACACTCTCATCTGGTGATTCCCTGAATGATACCAATCCCCACATTGAGGAGAATAAATTCACATTAGGTTCACAATTTTTGTTTCTGATTCTTTCATTGGGGCACACGTCATCTATGTGGACATGCTAATTGTTTCCCCACATTCCCACATTCTAAGGAAAGTTTTAATTCATCACTTACTCAAATATTTTTTCTCCTTCATCGAAATGGGATGACGGGATGTTGGTCTCTCCTTTCATGGATTCCTCCTCAGAATTTATTTCCTAGTATGGGTCTACCTTAAAGATTAATATGTTGTTCATGAATCTCTTCCTAGTTCCATATATTTATGTACGTCGATTAATTAAACTTCTTTTGTCAATACATTCCCAAGGGTGTCAAGTCAGGGCATTAACCTTTAGTCATAATATTAGTCATGTTGGGGAATCTCTAGAATTTCTAGATACTGAAAAATTGGTACACTTGGATTTTCCCTTATCAGTGAGATTATTGACGGCATGGAATCCTAAGCCATCCCATGTCGAATGTGGAGAATTATATGCCAGAGGCATGTATCTGAGGTTTTTTTAGGCTTCCCATGTTTAACACGGGGTATGTTGTGATTTTAACATCTAGAGAAGACATATTGGACTGATTAAAACAATGATGGGAGTGGATTAGATGGGTAAATCCCTAGGAGGTATCACCTTGAAAGTTTACCATATGGATGGGTCGTAACACCAAATTAGGATGGACCCAAGATGGTGTGTCTCACAAAGGGGAAGGTTTCATGCCATGAAGGCAGATCGGTACACCACTGAGGGTGGATCAGGGTGGTGGAACCTAAAGAGGGGTACACCAAGGTTTACCATTAGTTGGGATTGACCCTTAGGGACACTTACTATGTACCATGTTTAGAAGATAGGGATCAAAACCCATGTAGTCCGAGAGGGAGAGGCGTAGGATTGAGGTGTACACAAAGGAAAATAACCTAGGCACATGTTGGGGCTTACACATGGTTAGATTCCTTGGTACTGTAAAGAGAAATGAAATGAATGGGGCTTACACATGATTAGCTACCTATATGGATGGCATTATTCAGATGTGGGTCATAGTATCAGGGTGTACAAAGAGGACAACAACCCAAATACATGATAGGGTTTACACATGGTTAGAAGCCTATAATAAGAGGGGAACTCTTGGTTGGAGGAGTATGGATTGAGTGTGGGGCTTAAACATGGTTAGCTACCCTAGAACTAGTATAACACCACCAAGGGGTGGACCAATGATGTGGGTCCCAATACAGGGGACACCAAAGTTTACTGTTGTCTAGGGTTGAACCTCAAGGAGGCTTCCTATATACCCTGACTATGATACGGGGGTAAAAACCCACATATTTTTAAATCATATAATTTATCATCATGCAGGATGAAAGGGGAAGACAGTTTAATGTCATGCGGGATGAGGGTGAACCAACATGGAGTGGTCAGGACTAATGGATGATGGTCTTGAACCTCAGGGAGGCTTCCTACATACCTTGATAAGGGGTAAGGATAAAAATCCACACAGTTTTGCATAAAGGGGAATGATTATTACACACGGTTAGCGGCCCAAAGATGATTTCATAGTCGATTCCCACTCTAAGCTCACTTGATCTATACTTGGTGTGAGAAACAAGAGGAATATAGGGACCTGATGATCATGTCATGAGAGATTCAAGAATGAGTGGTGATGGAGGGCTTATGAATTGTTAGCGGTCTGAAGAGGAAACAAGGTATTACTCTGAGAGGGAATCCCAAATAGGCGATCAGATATATAAGGAGGATATGACCACCAGACTTGAGAGGGTAAAAGGATAAAAAACCACATAGTTTTGCATAAAGGGACATGGGGAATACACACAATTAGTGGCCCAAAGATGATTTCATAGTCAATTCCCACTCTAATCTCATTGATCTATGCTCGGTGTGAGAAACAAGAGGAATTTAGGGACCTGATTATCATGTCATGAGAGATCCAAGAATGAGTGGTGATGGAGGGCTTATGAATTTCTAGAGGTATGAAGAGAAAACAAGGGCTTACTCAAAGAGGAAATCCCAAATAGGGATCTAGATGTATAAGGAGGATATGACCACCAGACATGAAGCACCATATCAAATTGTGTCAAGGCTTACACAAGGACTACCCTGGGCGCACATGGCGACAAAGTGCAGTGAGAGAGGAAGAGTGAGAGGGAACTGGTACTCATCCCCTTCATGGTCCTATCGAGTCTTGTCACTTATGAAGTGATCATATTTTAACATCGTGTGTTGAGGATGTGGGGTTTCTTAGTATATTAAAGTCTTTTAGCTCAGATTATGGGGATTCACTCCTCACTCCTAGTACATACATAACTAGAAAACTTTATCCCTTGGTGGAGGGAAGGAACCAACAATTTTTTTGGTTAATGGGGTTGTGGAGTGATCCATTGGATGGTCCATGTTAGCATGACTATAAAAATAAGAAATAGTTGTTAGCATGTTTATGTGAAGAATCATGAGGTAGGGCAACGCAACATGAATCACAACTCGGGGAACCTTTAAATCACTTCATACTTTCTTGGAGTTCCACACATAAGAGGGGTTCGTGAAGCATAATTCCTCAGAGAGAGGGTATTCATGAAGCTCTAGAACTTCTCAAAGTGAAGGGGTTTCATGAAGTAGGGTACATCATGAAGCATAGTGACCCAACCTAATCGTGGAGTCTACATGTTCTTAGAGGGTTCTTCATAAAGATTGTGTACTTTATGAAGTTATGAGTACCCAAATGGGTCTCTTTCCTTCAAGATGGAAAAAGGGATTCACGAATGGAATGCCTACTTGGATCGGGGGTAAAATGGAGCAAAGGGAAAGTGGGTTCGCAATGATCAAATACCTCAAATGTTTCATTTTCTCAATGGTTCTCAGAGAAAATGGTACTTTGCAAATTGAGAACGCAGAATGAAAAGGGTTAGGGTATCAATGATTTGGAGTGGGGGTGGGCTGAGTATGTATAGGCACCAGGCATCACAATTCTCTATGAAGGTTCTATGAAGAAAATCGCACTTCAAAATCAGAGTTAGATCTGTCAAGATTCTTGGACTCACAGAGGCTTCCATACATGCCTTTGCAGCAGTCACAGAGGCTCCGGTCAAGTTCCTTGGAGGCACAAAAGCTTCCTTCACTACTTATACGGTGTTCAAGAAGGCTCTAGTCAAGTTTCTTAGAGTCACTGAGGCTTCTATCACTACCTTTGTGGCATTCTTAGAGGATCTGGTCAAGTTATTTGTGGCATTTTTGGAGATTACTTATGGGGTTCTTTTTTAGTGGTCATGATGCAGGAGGTCTTTACAAAGGCACTTCGTGATTCAGACCCTTTTACTTCTCGTACCCTTTCCTTATTTTTTCACGGAATAGAATTTTGTCACCAACACCAACATATATGGTGACCCCTCTAAAATTTCTAGATGATATGTGTAGTGAGATAAAGTTACCTTATTCTAGAGGTAGTTATCTCAGACCACTTCGACTACAGACTTAGTGGCTTGAAGCATGTATCCCTCTGAGAGGCTTAAATTGATCCTCATTTACCTTCATGATACCTTATATGGGATTTTTTGGAACTGACATGACCAATAATACACGAACATCAATCTCAAATCTTGGAGTATGTTTCTATTAGGGTTTAGTGTCTCCCCAATGAGCCTTGGGAATTGACCCCCTATATATGTGTCAAGATATGATCTTTTTGATGAGGTGTAATATGATCAAGTTTGCTTCTTGGATGAACCCTCTCAGTTTCCTTCATGACTAGACCTGACGATACAACCCTCTAGGATGAGTGTTGTCAGTGGTAGTATAGCTCGTGGAGTGTATTCTGCCAGACAAGTGTTTTATAAAACCTTCTATTAGGAATCCTAGGTTTGCTTTACAATTGTGATATTTACCTTGATATTGTGTGTATTTGTTGACTATATCTAGATATTATTGTTATATGTGTTTTATACATATACCTATGTAGATATGACTATTACTCTTGATGCTTTGTGATTTGGGATTTTAGGGTGTCGTAGTAGGTATTTTTATTCTCACCCCTACATGGGCTCTTCCCACACGTATTGTGTCTTATGTGGATGATTGACCTTTTTGCAGAGTCCTTCATATACTATGAATAGGTGGAAATAGTTTAGGATAGAACAACTGACATGTATACCGGTGTTTCATTTGACATTATTCCCCTCTGTGTGAGAATCTAGGACTTTACTTTCGATTTTTGGTTGGAATTGTGTTTATCCCCTTTTTACTCTTTCCATTACTTTTTGTCATACTCCAGTTGTGGGATTATAGATTTGTGCATTCATTTTTTTAGTTGGTTTACATTTAATCCATGTATAGGCTTGGAGATGCGTCCATGTGTAGAGGTACTTAAGTCTAATTCCTCCCATGTGTATAATATTCCCTCTTGGCACTGGTCACCATCCCCTGGACTATTGCAGGCAGGCTTGGGTTAGTTGAATCTTGGGCCCCGTCAGATCAGGTCATGACATTTTTATTTAAAAACAACTTTTGTTTTAATATTTACTTATCTTATATTATAATTTAATAGTGAGTTGTTAAATTCATGTCTTATTTTTAATTTCAAAATATTTCATGATTGACATAATCCTTGGAATTTCATTTATCTACATCAACAAACCTTACCATGTTTTTTATGAAAACATTATGATTCAATAATCCTTTCTTGATTTTGAACTCCCACACATATTTAAAACAATTCATTAATATATAGTTAGTATTATTTTTCGGGGTGAAATGCGGAGAGGGGGTGTGGTCCGTGATTGGTGTGGGAGTGTGTTGCTGGTGTTTACGGTGTACCTTGGGTGGGGTACCTCGCTTCAGGCAGAGGCAAATGCGCTTTTCTCTGGTTTGAAGCTATGTCATCAGAAGATCATTGCTATCTCCCAAGTCGAGATGGATTCTCTGATTCTTTATGGTGCTCTAATTGGTAATGTTCAGGTCCCTTGGTCAATTGTGTACATGGTCAGGAGGTGTCGTTCTCTCCTGGATGGTGTTAGTGTGTTGCACACCTGGCGTGAGGGAAATCAAGTGGCGGATCACCTTGCATCTATGGTGCAACCGGGTTCTAGAATCACCTATCTTCCATCCATTAATTTCTTGAAGCCTGAAGGTGTTAACCTTATCAAAGGGGACGCACTCGGGATACATTATTTTAGGCCCCCCTAGGCCTGGGTGACCTTTCAGACCCAGGTGTCTGCCTGCAGCTTCCTTTGTTTTGTGTTGTTTTTCCCTCTCCTGTTTTCTGGCTGCCTGAACTCTTTCTTTTATTTATTTTCTTAAATAAAAATGTGACGTTGGATGGATATAGTTAGTATTAAATACCCTATAAAATAAATAAACTAATTTCTATAACATTAATACCTAATGTGTACTCTCCATGGATTTTTATACATCTCTTTAGGTATTCTTGGAGATTGCATATCCAATATATCTAGGTTTTTGATAATTAAAACATTATCCCTAATTCTTGAAACCTCCTTTAGGATTATGAGACCCAATATTTCAATTGGATTCTCTAATAGTATCCTTATTGTTATAGCTTAAAATTTTAAACTTATTTACTATCTTCACAAAACAATAAATTGTACGTCCCATGTTTTGACTTATAATTCTAAACATAATTATGATGGGTTTTTTTATTGAATTCATACAATAATAGATCATAATAAATTGTCTAAAAATTTATAACAATGATTGTAGAATGAATCTCATTTCAATAACTTTCCTAAAATGAGATCCCTGACTCTCAAGATCCTTAACATACCCAATCATATTGAGTAAATGAGTGGAGAATAAAGTTCCTTTAGTCATTTTTCATCTAAAAATTTTCTATAAAACCTTAAATATATCATTCATAACTTGTTCTTCATAGATAATTTTATGATTTTCTATCATCTTGAATTAAACCATGCTCTCATGTAACTTTTTAAGCATATTCTTCATAGACATAAGCATGAGAGTAAAGAAATATAATAAATATTTCTTGTGTTTATTATATGTTTTAAGATTCATTTAATGAATAGATTCACCAACTGGCTATTTAAGAAGTTAGTTCTATTATTGATTAAGAACTATTTTTAAGTTTGTGTACTAGTATAAAAATTTTCATCCATTAATATTCTCCTTTAAAATATTTATTTTATGTTAACCATGTTCTTCAAAAAAATTATTTTTCCTAAAAAAATTTGTAAACTCTTATAATCATCAAGGAAGTGTCTATGATATAACTATTGGGTTTTGATATGCATAACACATGTCTTGATGAAGTTTAAATAACTTTCAAAACCAAATTTCATAGGATCTTACCATGAAAATCCTAGAAATATTTCTATAAAAACATGAAGATAATACATTTTCTATTAATGTATCTAATAATTTATCTTCTCTATTAAAGATTCCATGCATTATTACACTAACATGGGAGAGATTTATTAGCAGTATACAATGAAATACCAACTATAATTGTATCCACTATATTTTAGGAATTAAAATAACATTTTATTAGTGGTATATCTCTCTTAACCCTAACCAATAAAACCATAGGTATAAATAGAATAAAGAAGAAGTTGTTTTTGGTATAGAGCTTCACAGATATCGAATATATTACACAAATTTTACAAAATATTGGCCATACTTATATAATCCTCAAGTTTGATCCATTATGGTATTTAAAATTTTATAAATATTTAAATTAAAGATATCCTTAATCATGTTGAATTTTTATCAAAAAATTTGACTATTAAACACATTACAAACAATTTAAAACATTTATTTAGCTAGGAATGATACATTTTTTCACTTAAATGTTTCCTTACAGAAATTTTAAAATAATTAGATGATATTTTAAAAAATAAATGGTATATTAACAATGGGGTGATTTTTGATACTTAAAAATGCATGTCATGGGAGAATTTGGGGAAGGCATGGCCAATTGGAGGCGAATTTAGGCCAAAATGGCAAAAAAAACCCACTTAAGCGACTAGATTCACAAAGTTCCACACCTTCATGAATTTTTATAGCACACATAATTCCCAATACATGTGGAGAATAAATTTTAACCTCTGTGCAGTGTAACTCCAATTCACATAACCTCTCCTGTTAGAAAATCTCATAATGTTTCATGGAATCCTCCATATTTCACAAATCAGGATCCCTTTTCTATGTTGGGAATATAAATTCCACCCTATATGTAACAGCCCGAGATTTTATGAAAAATATTCTTTTTATTTCACTAATGTCTTGTGTTGTACGCTACACCAAAAGGAGCTTTCACAACACGCATCCTTGACTTGCCTTGCATTACACGCAATCGCGACCTTCCTCGATAGCGTGTGTAGTACGCAATAATGAGTTTCACTAAACAGCGATATGCTATTAAAATGTTATTAAAACTAGCCGTTATGAATAGTAATAACCACTTTTTGAAATTTTGTAAATTTTATTTTTCAAAATGGATTTCATTTTTGGATTCGGAGTATCGAATTTAGCCTAAGGTGAAATTTTGGTACATTTCGGATAACTTTCATATTCTGATGAATAGTGAAAATTACTAAATTTTAATTAAAAACAACTTTTTTAATCGAAAGAATTAATAGTGATAAATTATTAATTTGAGTGGTTTTAAAGTATATTTAGAATATATTTTTACAATTTAATACAATGTTGGTCATTGGTTGTAATTTCACATTTAAACCAGACATAATCAAGTGTCAATCTTTTGATAGATATTGTTTCTTAAAAACACGCTATTTGTTTTAACAGCGGGATTTAATTATAAAAATAATTAATGAAACTTCTATGTTATGAATTTGGTAAAATAGACTTTATTTTTGAAATCGGAATATAAAATATAGCTTAGGATGAAATTTTGGCATTGTTCTGAAAAACATCAATTTTTGATGAATAGTGAAACTACTAAGTGGTAGTTAAAAAACTGAATTTTTCATAAAACTTAATTTTACCGCTTCTGTGAATGGAATTTCAAAAATCCGAGAGACACGGTTGATGTCAGTAAGTAAAATGTGGTTCAATGAGATGAAAATAATTTTTTGGTGAATAGTAACTTTTTACTTTTTTTACCGCGGTTAATAGTAAATAGGGTAACTAAGGGTAAATATGATATTAATATTACCCTAACACATGTCCTAATTCTATTGGAAAAGTGTAATTTGACCAAAAACAAACTTAGGAATAAAATATGACCATTTAGGCCCACTTGGATTAGATTAGGACATTTATTATTAATTTATTTAAAGAAGGGTTAAAATAGTTAAAATTAAAGTTTAATAAGTAAATCATTTTTAATATGGGGTTATACATAAGATAAATTCGATTGTAAATATTCATTAGAAAGATAATAAGATTTCCTACATTATGGTATTTTATTTCTAATTTTTAGACATTAAATAATTTAATTTATATATGACACAATGATGATGCAGTAATTATATTATTTATGAAATATTGACATAATTGATGTTATAAACACCAAAATAAATGTAATTTGAGACTTTTTATGAATTCCACTAATTTTCTAGGTTACTATGATATATTAGTATTGATTTAATCAACTTGGTTCGAACATATAATTCTGTTATGACTTTCACAAAAATCATAAATTAAATAGTGTCAAAATTGACACAAAATAGATTTTAAATCAAATATTATATTATTAATTGTTATTTTATTCCTAAAAATCTATGTTTCGGTCAAATGACTTAGATAAGGATATATATATTAATAATAAACAATTTGGGGTTAGTTTGTCATGTTATAGTAAGTTTATTAACCATATAGTGAAAGAAAACAAAAAGACATGGTAAAAGTTAAATTATTTAACTTAGAGTTAAATCTAATTGATAAGGTTAAAATAATACCCTAAACTTGTCTAAATACAATTGGTTGATAGTATTTCGACCCATCCCCACTTTAGCTTCGAAATAAGACCCTTTGGAACCATTATAAACCGATTTTGACTTTAATATAAAATAATATTTTGAGATATTCCTAAGGTGCCCCTCTCCTCCCTTATAAAAGGGCACCTCCTCCCCCTTCCTCCTCACACCTATTTGAGCACTCAAGCTCGGCCAACCTCTGACAAAATCCCTTATCCACTTCCCTAGAATAATCCTAGAGGTCCTGGTCTTCTTCAAAGACCAATCTTAGTTCCCAAAGTGGAGGATTCAAAGAGGCGTTTCAAAGAAGAGGTAATAACCATTACCGACCTTTTCAATTTCTTTCTTCTTAACTTCTTCTTCTTCTTTAGTTGTTTCATAACAAATTAATAACATCAGTATTACTTACATACTGATATGTTATTATAAATATGAAACAACCCTAATTCACCTTCTATCCATCCTACGGAAAAAATGAAATCACCGCGCGTGCGTACGTACGGAATACCGTCTCCACGCCGTGGTGTAATCTATTTTCCACCACCACCTTACAAGGATGGGTATAATGGTTTAATGAGTAACTATATATGATTATTATAAAGTGATATTGATACTGAAATAGTATAAATACACTTCAACGCAATTCCACGACCATGGGAACGATATCATCGCTCGTGCGTACGTACGGACTACCGTCTCCACGACGCGATGAGATTCATTCTCAATGATTAACCATTAATGAATGATTATAAAGTATATATAATAAGTACTAATGAAATATATTACCTAATAATGATACTGTAATTATTTATATTTATATGTATTTCATCTACTTAATTCCATTCAATTCAATAAGGAAACGAAAACAGCGTTCATGCGTACGTACGAACTACCGTCTCCATGAACGGTGTATTTCTTTCCATTTACTGATTTATTATATATGTATATTCTGAATATATATATATAAATCATGTTTTATATTCTGGAATTAAGTAATCATGATCTAAGTAATCATATGAATAATTACAAGTTAAAAACACAAACGACAAATGAGACGATTTTACCCAAAACGCTACTTTAAGATGAATTTACAAAAGAACGGGTAATATAAAGTCATAAGTGGACCATATATGATATAATAACAATGAATATGATTATGGAATAAGTCAATAACATGATTTAAATCATTATACAGGAGGTTCGGACACTTACGAAGCAAATCGGACCTAAGGTAAGGGAAATATCACAATCTCATTTTTATCCGAGATTGTTTATTCGTAAGTATTTACTGGGGTGTATTTCATCATCCACATCCATGTTTCATCAATATGTAATATTATTTCAATCCACCTACAATTGTTTAAATCCATTTTTACCCTTCGGTGTGTTTTTAGTAATATGTATGAAAGGAATCTTTTGTCGTTTTCCGTACGAGGTATTTTTTGACTTTTTCGACAAAAGTACGAAGAATGTTTTTTTTAACTTATACGGCATGAATGGATTTTTAAAACATTATTTCCAAGAAGCTTCATTTACAAGTTTTAAAGTTTATTTTTAATCAACTTCTTTTATTTTAAAGTTGTATGAAATGTTATGAAAGGAAAAATGTTTTTGAAGAAGAAAGGATATTTTACTCAAGAATGGAGTTCAAGTGTTTTATCAAAATTATTTTCCATATAAGATAATAAAGGGTTCTATTTTTATCCCTATTATTACATTGATTTGATCATGTTGTGATGGAATTATTTTTATGAATTCCTTTATCTTATATGAATTGATTTATGATGTCATGATGTTTCAAGAATCCCATTTTTGTTACATGTGTTATGCGATGATGTATGTTTTATGATTATGTGGAACACATAAGAAAGGATTCATTATAAGATGGGTGGGACCTATATCTCCCTCCAATGCATTGGGTAAAGATTTTATATCTCATGAGATAGACAGGGCTGGAACGGTAGGTTATACCGGTTCAGTGAAACAGGACTGAAACGAGGGTTACTCAGTTCAGAAAGGGACTTTGTCCACTAAGATAGTCTTGGCAATGAGTCATGACTAACAAGAAATGATTTTCCATGATTATGTGTGCATGCCACAAAGTTTCAAGTTTTATGTTATGATTATGGGGATCTCATTTTCACTTCTATGATTTGTTCCATGTTAAGATATTATGATTTCTTTTGCAGGTTATGATTTTCAAAAAGATATGATATGATTTTTATTTCCTTTATTTGCCTTGTTGAGCATTTGAGCTCACCCTTTTATGTTTTCTTTTCCCCAGGATATAAAGAAAGGTTTTAGGTAAAAAAAGGAAGATCTTTATGGGAGATTTTGAAGATCTTTCACCATGATTAGAAGATTATATTCCGAGTTTCCAAAGACACTAAACTATTACGATCCTTGTGTGTGTGTTTTTGTTATGTACTAATTATTCCGCAAATGTAATGTAATGTCCATGTACGTTAAGCTTCGGGTCTCTACAGTTGGTATCAGAGGAAAGGTTTAGTCAACCTTTGGAAACTAGGATGCGAAAACGTTAGTGAGATCCCTAGAGATATTTCTACGGTATTTCTAGGGATGTCCCTAAGGTTAAGTAGACGTATAAGTTATAGTACTAGAACTACGCTAAAGATCATAGAATTAAACCTAAGATGTTAGATATTGAAGGTTTTCCCCCTTTATTATGTTGTTTTCCCTAGCATGATTTTTGCCTCTCACACTATTATTTTTGGGTTTTAGACGATGGCTGGAACCCGAAGGAACCGTGTTGATCAATGCAATGGACAATGCAATGATTGTCCTCCTGAACAAACAAATGTTATGGGAGATGGAGTGCAAAATATTATTGCTATACTTACACAAGCTATGAATCATTCTGGACTTCCAAATGAGCAGAGAAGGGAACAATATTCTATTGAGTCCTTCATGAGGCAACGTCCACCTTCTTTCAGTGGGTCTTCTGATCCACTTGTTGCTGAACAATGGATCAGTACCACTGAAAAGATATTTTCAGTTCTTCAATGTTCTGAACATGATAAAGTCATCTTAGCAGTATATCGTTTGGAAGGTGAAGCTGATCAATGGTGGAATCTTATCAAGAATACAAGGCAAAGAGATGAAATTGAGTCCATGGAATGGGACGAGTTCAAGAACTTATTTTTCAATAAGTACTTCCCTCGTATTCTTCGAACAAAGATGGAGAAGGAGTTTCTTGAACTAAAGCAAAAGGATGATGAATCTGTTGGTATATACGAAGCGAATTTTACAAGACTTGCAAGGTATGCATCTGACATTATCATCCAACCTGAAAGTAAAGTTGATCGATTTTTCAGTGGCTTAAAACCAAGTCTTCGAAGGGCATTATCTATAAGAGACTTCAGTAGCTATGAAGAAATTGTGCGTTGTGCTATCAAGGTAGAAATGGAAGTTGGTGTTACATATCCATCTCATGGTTTTGACAAAAAACGAAAGATGGAGTTCAAGGAGAAATCTCAGAATAATGGTGAAAAGAAGATGAATGTTTCCTTATGCACAAAGTGTGGAAAGAAGCATGGTGGAGATTGTCTTAAAGGGACTAGAAAATGTTTTAAGTGTGGAAAAGAAGGTCATCGAGCAGCTGAGTGTCGAAGTAATGGAAAAAGGGTTTCTAATGATGTGAATAAATCAAACACTGCAGAGAACACACCACCAACACTTCAATGCTTCAAGTTCAAGGAAATGGGGCATTATGCTAATAAATGCCCTAATCCAAGGGTTAGTGATGATCAACATGAGCAACCACTGAAGGTAAAGGACAAAGGGAAGTCACATGCGATCACTATTGGCAATGTTGAATATGACAACGATGTGGTGGAATGATTAAGTGTTTATGTAATGGGATTTCGAAATAATGTTGTATCATTGAGTATTGCAATATTTATTGATGTGGTATTCAAAGTGATTGATATATTTTGGAAATAAGATGATATGCGCATAATGAAGGGAAAACGAGAAAATGAAATGTTTAATAGTATTCATGAGCTCATGATTAATATAAGGACTAAGTGATATCATGGTTTGAGTATATACAATTTTGAGGATTTTGGTATGTGGAAGGTGTTAACTTTTAACTACATTCAAGTTTTCACTATGGTTCAATGGGTATTCAAGAGAATACATGATTAAGGCCTTTGAATGTTTGGAATGTGACCAAAAAGACATATATATGGGGATTAACGATAGTATTAAATCTCTGGTAATCGTTTTCACTATATTATGAGAGTGGACTGCAGTATTATGGATAAGCCTAAAGATTAGAATGGATTATGTTGGACATAAGTTAGTATTGTTTAAGGATAGAAGTTTTTTCGATATTATTGATGGGATGTTATAGTAATATAGTTTTAGAAAAAGGACAACCTGCAGGACGGGTGATAGCCCATCGCGTCGGACAAGGCTGTGGGAATCGAACCCACAAACGAAGTGCGACTGGCCTTTATCGCCTACCACTGGCCTACAGGATGTCCCTGTTTAGTAGAAACTAGTTTTATTATATTAAGCAGTATGATATATGAAGTATGATCCCATTTTAGGAACCATATATGATTAATCTCACTATAGACCGACTTATGTATATAATTTTTGCTAACCTTTTGTTTGAGATAGATGGAATGACATGTCGTTCTATCACATAATCTGCTAACACTTCACGAATAAAAAATTCAACTTCATTTATTTAAGAGATGAAGTGGAAATTGTTCAAGGCACGAACAACAGTGAGATTGTACCAAAATAAAGTAAGTATTTATTCTAATTCAAATTTTCAACTTTAGGGAAATGATCTTGAAAACCAAAAATGTTTTCCTAGTGATCTTATACCTGATGAATCAGATGGTACCTTATATCATCACAAATCTATGGATTTGTGATTACTGGCTTTTCCATAGCCATGTTCTCTACCACTCTCCATCAGAACATGATGGTTAGATTTCTCTTCCATATCCATATTTTTACCTATGTGGAAACCCAGCGATTAGTTTATTTGGGTAATCATTACATTTCATACTTTAGTTTTTAAAGCCAAGTTTTGGTATTCCTTTTTACGATGTGGGATTCTATTAAAGAAACTTTAGAATAGTAAACCATTTATAACCCCGACGAATTTCGAGGGAGAAATTCATTTTAAGGGGGGTAGAATGTAACAGCCCGAGATTTTATGAAAAATATTCTTTTTATTTCACTAATGTCTTGTGTTGTACGCTACACCAAAAGGAGCTTGCACAACACGCATCCTTGACTTGCCTTGCATTATACGCAATCGCGACCTTCCTCGATAGCGTGTGTAGTACGCAATAATGAGTTTCACTAAACAGCGATATGCTATTAAAATGTTATTAAAACTAGCCGTTATGAATAGTAATAACCACTTTTTGAAATTTTGTAAATTTTATTTTTCAAAATGGATTTCATTTTTGGATTCGGAGTATCGAATTTAGCCTAAGGTGAAATTTTGGTACATTTCGGATAACTTTCATATTCTGATGAATAGTGAAAATTACTAAATTTTAATTAAAAACAACTTTTTTAATCGAAATAATTAATAGTGATAAATTATTAATTTGAGTGGTTTTAAAGTATATTTAGAATATATTTTTACAATTTAATACAATGTTGGTCATTGGTTGTAATTTCACATTTAAACCAGACATAATCAAGTGTCAATCTTTTGATAGATATTGTTTCTTAAAAACACGCTATTTGTTTTAACAGCGGGATTTAATTATAAAAATAATTAATGAAACTTCTATGTTATGAATTTGGTAAAATAGACTTTATTTTTGAAATCGGAATATAAAATATAGCTTAGGATGAAATTTTGGCATTGTTCTGAAAAACATCAATTTTTGATGAATAGTGAAACTACTAAGTGGTAGTTAAAAAACTGAATTTTTCATAAAACTTAATTTTACCGCTTCTGTGAATGGAATTTCAAAAATCCGAGAGACACGGTTGATGTCAGTAAGTAAAATGTGGTTCAATGAGATGAAAATAATTTTTTGGTGAATAGTAACTTTTTACTTTTTTTACCGCGGTTAATAGTAAATAGGGTAACTAAGGGTAAATATGATATTAATATTACCCTAACACATGTCCTAATTCTATTGGACAAGTGTAATTCGACCAAAAACAAACTTAGGAATAAAATATGACCATTTAGGCCCACTTGGATTAGATTAGGACATTTATTATTAATTTATTTAAAGAAGGGTTAAAATAGTTAAAATCAACGTTTAATAAGTAAATCATTTTTAATATGGGGTTATACATAAGATAAATTCGATTGTAAATATTCATTAGAAAGATAATAAGATTTCCTACATGATGGTATTTTATTTGTAATTTTTAGACATTAAATAATTTAATTTATATATGACACAATGATGATGCAGTAATTATATTATTTATGAAATATTGACATAATTGATGTTATAAACACCAAAATAAATGTAATTTGAGACTTTTTATGAATTACACTAATTTTATAGGTTACTATGATATATTAGTATTGATTTAATCAACTTGGTTCGAACATATAATTCTGTTATGACTTTCACAAAAATCATAAATTAAATAGTGTCAAAATTGACACAAAATAGTTTTTAAATCAAATATTATATTATTAATTGTTATTTTATTCCTAAAAATCTAAGGTTCGGTCACATGACTTAGATAAGGATATATATATTAATAATAAACAATTTGGTGTTAGTTTGGCATGTTATAGTAAGTGTATTAACCATATAGTGAAAGAAAACAAAAAGACATGGTAAAAGTTAAATTATTTAACTTAGAGTTAAATCTAATTGATAAGGTTAAAATAATACCCTAAACTTGTCTAAATCCAATTGGTTGATATTATTTCGACCCATCCCCACTTTAGCTTCGAAATAAGACCCTTTGGAACCATTATAAACCGATTTTGACTTTAATATAAAATAATATTTTGAGATATTCCTAAGGTGCCCCTCTCCTCCCTTATAAAAGGGCACCTCCTCCCCCTTCCTCCTCACACCTATTTGAGCACTCAAGCTCGGCCAACCTCTGCCAAAATCCCTTATCCACTTCCCTAGAATAATCCTAGAGGTCCTGGTCTTCTTCAAAGACCAATCTTAGTTCCCTAAGTGGAGGATTCAAAGAGGCGTTTCAAAGAAGAGGTAATAACCATTACCGACCTTTTCAATTTCTTTCTTCTTCAACTTCTTCTTCTTTAGTTGTTTCATAACAAAGTAATAACATCAGTATTACTTACATACTGATATGTTATTATAAATATGAAACAACCCTAATTCACCTTCTATCCATCCTACGGAAAAAATGAAATCACCGCGCGTGCGTACGTACGGAATACCGTCTCCACGCCGTGGTGTAATCTATTTTCCACCACCACCTTACAAGGATGGGTATAATGGTTTAATGAGTAACTATATATGATTATTATAAAGTGATATTGATACTGAAATAGTATAAATACACTTCAACGCAATTTCACGACCATGGGAACGATATCATCGCTCGTGCGTACGTACGGACTACCGTCTCCACGACGCGATGAGATTCATTCTCAATGATTAACCATTAATGAATGATTATAAAGTATATATAATAAGTACTAATGAAATATATTACCTAATAATGATACTTTAATTATTTATATTTATATGTATTTCATCTACTTAATTCCATTCAATTCAATAAGGAAACGAAAACAGCGTTCATGTGTACGTACGGACTACCGTCTCCATGAACGGTGTATTTCTTTCCATTTACTGATTTATTATATATGTATATTCTGAATATATATATATAAATCATGTTTTATATTCTGGAATTAAGTAATCATGATCTAAGTAATCATATGAATAATTACAAGTTAAAAACACAAACGACAAATGAGACGATTTTACCCAAAACGCTACTTTAAGATGAATTTACAAAAGAACGGGTAATATAAAGTCATAAGTGGACCATATATGATATAATAACAATGAATATTATTCTGGAATAAGTCAATAACATGATTTAAATCATTATACAGGAGGTTCGGACACTTACGAAGCAAATCGGACCTAAGGTAAGGGAAATATCACAATCTCATTTTTATCCGAGATTGTTTATTCGTAAGTATTTACTGGGGTGTATTTCATCATCCACATCCATGTTTCATCAATATGTAATATTATTTCCATCCACCTACAATTGTTTAAATCCATTTTTACCCTTCGGTGTGTTTTTAGTAATATGTATGAAAGGAATCTTTTGTCGTTTTCCGTACGAGGTATTTTTTGACTTTTTCGACAAAAGTACGAAGAATGTTTTTTTTAACTTATACGGCATGAATGGATTTTTAAAACATTATTTCCAAGAAGCTTCATTTACAAGTTTTAAAGTTTATTTTTAATCAACTTCTTTTATTTTAAAGTTGTATGAAATGTTATGAAAGGAAAAATGTTTTTGAAGAAGAAAGGATATTTTCCTCAAGAATGGAGTTCAAGTGTTTTATCAAAATTATTTTCCATATAAGATAATAAAGGGTTATATTTTTATCCCTATTATTACATTGATTTGATCATGTTGTGATTGAATTATTTTTATGAATTCCTTTATCTTATATGAATTGATTTATGATGTCATGATGTTTCAAGAATCCCATTTTTGTTACATGTGTTATGCGATGATGTATGTTTTATGATTATGTGGCACACATAAGAAAGGATTCATTATAAGATGGGTGGGACCTATATCTCCCTCCAATGCATTGGGTAAAGATTTTATATCTCATGAGATAGACAGGGCTGGAACGGTAGGTTATACCGGTTCAGTGAAACAGGACTGAAACGAGGGTTACTCAGTTCAGAAAGGGACTTTGTCCACTAAGATAGTCTTGGAAATGAGTCATGACTAACAAGAAATGATTTTCCATGATTATGTGTGCATGCCACAAAGTTTCAAGTTTTATGTTATGATTATGGGGATCTCATTTTCACTTCTATGATTTGTTCCATGTTAAGATATTATGATTTCTTTTGCAGGTTATGATTTTCAAAAAGATATGATATGATTTTTATTTCCTTTATTTGCCTTGCTGAGCATTTGAGCTCACCCTTTTATGTTTTCTTTTCCCCAGGATATAAAGAAAGGTTTTAGGTAAAAAAAAGGAAGATCTTTATGGGCGATTTTGAAGATCTTTCACCACGATTAGAAGATTATATTCGGAGTTTCCAAAGACACTAAACTATTACGATCCTTGTGTGTGTGTTTTTGTTATGTACTAATTATTCCGCAAATGTAATGTAATGTCCATGTACGTTAAGCTTCGGTTCTCTACACTATATCCTACTTTCAAGAGGATACATACTTTCATATTCTAAGAATATATTTTAATTCATGTTACTCAGAAGCTCCATGAGAAAAAGAGGAGTTGGACCTCTAGAGGTATCCATCTTTTGCAAAACCACCTCCCATGTGTTTTTGAGAACCTTAGTCCATAGTGGAGATTCCATTAACAAATTACAATGGCCTTCATGTAAGGATAAATTCCTTTGATTATATTGGGGTCTTGTGAGATAAAAATACTTCATGAAACCAACCCCATGGGAAAAACTAATTTACTCTGAGGTAGGTTCACCATGTTTCATGAAACATACTCTTTCGTGAGACCCATGGACCTCCCAAATATACAAAATTTCACAAATCCATAAAATTCAAGAAACCCATTCTATAAGCCTCCTTATGGTACCTCCTTTCATCCAACACCCTTTCATGATAGTCAGGTTTTCAGGGCCCCCATACCAACCTGGGTCCAATTAAACTATACCCCTAATCTTCATGAGACGGGTACCACACACTCTTGTGACTTCCCATTTTTCTTCAAGTGTAGCATGCGCCTTCACCCAACCTATTAATCCTAAAAATAGGCACCATAATGCCTATTAATCCAAAGCATAGGTACCCTAATGTTGGGACCCCTAATTACCACTCCTCTATGGAATTGTTTACGCCATTCTCTACCTAGAGTCAAATGGGTAGTGGACACAGAAGCCCTAAATTTGGATTCAATGATGGAAATGAATTACCTATCTTAGTAGAGAGTACCTATGACAAATAGTCCTCTCACCTTAACATGGTGCCCCTCAGGGTGTAACCCCCATTCACTTCCGAGCATCAAGATGTAAAATTGCACATCTCTACATCCAAGTTATATGATGTTAAACTGAATGAAAACATCATCATCACATGATGTGAAACTATAGACTTACCCTATTTGATGAACGTAGTATACCCCATGTACTATCATCAGGTGATTTCACTACCTTCCCAACTATGGGATGAAATAATTGAAATGGGAAGCCTCCATGCATAACCCCCACACCATCCATCCCCACTATGGGATGAAACACCCCCCATGCATATGAGAATCTTCTATGTGCAATCCCTAAACTATCCTACATCCACCTGGGATGAAACTCCACCCCCAGGCAGCTTCCACACGTAATTACCATGCCATACCTCATTGACGCTCCTTCTAAGACATGATAATCCTTACCACATGATGTTAAACTACATGGACCAGTCTTTTCTCATGACCTCAGACTATAGAATCGAACTACATGGGTTTTCATCCCAATTTATCAATATGGTACATAGGACACCTCTATGAGGTTTAATCCTAACAACATTCAAGTATGAAATATTCCCCCTTGGGGGACACACTACATTAAATACTACTGTGAAATAATTCCCCTCAGGGGGACACACTCAACTATCCAAGTGTGAAATCCTCTCCCTTAGGGGGACACAGTCCACCATCCAAGTGTGAAATCTTCCCCATTAGAGGGAACACACTAAACCATCCAAGTGTGAAATATTCCCCCTTATGGGACACACTAAGCCATCCAAGTGTAAAATAATCCTCCTTAGGGGGACACACTCAACCACAAAAGAGTGAAATAATCCCCCATGAGGGGAAATAGTCCATCATCCAAGTGTGAAATCATCCCCCTTACGGGGACACACTCCATCATACAAGTGTGAAATATTTCTCCTTGGGGAGACACACTCTACCATCAATCTCTATAAGATGTTAAACTTGTGAACATATCCACAAGAAATTAAACATGTGACTATATCCAGAATCCATACCCCATATAATAGAAATGGTATGCCTGAGGTAAAAATCCTCAAAATACTTATGCCCCTGGTGTAAATTACCTCATGATCGATATGGGATGACTTAGTTTATGTACCTAATATGCATCACACATGAGATGCCTTCGATAAGAGGAAGACTTTACAAGTTTAAAACCTACCCAACATCTATAAATTCCCAACATGCCCAACTCTACTGCCACCCATGACTTAATGTTGCTTCCCTATTGAGACAGAACTATCATAATTAATCGGCATCCACCTAGAGAAGCAATTGGGAACGAGTTTAATAAACATGAATTAAATATATGAGGGAGATATAAACTTGGAGACGAGATCCAAGGATTAATAAACCTAAGGAGGAACTGATATCACACAATATTTTTTCGATCAAGGACCAATCATCATCGATTAAAGTGATAGAATCCACATTTCTTTGGAAATAGGGAATGTGGGGCAACAAAAGCAGAGTGTCGTTGCCAGGAAGAAGGAAGGTTCTAGCTCCGATGAATGATTTGGAAATAGTAATCACAATGGCTAAATGAAATATCATATATTATCTACCAATCTATGTATAATGTCATGGATATAATGATGATCATACCCATGAAAATATACAAATATTTTTTAGCCCATTTCATTGAATGTGTTATAGCTTAAGAACTACATGAGAAACATTATGTGCTTAACACTGCTCATATCATGTTCCTTGGTGTATAAATTCCACCACCATTGGCCATAATAATAATCATTTCCATATTTTTTGTTATTAAGTTTCTTCACTCAAGGGCCCCAATTTATTGTGGTGTACTCACAAGTGAGTATTGATGAAAAATCTCATGTTTCTTAATGTATTATTCCATTAAAAAAATTTGATAACTCTATACCATTATCATATCAACAACTGAGGTTTCTTTTCCCACACATATTTTCATTCACCTATTGATATCTGTTGATATAATAAAAATTCAATTTTGTGACAAATCAAAAGAACAAAAACCATTCAACTATAATCATAAATGAGTAAGGCATATTAACTTTGAATGTTATAGGATATTACATGAATTAGACTACATACGTTCATATACACCAGCACTAATGAATATTTTGACTTATTCTTTCTCAACTTATATGTAATTATATTTCCTTAAACATTGTGGATATCTCTATAAAAATAATCATGATCACACCTCATTATTAGAGAATCTTTGATATACCCACACCTTCTTAATTCATTTAGTGAGTAATGATTAATATGAAAAAAAAATTGGTTTCATGGTTTATTTTATTCTTCGTGTATTTAATTAAGGTTACCTTTTTTCCACATTCCTTCAATAATTTCAACAAATTATCTTCATTTGATAATAAACTTCATCTGAAAACTCTATAACATTATCAAATATCAATTTGAGGAACTTATTCCTACCCATAATTTTTTAAATTCCTTGGCATCTCCTGAGGTAGTTTAATAATTAAGTTTTTTGAAAAATAAAAAATGCCCAATCCGTTTGACTATAATAATTGATGAATAACACAATGTAACTTTGATATTCATAGAGTATTAGATGATTTGGTCCACAAAAATTAGATTCAGAATATCCCAAAATGATTTTTTTTTCTTTCAATACATGAATGTATTTATCTTTCCCTTACATTTTTTGTAATATTCTATAGATATAAGCATGACCCTAATTCATCATTTGAGAATCTTTGAAATCCATACACATTTTAACTTCCTCTAGAGTGTGTTTTCCATAAATTAAAGGTGTTCATGAGTCAAGAGGGGGATAAATGAATTTATAAAATTTCAAAATGAAAATGTAAAACATAATTAAGAATGTTGGTGGTTTTTATAGTAGTTAAAATCACAAAAAAAATACTATGTAAACTCTTCACATGCATTTACTCCTTGAAAGTTATGATATTCACTAAAACAATTGTAATCTTTAAAGGGAGTCACAACCCAATTAAAACTTTCCCTTTATAGTGGAATCATGACCACAACACAAACTATATTTTAAATGGAATTAATAACCAAATTACAAACATGTATATTTTATAATGGTTAAACATTATTAAAATAACTTTTTTTGAGGGAAAGTCATGAAACAAATTATTATTACAACTCAAAAAAATAAATATGAAAAAACATGATGAAAATTATAAAATAAAACATAAATAGATGTGGCTTAAATAGTTGTATCTTCTTGATCACACATTAAATAATGAATCCAATGCAATGAAGCCTTCTCAAGTATTATAGCATAAAGAAAGTAGTGAAAGATAATGAAAAGTCATGTTGTAAATTCACGCATATCATATGTGTCTCCCTTATTTTATATATCGCACTTTTGTATAGCCTACATATTTAGAATAATTTATTTGATAAATATATAGTAGCTATACAGATTATAACCACTATAAAAATTCCAACATAAAGGAACAATAACATTACACATGATTCTCAAAATGATCATCACTTATTTATTATAATTCAAAAATACTCAGTAAACTTTCCAAATCATATCTTTGAATAACCCATGAAATATCATGATAAACTATCGTTCTAAAATTCAAAAATTAAAATTTTATATATATATTATTATATTTTTGGTTATAAATAAAATTTCATGCAGTGATAAAGAATTATTCATGGTGTGACGATATCCTCATAGAGTAACTCCTTTTTATTCTTCTTCTAGGACTGTATAATCACAGCGTGATAGTCATTTTCACAATGTGAACTTTATTACAGAGCATAACTGATATCTTATAATCTTCTAGGTCTGGATGATCATGGTGTGGTTATTTTTTATATCATAAGCATCTCCAAATCAACAGAACCACAAAATTCATCTAGGCCTCACTATAATTAAACTACTCTCTTCTTTTATTCCAGGTATCTATGATCACCTAGTCCTGTTTTTTCATTGTGTAAATATCTCTAAAACAATAGAAACAGTAAAATTAATATAGGTCTCACTACAACATTATTGAATTCTCATAGTCATGACTAATTATTTATTATATAAGATAAATGAAACAAATCATCTGAAACTACTACCAGTAATGGGTAATAGATAATTCCTTTGAATCTTAAAACATGTTTCCAAATTCTATATCATTTTATTATATATTAAAGTAAATATGAACTTATCCTATATATATACTATTCAATTAATTTACTAAATATAAAAAACATCACACTTGATTGAATACTTAAAAAAACTTCAAATATTCCTCTAACAAACACTTGAAAAAATTTATAGTTTTCCCATCTCATACTTTAATATATATCAGTAAATCATCCAATTTGTAAAAGTAAATTATAAATTTCTTATAGATAGTTATTAAAATTATTGATGATAACTTAACAGCTATCTTGTATACATAAGGGTAAAAAAATGTTACATTCAAATATCGATACTTTTCCAAATATTCAAAGAGAACTTCTCACAATTCTTATATATATAAGAGTAATTGAACATATCCAAAAAGTAACTTATGGATTCTATAACTTATAGAAATATAAAATATCATTATTCAATACATATGATTCATTTACTTCCTACATTGTACTATACGTAGGAAATATTATCAAAAAATAATATTAGAACCACAATAATTAAATAATTATGATAAATAATAATAAAATAATAATGAGAAAAAATAATAATAGTGAATAACATATAATAAAATTTAATAATATATCACTTTAGTTAATAATAGATAATAAAAAATGATAAAAAACAATAAAAAATTAATAATAATAATAATAATTAGATAAGTAATTCTAAAAATATAATATATAAAGTGGCAAGGTGAAACTGAACATTTTCCCCCTTTTTGGTAATAATAATTCCATAACAACTCTCCCCCCTTTTTAAAGATAAAAAATTTAATGCAATATGAAATAGTTCATATAAAAATTAAAATAATAAAAAAATGTATTAGGGGTATATATAAATAAAAATCATCTCCCAAAATATGTAATAAAAAATATATCACAATAATCAATAAAATAGATAAACATGCTTACATAGAGGAGATATAAATCACGAAATAGAAGTATTCTAAAATAGTTATACCAATAGTGTATAGAATTAAATAAATAAGAAAAACATTATGGTACACCACCACCCTAATCGCAGCTTTCTTTTATTTAAAAGATATGATAATGAAAGAATGATGGTGATAACATCTCATATATAGAACTGTTATCTCAGGATCCATGAAACATTAAAATAAAATATTTAATGAATTATGAAATATATATAATGAATAGAAAAGAAGATTATAAAATACTTCATGTTGTTCCCTATTTAAAAATTTCATCATTCCTCTGTCGTTCTGATATCATATTTCATCTTTCCAAATATTACAGCAACCAAAGTCTATAAAAATATAGTCTATATTTTTTTCATTGGGAACAAACTATATGATGATATCACCTTTATATATATCATCTATAATAAAATAATATCACACTTCAATATGATTAGTTCAAGAATTTTTTATATGGTCATTTGAAATAGATATTGTGAATGAATTATCCCACATAACCAACTTCATTTTAAAATGAATATTAAAATCTTTAAAAAAATCTTAATTCGGGTATTTTGTGCATAAAAAACTTGTTTTTATGACATAATCATCTTTAGTTATAGAAAAATATACTAAAATCTTATTCGTTGAACTCTATGAAACTAAAAATATACTTAGAAAATTACAAACACCATTAGTAATTTTTCTATTTGTATTTTATCCACTATAGTTTGAATATTTCATATAATTAATAAATATTTTTACAATACTCAATTGAATTTCCTTCAGTCGATCCTAAAATTTTGAACACATGAAAATTTTGAACATAAAATCATGTCAACTAGATATTAAATATAAAATAATTCCAATCATTCCTCTAAACGTTCTATGATAAACTGATTTATCAATAGAATATTCATCCATTCTACATGAAGTACTCACTGGAGTTTTCACGATTTTATAAAATTCAAGTCAAAACATTATCACTAATTCATTGTAATACTTAAAATTTTTCATAAAAATTCCATTATCTTATTGATAAATATGAAAACTTAAAAAAAATAGTTTTACCATAAGACTCATATCAAATTCATTAGTCATCAAATTTGAGAAATACTTATAAGTAAATTCACTATATAAACCAAATAGAATATCTTCTATATAAATTTGAATAATTAGAATTTTATTCAAATATTTTTTAATAAACAATGTTGGATCAACTTTACATTTAACAAACTCATTATTCTGAAGAAATTGTGACAACCACTCATACCAAGCTCCTAGTTATTTCTTCTATTTATAAACAGAATTTTTATACACATGATATATCTTCTTATTATGATAAAAACCAAGTGGGTATATTATATTTAAATAATTCAAAAGAGTTTATTGAGAAATTCACTTTTTATATCCATTTGATATAACATGAATCCCTGATGTTATGCATAAGATAATAAAATGAAAATGTCTTCCATCTTCTAACTAGTTTGAAAATTTTACCATATTAAATGACTTCATCTTCAATATAAAATTGAGAAAATAATTTATAGTTTTCTAAAAAATCTATCAAGATGCATATATTTTATTCTTGAAAATAATTTTACTGAAAATCACTTTCTGATCTTCAAATTATTCATCCAATTACCAAACATAATTTCTTGAAAACTGGTTAAACTCCTCTTGCAGGGCCAAAACCTAATTAGGGGTTTTTAATGATTCTATGAAATCATTCCCAATATGCTATAAAATAAATATAGGATGTTCATAAAAATCACTTTGAAAACTTCTAGTTTGTTTCTATAAAATTTAAATCACAAATAACTCTTTAATTAGGATGATATTAATGAGCCTTATAAATCCTTTATTGAACTAGTTGATGTACCCCTTGATAGGTTCATCTGCTAATTTAATTTTATTCTCTAAAGGAAATACAAAATGGAATTCTATAAAGTCTTCTTCAATGTGATCTTCTTTAATGGACTTCTCTTAGAATCTTTTTCACCAAAATTAATATGAACCAATACATCAATAATCATAGTCCTTTTTTAAAACTTCATAAGTTTGACTCATACTAGAATATCCTAAAAATATTCCTTAATCATATTTAGCATCAAATTTATCCAAACTTTCTTTAGTCTTTAGGAAAAAACTTTATATCAAAAAAATCTAAATTAAACAATGTTTTTGTAGGGCCCTAGGATACCCTAAGAGAGGAGGGTGAATTAGGGTGTTAACTGTTTCTTCCAAAGTTATGGATCTTGTTAACATGTTGGTAGGAACTCGTTAAACATGATTAATGGATATGATCATAAATCAAACATTCACATGAAAAGAGATGATACAACACATTTACTTAGTTCACCACTAAGGGCTACGTCCAAGGAGTATATGCTGACAGTCTATTGGTCATACCAAAATCCACTAATCATCACTAGTTTTGGAATACATAATTTTTGACACAGTCACTCTGTTCCAGGTGCACTACCTTTACAAAAGTTCAGGGATAGCTCATTGTGTTCCACAGAACGCTTCCATCGAATCCTCCAATCTCACTACTTTTAGAGAATTATAACTTATTTTGTCAACTTTAAGTTCAATTCAATGATTTTTCATTAAATTATTTGTCCCTGACATAGCATAAGACACTACTTTTACCATAGACCAGAGTTAATGCACACTGAAAGACCTGTACACTTAAACCAAGTATTCAAATACTAAATTTCGCAAGCTTAAACTAGACTATAATATATTTATTATGTCTTATTTTAGGTTCTAGAATCTTTTTTACACATTATATTAATTTATAAATAAAAATGTGTTCGATGTGATCAAGAAACTAAAAATTAACCAAAACAGTTATCATTAAAGTTTTATATAATGATTCATCTTCACTCCTAATAAAAAATCAATTTTATTACCAAGTAATATACTGTATGATCACTAATAACATATAACTCAAATTATAGACAACCATTTTCATCTTACATGTTTATCCTTACATGTATATAAGTAAACCAATCATGAAAACCAATGAAAGAGAAAATGAAATTGAACCTCTTAATCCATCAAAAAGGTCTTGAATGAACTTTATAAGTTTATACTAAATAAATTACATAATTAATATTTTTTGGAAATATTAATTAAATAATTTAATTTGGTTATCCAAAACATTAAAATCAAGGGAAGAACACCTTCGAACTTAAGGTAAGGGATTCTACCCAAACCTCCATTATTCCTTCGGGTTTCTCTATCTTTCTTTTTACCCAAATGAAGTTATATGTTATTTTTATGTACATATTCTAAATGTTGTTCATATGTTCCAAACTCATTTATCAAGATCCATTCATTATTATCTTTTGGGGATATACATATTTTTAAATTGTTCCCTCCTCAATACTTCCTAATAAGAAAACCCAGTATAGGGAACTTCCCGAATTCTTACCCAATTTCAATTACACTCTATCATATATTTTAAACCACCATTGTTTTTATAAAATAATTATATTTATTATGAAAACCTTATTGGGTCAATTCTAGTTTTATATAAAATATTATTCCCTTTTTTATTTTATAATCTCTTTAGTATTTTCATTAAAATTGCACTAAAATGTTTTAAATGCCAAAATTTCTTAAATAATCTTCTTACCTGTTGTCACTTCTATTTGACATAACACTACAAAACAAATGGCTTATACCAACAGATTTTGTTTGACAGATGATATATTTTTTGGTAAAAATGAGCAATTCCAACAAATATTAAATTTTATTGGTATAAATTTTAAGTACCAACATTTTTTTACCAATAATTATATATGTTGATATTGATCATTTACCACCAACAAATCTTTTACCAACAGTTGAATCTATTTTTTATCATAAAAATACTAACATTTTTTTTACCAACAAATGAATCTATCATTACTAATTGTTATTACCAAAAAAAATTTACCATTATAAAAATATGTTGCAATAAATTATCCAATAACATAAAATATTGTACAAAAAAATTATATATATATATATATATATTATTTTCAATAAATGTTATAAATTATAAATATTTTAATAAAATCAAATAATCATATTATTTCATTGACACATTATATGTTTGTGATAATATATATATATATATATATATATATATTAGATATAAAATTGACGATAAATGATTATAATTT
This sequence comes from Viscum album, assembly GCA_963277665.1. Classification (NCBI taxonomy): domain Eukaryota; kingdom Viridiplantae; phylum Streptophyta; class Magnoliopsida; order Santalales; family Viscaceae; genus Viscum; species Viscum album. Next base: position 2,033,399,349 of record OY728146.1, on the reverse strand, counting down.
TTGGAAACTTGAATAAGATCAAATGTAGTAAAAACTAAAAAAAATAAGGTCACGTATGTATAGTTTCATTACATGTATATAATATAATTTTTTATTCACAATACATATATATATTTAAAAAAAATTCATTATATATAATTTATATATACATCTATTATACATCATGATTTTTTTTAAATTATACCAATAATATGACACTCTCTTCCTTAAATTGAAAGTCTCGAGCCGCAATGATCAGATCACTGTTACCGTGTCTTCCATTATCACGCCCCACCAGGTTAATTTCATTTTATTGTATAATATTATATTATTATTATTATTATTATTATTATTATTATTATTAGATTTTATTTTTAATTTTTACATTTCCTTTCCTTTCTACCATACATCGCACCACCCCCTCCCCTTCCTGGCTATATCACATGCCCCAGGTGGAACCCTAGAGGTACACCTTCCTCCTCCTCCTCCAGCCATGGAAGTTGGCCATTTCTCCTTTTGATTTTGCACGTGGTATCCTCTGGTGAGCATTACTTCTCCTCTTATCTATTATTATTATCTTTTCATTGTGGGTGCACATGACCGTCCAAACCCTAACCCAATTTTGGGCATTTTATTTATTGACTCTTGATGGTTATGGTTTGTAATCCCTTATTGTGGTCCATTTTAGTTGTGGTTGTGTAATTAATTTTAGTTGTTATTCATGATCCCTGATTATTTATTAATTCTTGATTTTACCGTAGGTCTCACTCTCGAGCCCTCCCTTCTCTGCGCTAAGGTATTTGGTGGAATGTTTCTCTCTCTTTTATCTTAGATTAATGAATGTATACTAGTTTTTCATTTTGGTATCTATTTGATTTGAGTTCCCCATGAGAATCGCCTTCTCCTTTGGTATTGTTTCATCTTCTCCCTGGTCAATGGAGTTCGTCATCATCTTTTGCATCAACTATGTTCTATTTTATTATTTTGTTCCGGGTATAGTGGTATTTTCTCAGTGGATTCCTCAGTCCAGGGTCTTTTCAAGTGTAGACCCTGGTGGTTCCTCTAGTCCATGCCAATGTCCTTCCAGCCCAAAGCAGTGTTGGACTATAACCCTAGACCCAATGATGTCTAGGAGCTTTAGTTATCTCAAACCCTCTCTAGAGTGGAATAGGGGATTGGCCGCTTTGGATGGTTATTTATCCTAGTTCTCGTGTGATTGAGGCTCTCTTTTTTCTAGATTCTCTCTCTATTTTCTCACTGGTGGATATTTATTTGATGCTAATAATCAAACATGGCAGGTTAAAAAAGCTAAGTATACTGGGTTGTTCTGCTTTAGATGTGAGTTTTCTCTAGTCATCTAACTGGTTCTTTGCTCAACCCCTCTTAAAGTACTAAACATGTGAATCTCTATTTCACGCTCTATATTTAAACTGTCCATAACTCAAATCTAAATTTGACTTTCCTTGTGAATTTGAATCCAGTTTTGCTACCTATTTATCTTATTGACAAATAAATGTCTCATTAAAACATCTATACAGTATTAATAACATTGATTTTGATTAATAACGAAGACCATAACCTTTTATTCTTAGTGATGTTATTTCTCTAGTTTCCAAATTTGATACTTTGGAATGCATATGTGTGTTCTTTCCTTTATAGATATAATTCCATTAATAGTAGTGAATCTTAGACTTATGATTTCTGATCACTCCCAATTAGTAATAATAATGATAATAGAGTAGTCCTTATCTATAAAAATCAATAAATAATCTAACTTTAATAAAACAATTGATAATTAATGCATGATAGGGCTATAATACTTGGAATCTTGTTGATATGGCTGTCAACTATGAGAATTTGGTTATTTTTGGTAGCACTTATTCAAAATTGCTCATTTCACTCGTCACTTGTTATACTCAGTTTGAAAATTATGTCATGTTTGTTACATTCTTGAAAAAACACTTGCATGTTGGGTCTGTTTGATACCACTTATTGAAATTTCTTATAATATTTATCATTTATGAAAAACAGTTTCAAAAAATATATACCGTGTGTTTTGTTATTACTTACACAAAACATCATAAATAAGAAAAATTATTGAGTGCCTTGTTTCTTCAAAATTACAATACATAAATACCAAAATAATACCACTAAAGTGGCTCGAAACATTTTTTCAACAAGAAATCTAGAAGTGTTATGCACCATCAATCCAACCTAAATCACTTGATCTTTATTATGGATGTAAAAGTCATTAATTAATGAATTTAATTAAACAATGATTATTTTATCAGTTACATCATCAATTTATTTTCATCACAACTCTAATACAGGGTCATTTTACACTTATAATCTATTGAAAGTTAAGTATAGAAGTTATAATGATCATACCAAGATAATAATTTCTATGATGATTTACCCCTTCTATGTTTGGTTCCAAGTCTCTCAGGCATTAGTGTAGCTCTTTATATTTTCCTAAATCTCTCTAGTGCTATTTATGCTTCTTATTGATTCATGTAAAATCAAAGATTAATGTTTTGTTCATTTTAAAAAAAATTATAATCAAAATATTAGATTATATTAGAAATAATAATGTGATGTATGTATTATTTTTTATATTACATGAAAATAAGCATTCTTTTTATTTTCTAAACATGTATCATTTTCACATTCTATAAAGGCAATTTTATTTTTTGTTTTCCAAACCTATATCATTTTCACAATGTTGATAACCACACATTAATGCTTGATATAAAATATAATACCTTTTTCACAATATCTCATCAAGCAAGTTTCACACTTGTGTCACAGACCTATGTGCTTGACACATCTTTCTTTGAATATCTAAAATAAATTCATCATTACACCATTTCTATTGAATTTAATGTGATGGTTCTATTTCAATAAAAGGGTCAAGATATCAACTTCTATTAATATTTAAGGGAGAAATCTTCCATTGACTTATTAAGTAATAGTATGTTATTCATGATGTACCAAATGTAACATACTTACCATGAACATATGGAATCAAAGTTTTGGTTAGTATATCAAAGTATGTGAGTCATGAAAATAATAAATAATAATCTTAAAGACTAAGGACTATTAAACATGCTTCCATATAGGAATATTCGATGACATGTAAACATACATAATTCCTACAGGTGGTTCTGTTCTCATAATCTCCCGTCTTAGATATTTTCAAGTGATAATATTATGATATAAAGTCTCATATTCTTATGAGTATTCACACCTGATAGTCAAAATTCTATGTGTCTCATCATAGTATTTTATCTGAACATAGAACTATATTAAAGAATATATTCATAGCATTTCAAGTTTCTCCTCATAGTTTGGAACTTATGTGACCTTATCAATGTGACTAATACTATAGGACATTATAACATTTTAGTTATATAGAAAAATTAATAATATATTAGAACATTTTTTATTAATATTCAAATATTTGAATATACATGTAATAAAAATTATAAATAGTTAGTTCTAGAACACCAAATCCAATACACTCCCACTTAGAATAGAGCCAACTAACTATGAATTTAAGCCTTATAGACCTCACATGATGATCATATTTCTTTTGAGTTAAGGATCTAGTCAAGGGGTATTCTATATTTTCTTCCACAGAAATTTTTATCACTACAACTTCTTGTCTATAAGAAAATCCCTCAAGATATGATACTTGTAAAGTATGTGCTTCATCCATTGAAGTGGTCTTAGATCCAATTCAAGGGACACCACTATGATATTATCACAATAAAGTGTGACAGGATATTTACTGCTTGGTTCCACATCAAACTCTAAGATAAAGTTTTGTATCCAAACTTTTTCTTTAGCTACCTTAGAATCTACAATATACTCATAATCTACTGTAGAATCTATGACCATGTCTTTATTTGAGATCTTCCAACTCACAAAACCTCCATTGAGAGTGAAAATTTATTATTACTATGATTTTAGATCATATTGATCTATTTGGAACCTAGAATATACATATCCTTTGATGAATAATTCCACATCTCCTCCATAGACCAAGAATATATCCTTGTCACACCAAAGATACGTTTATATAGTCTTGAATATCATCCAATAGTGGACACTTGGGTTATCATTATATCTTACTATCACACTTAAGGCAATGGCTACATATAGCCTTGTATATAGTATAAAATAAATGATTGACCAAATCACTGACATATTAGGAATCCTTTCCATACTATGTCATTCATCATGTGTCTAAGAAAATATTTACTTAAAAAGATTAATTCCGTGTTACATTGGAAATAATCCCCTCTTGGATTGTTTAATGCTAAATATCTTCAGTATATTGTTAATATATATACCTTGACATAGACCGAGTAGCCTCTTGCACCTATCACAATGGATCTTGATCCTAAGAATATATGCTTCTTCACCTAAGTACTTCATGGAGAATCATTTATTCAACCATGTTTTAACAAACTATAAGACTGGTATTTCATTTCTAAGAATTAGCATGTCATCAGCATAGACTATTAAGAAAATTATTTTACTCTCACTAAATTTTTTATATATTCAAGGCTCGCATTCATTATTTATGAAACCAAATTATTCTATGGCTTTATCAAACTAAAAATTATATGAACTAGATTCTTTCTTTAATTTATAAATAGATCTTTGAAATTTTCATACCTTGTTGTCATCCTTTGGAGTCACAAACCCTTCAGGTTGTGTCATATATATGTCTTCCTAAATTTTCACATTTACGAAGGACATTTTGGATTCCATTTTATAAATCTCATATTCATGGTAATCCAAAATAGAAAATTGAATTATTATTTATTTCACTATAGAAACTAGTGAAAAGGTTTCATCGTAGTCTATGCATTGATGTTGTTTGTACCCTTTTACAATCAATCATTCCTTATGAGTATTAAATTATATATATATGTCTAGTTTCTTATTTAATACCCATTCACATCCAATGTTCTTTATATCTACTAGAGGATCTACAAAAATAAAACGTTATTTTTCGTACATGGAGTCCATTTCATAATTCATTGCTTCTTTTCACTTGGAAACATCTTTTTCACCTATTGTTTCCTTGTAGGTTACAAGATTATTATTATCAACTAATAATGAGTCACAATCCTTAACAACTAGAAAACCATAACATTCTAATTCTTTAACCTCTCTTATACTCTTATATAATACTTTTATGTCTAGAACTTCTTCTTCCATGTGGCTTTGAGTAATTTTTTCCTATGCCAACTCTTATTTACATTGAGCCTAGACATAATAAAAAAATATCTTGTTCCCACTATCTCATTTAGATATGTGATCCTTTTCAATGAATATGGCATATAATCCCACAATTAATTTATTTTATGGGTCGTATAAGTAATATCCCCTTGCTTCCATTGGATATCCTATAAAGGTAAACTTTGTGACTCATGGTGAAAGTATTTTTTTCAAAATAGGCCTTAACAAATGCTTTGAAACCCCACACACGTAAATTAGAAAACATGGATTTTCTCCACACCAAATTTCATATAGAATACCGTATATGTATTTGATTAGAACTTGGTTTCGTATATGTGCTTCTATCTATAACTCATATCCATAAATGTATAATGGAAGACCCATATGACTCATCATTTATCTCACCATTTCCAAAAGGGTGTGTTTCCTCCTTTTTCTTACATCATTACACTTTTGTGTATAAGGATGGGTGGGTCAAGATAGAATATAAAAGTCCTATAAATAATCAATTAATTCTTTATTAAGACATTCACCACCATGGTCTGAGTATATTTTATATATCTTTTTACAAATATAGTACTCAACTTCATTAATAATTTTTATAAATCTGTCAGAAGAATAAACTTATACCTCACTAATTAGACATATCCATATCTACACAAATCATCTATAAAATTTATGAAGTATGACTAACAACCCCTTGAATGAACTGGAAAGGGTCCATACACATCTGTGTAAACTAATTCAAGAAACTCAATGTCCCTTCCACCTTTTCCACTAAATAAGTTTTTCATTATTTTTCTTGTAAACATGCATGACATACACCAATTTTTTTTAGTTTAAAAGAATCTAAATATCCATCTTGGGGTAATTTTTTCAAATTATTTTCATTTAATTGACCTAACTGGTGAATCTATAGTTGCGTTTGATATGATAAATGTTATTTATTTTCATTATCGATTACTATTACTTGTTTTTTGTAATCCAACACATAAATTCTATTATTTAAATATTTCTTACCATAAATATTATACCCTTATAAAATAGGGAACATTTATTTAGAAATTTTAAAATAAATCCATCTATATGAAATCTAGATACATAAATAATTTTTTGGTAATAGATAGAAGATAATAATAAAAATTTAAAACTAATGTCATTATCATCGGAAATGTGATGTGTTAGTCACTAGTAGGTACAATAGCATGTATGGATCTATTAGTTTCTCATAGGTCTATCACCCCTCATGAAATTTTCCTGAATATACTTGGTTACTATATTTTAATACATATGTGAGCACCTCATGATGTATATAATACCTAATTTGTAGAAATACATATATTTTACTTGATAACAAACACACCTAAAGAATACCCTTACTTCTTTACCTAGGTATAGTTTTTATTCCATTGGCCCTTTTTTCTACATCTGAAATAGATAGAATCATGTTCCCATAATTTCCTATCAATATTTATCTTCTTGGAAGGCAATTTCGATGAAGATTGGGACTTGTATGTCTTCACTACACCTTCCCTTTTACTCACCATAATGATGGAAGTCTTTTCTATTGTGTCTCAATATGAACTTGGAAAAGAAATATAAGAATATCTAGAAGTGACTTCTCTATGTTGTTCATATTGAAATTAACAAAAAAATCTATATAATATTAAAGGATGTGATCTAATAATGAGATTGTTTGATAGTTATTCCAGTAATTTAAACATTATAACATCTAGGAGCTCAAATTTTCAAATGAGTTTGACTATGTGAGGCCTAGATGGAGCACCTTTTGCAAGACTACTCTGAAAGAGTGCCTTGGATATCTCTAATTATTTATGTCTATATCTCTACTAATATAGACCATGGAGATATTGGACCACCCTATAAGCATCCATGTATTCATGTTACTTCATGGGTTCATTAGACATAGATGAAATCATTAAACACTATACATTGACCGCATTATTCACGTGTTTATCATAGATAGTGAAATATTCATTAGTTTCTACCTTTTTAGGAAAATTAGGAAATGAGGATACTAACATATAAGATTTCATATTATGGTGAAACACAACTAGTAGGTGTCTGAACCATTCTTGGAAGTTACTTCTAGTAATGATTTGGTCTCTATCCAAGATAGATCATAGGGATATGGTGGTTGAAAAACATTCCATTATTATATAGTTAATATAATAGATTATTAGTAATTTAATTGGATATAATTTAATTGATACAAAATAAATTTAATTTTTTTAAGTCTCCCACTATTTTATCATGTCCTGACAGACCTCACCATTGGACTCAAAATGTCTAGTTTCTCGGATATTCTAGTGGCAAGGATCCATATTCCCCTTAACATAACCCAAGAAAGGTCTTAGTCAAATACTATGAGGTATTTAGATAGGTTTTATTTACAAACTATGGGATTGTATATTCTTGATCCATTTTAGTCGATCCCCCAATACTAAAATCCAAACTGGGATTTCCTCAACACCTGCCTCCAAGTTACGCCAAGTTTATCAAGGGTAATTCCTCTTGATGTAGAATGGTAAAGTCTTCCCAAAACATTCATAATAACTCCACTTATAAAAGTGATAAGGGTTGGTCAAACACTTAGTTATATTGGTTTTATTATTAATTGAATTATGGAAAAAATAATCTAAATTAATATTAAGTTCAGGGATTTTATTTATTACGCATAAATATTTCTTTTTTATATCTTTTATAATTATTTTTAATGTTAAGTGTATTTTAATTAAGTGATTAACCATGTTTTGATAACACATTTATGCACAATAAATTTATTTAAATTGTATCTTTTAATATTAGTCAATTTATTTATAGAGTCATGGTCTATAATCCATAAAATAAATAATGAACAAGATAGAAATAAATAAATAAATAAATAATCCTATCATGACCATATATAATGATTGATTTATTGAGCAGCCAATAAATCAACCTATAACATTATAGGAAAACTCATAATACTTGTTTTAGCATGATTCATTACATTCCATCTATCCACTGGTGTATCACCTTATTTTATTTCATCTTGATCCTATATTAAACAGATTCCTTGCACTTAAGAATAATCAATTTATTATATATTTTTATAATTCAGACACAGGTGAGGGGAACCAAAGGACTGGTTAAGGGGAAATACATGAACAACCTTGGACATGTAGTTCCTACATAATAAAAGAGGGAGGGATGACATGAAGGTCATCATATTTTATTTAAAAATAAATATTTGAAAACCCATGTAATAAAATTAAAATAAATACAACCAAGTTACATATAGATTTGGTCAAAGCTCATAAGTAGTCATACACATGAAATGAATGCACAAAAGTTCACTAGCTAGAATTAACTTCAATATGTTGTTTATTATTAAGATAAACACACTTATATTAATTAATTAATTAATTAATTCTCTTTATCTTACTGACCATCTAAAGTCTCTTGGATATACCCATCATTAATGAATTCATGGAAAATAAAATGGCATAACCAATAATTATATAGAATTATAATAAATTAATTAAGCATATATAAATTCTTTAAAACATTTATTATATAGTCAAACATATCTGCTTCTAGTAGTGTAATTAGATTTTAATGTTGTAATTATTTATTTTAATGTAATTTAAGTCAATTATTTATGGTATAATGCATGGTGTGTACTTACGATATACATGACATGTTCCTTGATTATTGTGTATCTGGGATAAACACATGGGGATTATTTGTGTATCTTATTCAGACTATATGGAATGTACAAACTAGTTCCACATCATGTTTTATGTTTGTCATGTGTCCACATAACCCATGGTTAACTCGGTGTATTCTTCGAACTTGGAACCACATGAAGTGTATTCTAGCTACACATCATGTGTGCTTCATGCCATGTGTCCTCACAACACATCAAATGACTTTATTTATTCTTCATAAATGGGAATTAATGAGTTACAAACCATATGTGTTGGACACACATAGTGTGTTTCATTAATTATACAATTTTTCAGTCTCATGTGGTTAAAAACTGTGTCTTTTTACACATAGTTAGTGCGTTTTTTTCTGCTATATCATATAGACTACATGACATTTACTCCAGATACACATTGTGTATTCTAGAAAACAGTGTGCTAGGTTGGCCTGGTTAACATGTGGTATTAAATATATACACCACATTTTATAACTTATCGATACACTATGTATACACCAACACTTTCATGTGCAGGTAACTTGGGTGCATGATGTCTACTCCAGCTACACGTTTTATTACCCAATCTACCGAATAGAAACATTGGAAACTCTTGACGGTATATCTGGTCATCTTATATATGTTCATAGTCTTTAATAAATTATTAATCTTGAATAAAGAATATTAAAATGTCAAAATCATGTCAATTAAACTTCAAATTAAAGAAAAAATAATCTAAAAATGAAATATCTAACTACTATTGTGCATAATTGATTAACAATAAAATAAATCTTTATAAATTTAAAGGTGACCACTCTTATACCACTATAATATTCCATATGAAACAAAATTTATTTTAGAGTGAATAATCATTAATGGTTTTTATCATATTTGATGGATCATTCTCCAATTGTGCAATAAGTAAACGTCATGAACAATGAAAATTTTCCATCAAATATTGATATAGAATTCCCAAAACCTAAAGAGGATCATTTTCAAAATTAATTTAAAATTAATTTAAATTATATTAAAGAAATGATACCTCATCTTAGAATCCTTCTTTGATGATATTTTTTATCATCTATAACCCATTTTTTCAGATTACAGTCATTGTATTGGGAGACCCAAAGTAGATCCCCTCTAATAGTGATCCACACATGGTCCTTATATCTCTAAACAACATCCACAAAATGTTATGTTCTAGCATAGAATATTGGTCATCATTTGTTTTTTGTCTTTATCGCTTCAAGTTCCTTCAAACTTGAAGGAATATCTCATTCTTGAGTGGATGAGAGTAGGAGGAATCAATATATAAATATGTTTTGCAGAATTATTCTGAATTCTTGATTAACCCTACATAGTAGACATGAAAATATATATATAGATTTAGAGTTTAAGTTAAAATATTATTTAATTTCACAACGGACACAAAAAAATAGAATAAAACTTATCTAACCCCATGACATATAATAATATTACTATTATTATTTTATGGTGTGCAATATTTGGTGTATTGATATATATTATTTTAACATCTTTAAGTTCTTGACCCCTGGTTCTCGAAATCCTTTAGAACCACAAGAGAGATAAAATATACCCAAAATAAAACATACATGTGACATGAAGGGCATAACATCCCACAAATTAAATTATCGCATGATACCCATTTGTAAATTCCTTACTTAACATTATTCTTCATAACATGGGGAATGAAAAAATAAAATTGTGTGAGATTAAATACGTATTAATTTAAGTATTAGAGAAAATAAGCAAATAAAATAAGTGAGCATAATATGGGAATGTGGGTATGATAACCTAATAAATGTGTATGAACATCACAAAATATAATCATTCCCAATAAGACATAGATCATAAATCATAATTCATGGAATATAGCTTCAAGAATAATATATGATATGAGTAACATGAGTGTGGAAAGATGAGTCAACAATCCTAAAAACATAACATATGCATATGAATGTGGCCTATTCATAAGAATAAAAAATAATTCCTTATATTGAGGCTCACATACAAAACTATCATCACATAGTGGAAAGAGTCCCATACTTGATTGGGTTTTCTCAATAATCCTTGATATGTTATCTAAATAGATATAAGGATTTAGGAAATGCATTGTATGAAAATATAATTATGGGCCAACCCATCACTTTGTGGATAGAGTCCCTTAGGGGTTTGGGTTTACTCACTATTCTCTATCATCTAATGATGTATAAAACTTTACCTAATTCATTGGAGGGATAAATCGAACCCACCCATCACATAATGAAAAACCATACATATTTTTTCCAAATAAATATGAAAACATTCATTATTCCATCATAGATTAATGAAACCATGGGAATGAAATGGGTTTCATAAAAATTTTAATATCACAAGATCTTAATCCATCCATAGGAATAATTTCAATAGTTACAAAAGATAATATCCCTAGTGAAACATGAGAAACATTAATGTATATTGACATAAATGAAAAATAGTTTTTAAACTCGTTAAGAAATAATTTTAAAAATAATAATAAATACCCTTTCTATTTTTAACAAATTTTCTTTCAAATAAAAATAATTTATAATAAAGATGGAATATAAATTACATTTGAAAACTATGATTACTTAGAAAGGAATATTTGTAAAAATAATTTAATAACATGGTGGGAAAATGTGTTCAAGTTCAATATGTTAAAAATAAATATTATTTTCACACTTTTCTAAAGAAATTCATGTCAATAGAAAATGACCCATAGGGAAAATGTTTAAAAATATTTTTTTATTGATTTTGTAGGCACAATTTAATATAATATGACTTTAATAAATAAAATAAGTATATATAATGAAATCCATAAAATAATATAGAGAACATGGATATGGAGAAGAAAAATTATTGGCTGAAAATAAGAGATAAGGTCAATCACATTTACAAACATTATTTTAGTCAAATTTGGAACCAAAAATATAGTAAGAATACATGTAAACCCCATTAATAACAAATATAGAATAAAATATATGTAATTTTATTGTTAAATAGCATAAAATTTCCCCTGATTTAAATTTATTCATAAACAATCTTGATTTTAAAATGATATTGGTAAAGAAACCCTTACCTTTACTCCCAACTTTAATGAAAGTAATTTAACTTACTATATAGAAACCAAAAATATCATAATATATTATTTTAGAAAAATATTCATATATATATTAAATTTTTTACTCTTCAATTATAATCATTCTTTTCACATATATCAGTTAGTTATTGTCTATTTTCATCATTAGGTATTAGTATTTTTGATTATTTTATAAAAGTTTCACGATAAAGATATTGATCCTCATTATTTGATAACAAGTTCATAGTTCCCATAATATTTAGGGTAGTATAATAATTTTATTCAATTTATTTATTCATTCCCATGTTCATTTAATGGAAATTATGTGTATGGTTTATGAGATTGGAATCCTTAATGATCATGTTTTGGGTAATTTACTGATAACAAAGGGTTGCATTATAATGACTATTCATTTTTTTGTGTCACACTTCCTAAACCATATTCATTTAATAAATTACCAATTGATATCATATATGACCAAAATTAATGTCTTGGTTTTTATTTATGATGAAAATTATGATTTTTATATAACATTATTCATCTAGGTGGTTGAACCGGCCCAAAAAAACATGTTATATAGGTGAATGAGTGAGAGTTTAGAGTTATACAATAGTAGTATCATTTTTATTGAAGAATAATGATTTTATTATAACATCATTATATTATAGAATTATATTTTAAAATATTTTAGATGAGAAGGTAATCAAAAAACTTAGAGTATAAATTATATACTTACTTTGATGAATTTACTCCTCGACACAGGTTCCTTCATAAAAGATGATTTATGACTCCTTATAAGAACCAAAATCTACCTAATGTATAGAAAGAAATTATAATAGGAAAAATAAGTGTAGATTCAATATATAATAGGAGGTAAATAATAGTTTTTGAAGGGTAGAGAATGGGTCCTTTTATAGGTGAGTTTTGAGTGGCATTTTGAGAAATACTCATTTCATAAGGTATTATATTGTCATTTTAAAAGGAAAGTGGAACAAAAGTGACTAAATAATGGATATGTTTCAAACAAAACCTTATCTAACGAATTTATGGATAGGTTTTTATGATATTTTATTCCTTTAGCACTTAATTTAATCTATTTTACCACAATTTACATTTACCTTGGTATCTCAATTTTTTACCTCAATAACTTATTTTTATAACTAATAATGAAATTTACCTTATTACCTTATTTCAAAATTTATTTCATAAAATTTTGACTCAATTTAATCTAATTAAATTTCTAAATATTATAAATTTAACTTATAAATTAAACATAAAATTTATTGGGAAACTAATTTAATAAAAAAATGACTTTTTATACTTTCGTTGTTCCTAATCCTATTTAATATTAATTTTTAATTAAATTAGTCTTAATATATCTGATTATAAATTTTAATGGTTTATTAAAATAATAAATTTTAAGTGACAAATTTTATTTATTAAGATAAAAATTCAAGATGCATAAAAACAATTTTCTAATAAGAAATGTTCTATTTTAGCATTAAATGATTTAATCACTTCCCTTTAAAATAAATTATTTATCCTTTAACAATTATATTTTTATCAATCCATTAATATTTTAATTTTAATTTTAATTTTTTAAACACATAAAATCTTCTTTTTTTGAAAATAATAATAAAAACATGTTATGAAAATATAAATATTTGAAATAAAATACTTTATTTTTTATCTCCATCCAATTTTTTTTTATTTGTGAATTATATTACATTTAATTTATTAATAATAATTGAACAAGTTAAATATTTATATTGGATACACCTATATACAAGAACCATATGTCAAATAATTTTATGTCAAAAAGCTATATATATAATTGTCATATAACATTTATATATATATCCTTATATACATCTACAGAATCATTCCTCTGTTTCATTTACTTCATTCTCAAAATTTATATTATATTCAAAAAAAATCCCTTATTTTCATAGTTATAATTTGAGGTATGATATGCTATAAAAACCATGATAATAATACTTTTATGTTTTGTTCTTTTATTACTTTGGGTTTTATTCCTTTTTTAGATTTATTACTTTTGTTTCATATTATATTATCATAATATATTAATGATGATCTTGAAAGGTATTATTTTATCTTAATAAAATATAGCATGGTTCGTTTTAGTTCATTGAGGTGTGTGAAATAATCTATTCAATATAGTATTTAATTAAAGGGTAAATACAAAGTAAAATCACGGGTTGTTATATTCTACCCCCTTATTATAATTTTTCCCTTGAAATTTTATTACTCAGATGAAAACAAATGATGGTACTTCTGACACATTATATCTTTCAGTTCCTGTGTAAATTACTCAAACATATGATTCTACTAGAGAACTTTAACTAGGTGAGTGGTCATGTTTTGTACTAATTTGTCTCTTTGATCTCTGATTTCTACTAGTTTATCCTTATAAGAGATATCTTGTTCTATTTATACTACATTTGAGTTCAATACATGTAAAAGGTCAAATATGTACTTCCTCAAAAGTGATACATGGAACATATCATGTTCTTGGGATAGTTTTAGTGGAAGTTCAAGATGATAATCTATCATTTCCACATGATAAAGGATATAAAAATGGAAAATTTTTCTAGGGATCAACATTCCATTTTTCTTGAATCAATCTCACAACCCTCTTCCATGGTGATATTCTAAGGAATACCTTGTCACTAACTTTAGAATCACAATCGTACTGATGATTATCAACATAGATCTTCTATCATCTATTTTTAATTATAAGGTGTTTTTGAATGTTTGAAATCTTCTCTAACATTTCTCAAGAAAGATATGGTACTAGAAGCTTATACCCTCAATCTATATCCCAAAATATTATTTTTCTAAATCTTTTCTTATACAGATACTCATATGGTTCCATTTGAATACTCGAATGGAATCTATTGTTATATGAGAACTATACTAGGGGAAAGTTTTGATACCAACTCCTTTTATATCCATTGAACTTGATCTAATAATATCCTCCCAAATTTGAATGGTCCTTTTAGATTGAACATTAGTCTAAGGATGATAAGTAGTGATGAAGTTTATCTCTGTATGTAATTCTTATTGAAT
Source organism: Viscum album (assembly GCA_963277665.1). NCBI lineage: Eukaryota > Viridiplantae > Streptophyta > Magnoliopsida > Santalales > Viscaceae > Viscum > Viscum album. The sequence goes on along the minus strand of OY728146.1, from coordinate 2,033,384,203 downwards.
AATTCTCAAGAACATCATGGTAAACCATAAATACTAATCGAATTTAATGTAAAATGGTACTCCAGGTGGTATGGCCACTCTATTTATGTATATCTTGTAAATTTTATCAAGAAATAAATATTATAAAATATCAATGAATTGTGATGATTTAATATGGTGATCAAATACAACCCAAATGGAATTATGGCCTTTAGATATCTTAAAATTTTCTACAATGAAATTTGTGGTCATGTTCTCCCATTACAATATAGGTATGGTAATGGTTCCATAATCCCATTATATTTGTATCATTCTTCCTTAACATACTATAATACCATAAATCAATTTATATACTCTATAATATCCTCATTCATGTTGTACAACTTAGAAATGATTCTTGATATCTATATATGTCATTTTTATTCCATGATAAATAGATAATGAAGGTCTATGTTTATCATCTAATAAATCCTTTAATTCTGATATTTATGGAACACATATTTGTTTCTCAAATATTATAATTTCATAACTATCAATATCCTTAAAATATTTCATGCCTTCTTTTTTATCTCTATATTATCCTTCCACATCTCCTTGATCTTCTCTTAGATGGATGATTGACATTCATTTGGGATAGATATGATTTCTCCCCTTCCCTTATGATCTCAAGGCCCATCCATTGAAAATACATAACTATTAGGTCTCTTTTAATCTTCATCATGGATAAGGTTGCATTATTCTTTGAGATAAAATAATCAGCAACCTTGTTTCCCTTCCCATGGTGGTAATGTATTGAGTATTCGGAGTCTTCAATCAACACCAACTATTGCCTTTAGTGAATTTTCAATACTTTTTTTGTGAATATATACCTTATGCTCTAATCATAAGTATATATTTCACACTTTTCACCATATATATAATGCCTCCACATATTTAATTTGAATATTTTACTGCTAGTGCTAAATCACGTGTTAGGTAATTTTTCTAATTGACCTTTAATTCATGTAAGGCATAAGCTACCACCATTTAATTTTGAATGAGGACACATATTAATCCATTATTTTATGAACCACTATATATCACAACCCCTTATTTACTATAAGGTAGCTTTAGTATTACTGCAATGACTGGCCTCTTTTATAATCCTTGATATTGTATTTACATTTATATATCCCAAGGAACTTGACTCCATTTTGAGTTAACTTAGTTAGTGTATTTTATCGTTATAATAAAATTTTCACAATGAATCAATAATATCCAACCAGTCCAAGAAAACTATATATCTTTTTTATAGTAGTTAGTATAGATAATTCTCTAATCACCTCTAACATTAAAGTATCCACAGATAAACCATCACTTGTGATTACATAACATAATAATGATATTTCATGTTACTTTGATTTACACTTTATAAATTTGGCATGAAATTTCTCCCATCCTAAGGTCTTTAACAAAATCCCCATGTAATCTTCATGCTCTTCCATTCTATTAAAATATAATAGAATATCGTATATAAAGATAACTCTAAATTTATCGAGGTAATCTGTTACGGCTCTATTCATTAGATCAATGAAGATAATGGGTGAATTTTTAAGTTTAAATGGAATCACAATAAATTAATAGTGTATATATATTTTATGGAAGGATTTCATGGGTATATCCTCTCTTTTCATCTTTAATTAATTATATCTTGATTGATAGTTATTCTTTGAGAAGTATTTAACCCGTCATTATTGATCGAACAATTCATAAATATGAGATAGAGTATGCTTATTCTTGGTCATGATTATTCTGAGTTTGCAATAATAAATGAATTAATGCATTGATACATATTTCTTCTTAAAAAAGAGAACTAGTGCATCCCATGGTGAAATACTTGGGTGTATAAAATCATTTTCAAGGTTCTATTGGATTTTCTTCTTCAATTATTCCAATTTAATTGGGACTATTATATAAGGATTCTTTGACATAGTCATAGAACCACGTATGATTTCTATAGAAAACTCAACCTTTCAGTTGGTAAAAATATCATAAAACTCTTTGTGAAAAACGTTTATATATTCATTCATAATCATCATATCCTAAATATTTAATTTCTTTGCACCCATTGGAGCTAAATACCACTCATGATTGGGTATTATGAGCCATAAAATGGAAATAATTTCTATAGGGAGTTAATTGTCAATCTTTCACTAATAGATGATCAGAGTTTGATTCAAGATATGAAAAGTGACTTACTTATCCAGTAAATTAATATGGTATTTATGTATAGAGATTCAATCCATTACCAAAATCATATCAAAATCTAAGGGAGAATAATAATATTTTCAATAAGAACATTCCCGTGAACTTCTATTAGATATGGGTTATATATATAAGATGATTTCATCATACCACTATGAGTTTTCATCGATAATAAAATATCTAATAGTTTTTATATGAATAAATAATCTTAAATACTTTTCAAAATTTTAATGAATCCATAGAACATGGTTTAAATAAGATTTTTTAATATTTTATACACCTTTCACCACCCCATTTTCATGATTCTATCTTCAGTCCCATACTAAAATAAAAATGGTTAGTGTGAGTATCAAGCAACCACAATTATTTTGAGCAATCATACGATAAGGATTATCATTCCTAAGTTTTCTAAAATTATGACACATTTATATAAACCTATGGTATTTTAGGTTTATCCTATATCACTTTCGGTTCATCATAGGTTATTTTAGTTTTTATCCTCTTTTTATTCATATAATAATCACTAAAAATTACTTAACCCCACTTTTATTCCAACTTAGTAAACCCAAGAACATCTTACAAATATAATACATCATTTCTATAATTTAAATATTATATATCATAATAAATCACACCCCAGTACCTATAGTTTTACTATATTTGGTGATTGAATAAAAAACCAACTAATTTTATAATATATTAAACATATTCATGAAATATTCTTCTCACATGATACCATTATAGACATATCATACTTAATATTCTTTTTAATAGCCTGGATAATGAAAACATTTAAAAGGGAGGGCTAAGATTCTCAATAAGGCTAAACATGAGAGAAAAAAATTGAAGATCATAAGTGATTATAATATAATCTTGTGTATATGATAACATAATCAAGGTGCATGTATATAACATAATATAATCACACCTAATAAAACATAGATCATAAATCATGAGTCATGAGTCATGTCATTAATATTTTGGAATAACACACGACGTAGGTAATAGGAGTGTAGAAACGTGAGTTAATAATCATGAAAAAATAACATATCCATATAAATTTAGTATGTACATAAGTATAGAAAATAATTCCTTGTGTTTAGGATCACTATTAATACCATTATCACAATGTGTATTGGGTTCTCCCTCAGATCTTAAAAAATTCACCACATGAGACATAAATCACTACATAATGAATTGGAAAGCTATATAATTTTTTTCCCACCATTCAGTTAGTGGAAAAAATACCTTAGGTGATTGGGTTAATTCTTCATTAATTCTCATCTCATGAGATATAAAACTTCACTAAATTCATTGGTGGGCTATAGCAGACCCACCCACCACATAATCTAAAATCATAAATATATACATAGCATGAACATGGAAATATTCATAATTCCATCGTATATTAATTAACCTATGGGGATGAAATGAGTTTCATAAAATTTTATCCTAACATGATAATATGAAATATAAAGGTATAATTTATATGGTATTATTAGAGAATAATCCCAGGGAATCATAGGTTAAATTAATGGATATTGACATTGATGAAAAACACTTTAATATCATTAATAATTACTTTATAAATAAGAATAAATACCCTTTAAATTTTTAACAAATTTTATTTATTAAAAAATAAAAAAAATAGAGATTAATTTTGAAAACCATGAAAAAATATAAAGGAATATTTATAAATAAATTTGAATAATAGGGTGGTAAAATATGTTTATGTTAAATGTGAAAAAATGAATGATTACTCTTATACTTTTCTAAAGAAACTTGAGTCAATGAAAAATGAGTTGTGTAGAAAATGTTTAAGATTAATAATTTCAAACTTTTGTATATAAATTAATAGTTGATAGAAAATAAAATTAATAATTCATATAATTATAGTAATAAAATCTCCATAAAACAATATATAGAATAGGGGTATAGAGTATAAATATTCTTGGCTAAAAAGAAGAGATAAGGTCGGTCCCATTATGAACATTATTTTGGTTGAATTATAAATCAAAAATGGTAAGAATATATGTAAACCACATGAATAAATATAATAGGATACAATATATAGGGTTTTAGAGTGAAATAACATACAATTTCCCTATATGGAAATTCATTCATAAATAATCCTAATTTAAAAATGAGATTGGTAAAGAAAGCCTTACCATTATTCGTGACTTCCATAAAAGAACTTTAACCTAATTTATAATAAAAATACCCATTTTAATATATTATTTATTAATATTATTCATAACTACTATCTTTTATACTCTTTAATTATAATCATTAATTAAATATATATTAGTTAGTTCTTGTTTATTTTCAACATCATATGTTAGTATTTTTATTATTATTTATCTTAAGTATTGTAATGGAGATGTTGATCCTCATTATTTGGTAAAATATTAATCCATACCAGAACACTAAAGGTAGTGTAGAAAAATTTAATGATTTATTCACTACCATGTTCATTTTAGGGATATTATAGTTATAGTTCATGAGAATGGAATCCATGATGAGCATGTTTCTTGTAATTTTCTAATAAAAACAATTAACTTTATAATGACCATTACTTTTTTTTGGTTCACACATCCAAAAATATATTAATGAAATATATTACTCTTTAACATAATATATATCCATTATTAATGTTTTAAACTTATTTATAATGAAAATTATGATTTAGATATAGAATCGCTCATCTAGATGGTTGAAACGACCCAAATAAGAACAAGTTATATAAGTGAATGAGTAAAAGTTTAGAGTTATATAATAGTAGTATAATTTTAAAATAATCATAACGATTTTATTATAAAATAATTTGATTATATAATTATATTTATAAATATTTGATATTAAAAGGTAATGGAAAAGATAAGATAATAACTTATATACTTACTTTGATGAATTTTATCCTTCTCAACATGGGTTCCTTTAAAATGAAGGGTTTAGTCCCCCTTCATGGAACTAGAAGCTACCCAAAGTCTTATATAGATTTATTATAGAAAAATAGGTATTTATTAAAGATATAACAATAGTAAAAAAAGTAATATAGGAGGGGTGGAGCAGGAATCCTTTTATTGGCGAATATTGAGTGGAATTTCCACAAATACTCATCATTGATGTACAATGTTGTTATTTTAATGTGAATTCAATGAAAATCATAAAAAATATGGAAATGGTTCATGAATCCCCACATAAAAAAATTATATATATAGTTTTATGATATTTTAACTCATTACCATTTAGTTTAACCCTTTTTACATAATTTTACCTTTACCATGGTAACACAATTTTTTCCTCAGTAACTTATTTTTATGTCCAAAAATTAAATTATATTTCTTAACTAATTTCTATGGTCATATTAAAAATATGGAATCTATTTAATTTAATTAAATTTATAAATTTTAAAATTTTAACTTTTAAATGAAAACATGAAATATATAGAAAAAAATTGCTTTTATAGAAAAAATGACTTTTTAAACGTTAAGTGTCATGAATCCTATTTCAAATCAGTTACAAATTAAACGAGTGTTAATATATATATTTAAAAATTGAATAATTTTATTATATTAATCATTTAAAATCTATAAATTTAATTTATTAATATAAAAACACAAAACAATTCATAAAAAAATCTTTCATAAGAAATATTAAATGATTTTAATCACATGCCATTAAAATTGTTTATTTATTTCTGACCATTAAATTTTTATCATTCCATTGGTATTATAATATCTTTCTGAATTTTATAAATAGATAAAATAAATTTTTTGAAAATAATAAAAATAAAAATACATAAGGGGAAAATATATATTTATAATAAATTATTTTTATTTTTATTTCATTCTAGAATTATTTATTATTTGTGAATTATATTAGTTTTAATTTTTTACTAAATATTACACATCTTAAATTTACCTATTGGACATTGGTATATATGAATACCATATATCCAAGGATTATATTTCCAGTGACTATATGTCCAACATTTGTATATATAACAATAATATTATATTCCTATGTATATCTTTGCATACATCACTAGAATCATTAATACTATTGATTTAATTCATTCTCAAAATGTAAATTATATTTATAATGTTTTTCCTTCTTTATATAGTTATATTCAAAGTTATTCTCTTCAATGAAAACCATATGGACAAGGATTTAATGTTCATGGACTTTTTATTTACCTATGGTTTTATTCCACTTAATGTTTTCTTAAGGATGTTTAATTTTTCAATATCATAACGTATTAATTTTTATCATGAATGTCAATATTTTATCTTAATAATATATATCATGGTTCATTTTTGTTCATTGTTGTGTGTAAAACAATATATTTAGCACTATATTTATTTAAAAGGGGAAATACATAGTAAAATTAGGGGGTGTTATATTCTACCCACTTACAGGAATTTCAAACGAAAAAAATTAGTGATCAAAAAAATTGAGTGTACGTATGCCTTATTGTATCTTCAGGTTCCTATGTAGCTTCTTAAAATATATGATTCCTCCCAAGAGCATTAAACTGGTGAATATTCTTATTCTGTAGTCTTTTATCTATATGATCCAAGATTTTTACCAATTATTAAGAGAGATTATATTCCAATTGTACTATATCTAACTTTCGTACATGTAATGAGTATGGAATGAACTTCCTCAAAAGTAATACAAGGAAAACATTGTGATCTTCGAAGAGGTTTTATGGAAGTGAAATATAATAAGATACCATCCCCCACATGATTGAGGATTTCAAAAGGGATAATATATCTTGGGATTGACTTTCCATTTTCTCATTTACCACTTACACGGTGATATTAAAAGGAATTCATTATCTTTGACATCAAACTACAAATCCCATTGATGATTATCATCATAGATTTTATGTCATATTTGTAAGGTTTTCATGTGTTTTTCAATGGCTTTAATATTCTCTAACATTTATTGAGAAATATTTGATCTTATCTGCTTATGCACTCCAACTTCATCCTAGAATGTTAAAATTTTATACCTATTCCTATATAGAGCCTCATATATTCTCATTTGGATTTTTTTAATTTAAATATTGTTATATGAGAACTCTACCAAGGGAAGCTCTTAATCTCAATATCTTTTGAAATATATTGAACAAGATATTAGTATATCCTATATAGTTTGAATATACATTTTAGATTAACCATAAATATGAGTATGATAAGCTACAATTATTTGTGCCTTCACAGCCCATTACTTTGATAGTTCGATAGTTTGAGGTGTTAATAAGAGGCTTCAGGAGGGTTTGTTAGAGTTTGGGATATAAAATATCTAAAATAGGTAGTTCATAGTATGAATATTTATTCTCCTAATGAGAGTTTTATTAATGAATAAGAGGCTATGGATTAACATCTTGAGTTTTGGATGAGGGTTTTGTTCCTAATTAACTCGTGGCATGAAAGGAAAATTCATGATGTGAATTAAATAGAGGTTTAGGCACCATGAAAATTTGTATATTTTCATCAAGTTTTGAGTTAAATTACATCAAATCTTGAAATATATTTCAATCTTGAAATGTAGGGTATCCCAAAAAACATGAAATGTGAATATTTGATTCGTGAAATGAATGTCGAAAGCTCCAACTAGTTTATAAATATCAAGGCTTTCCCGGATTCTTTTTTTCTTACCTTAGTTACCTTGAACCTTGGTCATATTCTAGATATTTTTGAGAGATTCTCCAGCCCCTTTCCTTCTAATTTGATCCTCATATTATGGAGGTTGATCTTTGGCAATCCACAGGGGTAAATTCACATTTCTCTCTCATTTTATATAATTCCTCTTTATTAAATCATAAAGGTGGTGTTATTCTAGTTCATGGAGTTTTTTTGGTGTGTTTTTTATAAACCCTTGGTGTAATATAGTCTTATTCAAGTTTTTCTTATTTGGTTTTGGTCTTTTGATTGTTTCTCCTTCTTCCCTATTATGTTCATCAGATTATAAATCTTATTTAAGGTAGGGGGTATTTTTTTCATTCCCTATATAATTGCATGTATGGGGATTTCATGATTTTACTTCCCTTGGGTGGATATTAAGGGTCAGATTAATATATATAATGATTTAAATTAATCTAAAAGTTATGGTAATGGGGGGAAATTTCAATTTTTTGTACTTTGATGATATTACGTATTAGATTATGTATGCTTATTCCCATTTCTGAAAATCATGACTATTGGAATCCTTTCTTATTCTAAATTTTATATTTATGTAAACCTCTTGTTGTGTTGAATATTTAGTCACACCTTGAATAATAGTATAAGAATCTATATATGACTAATGAATCAGTTTCCCATGGAAATATGGAATTTTTGTGAGAATACCCATGCTAAATATTGAAGTAAATAATGTGATCCCTTGAACCTAAATTATGGTAAATATGGAATTTGAGATATGATTCTCAATGTGGTTCTTCTTTTTGTGTCTATTTGTGTAATTTTAGTTCTTATGTGGAGATGGTGGTGACTCAATGGGTTTTTAAATATGGTAGTGGTGGGAGGTTTGGTTACATGTGGTGGTTGTGATGTGTGGTCGGGGTAGTGAGATAGATGTTATATATAAAGATGGATTAGAATATGTTGTATTGTGAGAGTGGTGGATATAATATAGGTGATCTTTTATGTTTTGTGTGGTTATATTAGTTTTCCATTTATCCATGAAATATATTGTGATACTGAAGAACATAATGACATGGGTTGGTAAATAAATAAGAATGGTCTAGAATTGATGTGTGGTAATTGGATTAAATTAATTGAATGATAAATGAATAGGATGTGTTAATGGGAATAAAAATCATTAGTAAATAGGAGTTTTTGAAAACTTTTTAAATTTTTAAAATGGTGGAACCTATAATTGAAAGTGGGAATGTGTGGATATGTGTTGTGGTTGTATAGTATGTTGTATTTAGTAGTTCCAATGGTAATGATAGATGTTGTATGGTAAAGAGTTATTGATGCGGTGTATGCTAACACGGTTGATGTGTATCCATAGTTTGATTATTACGGTCTATCTATATATCATGTATTTTATATTATTTTTATAAATTCCCCACCCAATTTGGATAACCTTACCAATTCCCAAATGTTTTGGTTTTCAGTTATTTTCCCCAACATCTATGTTAGTGGTGATACAGATGGATGGATACCCCCTCTTCCTTAGTATTCCTTTATCATTAGTGATGATACTTGTTGGTTTTGGGGATTACCCAGTGGTATTGAGGATGTGATATGTGGTGGCGGTCATGCATGGTAAGAGGAGGGTATGAGGACAATTTCCTTCATGTTCATGATACCCTATTACCTCAGTTATATGATGTGGTTGTGATATGATTAAATGAGGATATTATTTGATGATAATGTATGCTAGAATCATGTTATTGACCTTAATAGGGTAGGGTAGGTAGTAATTTATCTTAACCCACATAAAATATGACTGGATATGTGATATGTATGGAAGTAATGGGGGAACAAGACATTAAACATTGTGGTGTGATGGTGGTAAATCAATGGGGAAGTGGTTTTGGGGTGAAATTTCTTTGTGTTCTTGATATTATGTTTCTATATTGTATGATTTATTTAGTGACTATTCCAAAATGATCCTAGAGTTAGTTAGATGACCTTTTAGGTGCATGTTGGTTCTGTTTTTTTTTCACAAGTGCATTATTTTTCTCTTTTCACATGTGTACTTGATTCCTTAGGTATTATACTAATGAGTATAAATTTTAGGATCACCCTACCTATATAAACTATTTTCTATATTTCCAAGAGGAATTTGAGGAGATCTATACATTACCACCTCAGGTTTTTGAGTTGTTTTTGAGCCACTATTATAGGATTTTTCTTTTGATATTTTCTTGGATAATTATTTTTTTTATTTGATGACATTTTTCATGAATTGTGGGATGGTTTGGGTTTATATTTATATTATTTAATTGAGTTTATTTTCAGATTATTTATCCTATCACTTGATATTATATTATTATAGAGGGTAATGCATTCTACACATGATATTTTTTTACCCTCGGTGATTGCCTCCAACATGAGGCCTAAAAGAGGTGAGACTCAAGGGGTCATTATCTCTCTTCCTTTATTATTGTCCCAATATGGGTACCCATGGAGTAAAGGGTCGTGATATAGTGGTATCAAAGGTTTTAGTTGAGAGATATGATGGATTTTTTTGTTAGTAACTATGATGATTTTATGGTTTGGTAGGGAAATAGTGACAGCTGGTCTTGGTGCATGAAATAGGCCAAGGATACCCGCTAGGACACAAGATTTTAGGGTCCACATGATTTTATGCATGGAATATGAGATTATTTAATTTTAAAGTAAGGTGGGCCTATTTTTAGGTTAGATAACTAGGAGAGTTACATTCATCATGATTGATTATGAATTTTTCTGAATTGGGTGATTTGGGAAATTAAAATTAATAAATAAAATAATATTTGATAAAATTTAATGAATCTGGGATTAGTATTTATCCATTATTTTTAGGAATGTCTCCTTGTTATCTTCCAAGAGAATATCTGATTGTAAAGGTTTTCCAAGATCATTTTGTTGATCATCAGAGGATCAACCCTATAGAGAAGGACGAGGCATGACTGAGGGCCTTACATGTCTTTTAGAATTAGAGATTAGGGATGTATGAATGGAGTGTATCTAGTCTGGAGAAATAGAAATAGTTAGAGGATCTTGAGATATAATTTTGTTTTATTTGATCTCAGGCTAAGTTTTGGGTATCATTGGTAGTTTTTCAGTCGTAGGGATCATTATATCAGTGGTGGATGATATATCTTTGTGGTCATAAGAAGGAATATGTGTTATGGCCATACTTTCATAAGGAGTTCCATTTTGAATTCCTATCATTAACAATGATGGTACTAAAGAGGTGAGATTTTCTCTACCTCTAGCTAGGTATCCTGAGTGTTTGTTATATTTGGGTTAGATTCAAGGGCTTCCATCACTTTTCTCTTGATTTATTTATATATGAGGAGTCCAAATAATGGAATATGGGGGAGGTGTTTCACCTAGTGATCAGTTATGAAATCACCCTAATTACACTTTCTACATACCTAGAGATTAAAAATAAGGTAGAGTTTATTGTGGAATATGATTTATCTATGATTTTTTGTTTAATAGATTGGATATCAAGGTGTCTTAAGGAGTTGATCTACAGGCAGTTGATCATGGATGTTAAGTTAGTCAGGGTTTTGACCATGGGGAACCGAATGCAATAGATCCCTTCACATATTTTTGAGGAAGGAGGCTTCTGAGAACCTTCTATGAGCTTCCCGATTTCATTATATGGCTACATAGTACATGGACACCACCATGCTTATTTTCTGACTACTCATGGATTCCAATTTCTTATGGGTGGTCAGGCGCTTTTTTATAGTAGCTGTAATTTCCCCCCGAGGCTATTTTATTAGAAAATACCATTATTTCATATTCAGTATCTAAGTGAAGATAATTTTGGTTGGTGGAAGCCTCATGATGGTTTTCTCCCTTAGGTACCTAGTATAGAGCATGGATGAGGATTCTAATAGTAGATAGGCAGATGAGCTAGGCATGGTCATATGCATGTAATATTTGAGGTAGTTCCAACAGGTCTAGAAGTTGTTTGATGTATGATCAGTTTATCATATAATATTTTTTGTGTCTTTTTGAATTTAGGAGTTGTACAATCATTTGTTTCTACTACTTTGGTATGTACCATGGGACTTGATTTAGAGAGGTTTTTAGTTCCCTTGATTTTATCTACATTAGTTAGAGGTTAGTGTTCTTTGTTTAATGTTTATTCGGGATGTAGATTGGTTATGGAGTAGCCCCAGTCATTGGTGGATTTCTTATTACTATAAATATAACCATACAATGTTATCCATATAATGGATTAGATTTATTCCATGTATACTGTCATCGAATTCTTCTAGATGAGAGTTTTTTTTAATTTTGGAGGACCAATGAGTGGTGTTTATTGGTATGCAGGGTTATCAAATGGGTGGCAGGAAAGTGGATCCTATATTTTCTTAATTGGTGTACTTTTCAAGGGAATCTTAGGAAGATGATATTCCTAGGGTTGTGGAGGTGTTTTTGAAGGTTTTCCTGTATTATTTTTTGACATTAACCCCTCAAAATAACATTGGTATTGGGATAGAGTTACTACTGGGTGATTTTCTGATTTAAATATATACCTAAAAATGGAAAATACAAAGTTGCATGAGTTGAGGATTCATGTTAATGATATTATGTAGAGGGATTTCATTAAACCTAGTGTTTATCCTTGGGGTCCTCCAGTATTGTTCTCTAAGATGGTGGAAAATAGTATAAGGTTTTTTGTTGACTATTATAGGTTGAATTAGGTTATGGTTAAGAATTGTTACCCTCTTCTGAGTATGAATGATCTATTAGACCAGATGAAGGGAACTTTTTGGTTTTTGAAGATCAATTTTTGGTCTAGATATCACCAAATGAGGGTAAAAGGTAAAGATATCCTAAATTATTCCTTCATATATAGGTATGGACATGTTGAGTTTATAGTTATTCCATTGATTTTCACGAACACACTAGTTGTGTTCATGGGACTCATTAACTCTATATTCTTTTAGTTCCTTGAACAGTTCATCATCATGATCATGAAGGTATTGGGGCATGCAGTGGAAGCATATGGGATGGAGATTTAAAATTTTCATATTCGATCGAAATAACTATGTCATCTCCAGTAATGCATAGCCCAGTGTGAAATTTGAGGATCTTGTGTGATGTTTATAAGCATGAAAAATAAATCAAAAAATTAACTCATTCTATTTGGAGATGATTTCGATGACATCTCATCATCTGCGACCATTACTTGAAGGAATAGAATTAAAATACCTATAGATCATCAATTAAGGTTTTGAAAGTCTATGAGAGAATTTATCATCTAAATCCATGTGATGTCATGGAGATATAAATATTCCTTCTATATCCCAATGATCACTAAAATGATGATCCATTGATCCATAAAAAAGAACTCGGATCAGTTTTTCGAATCATCAAATTCTCTCTCTTGGAAGCAGGAGAATAATATAGATGATATCAAAATCATATAGTGAATATTTATTTGAATTAGAGGCTCATCCACCTTATATAGTGAGGTTACAAATTCCTATAAATGGTGCCCTGGTCCCTGGATATGTATTACCCAATAAATAAGCTATAAACGAATTCTTATGAATTACTTACTAAGTCATAAATATCATTTATATTTTTATCACTTACATAGAATATAATAAATATATTACGTGATAAAAATGATCCATTAAATTGACTCTTCATTCCCAAAATTATTAAATGAACCTTGAATATTAAAATAATATTCATTTGTATAATATTTTTTAATGTATTCACTTAATATCTTGTGAATAATTTTAATAAATGAAATCAATAACAATTATTCTAAAATATAATAGTAATAAATTTATATATTCCTTAGAGATCATATATTCTTGGTCATCAGTTAGACCCTGTGGTGGGGATACCTATGTCTTATACTCCTATTCAATAGAATATTTTAGACTTTTGAATACACTAAGTATGTGACACTCTAGGACCTTGACTTGATAATAGTGAATATTATTCATAGACTATGAGTGGAGTCTACCAACCCATAAATTCCCCTGAGGATATAAAGAAAATTTATATAAATGAAAACCTTCCAAATGAACATGCATTGTTTAATATAATATATTTGTTTCAGAATGTCTCATAAAGCAGGATACACACTTTATGCTATTATAATTTCTTTATTTATTACTCATTGTCCTTACTGGATGAACCTACCTTCTTCTACCATGGTCATGGATTTAGTGAAGGTATTATCATCCTAATCAATAAGTCCCAAGCTATCTCTTCATATCAGAAGTGACAAATTCTATCTTTGATTATTAAAACAATGTTATATCACTAATGATGCACCCAAAGAAATATACCATTCTAGATAAATTAATTTCATAGTTTTCTTCTTGCATCAAAGTATGTAATAAAATATTATACATTTATTATAATCTCAATTTAGGATACCATTACACATGTTCACATATAGGAACTACTAGTGAAACCTGAAACATGTGGCGTTTCTATTGGTGGTATAGTCTTCATGGTCTCATATACATGATATTACCAAGTGTGAACTTCATTATAAGAAGTCTCAATGAAAAATAATCTATAGAAATTACCATGTAAATAGTGGATGTAGAAATTTTAACACTATTATGGTAAGTATACATCATGTGTGTCTCATAGTTTACATGATATAGTAATAAAAAACTATTTTTCAAGTTGGTTCTAGTGAACCCGCTTTTAAAATACTCACACATTCACTAGATCCAACTTTATAACTATCATAGTTATCTCTCACATGATAAGACCATGCTTCTATTGAGTTATGGATTTAGTCATTGGGTCTACCACATCTCCAATGTGTGGATACTCAACTATTTGAGACTTAACCTATTTGAGTAAGACTCCTTGAGAGATAATATTCTCTAGTATATTCATTTTTTCCATTTTCAGCACATTATATATTTTCTAGTACCAGTAGTAGTATTATCATAATTTATTATATGATGAAAATTTATTTATTAGGTGTGATTCGAAGAGCTGGAACAAATTGGTGTTTATTTTACACTACTTATTTAGCTGCACCATAATCCACAACACACATGGTATTTTTAAATGTGAATACCACTAGATTTAATGATATTATATTTCTCATAAAATTATCCTAACTACAATATTAGTTCATAAAAATCTAAAGGAAGTTTAGTTTGTGTCCCATTAAAACTAGTTTCCCTTCTTTTTAATGTACTTAGAATATATCCCTTGTACTCTCCCAAGAACAATTGGATAGTTTGGAATAATTCTAATGTAGTTATTATATATTTTACTAATATTATCCTTCCATAAAGTATGTATTGTAAATATCACATCTATTACATAGCACAGAATATGTAAGTGATCTATTACTAATGCTTACAAAATTGTATTCCCTTCATTAATATTCTCCAATGTCTCATTCGTGTCTTATTAGAGAGATATATTCCATGTGAAATTAATAAAAATTCTCTCTCAAATTGTCTAATCTTTTATTTTTCAATACTTTGATAGTATATTTCCTTTTACTTGGTCTAATAACCCCTTTAGATATACTCAATAGATCTCATTCCATAGAACTTAGGTTTCTACTTTAATTCAATCTTTAGATAGTTACTTTAATTCTAGTATTAACTAAATCAAAGACTAGTTTCTATTTTACATATGTTATCAAAGATATTTTAATTTTAAAATAGTGGTACTCACACTAAAATCTTGTAGACACATGTAAAAAAATCATTCTAAATGATTATTCTATGATCTTGTTTCTTAATTCTATCTAAAATTGGATTTCAGTAACTTGTACCACTTATTAAAATATTGCAGTGTCTCCAAATATTTCTTGTTATGTTGTACAGAAACTCTCTAATAAAGTTAGTTTTGACATCCAATTCCAAATAAAATTATCATAGATTTTATCTATGAAAAGTAAAATTCTAATGGATTGAGCATGGAAATTAGTACAAAGGATGTGTAATAGACTATGTCTAGAAATTTTTTATCAAACCTATTATCTATTTATCATGTATCTTTGGTTTGAACTTGACCATACATGTCTTATTTCTCTTGAATCCATTGTATTATCAATATTTGGAACATTCTAAATAATAAGAACATATAATTTAATACATGGAATCTGTTATTGAATTAAATATGTCAATATTAGATTATTCTAATTTATATATTTATTGTAGGATCAATTATTCTTATCGAATAATATATCACCCATCATGGTTAATATAAAACCATCAATATAGTTTATTTCTTCCAATGTATTATGTGACTCTGGAGCATTGATTTTCTATAAAATCTTGTGAAACTAGTTCATATGACAACCACTTGTTCATATTAGGTGTTGACTAAATCCAAGTCAATATTACTCCCACAATCTCAAATAGATATGTTCACTCTATTATATAAAGATATTATATCACTTGACAATTGGTTTTCTATATTAGGGATTTCTGTAATTTTCTTAGAAAACTTCAGGATAATTAATTTAGATACACATTTTGTTTTTATTGATGAATGTTCTTTTTTATCCTTAACAGAAACTTTTGATATAAACACATTTTATTATTAAATGATTGATTTATACCATACTAAAACTCATATGATATCCATATGTCATTTTATTTGTTATATGGTTATGGGATAATGCCACTATTTGTAAAGCATGTCTTGAATAATAGAAGTATAAATAATGCATATTAATCTTAATATTGATTCTTATTTAACTTACATCATAAATCTGATGTGTATAATGAAATTTTTTTTTAGGAATTACTCTATGATATATTTTAATGATCAATGTTTTTAGGTAAGACTCATCATCGATCCTCCTTAGTAACATCATGACTTTGTATAAGGTAATGTGTGTTTTGGAATTACTCCACGGTGAATTTTAATGATCGATGAATTATTGGTCAAGATATTATTCATCACATGGGCCCAAAGAAACACATATCTTCTAAACATTCATATTTTGTACTTCTCTTTTGCATTCCTAAAAAACTATAAATGAATATTGTGATTTTTATGAATTTACCTCTAGCTTAAACTTTGTAATAATTCATTCTCTCTAGATGAACAAAATCCAAAAGAATTATGGAATACCATTATTTATAAAGGTTTCTATATAAAAAATAGATAAGTAAATTTTTCAACCATATTTTATGTTTTTAACTCTGGAGGGTCTAAATACCATACTGGGTATATCCTTGACAATTAATTTTAGTTCTACTAGAAAAATAATTATCTTGACATGATTGGGTATAACTATGTCTTACATTTTATATTCATCAGTTATTGACAATGATTCAATAATTAATAAACTATTATTTGGGTATTACATACCATAAAAAATATTCATTCCTTCATGTAATAATGTTTAATTATGCTCAATAGACATGTGAGATATTTTTTTTGATAATACTTAACAAAATTTTAACTATAACCATTAAACATTGAAATTAGAAGTAGCGTACTTCTCACCACTGACTTAGGAATCACCCTTTCTCAATCGCTTGGATAATTCACCTTACTTATTATAATGTTTATTTTATTACTTGGTTAGTATATTTCAATACACATATGTGATAGGCATATTTTACTTAATACCCAACTAGTATGACATAAAAATCGCATTCAATGATGAATATATACTAAGTGGAATCATCCACTTACTTCTATTTTAATTCATTTCTTTTAATTCTCCATAGAATTATCTCGTGACATACAAAGAAAATAACCCCTTATATAATGATCATCCTATTTTCTTTAAAGTATTTTATGAAGGTGCCTTTGGCATTAAACTTTCCATTGTATTTTTCACCTTGTATTTCAACATGTTAACCATGATAACTAAAGATTAAAATTTCTTTAATTTCTTATCTATTTGTTGAACCATACCCAAAAGTTAATGAAGTGTTATCTCACTATTGTTAATTTTAGAATATTAAATGAAACTGGTGTAAGTAGGTGATAAATATATATATATATATATGGGGTGTATGGAAATATCGTAATATATCATTCAATTTACACATATTCGGTGTAATCATCACCTCATTCATATCTCAGTTCACTTTCTCCTCGTAGCTTCTCAAATATGAGGCAACATGTTAAACCATTGATGTTCTGATGTTTTTTTTCATAAAACATAAAACATTGATGGTATAATTATGATGTAAATATAAAATGTGTCATACATGAGTATCCTGTAAAAATATTTCACACCCTCGCTTCCCAAGGTGGATTAATAAGTATTTGGGACTCTAGTACTTACAATTTAAATTAATTTTGTAGTATTTTGTGTAAGAACCTATACTAAACTTAGAAATTGGGACTAGTTGGACATGTTCTTTATCTATAATAAATCATAGTGAACATGTGGTATTATGTCCATTATTATATAAAATAAAATTTTAGAAAGTTATTACTTTATATAAAGTATTGATTATAAATTATATATTAATTAAATCATTATAAGTTTCCCACTATTTTATCGAACCCTAGTGTCCCTCTCTAGTAGATTTGGAATACCAAGTCGCTTGAGTATTCTAGTAGAAAGGATCCCTAAAACCTATTCTCATAGTCCAAGATATGGCTACTTCACTTCTCAGAGAGTTACAAGGTAGTAATTTGACTGGAAAACCACATAAACTGATGTCTCCTTGAACTGTTGAGTGAAGTACCATATTTTAGAAATTTTAAACTTGATTTACTCAACTATTTTTCCTAAACATGTATTAAGCTAGAAATTAATGATTATTTGTTGTCATATTTAATTAATTCTGAAAGTAATAGGGAACACTGTGGAAGCCGGTGGTCTGGGGATTTAAAAAAATTATTGGAGATCAACATAACTACATTATTGCTGGTGAAGCACTACCCTGATTTAATACTAAGGATCATGCATGAATAAGTTGAAACAAAAAATTAAACCATAAATACCAAGTTCAATATGAAGTTATACATTCGTCATCCATTCATCACTAGAAATCATTACTCAAATAATCCAAATTAAAATTCCTATAGATCATTCACACATGATTCAAAAATCTATGGGAGCATCGATTATCAAATTTCAGGTGCTAGCATGGAGATATGACAACACCTTCAATGTCCATAAAATCACTGCATCAATGTTATTAAAATGTGTGAAGGGGATCTCAATCTGATCACTTAGATCGAGATCTTCTCTGTAACATATTTCCCCTCCTCATTGGCTTTAGAAATAGGAAGGATATTACTTGGCCTTAAGCAACATTCCCAAGACACCAAAGGCTGGCAATAAATTCCAAGGGCTTCAATACAGTCGGGGGATAATTTTTCCTTTGAAAATAAAACAAACACACCTAAGAAAACCATAACAAAAACCACTATATGATTCATGATAAAAATTTATTCCAACTAAAATTAATACCAAGTGACAATAATATCAACAACTCCATAACCAAAAATTAGAGTACCAATTCAGAAGACAAAACAACAAAGCTCAAAGACTCCAACTACATAACACCACAACTCCCAACATGATCCATGCTCCAAATCCCCAATCTATGACCAAGTATCATGAAGCACCACTAAATAAATTCTATACTTTACCTTTACCTATGTATCTATATACAATATCTACAGAATCACAAGATTTACAAAGGAGGGGTGAGTAATAAAATTCAGTAAGTTTCCCCAAATGACTTCCCTACTCACACCACTATGATAGAAACATGTTAGCACATTTATATAAAATAATTATATAAAACCCTTTGAAAAATATTAATTGTTTATATCTAAGTATAAAACAATTTAAATACCAAAATAGTTTACAGATAGAACAACCAAACAAGTATTTCAACCATTTCACATTGCTTTTTGGCATACCCAATCCGTGAATCACATAGACACGCGCATACACAAGCTTGCTTCAATGAATGTTACATAATCATGAGTGGTTTCTCATCAATCCACCAATCCATCATTATTTTTCCAATATATTTGTGCCCCAATGACACAGGCCCCATATCTAGGGTCATGTCCCTTGAACCCCAATGGTACATACCCCTTATTTAGGGTCACGTCGAAAGCATTAAATCACAATAACCCATATATTCCAAAACCATGTCAAACCAACCATTTCAATCCATTTAAATAAAGCCTCACTTTTATTGAAAACATTTAAATCAAACTGTTTACATGAATTAAAACAAATCCATATTTATAATCATCATTTTGAAACCAATAAACTAAGATCTTTACACAATAACCAAATTCCAAAAATCCAAAAAACATCACTAAAGAAGGTTTATACCAAGATTTTCATATCAATTTCACAATAATTTCCAATAAATTCAGAGAATTTGAAAATAAGAATTAATTTTATAGTAATAAGATTTAAGGGTGACACCACATACCTCAGAAACTATGGCGAAAATGAAGAACAAAATGAATATTTCAACAAAATCGGGTTGAATCTTAAAAAACCAAACTATATCTTGTTCCCTATCATCAAAGAAGCCAAATATAATTATTATTATCATAAAAAACATATATATATTCCCAATAGACTATATCTATAGATACAAGAATGGAAAAAAAGTAGATTTAATAAAAAACACCGAGAACAAAGACTTACCAAGAAATTTCGCCTTTAACACCCTCAGATTTCTCAATGGATCACTCCTATATCAGAGGAGAAAGTATACACAACCTTTAGGAGGATGAAAAACTAAGTTTGGGTCGAAATAGAGGAAAAAGAGAGGTTTAGGGGTAAAACTGAGTGAGATAAACTTTTTTAGATTTGACTTTTAATGGTACACGGTTAGAAAAACTATGTGCCAGCTATGCTCTAGCCACTACCTCCCAAAACCCTTCACATGGTTGGATCACATGGTTTTCTTAATCATGCTCCAACCATGTTTTTTCCTATATTATACTTTTCACGGTTACTTCTAGGTGGCCACATGGTTTGCCCAAACCATGTGCTTAACCGTGAGCCTTCCTAGTAGCCTCTATCTCACTTTTTACAATTTCCTATAGAATTTGAACAGTTTCTACTAACCATGAAAAAAAATTTAACCTCTATAAAATCCCCAAAAACATTTGAAAAGTACTCCAAAACCTAGAAAAAATCTCCCAAAAACATTACATAATTAAAAATAATAAATAAAGGGTTACTTACTTGAAACTAGGGGTGCTACATTCTCTTCACCATTGGAATTCACATCCCCAGAATGTAGAAAATAGTTGTTATCCCAAAAGATTTTGGTCCATTTCTCGACCATTTATTTATCATGTTCCTAATTTTCTTCTTGAATTTGACCATGTTTCCACAAAACCCTCACTAGACTGATGCTTTTCCCATGCAATACATTCTCTTTCCTATCCACAATTCTCACTGGCATATGAACTAAGGAAGCATCCATCTCTTGGTCAACATGATCCCATCGAATCATATAGTCAAGATAAGGTTGATACATTTTCAACTAATATACATGAAACACATTATGAACTACAATGAACCATAATGTAAAATCCAATAGATATACCACCACACCAACCCATTAAATTATATCAAAAAGGCCTATGTATCAAGGTAACTTTCCCGGCTTTCCAAAATGATGATTCCCAAGCCTTCGAGAAATTTTTAATAACACATGATCACTCACCTTAAATGACAATTGTCATTGATGATGATTCAAATATGATTTATAAACTCTCTATACCATCTCCATATGTTTCTTGATCAACTAAATCTTCTCTATAATCTCTTGGAAAAGTATCATCCCAACTAGTGAAGTATATCCTATTTCCACCCATCAAAGTGGAGAACAACAAGGACGCCCATACAATGCTTCAAAAGGAGTCATATGTATTGAGGCCCAATAACTTTTATTATATGATAATTTCACTAATGGTACATTCTCCTCCCATGAACCACCAAAATGCATTACACAAGATCGCAGCATGTCTTACATGGTTTGTATCATCCTTTTAGATTTTCCATCTATCTAAGGATGATATGTCATAATCATGGTCAACTGATACCCAAGGTCTTTCTATAAGGATGTCCAAAAATGATATATAAAAATCAATTCTCTATCTAAAACTATCAAAAATAGTACTCCATGTCTATTTACCACTTCTTGGATATATATTTTTGACAAGTCATCCACTATATGGGAACAATTAATAGGGATGAAATGGGCCGACTTTGTGATTTGATCCATTATCGCCCATATGTAATCATTTTATCAAACCATTCTTGGGAGACCAATTAAAAAATCCATGTCTATCTAGTCCCATTTCCAAATATTAATAGGTAAATACTACAACATACCTACTGGTCATTGATGCTTTGCCTTAACCTGATGAAAGGTGAGGCATCTTGAAATAAACTCATCCACCTTCCTTTTCATACTAACCCACCAAAATAGTGTTTTAAATTCCTTATACAACTTATGTATTCTAGGATGAATAATCTATCTAAAATAGTGTTAAACATGAATAATTTAATATTGACAATACTTCAGTAAAAAATATCCAATTTTTAGACCACAAGACTAAACTCCCATATATCTTGAATCCCTCAATGGCCACCCCACTATTGAGTTTTGACCTCATAGCAACACATTACAAATCAGATTTTTGTCACTATTTAACAATATTCACCAAATTATGAACAAAAAACTAGAAATAAAACTATAACACTACCTCGATATTCAGATTCCAAGTGCATGTCGACTATGAACGACATCAGTTGCCACTGATCTGAATCTTTTTTCAACTGGCCATATGAATTATTTCTCAATGCATATTACACTAAATATCTCTTACCTGGTGTATACATCAAGTTAGATTTGAACATTTAGAGATACTACATCCATCTTATTTGTACTAGATTAAAATCCCTTTGTGAGAAAATATATTTCAAGCTCTTATGATCTGTAAACACTATAAATTTATCACCAAAGAGATAATAATGCCAAGTCTTCAAAGAATAGACAAAAATTTATAAATGCAAATCATTCATTAGGTAGTTATTCTCATATAACCATAAATTTCATGATCTATAAGAAATTAAATGATCTCTATGAATGAGAATGCATCCCCACCCTGATCACGAAGCATCACAATACACCACATACTATTGTCTTAATTTTGGAAAAATTAAAATTAGTGCTGATGTAAGGTGAAATTTAAGCTCTTGAAAAGACTTCTGACATTCTTCATTCCATTTTAATGAAACATTTTTCCTTGTAAAATATATCATAGGTGAAGCTTGTTTTGAAAAATAAAAAACAAAATGTCAATAATAACCATTTAATCTAAGGAAAGAACGTATCTCAAAGGAATTTTTTGCTGATTTCTAAGAGATAATAGGCTCTATCTTTTATGGATCTATAATAACACCTCTTTCATAGGATACATGGATAAGGAAAAATACCTATTATATATAAAAATTACACTTAGATAATTTTTCATATAAAAAATGATCATGTAGAATTCCCAACATTGTCGCCAAGTGTTTCTCATGCTCGTCCCTTGTCCTTGAATAAACCAATATGTCATCTACAAAAACCACCACAAAGGAATCTAGATATCTCTAAAATATCCTATTCATTAATTCCATAAATATTTTTGGTGAATTCATAATATCAAAAGGCATAACAACATACTCATAATGGCTATATCTACTTCGGAAAGCTGTTTGTAGGATATCCTCCTTCTGAACATGTAATTGGGGATATCCTGAGTGAAATTAAATATAAGATAACCACTGATCTCACCTAAATTGAACAAATAGATCATCAAATTGTAGAAGTGGATACTTATTATTTATTGTAACATGGTTAAGTTTACGATAATCCACACACAACCTAATATTTTTTTCTGAGGGAATAATGACATTGGTATGAGCCCGTAAGGGGCACCGTGCTCGGCTAGGGTTTCTCTCACGCCGCCTCCCTCATCCCAGATCTGCGCTCCTTCTTCCCTGGATCGGTGGATTTAGGTGGTGTTTTTTATATTGTCGCGGCCTTGTATCGGCTCTTCTTGCACACATCGGGGTCTTCGCAACTCGGTGTTGATTCTGCGCCTGAGTCCTTGGTCCGACAGTTTGAGATCAGCACTTTGGCCATCATTTTGGGTGTTTGGAGGTCAAGCGTTGAATCTTGGGTTTTCTCGGATGGCGGTGTTGGGATCATGGTTTGTTTCGAGATGATGAGGATGACGCCGGGAGAGTTTATCGGACAAACTCTTGTTCTTGGAGTTCGGTGTGTGATCGTTTGAAGCTGGTATTTGCTTGAATCTGGTGATGTTCTGTGCTGTTTGTGCATTTTGATTTTATTTTTTGGGTGATTTCTGGGTTTCTGGTGATGTTCTTCCTCTCTAAATCTTCTACGCGAGTGATTATTGGATTTCACGAATGGAAAGGGATGGGTTTTTGGGTCTTGAATGTGGTTATTTTCTGGGCACGACGATGGTCTGTGATGACGGTGGCGGGTTCAGAACTCTCTTTGGCATCCTCGATGAAGAATGGTGGTGTGTTCGCCGGATCTGTTGGTTTCACAGTGTTTCCAGAGGATCTCTCACCGTCAATGAACGTTGAAGTCTTGTGGTGACATTGATGGGTTCGATACTCGAGGGCGTGAGCGGCTCAAGGATGAATGGAAAGGTGTGCGGATTGATGGCGTGCGGATTGAGGACAGCTGTATGGTTTACTTGAGTTTGAAATTTGAAATGTGAATTTATATAGATGTTGCGATGTGGTCTTCGGAGCGGTGATGTTTTGTATTGGGTACCAGGAACCCTCAAACCGGCCATGAGAAAATGGGAAAAAAAGTAATTTGCAGGCAACCTAAGATTTTTTTCAGCCTTTTTGATAAACAAGATTGGTGTTACACATGGATACATGCTAGACTAAATGAACCCTTTTCTTTACATCTCTTCCAATTACACATTAAATTACTTTAATTCAGTTGGTGTTATCCGATAATACAAAAGATAAATAGAATTTCTCCCCAGAAAGAGATCAATTATAAACTCCACTTCTCTTATGGGTATAAAACCTAAGAAATTATTGGGAAAAACATCCAAAAACTAATCAATAATTGTGGGAAAACTATTATTCTTAATAACTTCCATTTATTCCAAATTTAATGCTGAAAACTAGTATGAGATCATTCCAACTTCTGGTGGAAACAATCCCATTTCACCTACCTTTACGTTCTAGTCTCCTTTAAAGATATGCTCGACACCATCATCAGTCGTAAAAGTAACCTTTCTCATATAAAAATTGATGTGCACCATGAAAATTATCAACCAATATATACCCAAGATTACGTCATATAAATCCATTTCAACAATAGAGAAATCCCATATCAACTCATCTCCATAAATCATTAAAGAACATGTTTTACACATAAAGGATCTATATTCTCTTTGAACAAGAAGAGTTTGAAGTTATAAAACTAAAGGCATCATCTCAACATGTAAACCAAAAAAAATAAACAGCACGAGAATAAATAAATGAATGTGATGCACCCATATAAAACAAATCTTCTATAATGGTATAATTCAAAATAATCGTACCACTCACTATCGATGGTCCAGATTGAACATCCCCAATAACTAGCTCATATCCATATAACTTCTTACTCACTACACTCTATTATTTATTAACTTTTTAATATTGCACTACATTAAGAGTCATGGTATTCTTGGAATCACCATGTCTAGCTTCGTTCTACAAACAAGAGGTATTATGCTTCCCTTGTCCCATCGAAGTATATAACGTCCACAAAACATGAGATATGTCCTGAACACCTGAACTTGGAGCACTATGATAGTAGTGCTAAAGATTTGTGATCTGTTTGCAATTATGGCATGCTTCAGGTGGTTTTGTACACTCTCTCTCTATGTGATCAAAATATCCACATTGGAAACATCCAACTTTACTCTTGGGTTTTGGATAAAGATACATCAATCTTGCCATCTGATTTTGATTCATCCCAATACATTGAAAATAGGTTTCCCTCTTATGCTTGTTACTATAATTTGAGTTCCCACCATTTCCCATAGGTGTCAACATGATTCCTCCACTCATAGATCCTAAGATGTACCTTTATACCACCATTACTCTATTGACCATATCTGTATAATCTATTATACAAAGAATGGAAATATTTGAGAAAATATCATACCTCATCCCCAATTAAAAAAATGTGTTCATTCAAGGATTCACTAGCCACAAATTCAGGTGAAAAGTGGACTCAATTAATGAATTTAGCCACATAATCTATCACTTATAGGTTCCCCAACTTCAAGGTAAAAAAGTCTGTCGTTCTAGAAATTCTAAACATATGAGGAGATAATTTTTTGTTAAAAAATTATTAAAAATCCTCTCATGAAATTCCTTGGTCTAATTTATCATAAAATGATAAATCCCACCATTGGAATGCAAGATCCTCCACCATATACATCTATAACTTGACTTTCAACTTTTCTAGTGTGTTAAGGGAATCGAATATTTGATTCATTCTATTCAACCACATCTTTTCCTTATCTGGTTCCGAATCACCCTGAAATATGGGTGGATTTAACTTATGGAATTGAATGGAATGGTCCACTTGCCTTGATTCATCCCTTACATTCCCTCTATCCATATCCTAAAAAGATTAAACAACACTTTTAACCAGCTATTGGTTGACCTGTGGCTTAGGGGCAACCATGTTATTTGAAACCTCTTTAGATTGGTTTTTATGATGCCTATTGAGTTCCATTTTCCATAAACACACAAAAATACATAAGTATCACTCTATATAAATTGAAGGATTAACAATTTCAAATTTTCCACATCACAATTATCACAATAAGGCTTCCCCTGAATTCCACACTTTCTATTTTCAGCCAATTTTTTAAAATTATACCATGATTTTGAAAATAAAACCATTTAAAAATTACCATTATAATTACATTTTCAAAATCTCACATTTGAAAACATTTTTCAATATTTTTCAAAAATAAACATTTCTTCACCAAATGGTAAATCGTTACTCAAAATGAAATATAAACTACTAGTGGGAGTCATTTCTATCAATGCATGTCATAATAATCTTATTGGATAAACCCATGACAATGAGATAACACTCTTATAAGTTTCTCCAAAATATTTATATACCCAAATACCTGGTAACTTGAAATTCAGCATAAATAGGTTAGCTATGTCTTTTTATGCTCTACATTTCAAGTTCTAATGATGTTGCCAATTTATACCATCCCAACTTGAGGAAAAAGTATAATGAATTTCAAATCCAAGACTAAAAACCAATACCATTTGTACCAAAAATATATTTGGAATAACCAAGATTGATACCATTTCTATGTTAAGTACTAAACAAGATTATACCATATGTAACATCTCTCTCTTCCTCATTGTATTGAGAAGGTGGGAGGATATTACTTAGCATTGAGTGATATCCCCCAGATTCCAAAGGTTGGAAATATAATTTATGGGATTCAATAGAGTTGGGGGATGATTTTCCCTTTGAAAATAAAACAACCACACCCAAACATACCATAACCAAAACCACAATATTATTCATGAAAATAATGTAGTAAAACTTAAAGTAATACTAAGTGAAAATAATACCAACTACTTCATAACCTAAAATCAAGGTATCAAATTTGAATACTAAACTGCAAAGCTCAAAGATTCCAAATACATAAAACCATATCTCCCAACATGATTCGTGATCCAACTCCTTAATTCATGCCCATGTATCATGAATAACCACTGATGAAATGTGATACTTTCCATTTACCTATGTCTTGATAAACAATATCTGTAAAATCACCCAATTTCCAAAGTAGGGAGTGAGTAATGAAACTCAAAAGTTTTTCCCCAAATGAATTCCCTACTCATGCCACTAGGATAGATCATTTTAGAAAATTTATATTAAAAAATTTATATAAAACATTTTAACACATTTTAGAATTTTATATTAAATTATAACAAATTTTTCATATGAAAACGGTTTCCAAGGAAAACAACCAAACAAGTCTTTCAACCATTTCACATTCCTTTTTTTCATACTCAATCCATGATTCACACACACACACATGAATTCTTCAATGAAATTTACACAATCAGGAGTAGTTTCTCAACCATCCACCAAGTAGTCACTAGGTTCCCAATATCCTTGCACCCTAATGACATGCACCCCTTATCCAGGTTCATGTTCCTTGAACCCCAATGGCACATGCCACTTATTTAGGGTCACGTAGAAATCATAAACTCACACCAACCAATGTATGACAAAACCATGTCAAACCAACCATTTTAATTCATCTGAATAAAACCTCAATTTTATTGAAAACATTTCAATAAAACCATTTACATGGATTAAAACAAATCCACATTTAAAATCATCATTTTAAAATCCATAAAAATCACTTTACACAACAACCAATTTCTAAAAATGCATAAACCATCACTAAAGAAGGTTTCTACCAAGATTTTCACATCAATTTCACAATAAATTTCAATCAATTCAATCAATTTGAAACTAATCCTTCATTTTTTAATAATATGAGTCCAGAGTGAAGCCACCTACCTTGAAAACTATGGATAAAACAAATAACATCATATATTCTTCAACAAAATCATGTTTAATTTTCAAAAACCCACATTATATTTTATTCCCTAACATCAACATAGAAAAATACCATTATGATTATCATCAACTATCATAGATCTATCCTTAGTGAACTATATTTATGAATCCAAGAGAGGGAAGAAATTATATCTAAGAAAAACCACAATGAATGGAGATGTACCATGCAATCTAGCCTTCAACAAACTAAGATTTTCCAATAGACCACTCCTGAATCAAAGGGGAAGGTCTCTATAGACTTTGGGAGGATGAAAAACTGAGTTGGGGTTGAAATTAAAGAAAAATGAGAGTTTTGGGGGTAAAATAAATGAGACACACTTTTTTAGGATCTAACTTTTAATTATGCATGGTTGGGTCACGTGATTAGGAAAAACATGCACCAACCATGCCCCATCCACTACCTCCCAACACCCTTCACACGATTGGATTGTATGGTTTGTTTAACCATGCGCCAAACAAGTTTTTCCTTTTTTCCACTTTGTATGATTACTCTTAGGTGGACATCCAGTTTGGCCAAACCATATGCCTACCCAATTGCCTTTGTCTCACTCTGCATGATTTCCTATAGGAATTGAACAGTTTCTACTGGGTGTTCTCAAACTGTGCACCTCCATAAATGCCCCAAAAAAATCCAAAAGTCCTCCAAACCCTCCCAAACTTTACCCAAACACTTTACATACTTAAAAATAATAAATAAAGGGTTGATTTATTGAAACCAAGGGTGGTACAATATCTCTCTATAAATCTGGAGAGGGTAGATAATCTTTCAACAGCTCACAGTAAATAGTCATCATGCCCAAGATCCCTCCTCCTATATATAGTGATTTATGAAATTACCTAGAAAAGGCTTACCAAACCCCATAATATTTATTACTCACTATATAAAATATAAATGATATATTATTACTAACTGATTGAGTCATAAATATCATTTATATATTTATCAATTATAATATAATAAATTGATTGTGTGATAAAAGTGAGTCATCAACTCGACTTTTAATTCCTGTTAATATTAAACGAACCTTGAATATTAAATAATATTTATTTGTTTAATTTAAATCCTTGTATTTACATGACACTTTTAAATACTATTAATAAATAAATTCAACCCAATTATTCTATACTCAAATAATAATAAACTTATTTATTAATCTGTGATTGCTAAAACTTTGAAAACTATTAGACCATGTGGTGGGTCCCACCATGTCGTATATTCCATTCACGAGAATAGGATAGATTCTTGAATACATTGTTATGTGTGACCTTATAGGATCTTATATAGATAGTAGTGTATAATATTCACATATCAAGAGTGGATTATAGCTATCGATCAAGGCCCCTAAAGAGATAGTGAATAGTCATAGCAATGACAACCAACCTATGAACAAGAACTATGTAATATAATCTTTATCAAAAGATATCCCATAAAGTAGGATGAACACTTATTCCATCATCCTTTATTGATTTATTATTTATTTATCTAATAGTAAGGATTTTCGTTTTACTACAATGTCTGTGGATTTATGATGGTACTACCATCCTAATCAACCAAGCCTGATATATTACTTCATCAACTCAGAAGTGACAAATTCTATCTTGACCATTCAACCAATGTCATACCACCAATGATGAACCCAATACAATCTACCTCTACATGACTTCATGTTATGGTTTTTTTCTTGCATCAAATTACGTGATCAAATGACACACATTGGTAATGATCTCATGTCAGGAGACTAATACACATGTCCATAGATAGAAAAAATAATGACATCTGAAACATGTGGTGTTCCTATTAGCGGGTCTTTCTACATGGTCTCACATACTAGAGATCACCAAGTGTAAACTTCATGAGAATAAGTCTCGATGTTTATGATCCCCTAGAACCTAATAGTCAGACGTCTACTGTGTCTAGTCAGTATGATGTATCTAGACCATATGACATATATTTAATATTATTTCCATAGTATCTCAAGGTTCTCATTATATCCTGGGAATTGTTATAAACTTTTGATATGAAAAAAAAAATTATAGAAATTAATATTAAATAAAGGCTATAGAAATGTATACACTATAATGGTAAGAAAACATCATGAATATCTCATTGTATACATGAAATGGTAATTGAAAAGTACTTCTTAGTAGGGTCTAGGGAACCCACTATTACAAAACTCCCACTTGCACTAGATCTAAATTGATAACCTTCCTTATTATCTTTCACATGATTATGATGATGTTTATATTGATTAATGAATTTAGTTTCTAGGTATTCCATGTCTCCACTACATGGCTATTTTTTATCTGAGACCTCATCTCCTTGAGTAAAACTCCTCAAGAGATGTAAACCTTAAGTTTATTCCTTTTTTTACTATAAAAACTTTATATATTTACTAGTAAGAGTATCATAATTTACATTATGATAATATTTTACTTTCTATGTGTGATTATAAGAACTTTAACAAATAATTGTTTATTTTACATTGCTTCCTTAGCTACCTTAGAAGTTGCAATGTACTCAGTATTTATAGATATAGATACTATTTGGCTTGTATGAGCTTTACTCACTCATTACCTTATCCTGAATATGATATTAGATCACATTGATCCAAATAAGGAAAATTTTTATCCCTTAAAAACTAGTATCTCATATTCTCCACATACTAGGTACACATATTTTTTACTTGATCAAGTAAAATCATATAGTTCTGACTGATTCCCTTGAAGTTATCCTAGATATAACTCATATTTTACTACTATAAATTATATCATGGTAATATAAAATCATGTACATATCATGGAATATGTTATTGATCAATCACTAAATAGTATGGAAATCAACTCACTACATTAATTTCCACTTTTGTTCATGCATGTATTCTTAAAGAGATTTATACCATGTGACTCTAGAAACAATTATCCCTTGAATTATTCCAACATGTATATTTATATTACCTTGTCAGTATTTGTATGATTGACTAGGTCTAGGAAACTGTTACATCTACCTCAATAGATCTTATTCCCTAGAACTTAGGTTGCTACTTTAAGTGAATATCTAGAGTATTTATTTTATTATGGTCTTGACTAACTAAAATGCCAATAGTTGTTTTCCATATGTTATAAAACATATTTTACTTGGAAAACAATGATTCTCTCACTAACATCTTATTGACACATGTAAAATATTCATTCCAAATTAATATTCTATAATCTTATTGATTACTTTAATCCTAAACTAGATTTCAATAACATTTACCCCTTATTGGCATTCCATGGTGTCACTATCCCTTTCATGTTTCATTGTATAGACACCTTCCACGATTAGTGGTCTTAACATCCAATGTTCAATAAAATTTTCATATAAATTAGCTATAACAAATAAAATTTTAATGGATTTAGGCATAAAAAATTGGTATATCTAATCGAACCTTATTAGTACCACACTTTTACCATCCATGTATAGTCTCACGTGAATACCCACTATATTATTCAGAATAATAAGCACCCTATACTTTGAAAAAAAAAATCCATTATTGAATTTAAATTGAGCTTTTAAATTTTAGATAATTTTCATAAACTGCCTTCTTGTAGGAATTATTATTATTAATTAATAATGTATCACCATCCTCAGTGAATATAAAACAAGCACCATGTTATATCCTTCATATGCAGTATGTGTCTCTGGAACATTCCTTTTCCACAAAGCCTTGTGGAACTTATTCATATAAAAACTTTTTGTGCATCTTTGGCATTGAATAAATGAAATTCAATCCATATATCACTATCTGAAATAGATATGTTAACCCTTTAATAGAAATATAGTCTATAAATTTACTATATCTTTTCTATCTTAGGGTTTTCTATAATATCCTAACAAAATTTTAGGATGATTACTATATATTCACAATGTGTTTTTATTGATTTAGGTTTTTTATATCCTCAACAAACACCTTTCATCAAAATAGATGTTCTTATAATATAATGTATTTTCATCATATTATAACTCATATGATATCCATTTTTCATTATAGTTGGCATATGGTTCTGGGATATTGACTCTATTTGCAAAGAATGTCTTGAAAAATTAAAGTATTTGCAATGCATGTAAGTCTCAACATAAATGATCCTTTACTAACATTGGAACCCTAATGTGTATAAGGAAATGTGCATTTAGGAATTAATCCATGCTACATTTTATTAATCAATTTTAACATGTAAGTATCATCATCTATCTTCTTTATTAGCATCATAGACCTCATGTGGATAAGGTAATGTGAGTTTAAGAATTACTCCATGTTATATTATACTGATCGATGAATTCTTGGAAAATATATTCTTCGACGTACTAGCCTAAATAAACTCATATCTTATGAACATTCATATAACATACTTAAATTTCACATTCCATAATAAACACTTAAAGTAATATAATGAAGTATTTTTACCACTATATTACATTGTAATAGTTTACACTCTCTTGCTAAACTAGTTCTGAATGCTTTGTGGCTTACCTTTATTCAAAAGGTTTCTTTGTCAAAAACTAAGTATATAAGTGTGTCGACAATAACTAAGTTATTTAACTCCAAAGAGTATAAAACCATACTGGTTATATCCTTGAAAACTACTTAGTTTTGGTTGAAAAAGTATTATCTTTCCACAATAGAGTATATGAGTATTATATTTATATTCACCATGTATTTTAAATGATTCTTGTATTACTTAATTATTAGTTTTATATGAAATACTATAAAAGCATTTATTCATAAATATTTTGGCAGAATTCATTGATAAATTATACATTTATAAGAACTATTCACTTGTCAATGAAATCATGTGCTTCTAACTACTAATGTAGGTCTCACCCTTCCTCAAATTCTTGGAGAACACACCTTGACTTCTAGTAATGTTTCTTGACTTCCATGATTCCTATATTTCAAAACAATTATTTAATGACATATTTTTACTAATACCCAAGGATCATAAATGAAATATTACTTTTAATGATGACTATACCTAAATTATAAGGTTTTTTTTCTTCTCCTTCAATTCATTATAGTTCTTATTCCATGGACATATCTAACTATATGCAAATAAAATAGCCTCATGTTCAATGATCTCCTGATTTATCTTTGGTTTATTCAAAAGATGTTATGAAGGTTCCTTTTAAAGTATAATTGCATTTATACTTTTCTCCTTCTATTTATGTTATTTCACCATAATAATTAAATATTTTACTTTCTTAAAATTCTTATATTCTTAGAGAACCTGTCCCAAAATATATTGAAGTGGTTCTTCCAAAATATTCATTTGCTAATTCTTAAAAAAACTAGAAAAACTAGGTTGTAAGAAAGAGATAATGAGATAAACTAAAAGATATTGGTTTTAATTGAAACTCATTTATTGTATTCATTCAATAAAATTTATCATCCTGAGTATATGATGACTAGATTGAGTTCTATCTATCAATTGATATGTGAATAGTTTTATCATTATCTCATTGATTTCTCACTTCACTTTCTCCTTGAAAACTTTTTAGAGATGAGGAAACATGGTATATACATCCATATCCTTATATTGAACATGTAACTCTTTATAAATTGATGATATAATTATAATGTAAACATAAAATGTGTCATCCATGAGTCTCATATAATCATTTTTCTCATCCTCACTATCACCCAATGGAGGATGATCAAGTTATGGGGACTCCAGGACATATAATTTATTTTTGTACTCAAGCACTATGTGCAAGCTCCTATACCACTCTTGGAAAAAAATTTCAATGATTACAATATCTTTTTCCATTATGGATCACATAGTATTTGTGTTTTTACATTCAATTTCCTATAAAAACAAAATCTAATATATTAGTAATTTTATCTTAATTACTAATTAGACATTATCGATTATTTAAATGGATCCCACTATTTTATTAAACTCTAGAAACCCACTATACTATAATTATAATACTAGGTCACTTAAGTATTATAGTGACAATTATCCTTTAAACACCCCTCATAGTCTATAATCAATGGTTATGCCACTACTTGAAGAGTTCAAGGTAGGTTTTTGATTGGTTAACCACTTTAACTCATGGCTCTTTGATCTGTTGAGTGAATTCCCTGCTTCCAAAATCATAAATATGATTTACTCAATGATTTCCCATAAATTTTCAATAAGTTATCAATGGATACTTCCTTTATACCAAATTTAGTTAATTCAACCCATTACTCTCATAATAAATCCTTGGTGATAGGAGGCGCTCTCAAATTCGGATGAAGAGCACCCCAAACACCCATTTTGTTTAAATTCAAATGATAGAAGTAGTTTTAAACTTAATATTTATTTTAGGGTTTTATATTTTTATATAATTAAATGAAATAATTTTCTATCTCATAATAATTTACTATATGATTCCACTCATAACTGATCATGTAATAAATTGAAAATATTTATCGCATCACATGTTCATTTTATCTTTTCATGATTTCTTATTATTTTATGTGATCATGCATAAAAATTACACATATATTAAATAATAAACCATGAATAAATAAAATAATATGATCTGATCATGATATGATACTAATATTTGATCCATTAAGTGAATAATGGATCAACCTAGACCCTACGGTTAACTCCTTGAGTCGTGTCGCTTGCAACTCGAGTTGCAACACTCACTTATCCAATGCATCAAACTCTTATCTTGTGTATTGCCAAATCTTATCATGAAGTATATCACTACTCATCCTCACCATTATACAATAAAAATCACATGAAAACAGGGGGTCTCATGAATGTGTAATATAGATAAAAACATTTTATTTGGGCATGTAGGCCCTTATACATATAATGATGCAAAGATGACACATATACCATCATTTATAAAATCATTATTGCAAGTATGAATTTTAATAATTAAATAAATAAATAGACACCATACATGAATTGGTCGGTCTATAACTAAGGATTAGTTAATAAGCATTAAACTTTCATATATGAATTAAATTCATAAATAAAATTAAAATTGAAATAATTTATTTTCAGGGGTGATTTAAATGAATTAAAATTTTCACTCTTATTTTTAATTTAAAATTTACATCTTCGATCCCATTAATTAATTTAATTATATTTCAAAATTTAACTTATTTTTAAATATTACTTATTAAAT
Organism: Viscum album; assembly: GCA_963277665.1. Lineage (NCBI taxonomy): Eukaryota > Viridiplantae > Streptophyta > Magnoliopsida > Santalales > Viscaceae > Viscum > Viscum album. The sequence goes on along the minus strand of OY728146.1, from coordinate 2,033,348,468 downwards.
TAATTATTTTTTAAATTATATATATATATATATCAAAATATTACTTTTATTGAAATATATATATCTTTTTTATATATAAACACACACATTTTATTTTTGGGTCCCCGTGCACCCGGGATTAGGCTGGACAGGTCAGGCAGAACCCATCTCAGCCAATCTTGGATTGAGTCTGACACATCTTGTCCCATTCTAGGTTGGGAAGGACTTGATAGTACTATTTTGAGTCGATACACTCGAGAAGAGTTCGTACATACCTTTCCAAATACTAATCAAGTAATACCTGCCTGCGTGGGGCCATTTAGTGATTGGGAGCCTAGATCTGACCAGTCAAATGGTGGCATAGGGGTGGCTGACCAAAAAGTGGTTATAAATGATCAGGTGAGGGTCTGGAAACATGTGTATATGAGGTCATCTATCCAAATGTGGATAGTGGTGGCGGTCAAGTCATAGCTTGGATGGAGGTGCATCGAAAGTGCTCATAGATCGGTTAAGGGAGGTCGGGACCGCTGGAGATCAGTGAGTTGGGGTTGATGTATGAAAATCGGATGGTGATCAGGGTCATGCAGCATGGTGGTACTAAGAAGGGGGGTGTGATGAAGAATTGGTATCAAGGATCTAGCTCGAGATGGCAGGCCAAAGTATATATGGTGGATCTTGGAGCAGCAAGCCTTATTGGGCGGGACAACCAGAGGCTGCGGGCAGTGGCGCTTTCGCCAAGGGCGTGGGGTTTATTACGAAGAGGAGTTCAAAATAGGGAACTTGGGTAGATGTTCAGGGATAAGGCACTCATAGGGTATCTAGATAAGAAACCAGTAGGGGAGGCATGTGGAAGCCCCCTTTTTTAGTTTACCCTTTTTTATTTTAATTTTTTTATTAGCTTCATGAATAAAATCTCCCCCCCATGCAATAAATGAGGGCATTTTTTCAAAAACAAATCTTTTTTCCTATAGTTGGCCTCCCCTACAATATTGTACTTTTATTTTTTGTTAATTTTTTCTAGTGCCTATATTAATAGGCAGTAGAAAAAATTTAATAAAATAAAGTTATTTCTAAAAATATATGGAGTTCATATTGGTCGAAATTTACTATTCTGATCTCTGAAATCTGGTCGGGGTGTGAGCTTATCAAAAAATCTTTTCTCTGAATAACTTCGTGTTAAAATTAACACACATATATATATATATATGTTCTTCATAATTATACCAAAAAAATAATTTTAATCTTCATTCAAAAACATCAGATGTCCACAAACTAGTCATTTAGGGTCGGATTGAAAATTCATCTAAGAAGTTGGGACCGAAAAAACTCCCTCTTAAAAATTTAATGAAATTTTATTTTATTTTTATTTGATTTAAAGTTTCACATGTCCCTCTAATACCAATTGAAGGTAATGGGGCACACAATAGAAGCTAGCGAGCCAGATATTTAAAAAAATCACTAGAGATTGACTTAACCATGTCATCGTTAGTGAATCGATGCCCCAAGTTAATCCTGCGGATCATATGTGAAGACTTTTAAGCCCAAATTTAAACCATAAATACCTATTTTGATATAAATCCACATGTTTATCATATTTTCATCACCATTAATTTTTTCTCCAAAAATTTGAAATCAAATTTCTCTATGTCGTCCATGTGGGATTCAAAAATCTATGGAAGCATCGATCATCAAATTTCGGGTGCTCCTGCAGAGATCCGACAATGCCTTCAACATCCTAACAATCATTACATCAATGTTTTTATTATGTGTGAGGGAGAACTCAATATTATGACTTGTATTGAGATATTATCTCTATATAAAGTGGGATAGTAGATAAAAACATTCAAGAGATCATAGTGAACATTTATCATGTGATAGCTCTCTCCTCTTATATATAGTGAGTTATAAAATTACCTAAAAAATGATCCCCAAACCCTTGAATATTTATTACTCACTGTATAAACGATAAATGATATATTATGACTATCTAAAAGAGTCATAGATATAATTTATATATCTATCATTTACTTGTAATATAATAAATATATTATGTGATAAAATCAAGTCATTAACTCAATAGTTAATTATTATTAATATTAAATGAACCTTGAATATTAAATAATTTTTATTGGATTAATATTAATCCTTGTATTTACTTAACCCTTTTAAATAATTTTTATAAATAAATTCAACCCATTTATTACCAAAATTTATGGGATCTAGGCCAACCTAGTTCCAAAATTTAATAAAGAAAATTCCATACAACATCAAGCAATACAAGGGGTTATACAAAGACGGGAGAGAATAAATCCTTGCATATCTGCATCTACCATTGGTGTACAATAGTATAGAGTTATAAAGGACCATATTGAACTTATTTCAATGATCTTCTACTTTGACATAGTATCATCTACTTGATTCACTTCCCTATAGGCATGTGAAACAGTCAGATTGAGATTCTTGACATGTTGAATGCAATCAATCCAATGAGGTTGGAGCTTCCAAGGAACATCCCTATTTCTTCCCTTTAAGACCCTAAAAGTAGTTTTAAAATTAGATTAAATCCATAATGAATTCCAATTATTCCAAACAACATGTTTTATATCATATATCACATCCCACAATTAAACTTTATAAGAAATTCCAATGCCCGTGTAATGACAAAAAAATAGACAAAGTCATGGTAGGTATGGAAAACACCTCCATAACCCAAGGGCCCTAGAATACTAAAGTTCACACCATAAACATTGAATTTAATCCATGTTTTTCTTGGGGAAATCCATCAAATTTATTTTAGAACAAGAGGTTTATGGGGTTCACCTGAGACACCAACCATTCTCAGAATTTTCAGGTCTTCCATGGTGTTTTTCATAGATCCTATTTTTACCTTAGAGGTATCATGAACCTATCTGTGCATAGAATGTATAAAATCATGTGTGTATGGTATTTGGTTTCCAAAAATACTCTCATTTATTTCATTTCAAACCAAAGAAATAACTATAGCTGTTGTAACAAGAACCAAATTACAGATCTCCTCACTTTGCCAAGTTTTACAGTGAACCTCTAGGAAATGTTCATGTTGTAGATCAGTGTATATAGAAATACCAAAAGATTTCCCACATAATTCCAAAGACTCTATGAAAAATTACATCCCATGATGAGGCGATTTATATCTTCTTCAACCTTCAAGAATAAGTGAAATGTTGAAATGATGACTTAGATAGCCCTCTTTAATTGGTCATGTCTGGGAAGTATCTTTTTCCATACCCTTCAAATAATATAAAATATTGTGGTTTTTATAAAGTATACCTTAAACATTTTTATATTGAAGCCTTTACATTTCATAATGTAGTAGTATTTATTGTTTAACCTTCCAATCCTGTTGGGACTCTAGATAAGAAAATCCATATCCATGAAAGCCTAATTAGGGATCTCCATTTTAGTCTATAGATGGATAATTCCATCAAGGAAACTTAATTGGATAAAAATGTCAAAAATGGTCATTTTTTCCCTGTTCACTAATACATTGACAGTGTCTTTAAGTGGGTTTTCCAACCATTATGTACTTTAATAGTTGAGATTAGATTTCCTTCCCACCATCCATTATGTGTTCTATATGATCTCACTAAAAGAATTCTGGATTGAACCTAAAACATATGAAGAGAGGTGGTGTTGGTATCCTTCCATCAACCTCATTTTTAATATGTTTGATAAAAAACACAAAAAGATTCATTAGGATTCAAAATATTCCATGTGAATTTCCCAATAATAGCATCATTAAAGATCCTTATATCTTTAATTCCAATTCCTCTCATTTAAATAGGATTAATAAAATCTTTCCAGGACACCGTAATCAACTTCATCGCATGCACCGACCCAATCCATATGAATTTCCTTATCATACCCTGAATTTTGATGATGATACTTCATGGCCACCTGTAAATCTATAGATTTAACTTTGACTACCATGGACATGGATTTATGAAGGTACCACCATCCTAATCAACCAGATCCAAGATATTACTTCCCTAACTCAGAAGTAAAAAATTCTATCATGACCATTCAACCAATTTCATAACACTAATGATGGAACCAACATAAGCTACCTTACCAAAACATCATTATCATGGTTTTTTTCTTGCATCAAATTACATTATCAAATGGAAAACATTACTAATGATCTCAATTAAGGAGACCAATATACATGTTCATAGATAGGAATAACCAATGACACCTGAAACATGTGGTGTTCCTATTAGTAGATCTTTCCTCATGATCTCACATACTAGAGATCACCAAGTGTAAACTTCATGAGAAGAAGTATCAATGCTTATGATCCCCCTATAACTCATAGTCATATATCTACTATGTCCCATCAGTCTGATGTATCCAGACCATAGGAAATATATTTAAGATTGATTTCATAGTATCTCTAGGTTCTCATTATATATTGGGAATGGATATAACCTTTTGATATGACAAATAATATATAGAAATTACCATTAAATAGTGGATGTAGAAATTTATACACTATAATAGTAAGTTTCCATCATGCATATGTCACTATATACATGAAATAGTGATTGAAAAGTACTATTTATTTGGGTATAAGGAACCTACTATTACAAAAAATTCAACCTATATCTCTCATAATAATTCCCTAGTAGTAGGATTCACCCTCAAATATGGTTGAAGAGCACCCTATACACTCAGTTTTGTTCAAATTCAAATGATGGAAGGTGTTACGACTTAATATTACTATTAGGGTTTTATTATTTCTCAATGAATGATATTATTTTCAAATATATATTCATGTACTATGTGATAATACTCAAAAATTCTCCATGCAGTAAATTGAAAACATTTATCATGAAATTATTTTTTTTAATATCTAACCTTTTTTTATTACTTTATATGATCGCACTCACTTTCATATTCACAATAATAAAAAATTCATAAATTAAGAAAACAACATGAATTATCTTGATTATTTTTTATTGGTTCATCCATTTACACTCAATGGATCAATCATGACCCTTAGGGTAAAATAACTGAGTCCCTTATGACTCATATAATAGCTTGCACCCTAGTCCAATGTATCAACGTGTTGTTTGGAATACCACCTTGTCTCAATGTGGTCTACATCTTACAATGTCTTTGACTTTATATCTAATGAATCAGAAATACCTAAATTTCATACATAATTATACTGATTGATGTGAAGATCCTTATACATATTAAGAAAATAAAGATGATGAAAATACCATCAAAATAAAATTAATTATTACATGCAACACATGAAATTGCAATAATTAATTAAATATATTAATTTTATACATACATTGGTTAGTCGGTGCTCAAGATTAGTCGACGGGTAAAAAATACATGATATAAAATAAATTTTGAAATAAATTATACTCAAGGGAAATATAAATGAAATAAAATAAATCTATCTAATTTTAATTGATAAAATAGTAGTTGTACAACCCCTAGATAAAATTTTAACAAGTTGAAAAAAATCCTAAATTTTAAAATTTTTAAATAAAATTTTCGGGCCCCAGGTTGCCTAAAAAACACCTAAAAGGGTTTCTGAGTCTATATTAGGCATAGAATGAGCTAGGATAGAGGGGTTGAGTATGACCTATCCTGGGTTAGGCTGACTCGGGTAAGCCATGGGTTATCTGATAGGTGGTGTTCCATATATAAAGTGGGAGTGTGGTCACGAATAAGGAGGGACACACATAGTAGGAGGTAGTTGGGGGCTTGTGTCATTGGTGGCTAGATAAGAGACCATGCTCCATAGGATTCCTTTAGGACGGGTTGTGCATTACGGGATTCCAGCTATGATAGGACAAACTACGGAGGCAACTAGAAGTGTGATGGGAAATGAGAAACACACATAGAAGGTGGCATGATGGGAGGGAAACAGTTGGATCTCAGCACTAGAGGTGGCACATGGAAGATTAGACAGTGGTGGGTCTACCCAGTGAGAGGTGGTCAGTGTAGCGGGTGGATGAGGGGAGGTGTTTGGCAGGAACTGTTGGATAGGGTAATAGAACTACCACCACTAGGTTAAAAATAATATGTTTTTAAAACTAATTTCCACTAGATTATCCAGCAACCTCGTTCCCTTTTTTATTTTAGAATGTCACATAGACTTCCACCCCACCACTTACCTTTTAAAAAAATATTTTTTTATTTTCAAATTGTGAAATATTATTTTCTTGGGCTCTTTTATTTTTTTCCATTTACACAAATTGTGGAATTATGCCAACTGATAGAAATAGTTCCTAAAACCGGAATCTAACTAGAACCAAGTTGAAAAAACATTTATTCATATATATATATATATATATATTATAAATGTGCTTCATTTTAAACCATAAAAAAATGGTTTCGATCAAAATTTTGATATTTAAATGGTCATGTCTTGACCATCTGATATTATATTTGATCGTTGTTTATGGAAATAAAACCACTGTTATTCTCTCAATATAAATTTATTACAAATTTAATTTTTCCTTTTCTTAATCCATTGCGTAATCCATATGATACCAATTAAAGGTATTATAGAATGTAGAATAAGTATATGGGTTAGGGATTTAAAATTTTCATCATCAATTTATGTAACTACGTCATCTCTATTGATGTGTATCCTGGAATGAAATTTTAGGTTCATACATGAGGATTTTATGCATGAAAAATAAATTGAAAAATTACCACATTAAATTTAGAGATGTGCTTGATAGCCACTCATCACTGGTGACCATTTCTCTAACAACCCAAATCTAATTCCCTCTATATCATCTATACCTACATTAAAATTCTATGGGAGCATAATTTGTTAAAATTCAAGTGCTAGCATAGATATCCAATGATTCCTTCAATGTCAGGATGATCCTTTGATCCGTGAAGAAAAAATTAGATTGGTTCCTCATATCATGATCTTATCTCTCTAGAAATTTGGAGAGAGGAGAGAGAGGCTCTCAAAAATCATGTATTGAATAGTTACCTAAATGGGATCCTCCTCCTCCTTATATAGTGAAGTTCCAAATAACTAAAAATGGATCCCTAGCCCCCAGATATGTATTACCCACTAAATAATCTATAAAAAACTTCTTATGAATGAACTACTAAGTCATAAATATAATTTATATTTTTATAACTTCCTTATATTATAATAAATATATTATGTAATAAAATTTAGTAATTAACTTGACTCATCATTCCCGTAAATAATGAACAAACCTTGAATGTTAAAATAATATTTGTTTATATGATATTTTTCCACGTATTCACTTAATATCTCATGAATACTTCTAATAAATAAATTCAATACCAATTATTCTAAACTAAAATAATAATTAATTAATTTATTCCTTGTAAATCAAATATTCTCATACATAACTTGGACCCCATTATGGGGCCCACATATCCTATATTCCTATTCAGTAGAATATGAAGACTTTTGAATACACTAAATGAGTGATCCTCTATGCCCTTATCTCAATAGCAGTGATTGTTATTTATAGACCAGGAGTGGAGTCTAGCAACCCATCATGTCCTCTAGGGTTTTAAGTAAAATTCATAGTAACAATAATCATTCCTCTGAACACACACCGTGTAATATAATCACTTCATCTTGTGATATCTCATAAAGAAGGACACACACTTTATGCCATCACCCTATATTTATTTATTATTAGTTGGCCTTATTAGATGAACTTACCTTCTTCTACTATAGAAATATATTTAGTGAAGGTATTATCATCCTAATCAACTAGACCCAAGATATCTCTTCCTATCGAAAGCAATAAATTCTATCTTGTATTATTCAATCAATGTTATACCACTAATGATTCACCCAATTAAATCTACCATGCTATGAAATTAAGGATATAGTTTTTTTCTTCCATAAAAGTATGTAATCAAATAGTATGTACTAATAATATTCTCTAATCAGGAGACCATTACATGTGTTCATGGATAGGAACTACCAATGACACATAAAACATATAGTATTCCTACTAATGGGTTAGTCATCATGATCTCATATACATGAGATCACTAACTGAAAACATCATGAGAAGAAGTCTCAATTCTTATGATCCCCAAGCACCTAATTTTCAAACATCATATGTGTTAAGTCAGTATGATGTATCTATAGCATAGGGCATAAATTTAAGATTATTTTCATGGTGTCTCTAGGTTATCACTATAGCCTAGGAACTATTATAACCTTATAATATGATAAATAATATATAGAAGTTACCATGTAAATAGTGGATACAGAAATATAAAAATTATTATTGTAATTATACACCATGCATATCTCATTATATACATGATATGGTAATAGAAAATTACTATTCAAGTAGGGTCTGGAGAATTCACTTTTACAACAATTCATTGATGAAATATTTATATACTCTATGTTAGAAGAGGATCATGTCGAACATATTAGAGCTATCTTGTGAGTCCTTAAAATCCACCAAATATGTGGAAAGTAGTTCAAGTGGGAGTTATAGATTCGAGTGGTTTATTTCATTGGACATGTGGTGTATCAACATGGTGTGGATAAGGACCCACCAACGATAGAGGTAGTTATTTATTTGGATCTACCCTAGAATGTGATACAGGTTCACAATTTCCTTGTTCTTGTGGACTATTATTGGAGGTTTTTGTTTCATTTATCTCAGATTATAGCCTCACTAATATTATTGACTATAAAGGTCCAGACTTTTTTATAACTTTATTAGTTCTAGGAAATATTTAGTTACATGGAGGAGAAGTTTATTGATGATCTGGTGCTTCAGTTTCTTGAGTATGGTGTGATGTTTTATGTTTTCTATGATGCATCCCATCATGGTTTGGGATGAATATTGATACATCATAGAGTGGTGATCTCTTATATATCCATGAAGTAATTTATTTAGGAGAATAAATATTCCACCCATGACCTATAGTTGGTATAAGTTATGTTTTCCCTGAATTTGTGGCGGCATTACCTTATTAGTGAGTGTTTTTTAGTTATCATGGGCCACAAGGCCCTAAAATGTGTATTCTATCAATGTGATATGAATCTATGAAAATGGAGGTGGATGAAGTTTCTATAGTATTATGATTTTATATATCTTACACCTTGGGAAAGGAGAATGTTTTTGCTAATGCAGCGGGTCGGAAGTCCTAAGAAGATGTGCTTTGGGATTTTGCATATGTTTGGAAAGAGGTGGATGAGCTTATAAAGATGAATCTTGATATGGGAGAAGGAAGTTTTCGATGTTTTTTTATTAGATAACCATGGATTCATCGTTGATGCAGCATGTTTAGGAGTCTCAGTAGGGAGACTCAAAGGTAGAGGTGATATGTGAGCGTTTTGTCCATGGTGATGCTATTGAGAGATGGTCAGAGGATGGTCATAACCTGATATTTTTTCAGGTGAATTTGTTCATTATATTATCAGTATAAGAGGTATTTATTCATGATTTTCATATATCACCCTTATAAGTACATCCTAATTTTATTAAGATGGGCCATATCTTGAGTATATAGGTTTGGTGGCTTGGGATAAAATGGTTTGTGGTAGAGTTTTGGGTGATGTGTATGGTTTTACAGTAGGTTAAACCTGAATACTATGTTATTGGAGGTTTTTAGAAGGAATTGGATATCCCTAAGTGAAAATAGAAGTAAATATCAATGGATATCATCACTAGGTTACACTAGACATAGGGAGAATATGATGTGGTTTGGGTGATTGTGGACTGGTAGATAAATTCATCTCACTTTTTAACAATCCATGAATCAAGTGATGTGGATATTTTAGTGATCTGATATGTGGATGATTTGGTTAGTCTTCATAGGTTATTGATGACCATAATTTCACATTAGTATCCTCATTTAACCACATGAGTCTGAAGGGGATTAAATTATTCCTTTTTCTCTAATGTTCACCTTAGAACAGCTTTCCTCTTTCATATAGATGGGAAGACAGAGCAGACAATCCAAACAATAGAGGATATGTTGCAAGCTTGTATCTTGGAATTTGGTGGATCATGGTTCAGGTACCTAACTTTGGTTGAGTTTTCCTACAACAACAGTTATCACTCATCCATTTTCATGTATCCATTTGAGGAGTTGTATAGGAAGTTGTGTTGTTTTCTATTGTGTTGGATGGTGGTTGGGGAGTTAGTAGTTCTTAGTTTGAATGTGGTATATAGAATGACCATGGAGATACATTTAGTTTGAGAATGGATGATTCCATTGTAACCAATATAAGTCCTATGTTAATTATAGGCATAGGCCCTTATATTTTGAGGTTAGAGACCACATGTTCTTAAGGGTTTTCCCTCATCAGGGGAAGCGGTGGTTCGGAAGGGGGTGAGATTTCTCTCTAGTTCATTGGGACTTTTAAGTTATTGGGGCATTTTATTCAGGTTGAATATTGGCTAGTACTTCCACCATTTATGGACAAGATCCACAATGCCTTCCACATGTCTCATCTTTATCGGTAACATCACAATGACTTCCATGTCATTGAATAGGGTGAGTTGGATATAGAGGATGATGTGACATTCTTGGTGTGACTAGTAGAGATCTAGGATCATCAATAGAATGTTTTTTGTGGAAAAACATCCCCTTGGTTCATGTGTTGTGGAGGTATGGTAGTGTTGATGAGATTACTTGGAAGCCTGAGATGCAAGTTTATTCCCAATTCCTGGAGTTTTTTTGTTTTTCCTTCTCTTATTTTTCTTTGAATATGTGATGTCTGAACCATACTGATTTATGATATATGACTTTTTTCCTTATTGGTGATGTGTGTTTTATCTTTGACTATATGAATAGGTCAATAACCCTTTTTAATCTAGACTAATTATGTTTATGATGAGTATTAAAACCGGGTGGGTGAGTCAGTGCCACCTAAAGGGGATAACCCTTTTTATATAGATTTTGAATGGTAGTGAGGATGGTTACCTAGAAAAGAGGCATCTTGTAACTGGTGTGAGATGATGTGGTGTTGTGCTCGGTGGGTTGTTGGTGTGGTTGTGTAGGGTGTTCTATAAGTGTTTTGGTTTGGTGAGTTTGGTTGGTGGTAATGTTTGGGGTGTAACAAAATCCCTGAGTGGTATATCATGGGATGGCTGTTTAGACCCTATCCTTTATTTTTAGGTTTTGGTTTTGATTCTCAGGGACAATAATTTTTGAGGTATCTTATGTAATGGTATGTGGATTCTCGACCTGTTACTTTTCCAGTTTAGTTGTTGGAGTTGTTTAGAGTAGGATCAAGGATGATTTAGTGGAGTTAACTCTATAAATTTGATAAAACAGGTAGTTTATGATTTAAATATTTATTTCCATCACTATTAGTTTGTTCATAGCTTGGAGGATAGTGATTCACATCTTGAGTTTCATATGGGGGTTCTATTCCTAATTAACTCACGATGTGAAATAAAAATTCAAAATGTGAATTAAATAAAGGATGAGACACCATTAAAATTAGTGGATACTCATTGGGTTTTGATTTTTATGAGTCCATTTCATTAAATAGATCCACATCTTTAAATTTATGGCCTCACAAAAACTCATGATAATAATATGTGATTCATGATGTGAATGTGGTGTGTTCTAGCTAGTTTACAAATATTAGGTCTCACCCGGATTCTTTTTTTATTCTATCATTTCATTAAATCCTTGGGTGAAACTTAGGAATTTTTAGGAGATCTTACAACCCATTTCCTCTTTCTTTTATCCTTGGATTCTAGAGGTTTATCTTTGGAAAACCATGGTGAGTAAATTCTATTTTCTCCCTCATTTTCTATGGTTCCTATTTAGTAATTCATAGTGGTGGTGTTTTTTTGGTTAAAGGAGTATTTGGGTTGCATTTTTATGATCCCTTGGTGTGATCCAAGTTTATTCAACGTTTCCTTGTTCATTTTTGGTCTTACGATTGTTTCTCCTTTGACCTGTTGTGCATGGAGAATCGAAAAGCTTCTTTGAGGTAGGGGATCCTTATTCTCTCCCTATTTATGTGCATGTGTGTGAAATTTATGCTTTTTACTTTCATTTTATGGATATTAAGGGTCATATTAATATAGATAATGATTTTTCTAAATCTATAATTTATGGGAATAGGGATAAATTACATGTTTTATCACTTTCATGATATTTTTTGAAGATATTTTGAAGGCTTGTTTTCATTACTGAAAATCAAAGATTCCTACTATAATTGATATGTATGTGAGACCCTTTTTGTGTTTATTTTTTGGTCTCACCCTGAATAAAAGGGTAAGAATTTATATATGGATAATTAATTGGTTTCCTATGTAAATCAGTAATTTTTTTGATAATACCCATGATAAATAATGAAGAAAAATATTTTAAAACCTTTAACCAAAATTGTGGTAAATTTAGAAGTTAGTATATAATATTATACATTATTATTCTTGGTATGTTTCCTTCTGTGATGTGGGTTTTTTTGTGGTGATGGTGGTGACAAAATGGGTTGTGAATAAGTAGGGAAATGATGTGATGGTTGGTTTCCAAGTGATGAGATATGTGTTGGTTGTGATGTTTGATGATTGTAATGTGAAATTATAGTGGTGTGATATATGGGTTGTGGAAATATGGATTAGCATATGTTGTGTTATGTTAGTAGTAAATATGAGATGGGTGAGCTGTTATGCATGGTGTACTTGTGTTATTTTCTCGATTAGACATGGAATAAATTCTAATGTGGAATAATAAAATGACATGGGTTGTAAAATGAATAATAATGGGATGGAAGTGATGTGTGGTAATTGGATTAAATGAATTTAATGATAAAATAATGGGTTGTGTTAATGTGAATTAAATTTCTTGGTAAATAAGAGTTAGTGGAAACTTGTTAAATTTAGAAAAGGTTGGAACCTATAACTTAAATTGGTAATGTGTGGCTATGTGGGGTGGTTTTGTAGTGTGATGAATTTAGTGGTGGTAGCAGTCGTAATAGATTTTGTATGGTTCAGTTTTAGTGATGTGGTGTCCGCCAGTGCAGTTGATGTAAACCCAAAGGTTGGGTATTGTGTGTTATCTATCTATCATATATTTTATGTTATTTCTATATGTACCTCACCTGAGTTGGATAACCTTATCAACACCTAAATGTTTTGGTTTCCAGGTGTTTTACCTAACATCTAGGTTAGTGGTGATATAGATGGTTGGCTACTCCCTCTTCCTCTCTCTTCCTTTATCATCAGTAATGATATGGGTTGGGGTTAGAGATTACCTAGTGGTCATGAGGATGTGATATGGGTAGAATTCGTGTGTGGTAGGAGTAGGGAACAAGGTTTATGTACTTAATGTTTATTATACTCTACTTCCCTAGTTATTTGATGTGTTTGTGATGTGATGTGATGAGGATGTGATATGATGATGGTTGATTCTAGCATCAGATACTAGACCTTATGAGGTCTAGGTTGGTAGGGATGTATCTTGACCCAAATCAGAGATGACGGGATATGTTATGCGATATGTATAGAAGTGATAGAAGAAAATTATGTTTAACATTGGGGAATTAGATCATAAAATAAGTGGGGAAGTGGTTGTAGGCACAATTGGTTTATTTTATTGATATTATGTTACTATATTGAATGTGTTATTTGGTGAGAATGTCATGGTGATGTTGGGTTTAGTTAGTTGACCTGTTTAGGTGCCTGTTGGTTCTGTTGTTTGTTTACTATCACATTAGTATGCTCATTTCACATGTGCACTTGATAGGTTGGGTATGATCGTACTGAGTATAAATGTTAGGATCAACCTATATATATAAACTATTTTTTATGTGTCTAGGAAAACATTTTTGATTGATATGGACATTACTAGCTTAGGTTTTGGAGCTATTATTGAGTCTCTTCTATTGGACTTTTCTTTTGATATTTTCTTAGAGACATTTTTTTTATTGAAATTTCTCATGCATTGTGTGATGGTTTGGGTTTATCTTTATATTATGTGATAGAGTTTCTTTATTTTGGATTTATCCTATCTCATAATTCTATATTATTATAGAGTGTAATGTGCTCCATGCATAACATTTTAACATATTCAGTGCTTGTGTCCAATCCATTATCCTACTAGAGGTGGTACTAAGGGGTCATTATCTCTCTTCCTTCACTGATATCCCAATAGCGGTACCTTTATAGGGAGGTGTTGTGATATAATAAGTGTTAAATATTATATTTGTATCCAATTATTTTTAAATAATTCTCCATTATTTGAGGTAAACCTCATATTTTAATTAGATATAATGGAAATTTGTACTCTATGAAACCTTACCACTTACATTATATATATATTGGATAGTTGAGTGAGTAATAAATATTCTAGAAAATAAATAATATGTACTAATTTTATTAAGATATCAACTACAACCAAAATAGAATTATGGAATTTAGAAGTCATATAAATTTCTATAATGAAATCTATGGTGATGTTATCTCATTTCCATATAGGTATGAATAACAGTTGTACCATCCCCTTAGAACTTGATTATTCCACCTTAACTTTCTGGCATACCAATCATTGAGATATATTCTTTCAAATCTCCATATTTATATTGTCCCATCGGAAATGATTCTGGAAATCACTATACATCTTTATGCTTCCAAGATGGATAGATAATGATGAGATATGTGCATAATACAATAATTATTTATTTAATTATGGTATAGATAGAATGAATATTAATTTCCTAAATCTTATAATTCTATCATTTTCAATGTTGAGCTCTAAAAAAATTCATACCTTCTTCCCTTCTCTATATCCTATTTTTGTGCCTCATTTATCTTCACATGAATGAATGGTTGAGTATTTTTTTGGTCAATATAATATTTCTCTTCTTACCTTATAATATCAAGGTCCACACATTGAAAATACATGATTATTGTGTCCCTTTAAATATTTTTATTGGATAAGGTAGAATGATCCTATTTAGATTATAACTACCATCCAATAAAACAACTAGATTGTATCAACTGTAACTTACTAAAGGCAGTAACAAAGTTCTAGAAAATAGCCCTTACTACGATGTACAAAACTTTGAAGACACCACACCCAAATTACCATACTAAAACCTAAAACCTTTGTACACACTCAAAAAATAACTATCATAAGAAAATTATATAAATTAAAAATTAGTCTTTTGAGAAAAAAAAATTGTTTTAGACTAGTTTTTTAATCCATGGGATAACACTACAACTATTTTATTCAAGTAAATTAAAGAACATTACAATTTTATGGTGAATTAAATTGATCATAGGTGATATTTCCTAATATTTGTTGTATAATCCTACTAGTGGGTCTGGTAGTATCTATCATCTGATCTTTGTAGGATAATCTCCATAGATGAAGCCTCCATTTAGTCAATGACTTCCACCACCTCACCCCTCCACCTGATGAATAATTCTATCTATAGATACTTTTTCAATATGGATCTTACATAATTTATTGATTTCCTACACTGCCTCTAAGTTGAGTGATCATAAATAACTTTCAATTATACTACTACACCATCAAATCATATCATCTGACTACACCTGTACAACATTACTTTCATCCTCATGTTTCATTCAATCACATTGTTCATCTACATGATATAAATAACCTTTGTTTTCCCATCATCTGGGAGCCTTGGACCTTTATCTCTACCACTCCACTATTTCCATCCTTCAATTGGTCATTATCCCTCTAAAGTTTCTCTATCTTATTAGTTCTAATGAATTTTCTAGAAAATGTTTTGTCAAGCCCTAACCTTGGATAACTATCTAATTTCTTTTATTTTTTATTATATATTTTTTATATCCTTTCTCAGGTAGTTTCCTAGGAAATTTTGGAATATTCAGTTATTCAATCCATGTTAAACATTTTGTTTATGGTTAGTTGTAATCATGCATCAATGGTATGACATACATATAGTTTTTAATGAATCCAAATCACACGGTTGGAACATGTTTTGTGTAAATATGGATCCTATCTTTTTATAGTGCTCTAGGATCCCAATATAGGGAATATGGTTGATGAATAGTTTGGATAACTATATAGCTAAACCATGTGCATTGATCAGATTCATTAAAAATGGATGTTAACCTTTTTCCCCTACTCAGATTTAACCCATAATTGCATCTTTCCTTCCTCATTTTTCTTGTGTGACTCTAGGAGGTACCCTCCCTGAGAATCTATTCATCCCATAATGATTTCTCATGGACTCATCATGTTTTAAGAATGAATTTCTTAGTTAGTCACTCTTAATCTCTTACCCTTCATTATTCTCTCTTTTTATCTCTTTTTCTTACCCTACCATGGTCTTGAAATCCTAAGGTTACCTATTACTTGATTTTAACATAGTGATTCCATGTATTTTTTTTACTCTTGGTATTTTATGTATCTCAAAGATTAATTAAGGTGGATTTAATCCACCATTTATAAAGTCAACTTGATTTTTGGTATGTGGTCCTTCGCATAGATCTTGTATTTTAGGACTATAATGGCATGTTATTTTAAAGCCTTGTATTTTAAAAGTTTTATGAAGTATATCTACTATATTTTACAAAAGGGTAATTTTTCCTATGGTTTTATTTAAATTTACATGGTTTTTTCTTTATTTTCAAAGCTTAAAGACACTTTGGTAAATCCATGATTTCTAGGTGTTTGTTTAAAGTCCTGGATGGATCTTTTAAATTCATGTCTATATATTGAATGATATTTTATCTTTAGTTTAATTTAAATGGATTATTTTGATGTAATGGGTTTTCTGGTCTTTTTAAAGTGTTTGGTAAGTTTGGTTTTACAAGAAACATTTTTTGGGTCTCATTTGGAACTTTCAAAAGGTTCATCTAAA
This sequence comes from Viscum album, assembly GCA_963277665.1. Taxonomy (NCBI): domain Eukaryota; kingdom Viridiplantae; phylum Streptophyta; class Magnoliopsida; order Santalales; family Viscaceae; genus Viscum; species Viscum album. The sequence goes on along the minus strand of OY728146.1, from coordinate 2,033,331,622 downwards.
ATAAAAAACCCTCTTGATGCATACCCTATTATATTCTTAAAATATATCTCCTTAATTCCATGTATTGGATGGTGTCATTTAAGCGACTAATGTATTTCTTGAATATTTCAATGAAATTGGGGATGTTTCATGTAAGTTTGTAGAAGGTCAGAACATGTCTTTTTTATGACTTGTATTATATATTGTTATGTTATAATTGTTTGAATCACCTCCACTTTTGTTATTCATGAGAAGTATTTGGTGTTAATGTGTGAATTCTTGGTACACATGTTATAATAGTTCATGATCACTATATGACTAGTGTATTGGAAATGTATTTTAGTCTATTTATGGGATATTCCCCTTAGTTAGACTAGTGAGGGTGACACCAAGTGTTAGGTCAGTTTGATTGTTATATGGAACCAATCTTATTTGGTAGTTTTCATGGAATTTTCCTATATTTTCCCACAAATATCTATTAGGTTCCCATGATATGATGTTTATAAAATATTTATGTTCTATTTTTCAATAGTAAAAAGGTAAATTTTTTCAAATGGTATCTCTAAGTTCTTCCTTTTTTTATAAAAATAAAACTTTTTTCTTTAGTTGTTCAATAGAACTTCCTATGGATGTCTGCAATGATGTTTTTATAAGTGCTTTATTATGAATGTTTATGCATGTAAATGACCACATTTATATGTGTGTATCTATATATACATTTAGATATTATTTATAGGATTACCTTTTGTACACCTTGTTTTGGAAAGGTATCACCTATTATTTTTTTCTTTAAAAAGTAAAAATCATCATTGTTATTATATCTATTTTCCAACTAGAATGAAAAAGATATACTTTTAATGTGTATGGATGGATCAACAGGTGGTGACCTACTAGGAAATCATTCTCACATCTATTATCATTATAGGTCTCTCAGGTTTAGCAAGTTTCTAGGGGGTGTGGTGGGTTGGTATCAAATTCTTGGTTCAGGTATGGATGGTGGCTAGTGAAGGTATTTCACTTGACACATGGAGATTGTGGTTGGAGATTACCCATTTTCTTTTGGTACTTTTGATTTATTATCATTTTTTTTCATTTTTCTAATACACTGACCCTAGTGTTTCCTTCTTTGTCTCACTTTATTTTTGTTTTTCTTTGACATTACATTCATTCTTCTTTTAGTTTGTTACTTATCTTGTAATTATTTATTTCTAGGACATGACTCTCCAAGGTATGGAGTGGTCATACTGTATTTTCATTAGGAATTCCTTGGTTTATTATTTTTTATTCATGTTAAATCATTCCCATTGGTACTAATTTTTTCCCTTGGTTATTTTAACCACCCCAAGGCAATCGAGAAAGCCCCTCATGGATTTTATGAGCCAACTCGGGTACATGGTTCTAGGGTGGTCGGGGCTAGTTTATGACAAATGGTATCATTGCTTCTATGTTCTTGTGAATTAATATGTTTCTATGTTTCCATGATATTTTGGGATGTATAATAAATAGAATATAGGATAATTGTAATTTGAGTGGTTGGTTATGAGTGGGTTCTTTATCACCACCTATTCAAGATGATTCTTTTGTTTTCAGGGTGGTCTAGGGTGTTATTATCTTGAATCTAATCTTCTTTCTTAGATGTTTTTTATATTTTATGTATTTATTGAGTATTAAATTATGGTATTAAGAACTCGTGGGTTATTTTTAGAATCACCAAGAATTATAGTGAAATTTGGAGAGAATTCATAGGCCACATGGTTACTATATATGGTTTGGAAACCCATGAGTAGACCATGCAGATCCCTCTAGTTGGCTTCTAGTGAGCTTCACATGGTTGGTGCATGGTCTTCCAGTTTGGAAAAATCATTTTCATCTATTACTTATTTCAAATTTTTTATATTTTTTTCTTTGTGTTTGGTTGTTTCTGTTCACCCTTTTTATAGGTTTATGATGATTTTATATGTTTTATTTGGAATATAATTGATATTTTTTTCATTTAAATTGGATTTTTTTTCAAAGTGACGTACATGGTTGTTTTGGAAAATTAAATGTAACCTATAAGAGTTGGGATATTTTATAAAAATTTTAAAAAAAATTAAAATGATGTGGGGGTTTAGAAATTGTTTTATTTGATAAATAAAATATATTTTGAATTGGTTGAAATATTTTAGGTGTATTTCTGTGAAATCTTATAATAAATTCCTTCCCTATACTTTTGATAAAAAGGTTCTAAGTGAAATTTGATTTTTTTTTTAAATTAGAAAAAATAAACTAAATGGTTAATAGGTTTACTAAAATAATTAATAAAAAAATCTTTAAGTTTTTATTGATTGGTATTGGTTTAATTATTCTTTTTAAATTTTTGGATTTACTCATGTTTTGTGTTTTGTTTTTAAGTATTATGGTGTTTGAGAGTTTCCTTAATGTGTTCTTAGAGTTTTAACTTATGATATGTTTTGATTATATTTTTTGTTTTTTATTTTAGATCAAACACCCATTAAGACCAATGGATTTATAAGAGCGATTTGTGGGTGGTACACCACATGTAGACCATTAGGTTGATAAATCTCTATCTAAGCTATTTTCTTGATCTAATATAATCATGGTGCTTAGTGATATTTATCTTATATCCTAACTTCAGGACATCATTTGTGGGTTTTAGAGCCTAAATCCTCGTCAATTATATGGTAAAATAGATTCTATAGAGATGGATAAGTGGTTTGAGGGTATTTAGGTGATCTATATCCATCTTGAGATCCCTAATCCTCTTATGATCAAGTTGTCTACCTTCATTCTAGAAGGCCCAAGTTCGAAGTGGTGGAATTCCACTATCCAAAAAAAAAATCTTAGAGATATTTCCTATGAAGGATTTAAGACATTTTTAAACCAGTAGTATTTTCCTAAATCCATTAAAATACCATAGACAATGCAATTATATGTCCTTCAAAATGGTGATAGACTATTTTTGTTATATACCATTTGATTCGTTAGGCTGGTTTCATACCATTTTATCCTATCTATAGATAAATCCTTGAAGGTAAGGTTTTCTTAAAGGGGTATATGACCAGACCATCTATAAGTGGTCTATTATCTTGGCATTATCACTTATAAATACATGGTGAAGTAAGGTTATTATTTTCAAATCTATCCTGGAATGGATGCGACAAGCAATTAATGTTTCACCCATACCTGGGAGTTATGGAGGAATCTTCAATAAAGGAAAGGGGAAGAAAGTCATGTTAGGGTAGTTGGGTAGTGGAATAAAGAGGATTTTATGTTTCTTCATGTCGGAATCTTATTGAAACAAGTCATGGGTGAGTCACTAGTGCAGGAATGTAGGATATAAAAATACACCTTTTCTATTTTCACTAAAGACTTGTCGAACCTGTAGTCATCTGGGTCATTTTTGAAAGGTTTTATTAGGGAGTTTCAACTGAGAGATGTTAGTCTTCATCCACCAATTTAGATGATCTTTGTGTTCAACTTGATGAAGCATATATCGTTTTATTGGTTGTTTAAGCTTCTATTATTGTGTTCTATATTTATTTGTTGTATTTTTGTTTCTTCTATTATAACTTTCTATATTTGAAATTTATCCTATTTTCTATAAATGGTGTAATGTTTTGAGGTGATTATTTCTAAGGATTTTTGGGAATCTATACTTAATATAAAAATATCTTGTAGTAATCTTTTCATTTTGGTTATGGTGTTCAGTGGATCTTGTGTCATGCCTCTTTAGTTTTTAGTTCTTGGGTTTCATTAGGAATTAGGTGATCATTCAAGTTTTTGAGGTTATAGGGTTCAATGAGTATTCTAATATGGTGGGTAGACCATCATAGAAGAACCTATTGCTAAACCCAATGAAAATTTCTCATTTTATTCTCTTTTAGATGTAGTTTCTAGTCATGGGATATGTTTTTTACCCTTTCCTATCCCGACTATGTTTTTAGATGTTTGGATAGTTTTGTATGGGGATCTATATTACATATTATTCTAGAGAGGGATGTAGGACATAATAGGTTACAATGGATTTTATGCTCAGGTATAGGTGCTTTTAGTTTTTAAAATCTCTTATGAGGGAGCTATTCTTTCCTTTTCATGTCTCATTGTTTAATTAATTGTGATCCTTTAAGGTGTTTATATCTAGTCTTTTATTATCGACCTTTGTTTTTGGATTTGGGAACATGTGGGGTACTCGATCCTTATTATGGTGATTTAATAGGTTATCCTTGTATGGATTCATTAATTTTATAATCCTTTATCACTTTTTTATCCTATTATTAGAAATCTCAACCATGAGTTCTAGTATTGATCTACCAAACCATTTAGTGTTTTATAGGGGAAAAGCACTATGGTGGAGAGTTTTTCACACCCAAAACTTAGATAACTATATATTTTATTTTATATTTGATAATATATTTTTTCTATCTCTCTCATATGGTGGTTATATTAGAAAATTGGGAGTTTTTGGAATACTGTTCATGTCACACGGGTTGTGCATGGTTAGTAGAAACTGTGTGGAAACCATGCGATGGGCCTATAGTTTTTAACCGAGTCAAATATCATAGTTGGTTCATGGTTTTTATAATCATTAGGACTTACCATTCATAGTACTCTAGGATCACAAGATATGTATTATGTTTGGGGCATGGTTTTTCCAACCTTGTATCCAAACCATGCATAATACTCAGATTCATCAATAATAGAAATTTACTATTTTTCCCCTATTCATATTTAACCTCAAATCATACCTATCCCCATTAATTTGGTTTGTGTGGCTCTAGTAGGTCTCATCCCTTAGTTCTTATTCATCCCATGATGATTTATTATCGATTATTCAAGGTTTAATCCTTGGTTTATTAGGTAATCACTCTAAATATCTTCCCCCTTAATTATTCTCTATATTCCTATTCAATTCTTACACTAACATGGTCTTAGAGACCTAGGTTTACCTCTTTCTAGATTATTTACATGGGGATTCCTTATCTTTTTTTTAACTCTTAATATTTTAGGTTTATCTTGGGTTGATTGAGGTGGATTTAAGCCACTATTATTGATGTCAACCTGATTCCAGGTAGGTAGTCCTTCGCATAGCTCTTTAATTTTAAAACTAGAATTTATTATTGTTTTAGATGTGAAAATTGTGTGTTTTTAAAGTGTTATGAAGTATATATAGTGGTTATTATAGATAGGGAATTTTTTCCTTTAGTTTTATTCAAATGAACATGGGTTTTTATTTGTTTTCAATGATTAACACATCTTTTAAAAATACATTTTTTCTAGATGTTTTCTCAAAGGCTCAGTGGATATTTTAAATTAATGAGTCTATTTATAATGATTTTTTTGACTTTGTTTAATTAAAAGGGATTAATTTTACGAAATGGTTTTTTATATACTTTTTAGAGTTTTTGGAAAGTTTTTTTTTTTCAATAAAATTTTTTTAGGGCCAGTTTGGAACTTTTGAAAGGTTCCTCTAAAATGAAAACCACACTTAAAGCATTTCCCCGTTGTATTCTAAAAATTTATTTCATTGCTTCCATGTACGATATGGTTATATTGAAGTGGTTAATGTATTTATTGTGTGTTTAAATTAAATTTGGGTTGTTTCATGTAAGGTCATCATACGTGAGGGTGTGGCTTGTTTATTATTTGTATTATATATTTTTATGTAATAATTATTTTACTTGCCTATAGTTTTTTTATTAGTGAGAAGACTTGGGTGTCTAGGTGATCATGTTACACTATCCCATAATCATGATTAAACTAGTAGACCTGATATGAATTTTAATCTTCTTATGGGATATTCCCTTCGGCTAAACCAATAAGGTTGACACCAAGTGTTAGGGAAGGTTGATTGTAATCTGGCATCAGACTTGTTTAGTGGTCTGTATGGACTTGTCTAGGATTATCCCAGAAATATCACCTAGGTTCCCATGATAAGATGTTTATAAATTATTTATGTTCTATTTTTAAATATTAAATAGGTAAATGGTTTCAAATTATAGCTTTCAGTTCTTTATTTTTTATTTAAAGAAAAAAATTACTTTCGTTGTTCCAACGGCACTTCCTAATGACGTTTTCATTAATGTAAATATAGGTTCTTGATAATTTATACATATACATGTGTATAATCACATGTGTATGTTTGTATATATATATAAATTTTGATATGATTCATATCATTACCTTTTTTCACCTTGTTTTGGAAAGGTATGTCCCATTATTATTTTTCTTTAAAAAGTGAAAAAACAACTTTGTTATTATAAATATTTTCAAACTAGCATGAAAAATATCTACTTTTAATGTGTATTCATGGACCTATGGGTGGCGAGTTATTGGTAAATTATTCTCACAGTAATTGTCATTCTAGGTCACTTAGGTTTATCTAGTTCTTTTTGGACATGGTGGGTTGGTATCAGATTCTTGGATGGGGGGTGGATAGTGGTTAGTGAAGGTTATTCACATAACATGTGGAGATAGTGGTTTGGAATTTCCCCTTTTTTTCATTTATCTTGGTATTTTTGATGCATAAACCTTTTTGGATTTTACTTATACTTTGTACCTAGTGTTGTCTTTATTTGTTTCCCTTGACTATTGTTTTACATTGCCATTAATTTTAGGATTCTTTTAGTTAATTGATTATTTTGTAACTATTTATTTCTATAACATGGAACTATAATATATGGATTAGTCATGAAATATTTTGGGGAGGTTGTACTTGGTTTACTATTTTTTATTCAAGAAAAATCATTCCCATTAGTACTCATTTCATGCCCTTGGCACATGTCACCACCTAGTGGTGATTAGGAATATGCCTCGAGGATTTCATGAGCCAGCTCAGGTGCCTAGTTTAGTGGTGTTAGGGGCTAGTTCAGGAAAAAATGGTTTTCACACAACCAATCCTAACAATGTTACACTTGAGAATAATTTTTAGGCTTCACTATCGATTCCTCCATTCACTTCTGCAAAATTTCATCCACTATTAAATATTATTTTATAGATATCATAGTTCCCCCATCATGCCTTATAGTTATATGAGCCCAATAGAGGCATAGAAATTCATTTTTGAATCATGAACTATGACCTTTGACAACATGTCTACTAGATTTTGAATCTCTTCTATCTTCGAGGGGAATAAAACTACATCCTCTAAAAATTTATTAATGGTTTGATACTTTAGACGAATTCTCTTTGTCCTTTAATGGAACATCATATTTTTTTATAAGTGAATCACACTTTGGTAGTCAAAAACGGTATTGCCATCATCTTAATTTCATCTGAGATATTCAATCAGCCCCTTCATCCAGATTAACTAATTATTAGTATCTATCAATGTGATGTAATATGCTTCTATTGTTGAGAGTGAAAAATATGGGTTAATCTTTTAGTAACTAGATAAATACCATTCCACAAAATGTGAACATATAATTGTTCATGATTTTTAAATTATCTCTATCTCCACCAAAATCCATGTCTAAAAATTATTGAAATAGATTGTTTATTCTAAAGAAAAGTTTTACAATCCCAAAACCATTAAAGTACTGTAGAACCCACTTCACAGCCTCACAATGTTATCTTCTTGGATTTGACATGTATCTATAGAAAACCCCTCCTACTTTCTCAATTTCAGGATTGGTAAAAATCATGGCATACATCAGGCTTCTGATAGCTGATGCATATGGTATATTTTCCCTGTACTCAACCACAACTCTCATTCATATTTCTTTCTCCTTAGTTTGAAATTTATGACTAGGGGTGTGGTCGCGGGTTTTTCCTTATCCATGTTGAATTTCCCCACCACATTCCATATGTAATCCAACTATCTCAGGTACATGGTATTAGAAAATAATCCTCTGACTATCTATATCCCAAAAATCCTTATTTCTAAACTAAGATCCTTAATCTATAAAATTTAAAATAATTCAACCTTTAATTAATTAATTATTTCTTTTCTAGACCTATAATTAGAATATTATCAATATGTAGAATTGATATGATGAAACTATCATCATAAAATACCATATAGTAATAGAAATAGTTTATATTACTTCGAATAAACATTCAATCCTTCATGAAGTCATTGAACTACTTATTCCAATTACATGTAACCTACCTTAAACTGTAATGTCTTTGGTTAAACATTCACATGAGATCTGTGTTTTAGTTTTCCTTGAAATATTATTTTTTATCCATGTAAATTTCTTATTCTACGTCCCTATGAAGGAATGTTTTCTTCACATATAACTTCTCTATATGAAAATTCTCTATGGAAACCATACTTAGCACTATCTGAATTTTTATATGATTAACTACCACTGAAAATATATCTGATAAATCTACACTATCTTTTTTTCAAAGCCCATTTATGACTATATTGTCCTTGTACCTTCACCTACTATATTCTTATTCCTTCAACTGATAAACCCACTTGTTTTGAAATACTATCTTCCCATAAGGTCTCTTCATTAGATCCCCTATTTCAAAAAAAATAGATAGAATCAATTTCATCCCTCATGGATAAATCCCACTAATTAGATTATTTTAAACTTATTTAATCTTCCAAGATCTTTGATTATCCATCATTAATTAGAATAAAATAATGAAGATCACTTTTATACCTCTTCACTTGTCACCTCTCCCTAGTAGATATCCACACCTCCCTTTACAGTTATTCTTCTTCTGGTACTACAACATAGAGAGTTTTATCTTCTGGGGGTTTTTCTCAATATTCAGCAGTCCTTAAGCTCTCAGGTACTTTATGCTTTGGTAAAACCATCCAAATTTAACTAAATTCTGAAACATCCTCTAAAAAATCTGGTGTTTCAAGTACTGGCATGTTTCATAAATTCTCAATAACATTTTTAATGTATAGACACCCATTTATTAGAACTTAAACCTCTAATGATACTTTTATCTCATCATAATTCTATGCTAATATCTAATACTTTCACATAATTTCTTCATTGATGATTTCATTTTAACATTATACCACCTTCTGAAGGTTGTTGTACCAGATTTGAAAACCAAAAACTTTATCTCCATATCCCATAAAGTAACATTCTTGGGACTTAACATCTATTTTTTCATATAATTGGTATCAATGTGGATATTTTTGAGTGAACTAAAGACTTTGAAATTAGTGAAGTTGGCCTTCCTTTTGGATCAATGGAATTATAGAAATTTATACCCATCAGTGAAGGAATTTGGTTAATTATGTATAATACATAATTCACCACTTCAATATAAAACACCTTGGGGGATATTATGTGAATTATCATACTCATTTACCTTTAAACTATCACCTAATTCAGCCATTCAATTAATCTATTACATTCTATAGTACCTGGTAGAATATTATCAAACCTTGTGCCTTTCTTCCATTATAACTATCAAAATTCCATGCTTTCATACTCATTACCATTGTATGGCCGTAATAATTTTACTTTTCATTTTATCTCCTTTTTCCATCATATCTCTTCATTAGATGAATATTCTAAATACATCAGAATTTTCCTTGAAAAATAACACCCACACTTCAATGTTGCATCATCGATGAAAGTTATGTAGTAGAGTGGTCCACTATGAGAATGAACTGGAGTTGGTCCCCATACATCAGTATACACCAACTATAACTTTTGTATCGTTGAATTCTTACATTATTCTTGGAAGGAAAACTTTCTCTACATCCACATAATGCATTCCTCTCATTTTTTTACTCTATATATCTATCCATCAATATCCCTTTAGAATCTAGTAATTTCAACCTATTCTCACTAAGGTGGGTAAAAAAGTCATTCCATAACATTGTAAAAGTTACTTGTCTAGATTTCATTATACATTTTCATAATCCCGTTAGGTAAAAAATCACATCCTTCACTCCTTTTTCTAAAATCACTAAACCATGTGAAATATTTCATTCTTCGTCCATAAATATTGTACATAAACCTATATTATCTTTATGTCAAATAAAAATTAAGTTCTTCTTCAACCCAAATATGTGGCATACTCCTTACAACCTTAGAAATATTTTGATCCTTGTATGGGTGGAAATTTATCCCATACAAACTATCTCAAGATATTTATCATGCTCTAGATATACCCTATCGTACCTTATAAAAATATTTTACTTCATACTTACTCTATTAGACTGTGAGTGAAATTAAGCTCAAGAATCTATCACCCATGACTCAAGTGAACTAGAAGAACTTAGGAATAATCCACTCTTATCTTATACTACAAGATTTTTAGATCCACTTTTTGAAGTGTACCTTTCAAATTTAATTCAATTCTCATTGCAATCCTTTTTATGGTTACCGTTCTTCCCATAATTTCAACAAGTGAAACCACCTTCCATAGAGCTTATCTTACTTTTTCTATTACATCCTTTACCTTTATTATGTCACTTTCATGTTATGGGATGACATATTACTTCCACACTATAGGAATTACTAAATGATTCATAGATCTCATTCTAATGAATCTCTATATTTAAGATCAGTTTTTTTATGTCTGCAATCTTGAGGTCATTATTTCTACTCGATTTAATTATAGTGTTGACCATCACATCCCAAGATTCATGGTGAAATGAGAGTAAAAAAAGTTACCATTCTAGATCACTTAATATTACCTTCATATAATCCAACTATATTCTAATTATATTGAAGTTGTTAATATGATTGGTAGTATATATTCCTTCTGTCATCCTTATGTAGAACATTCTCCTTAGCAAGAAAATTTTTGTTTTTAATTATGGGAGTCTCATGCATGTCATTGAGGGTATTTATAAGTTATAATATGCTCTTTATTACTCAGATATTAAAATACATGTTCTGATCTAATAAAATCTGTATCAACCCCAATTATTTCTTATTCATCCTCTCACATTATTCCTTTTTCATCACTTCTAGATTGGTATCTAATAACAGAATAGCATGGTCATTCTGTATTAGTCAATACTCTTCTTGTGTTTTCCATAACTCAAACTCCATTCCATTGAACTTTTCAACCCGAGCCTTAATATTATTAGATGCAATCTTTTGAAAATTTTTAACTCCCACTAACATCTATATAATGTAAGAAAAGATATCAGAAATTGATAATTGATATTTTTCCATGACGTAAAGGGGGAAATGATTCCACTAAACCAAGCTTTAAAATATCTTTATCAGGGTCTAATAATCCTGAATAACCAAATTGAACCTCTGATAGCACTTCATGGGCTCATAGATACTATTTGATAAACCCACTAGATAGTATCTGGTAGGAATTACTGAAGGTGGAAACAATGTGTCAGTAAGGATCCCATGGCGTGTTATTCAAAACATGGAATCCACCATAACCAAATCACTATGTTGAAACATAAAACCTCTAGAAACACATAGAAAAGAACTATCTAAATACAATTCCATAAATAAAATCCAAGGTACAATAAAAAACACAAGTTTAAATTGATTAGACCTATGTTCTAATCCATGGGGGAACACTACAACTCTATTATATAAGAAAATCGAAGGGGATTAAAATTTCAAAAGTTTAGTATATTGATCATTGGTGATTTCCCCTATTATTTTTAGTAGTATCTAGTCAGTTTATATGTTAGTATCCTTTATCCAATCTTTACGGGATGAATTCCACATTTCCCATTCTCCATGGATGAACCCTCTATTCGGTCAAATATTTCCACCACCTCAATCCCTCCACTAAGTGAATAGTGTAATCTACTGATATTTTTCAACTGGACTCTTACACTTCTATCCTTTTCTAATTTCCTTCACTTATTATAATTTGGGTGATCATAGATAACTTCTCATTGTACCCACTGACTACACCATTTGATCATTTCATCTAACTATACAATCTATATTTATAGTAACTTAGTTGTATCATTCGATGGAATAAATTAGCTACCTTGTTTAGATAACTTATAGTCTCCCATTATCTAGGAAATCTAGTCCTTGGTCTATTTTTTTCCACCATTTTTATCCATCAATTGGTCATTATCCCTCTAGAGCTTCTATGTTCGCCGATTCTAATGACTTTTCTATAAAATGGTTTTTGCATAACCAAACCTAGTAGATCCTTCCCACTTAAAGCATCAATAACCTTTTGTACTTCCTTGGGTGGTAATGTATTGAGAATTCATAGTCTTTTATCAACTCCTACCATCCCCTTTGGTGTTTTTTAACTCTTTATGTGTGAATATACACTTTTTGCTCTTATTATTAGTATATATTTCAAAATTTTCACCATAGAGATGATTATTAGATATATTTAATGTAGATATTAACTCTACAAGCTCAAAATAATGTGTTAGTTTTTTATCAAGGACACCTAATTGATGTTATTCACAAGCTTCCACCGTGTCATTTTTCATAAAGACTCTATTGCCCAAAAAATATAATGTAAGAACCTTGTATTTGATAGTGTATATGACACACGACACCAAGAGCGTAAGGTAATATAATATCTGGATACTTTATAATATATTTACTATTTAAAATATATTCAATATTTTTCAATGTATGTAACACTGAGTTAGCATGCATTACATGCAAGAGTAACCTTCTTTGATGGCTTGTGTCACACACAAGACCGAGTTTTACTAAATAGTAATATATTATTAAAATTTAATATTTAATATAATAAGATATAAACTATATTTTATGAGTATTATTAACTAACATATAAAATTTTATAGTTTATATAAATATAAAATGAATTTATGGGTTACCAATTAATTAGAAATGAAAATAAGAACTGATTGGATATAAAAACAATATTATTATTTTTATGATTCCAAAAGATTTTTTATCTCAATAAATATAATTATTTAAAATTATTAGATGATTTTAATTAAATATATATTTTTTATATTCATCCATTAGGTTTGATAATCATAATATAATAATAAAATCTATTTCACACATAAAAATCTATATTTTTATGAAGGCAATTTTACCGCCTTTTAATGGAGAATCCATTTAAAATATGAATTTTGAGAATTTAATTGATTTAATATGTCAAGATAAAAAACATATTTTTAATAGAAACATAATAATTTTGTTAGGGTGAACTTTTGATATTTTTTTGAAACATTTCATTTTTTAATGAATAGTTAAAAATTCTGAATCTTAGTTCAAAATTGATTTTTCATCTAATTTATTTATAATATTAAATTATACTTTTAATTGATTTTAAAGTTTAATTAGATCATATTTTTATCAATTAATACAAATTATTTCATTTTAATAAATTTCACTTTGAAATTGATTATTAAAACATAGAAAACATTCGAACGTTTTTACCTTAAAAAACTGCATTGTCATCTCATCTGCGGGATTAAATTTAAATTAATTTCTGCCACTTCAATATTTTGAATTTTTAAAAATTGATTCCATTTTTGGAATAATCAAAATTTATAATTTCTAATAAGTCCAAATTTTTTTGACCAAAAATATTAGTGAAAGTGATTGAAATTAATTACAACGATTAAGGTTAAATTAAGATTAATAAGGGACTAAACCTTAACTATAAGGTCCAAAAAGACCTATAAACATTTCAAAAATACATTTAATAGCCATATTTCTACCCTATCATCCCTTTTCTAAAATTTAATCCATTATTGGATCCACTTTCCATAGGAAAAATGTGTATGGAATTCCTTTGTCAAAATATTACAAGAGTGTTACTCCTCCTCCACTATAAAAGGTCACCACTTCTATCCATTCCTCACACCTCTCAAACCACTTAAGATCAGAAAATATCTTACCAAATAAATTCCCAAAATCCCTCCCTATTACCTTTAATTCTATCTTTTGGAATAAATCCTTCCAAGGAATCCCTTGGGTATAAACCAAAAAGAGTTACCCTATTTTAAGGTAACATTTTCCAACGATCTCTTTTCATTCATTTGCTTCTACACTCTATATAATCTTATTATTCCATGATTAAATAACAAAAAAAGTATCCTTAATATATTATTATTTTTTTATGTAATTATTTCTACCAACTCTTACATACAGCTCCATCTAATGGGTAACTAACATACCCTTTCTGTGTATGGAGAACTTCTGACTCAAGAAATGACGATTGTTCATTTTTATTTTACAACTTCTCATGGTGGAAATCTTGAGGGAAAATATATTTATATATGATATATATGTTTTTTATTATTTATTTATATCTCTTTAATATTTTATAACATATACCTTTAATACATTCTATTTTGTTTTAATATGATAACATCATTTGAGGAAGTGTGGACTACCGCCCCCTCGAAGCGATGTGAATCATTCACACTATAAATGGAATATTTAAAGGAAGATTTAAATTAAAAATATGTGACATAAAAAATTTCTATATTATATTCATAACATAATTACCTTTTTTAAATATAATATATATCATTTTTTTATTACCCTTTCACCCACTTAAAAACTGAAAACGTCATTCGTAGACATATGTACTACCACCTCCTTGACACAATGTAATTCCTTTTACATCACAATAATAATATATATATATATATAAGTATATATGATTAAATAATATGGTATTTATGATATAATTATCATTATGAAAAAAAATTAGTTACTTACCTTCTTTCCATAATGATCATTGAAAAATGGGAATGTTACTCACACGTACATACAACCTTCCATTTCCATGATTGTAACGTTGGTTCATTTTTCATAACAATAATTAATGATTAGTTTTAAAAGTATAGTTTATTTATAAATATAATAATTATTTCATTATTATTATTATTTATATGTTATATAATGACTCCATTGACTATAGTTGACCTACCAAAGATATATTTGACACATAAATAGAACTTAGTCAAAACAACTGATGTAAACTTAATTATTTAAGTAGTTATACACAACATGGTAATAAGTGAAATAAAATTAATGATAAACATGAAAAAGTTTCTCAATAAATTAAATAATTAACATAATTTTATTATATAGGAAGTTAAAGGATGTTCACCCGAAAGGAAACGCAAGGAAAGGGATTTTGTCTCGATTAACATTCCATTAAGACTTATTTGTTGTTATGAACCTAGTTTATTTTATATGGTTCATATACTGCCCTTTTACATGATATATCATTAATATCCTTAGTCTAATGATATTTTAACTTTCATTTAATTTTATTCGTCCATGATACTTATGATCTAAAATTCTTCAAAGTGGTATGGGACACTTTGAAATTTTTAAAGATTATTTTCCCCAAAAATGATATTAATAATATTTCAATTGTATTTACATTTCAGGAAATTAAATTACCATTATTCACTAACTAATTTTATTCTCCTCTGGTTATTCATGACCATTTTCATGTATTTGTACCATTTTTTCACTCTTTGGTACTCAAATTGTTTTAAAAATGTTTTTAAGAAAACCCAACTTCATTTCCCTCTTTAGTTGGAGAACCTGTTTTATTCTAAAAACCAT
The DNA here is from genome assembly GCA_963277665.1 of Viscum album. NCBI lineage: Eukaryota > Viridiplantae > Streptophyta > Magnoliopsida > Santalales > Viscaceae > Viscum > Viscum album. The sequence goes on along the minus strand of OY728146.1, from coordinate 2,033,316,188 downwards.
ATTTTATTAAAATGTTTTCAAAAATGTTTTAAAAATTATTTGGTAAATAAATTTTTAACCTTTATGTCTTTTATCAATGTTTTCAAAGTAATATTCTTATATCTTTCCGAACAAGGCATTTTTCTAAACCTTTATACCTTGTAAAAGGAATGTTTCTTATTACCTCAAATGACATGTACGGATTTATCTACCATCATTTCTATTAAGCTTAACTTTCAAGTTTAAAAGGTTTATTTTTAATGAAAATGTTTTTTAAAAAGTATTTTAAAAATAATTTTATTTTTAAATGGTTTTTGAAAAAAAAAGAATATTTTCCTCAAGAATATTTTTAAAGTTATTCTTTAATTTTATCAATGATAAAAACCCTATATTTTTACTCTACTTGGGATATGTTGTATTGATACCATTATTATCCTTCCTCTAGATGGTTTTTGATTTATTTTTCCAATTATAGTATTCACATTAACTTCCTTGATTCCTTTTAGTCCCCTTGAAATATTCAATTTCTGATGATCATTTGACATTGAATTTCCCCTAAGTATTCATATCATTAATCATGGATATGTTCATTGCCTAAACCATATATTTTTTTATATGGTGTTAACTTTGAATGTTATTTGGTTATATGGGTAAAAATTGAAAAATATTTATCTCTTACTCCATATGGATATTTGATAAGGCACATTATTAAATTGATTATTCGATATATGAGGAATGTTTTGGGCTGGTATGACATGGGTGGGGACCGATTATAGATAGCCCCTTGATGCATCAGTAATATCATGGGATGAGCCTTTTGGATAGATTCCATATATGGATTTTTACCTGATATATTGTAAACCATCTTGTGAAAGGTCCTGAAGGTAAAGGTACCATGTACCTAGGAAACATGGAATCCAATAATCAAGAATTTCACTCATTTAGTTTTATTTATTATCCATCCCTGATATTTTTTGTTGACATATCCATGTATAAATTTCATTTTTAGTTATTTAGATGTCATGTCTTTCAATTTCTTACCTTACCATATTTATTTTTCATTATCTAGTTATTTTAATGGTATGTGTTTTCCATTATTACCATGCCATATTGTTTATGAACATAAATTCTATTTATTAATTAAATGGCATGTGTGTTTAGTTATTTTCCTTTCCATATTGACTATTATCATTGATTATTTATTTCTTATGCTATTTTTTACCTTACTAAGAATTTGAGATCATCCTTATTATGTTTCTTTCACAAAGAATCCAAGAAGCGTACTACGAAAGATATGAAGGGATATACTAGAAGGATTAGATTCATCCTAGAATTTATTTATTTATAAATAATAATAATAATAAATTATATTGTAATTAGTGTAGTCATTTATAATACAATACAAATTTATGTATCTAGTTTACCAAGACTACTAAGCTATCAATCCTTATATATTTGATTCCTTGTTATCATGACAATGTAATTGATAGCAAACACTAGCTCAAAGATATCTAGGATCGGGGCGCTACAATTGGTATCATGAAGTGGGATTTCAAATATATGAAGTATAAAACAATCTATCACCATGATCGAGTTTAAATTACATGGAATCAATTTAAATAATGTGGGGAGGATGTGAGGCCCCAAAAATCTAAAGTAAGAACTTTGCATTTGATAGTTTGTACGACACACGAAACCAAGCACATAATGTAATATAATATCCATATAATTTATAATATATTTAATATTTCAAATATATTTTATATATTTAAATGCATGAAACACCAAGTTAGTGTGCGTTACACACAAGAGTGACCTTCTTCGATGGCTTACATCACATGCAAGACTGAGTTTTACAGAACAATAATATATTATTAAAATATTATTATTTAATATAATAACATATAAACAATATATTATGAATAGTATTAACTAAATTATATAAATATATGGTTTATATAAATATAAAATGAATTCATGGGTTACCAATTAATGAGAAATGAAAATAAGAACCAATTGGATATAAAAAGAAATATTTTTATTTTTATGCTTCCAAAGAAGTTTTATCTTAATAAACATGATTAATTAAAATTAGTGAATGGTTTTAATGAAATATATATATTATATATTCAATCAAATGTTTTTTATAATCATCCATTAGGTTTGATAGGCATAAGATAAGAACAAACTCTATTTTACACATAAAAACCTATATTTTCATAAAGGCAATTTCCTGCCTTTTAAGGGAGAAACTATTTTAAATATTAATTTAGACACTTTAATTGAAATATTATGTCAAAATAAAATTAATATTTTAAATAAAAATATAATAATTATCTTAGGGTTAATTTTTTATATTTTTCTAAAACATTTCATTTTTAATGAATAGTTAAAATATTGAATTTTAGTTCAAAACTGCTTTTTCATCTAATTTATTTATAAGGTTAAATTATAATTTTAATTGATTTTAAATTTTAATTATATCATATTTTTATCAATTAATATAATTTATTTCATTGTAATCAATTTTATTTTGAAATTGATTATTAAAACATAGCAAACTTTTGGACATTTTTACCTTAAAAACCAGAATTGTTATCCTGTCTACAGGATTAAATTTAAATTAATTTATAACACTTATGTGTTTTTAATTTGAAAAAATGGATCCCATTCTTTTAATCAGAATATTTTATAATGTATATGTTTTTTGTCGGTCTCGAAACACCCAACGGTTCCGTATCCGATGACGTGTGGACCTGCTTTCCAAAGCCAGGCATTCGCTGGATGGTCTGACCAGCAATGCTTAAGAACTCACATTGGTCGAGAGGATGAGAATTTGGGCTCATCACACCTTTTTGGGGGGAATTATTTCCTATTATGGGACTCCCTTATATATTTAAGACTTATTCATATGTTCGCGAATCTTTGGTTTATACCCAAGCATAGTATCCACAGATTTCTCCTGGTTGGCAATGGTCAGCTGAACGCATGGGTTTGGAATCATTTATGCCCGAGGTTTACCATCCCTCATTGGATAAATGACCCCAAGCAGTCAGAACTCATTGAGGCGGCACTAGTAGTGGTGCGGTGAACCGATGTGAAGATAGTCGGATCGACCGGTTGTTGGGCTTGAACCTCATGGAGGCTTCCTACGTACCCTGCCTAGGGGACAGGGATCAAAGTCCACGTAGTTCAATTGGAAGTGCCGGAACCCGGGGGTCCATTGGTGATTGGGCTTGAACCTCATGGAGGCTTCCTACGTATCCCTGTGGTAGGGAATCAAAGTCCTCATAGTTTACGTTGGCTTGGTGCTTATGCTCTAAGGTAGCCCAGAATGATGGGTTGGGGCTTACACTCTAAGGAGGACCAGGGAGATGGGTTGGGGCTTAGACTCTGAGGAGGCCCATAAGAGGATGTCATGGTCGATGCTTACTCTATGCCCACATGAGTCATGCTCGGTGTGAGAAACAAGAGGCAGCAGGGACCAGAGGATCACGTCACGAAAGGTGCGTCCGTGAAAATTGAATAGGGATTATGCATGAGGGAGGCCCATAAAGTCTGGGCTTACTCTGAGATGGACGCCCATGGTGACAAAGTGCAGCGGGAGAGGAAAAGGGGTGCCTTGTTCCTGTCACCTCTCTTGTTCCCCGGGGAAGTATCGAGGTGCATGGGGATGGCTGCCTTTAGATGGGTATGTCGCCCCCTCTCTAGGGAGAGGAGAAGTGCACGACCACCAAAGCGTGCAGTCCCCCATCCTGGCGAGTAGAGGCAGAAAGGGGGATCTCGGGCTCAGATCCCGCATTACCATAGGAATGTGAACCCAGGCATGCTTCGGGAATCCGCCCAAGGGTCGGGGCAACCCCTTTGCCCCTGTTTACCGTGGGTATGTGAACTCAAAACAGTGTGCTGATGCGCCTGAGGGTTACACCACACGGATCTGGTGGCTCTGGTGGAGGCCTCGACTTGGGGCTGATGAGTAGGCCAATGAGGAGGTTTCGAAGGATCATGCCAGATTGAAATTGGAAGGATTATATCTGGCTTGGGGAATGGTAACTTTGAAGGTTTTGGCAGACCACATAGGGGTGTGGGTGGTGGTACCCTTCACGTAGGGAAGTGCTACGCTGCTGGAGAGGTCGTCTGCGAACCAGGGTGGTTCGTGGACTGATGGGTATCCCAAGAACCAAGGAGGTTCGTGGCTCCAGGTTCGATCCGCGAACCAGGGTGGTCTGTGGACTGATGGGAATCCCGCGAACCAAGGTGGTTCATGGCTCCGGGTTTGATCCAAAAACCAGGGTGGTCTGCGGAGGTTTCCATGGAGGCAGCGGCGGCCAAGGGCAGCACCAGCCAGAGGCTCATCGGTCAGGGCTTTGCCTACGTAGAAGGGTGCTACACGGTGCAGTAGATCAGAAAAGAGGCATAAACTCCCTGGTCCATGGGGAGTACATATGCGGAGGGACCCTGGTTTGTGGTCTTCTCTTCTTTGTTATTTTAAGTTCGCGGTTCACCAATTTATTAAGAGTTTTTTTGGTTCCTTATTAGTTTGTTCCCAGATTCATACCTACTCTAGTTCGTGAACTGGAACTTCCAAAATCCTAAGCCTTCCTTCGAAATCCTTCCACCAGAATCTGACCGATCTCCTCCCCGTTCTCCTTCAGAATCTGAATCCCCTTCCTCTTCCCCCTCGGTCTCCTTTTATAGAGTGGGGGAAGAGATGTATCTATGGTCATGTGGCACCTTTTGTAGAGGCCCATGACCGAAAACCCAGTTCATGGATGACTTGGTCAATCCGTAATTCTCGGGGATTAAACACTCCTCCACGAACCAAACTCGGGGAGTACTTCGCAACCACGGAGGGTTCCGCCTCTATTTCACAAATGACAGCGGAGGCGGTTTGGGCTGGTTGACGTGGCTCGTGGCTGGGGCGGTCCGGAATGGTGAACCGGGTTGGCGCCTGTCCCACCTCGCGACCGCAGAGGATCCCTGCCTCCATCTCGCAAACAACAGTGGAGGCGGTTTGGGCCGGTTGACACGGCTCAAGGCTGGGGCGGTCCGGAATGGTGAACCGGATTGGCGCCTATTGTACCTCGCGACTGCGGAGGATCTCTGCCTCCATCTCGCGAACAACGACAATCCATGGAGGAGGGACGCTTTGTGGAACCGGTCGTGCGTCGCTAAAATTAAACCGGTCTGTGGGCCAGTTCTTCCTTCTCCATCCTTGATTATTCTCCAAATTTTCCCAATCCTTTGAGGGGGAATTGGGTGGATTCTCCCTTGATTTAAAGGGGATCATCATTCTCCTTTGCGGATTTTTCAGGACCCTACAAATGCCCCCCATCGGAATGGGGTCCGATCGGAATGAAGAGGAGGCTATTCCAATGCAGAGTGGTCCTGAAACTTGGGTAGTTTGTAGTAGAGAGTTGGACCTGGTAAGTGACCATGCCTATAAATATGGAGGGCCCTTCATTTGTCTTCTACCGTATTCTTCGCTAATACCAGCACTCCCTCTCTTTTCTGCCTCCGTGTGCTTTTTCCTTCGTGAAACGCTTCGTCTGCGAACCGGCTGCTACTTTCATGAACCATTTCTCATTCGCATCGTTCTTCATCCATGGACCAACGTCCCAGCCGTGAACTAACACTTTTAATTAATTAAAAATTAAGTCACGACGGGCCGCGTAGGAACTCGCTTCGCGGTTTTGGTGCTCTGCGGTTTCGATGCTCCACAGTTTCGATGCTCTGCGGACTAAAATCTTATGAACTTTAAAAGTTTCTAAGTCTTTCGAACTTAACCACTTAAATTCAGGATTGAAATTCCACGGAGCAACCTGGTCTGCGGTTTCCAGGCCAATACTCTGCGGGCCAGAAATTTGCGGGATATTTTCACAAGGGGCTGGTTCGTGGGATGCTGTCATAGTGAACCATCCTAGGAGGGCCCCTCGCGGACATTTCTATGAAGGCTCCTCAACTGATCCTCAGCCATATATTTGGTATTTTTTCCTAAAATTTTTTTTATTATGGACTAACTGCTTGTTGGCTTTCATCGTGCAGGGAGAAAATATGGTTCCCCCTCGTTCTGCACTGAGGCCTGCTACAGAGCCTCTCCCAATTGGCAATCAATGCCTGAAGGACATGTCCAACTCTGTTCAGGATGGAATCCGCCACTCCCCACCATCTTTCTTTCTTGTCATCCGTCTATCCAAGTCATAGCAAGAGTACCCCTTTTCTAATAGCCTTCTTGCCTATGGGTTCGGTTTGTTGTCTGATACCCCGATTCCGGTACCATCCCGTGAAAAGAATCCTGAAGCATGGATATTTACTACCACTATACCTTAGTTCGTGATACCTGTCAGTGGGTGGCCTGCCTCGATGGATAAAGCTATTAGATCTGTGTTGAATCACCTTCCAGTATCTCCGACAGGAGAACAACGTCAATAGGAGGGAACAATTCACTGCTATCGGAGCATTGCCCGCAATGCCATGTTAAGTAACCAGCATGGCTGGTCAGCGAATCAAGACCTCCGACCTGGAGGAGCATTTAAGTCCTTGGATTGGGGGTGGCCCTTCTAGGTCTGCCAAATCTGTGCGGAGTTCGAGGCAGAACTGCAATCCGTAGGCTTGTATGAAGCTGCATGGGTGTCCCAAACCTATACCTACCGGCCTCAAGCCCTCACCAGGCAACTTATGAGCCGTTGGAGCCCGGACACCAACACCTTTCATCTGGTCAACAGGGAGGTGGGCATTAGTCTTGGGACGTCTTTAAAATTTCAGGGGTCCCCATTTTTGGGGGTATGTATGACGAATTCCTGCCTCCACCTTCTGTGTGGGACGATGAAGGGAGAACCCCTCCCTTGGTCAAACGGCTCATCGATCTGGACCAGGAACGTTCGAAGGATACATCTCTGAGAATGATTGTCCCTGGTCGCGAGGATCATTCTAAGGATACGTCTTTGAGACAGCTTGTCTCGTATCGTGATTGGATCAAGGCTTTTTCCAGAGAGAGTCAGTCTGTATCTCTTCTGCGTAGGACCATGACTTGCCCTACAATGGAGTCCTGAAAGCAGAGGGGAAGCTATTAGCTGAACCTAGAGTAAGGACAATTCAACGACTGGGGCTGGGAGCTTTTCCCAGATGTCAATCGGCTGCTTCGTCTGGCGGCGTTTCTGGCCATGTTTTTGAGCGGCTATCTATTGTATGTATGCGAGTTTAGCAGCGTACGAGTCTCTACCTTTGTCATGGTGGCACAATTGGCTCCCGGCAACATTATCAACCTCGCCTTCCTAGTACTAGCCAAGATTTAACGGTTTCTCGGTAATATTATCGATGGGAGTTGGCCAAACCGAGTGGCCGGCCCTTTTCAGATTCTTTGGGGATGGCTAGGCGTTCATATAAAGAACAGCTACACCTTCATCAACCCTCTTCATATTTCGGGCACAACATTCTGGCCATACTTGCAACTGACCAGAGGGGTTATGCCTAAAGAGTGGTCAACCCAAGAGAAGGATAATCAACAAAAAGTTCAAAACATGTGTTTGTTATCGAGTATAATCTCATGTTATGATCATTTCAATTTCTATTCGTTCTCTTCCCCAACTGATGCAATCACGAACACCATAATAGAGGAGTTTAGCAAGCGGGGCTACCTCTTTTCCCTCAGAGAGGGTATTCTGGTAGCTCGTATTGGTGGGGAACTAATCTACGAGGGGTACGTGCCTTGCAGATTCGGGCGCCAATTTGGCTGTGTCCAGGCACTGTGTCCTCCCAAACTTAATGGTGCCTGCGAGAATTGTCATTTAATGGTGGACAGGAAACTGTGGTTAATGTTTACCCGGGAGGATACCGGCTGCGAGGTTATAACCCCCATGCTTGCAAACTCCACGCCCTTATTATCCAAGAATTATGCTGACTCCTGGGTACAATCATACCCAAATGGCCAGATAGGGATGTTGGTGCCTACCATCTCAAGTCCCAAGCCATCAAAGGGAAAGAGGAAGCGAAAGGGGGATGGTGCTTCAACTAGTCCGGGAAAAGTCCTTTGCCACTCTGCTGGTCTCGTGCTCCCGGGGAAGATTTTAATAGACATAGGTGTATCCTCTCATGCCCTCGAAGACACCCGAGGGGGGTTGGTTATTCCTACAGATGATGCCTTCCGGACAGCCTGGGGCCAATGGGATGAATTCAAAGTTCGATCATCCTTCCTTATCCAGTACCCTTGTTCTCTATGGCAGTATCTTCAGGAATCAGAAGTGGCATTTGATAGGTTGGGATACATATTTGCCTCTGTTGACATCCTTTATGATGTGGACCCGGAGCGAGTCAATCGGTATATCCGGGATCTCGAAGCCTATATTTACGTGCGTTAGGGTTACATAGTATTAACCCACCAAGTCCAGTCCATGCTGCACCTGGTGACCAATGAGGAGGGGGAAGGAAGTGACCACTCTTCAGGGGGTGATGATTTCAATGATCTCCTCATCATGGCTGAAGTAAGGTAATTCCCCTCTCTACCTATGAGGTCTCGTCCACAGGTATCCCCAGAGAGTTCTAGGGCGGTGGTGAGATCCGAAACACAAATACATCCATTAGCACCCCTACCAGCCCCTGCCGCTGCCCAACCCTCTCAAGTTGATCCTTCCAGGCTAGTTGTTCCTATTACGGCCGCATTCCCAGACGCATGGAGGATTTGGGATGACCTGAGGGCTAGGGGCTCAGATGAAGAGGTTTGGGCATCACTCCAAATGATCCCTCTCAAGCTCCCAGGTATTGGGGTTATCTTCACTCCTCCAGACCTTCAGTTGGAAGAGGACTTGGGTGACATAGTCGCATCATTGAAGGAGATGGACGCATACGTGCGCTCACTCTGAAACTGGCTCTATGGGACCACCCGAGTGTCCATGATGATTAGACATCCCGAATTGTCCAACCCTGAAGAAGAGGTTGCTCTACTGCCCATTCTATCTTTCTTCCTCCTTTATTGCGGAGGTTCTAAGGTTTCTCCCCCCCCCCTTCTTTTTTTTATGCAGGGCGCCGAGGAATCCCATGGGGCAATTCCCTCCCCAGAGTATACTCCCTGTGGGACCGCGGTAGGTGAACACGCGTTCTCGGCCACGGGGATCATCGAGGAGGGATCTTATGGCGCAACTAAGCTTATGGAGGTGACCATTGCAGACCCAGCTAGGTCCTTTCATCCCCCGGCTCCTCCCAGTGTTCCGAGCAAAGAATTGTCCCGGGGGAAGATCCAGAGGTGTCAGCAGGCGTCCCATTTGTCGGAACGGCTCAGGCAAGGGACGTCAGGTAATCACGAATTCCCGTTTCTTTGATTACTGACTCGTATGCTCTAATTATTTCATTTGTTTAATTTTCTGGCGCTACAGTGCAGGGCCATTCGGAGACCTGGTTGTGGCTACCCAAGCGACTATACTTCCTGTCCCTTTATCATCTGAGGGATCACCCGCAGTCACCCCTGAGAGTGACGAGATAATGGTCCCCACTGATGGGGAAAATGGCATAGATTCTCTCATTACCCCTTAATATACCGGAGATATGTCTGAGGAGGGACATCTGGAAGCCGAGACTCCTTCCAATCCTACAGCCTCTATAATTGCAGTCGAGGATGGGGTGCCGATGATTACCTAAGAGGCCTCAGATCTGATGGGGCCAGCTGTCTTAGACCCAGTGGGTCCCATGGAAATGGAGGAGGAGCCTTCCATCAGGCCATTCATCGGGAACCCAGAGCGGGCTATCATTTTATTCATCGGGGGAGTGATTTCCCCAGGCTTGATCTTTGTAGTAGATCACTTGGGGGCAGCTTTGGGAGTTGTTGGCCTTGGTTATGGTCATAGTTCCTGGATGCCCTTGGTGATTCCCAAGGCTTCTCTACCTTTTGAGGATATAGCATCTTCCTCGAGTGGCTGTCGCGGTAGTGCGGAGCTTGAGGATGCCGATGCTTTGATGATCAGGAGTAAGCTTCCTGGTCTTTTTCCACTGATTCCTTTTTCTTCCCTTTTCTAGTTAGGGTTACTTATCTGTCTGATTGACTCTCAGGCTTCAGGACCACAACCTTTGGCGCTGGAGATTGTGTTGTCAGACCCAACCGTGCCTATGACCACAACTGTCGGGGGTGAAGTTGCCGCAGTTCCAGAGTTCGAGGGTGAAACCGCATCGGGTCCATCCTTAGTGACGTTCATCCCAAAGTATGTTTCCTCTTCCGAGAGTGATTATGAGCTTGATCAACTAGTCCTTTCCAGTCTTTGGCCTGCTCTCCAAAGGGCTTGGGTGAAAATCTGGAGGCTGATCTCTCAAACGCCCTTGGTCGAGATGCCGACCAAATTACTGAGGCTACGCAATTTGTTTATGCTGCTGGGATTTGACGACTTTGACTATCATGGTGTTTATGACAAATTCAAGCAGGTGGTTTCTGATCAGGAAAGACTGGGTGGTTTCAAATCTCTTCTTTTTGTTGCCCAATCTGAAGCCTAACTTTCCACAACCCGACATCTTTTCCTAACAGAGGCTCATGATCACGCCGGGGTAGTTGCGAGGATCCAGGGAGAAGTTATTGAGCAGTGTTCTCACCTGGAAGTGTTGAGGAATTAGATACAGCGACTACAGTAGGAATAGGCCAATGTTGCCTCCATAATTGAAGAAGGGGAGCGTCGGATGGAGGAGGAAATGATGGAGAGCAAAAAAGGCAACCTAGGAGGTGGAAGAGTTGTGGGCTGGTGCAGAAGCTGAAACGACCTCACAGCAGAATCTATCTCAAACAATCAAGGATTCTCACCAGCACCTGATACAACTTTTTGAATCTACCTAAAACATCTTTTAATAACCTTTCACACTAGAGGAGGCTCTGGATTGTGGATGCCCTTCCTACCAACTTTGTTATGGAACAAAGAAATATTTCTCCTCAATGATCTTGTCGTCTTCTCCTATGATAGTAATTATTTGGCATGATCGCTGCATATTTCAATTCCTCGAACATAGAATAATCAGAGTCCAGGACCATTGACAAAAATAAAACGAGCTCTAACTTTTTCCTGGACCATGGGGTCCAGCAAGCATAGTTCGACTATTCCTATGGTTTTGTAGAAGAACCCTACAAAATTTTTGTCTTTTCTTTTAATTCCCTAATTTTTCCTGGCCCTATTTGGCGTGGACCCAGCGGGTATAACCCAGCTTTTTCTTAGGTCTCCCTTTTCGGGTTTTTGTCCTAACAGGCTTTTTGCATCTTTTATTGGGCGGTTTAAAGTCCTGCCGACAAGACTATCATTACTGATGTTTTAGGTTGAAAAGATTTAACCAAGCATGGTGGGGCGAGGGCCCCAATGGGGTTTAGCTGATTAAAAGATATCTCAATACTCTTCAGATGCACGTGGGGGAGGCATGTTTAAATTTTAACAACATGTAGGGCATGTCTCAAGGCATGGGATCTGCGTCAGCATACAGAGGTAGGAAGAGAATTGCCTAAGGAGATCTTGCCTTTGGTAGACAAGCCAGGGGCGATCAATATGAAGATCCGCTGAGGGAATGGTATGCCTAGTCATACAAAGGTGTCCTTAAGTCAACGCCTGTCCATTTCTGATGGCATGGGGACTTCCTGGAAGTCCGGCCTATGGAAACCACCATGGGTGTCTTGGAAAATTATAAAAACCACCAGGGGTGGCTCGGAAAGGGTATGTGACATCTAAAAGGTTTTGAGAACATCTGTATCAATCAGGAGTGTGGATGCAAGGTTCCTATCCTACGCATTTATCTAGCATAAAGGACGGTTGGGGCTTGGCACAGTTTAAAGTCAAGCAGCTGGGACATCATCTGGAATGGAATGGCTTCTCCTGGTCCTCGATAATCTTGTTAGAGACGTTCCACCATATTCAGGCATGGTTGTGAAAGAGGTTGGTAAACTATAACTCAGATGGTTTCCGAATCTCGAGATAGACATGGGGGCTCAGAGGCCAAGAGGCGTATGGAGAGAAGAATTGCCTAATGAAATATTGCCTTTGGTAGACAGGCTAGGGGAAATCAATATGCAGAGCCTCTAAGGGAATGGTATGCATAGTCATCCAAAGGTGTCCTTAGGTTAATGATTATATTCACTATATATCCATGCAACTTCAGGGAAGTTGAAATTTGGGACCACCAGGGGTGGCTTATGAGAGTTCGGCTTTTTCTGAGTACAGAGTATGTTTTATAAGGAAAGGGTTCCTGGATACGGGGAAAACATATAGACTAAACTTCTTGAGAATGGGTGAAGTAATCTCTTCTCACGTGGGTGTGAGACGGTGGCTTGTGTCGGTCTGACCCATGTAATGAAGGATAGAGAAAATCCTCCATTCCTTACTGAACCCGTAACGGGTTTGACCGTGTAGTTTAGCATCATGGGGTAAAGAAGAAGAGCATTATTAAAGGATGTTGTGCAGTTTAACATCATGCAGTGAGGACGGGGAGAATTTTTCTTTCCTTTTCCAATGCTGTGCAGTTTAACGTCGTGCAGTAAGGATGATTGACTGTGAAATTTAACGTCATGTGGTAAGGACGATTGACCGTGCAATTTAACGTTGTTTGGTAAGGATCAGGAGAATTATTAAACCAGTGAAAATTATTTTTGTTGGGGGAATTCCCCTGGATGTTTGTTAATTGGTCATTGCAGCCTTACGCCACGTGGCCAAGATGTGCTCTGTGCTGTTTGACATCATGCGGCAAGGACGTAGTTAAAAAGGCCGCTCTTGATTAAAATTTAACTGGGCCCTAGTATCTTGGAATGTCCAAGACGTGTAGGGGGGTTGATGGTGTAAATCATGGTTCCGGGGCTTCTTGGATCAGGAGCGATGACATGGAGGCTATGGGGCCGGTAAGCGTACGGAGCTAGGAAGAGTATCGCCCGGGGAAATCATTCCTTTGGTAGATGGGCCAGGGGCTATCAATATGCAGATCCTCTTAGGGAATGGTATGTATAGTCATGAAAAGGTGTCTCTGGGTCGATGACTTTCCACTTCTGATGGCCATTAATGGTTACAAAGATCCGAAATTATCCGGGCCGCAAAGTCTGTCATCGGGGAAGGAAATGTCTGAACATGTCTGGCATACTCGGCCCTGGTTGCTGTTAAAGGTTAGAGAGCTCCTTGCGCTGATTTATTTTGCACGCGGGGGTGTACCTTCACTCCATGCAGTTTAACATTATGCGGTAAGGATGAGGTACTCCTAGTTTAGCAGTCATAGAGCTCGGACGATTGGGTGACTATTACTGAAGTCACTCGAAGGATAACTGGGTCAACATGTTCTGATATACTTGGAACAAGGTGGGGGATGATGGTTTTAAATGGCAACTTTGAGTTTTCCCGGATCAGGAGGTGTGGTGTGGGGGCTTTGAGGTCGGTAAGCGTACGGAGCTAGGAAGATTACCGCCCAAGGAGATCATGCCTTTGATGGATGAGCCAGGGGATATCATTATGCAGAGCCGCTGAGGGAATGGTATGCATAGTCATACAAAGGTGTCCCTGGGTCGATAACTTTCCACTTCCGATGGCCATGAATGATTACGAGAATCCGAGATTTATCATAGTACAGAGTTAGGCATGTGGGTATAATGGTGTCCGAGTATACAAGAAACATCTTCACTGTAATTGTTCGTTGAGTCAAAGTATCCTAGTCCTGGTTTGATGTTCGTTGATGCAGGTCGTTATGTGAACCACCGGTGGACACATAGGCTAGCCAGGTAGGGATTCCCTGGAAACACTTAGATGTGAAGAGGGGAAGAACTTGTAAACCACTTCGCCATAAACTTCTGGATCGTGAGGTATGGTATGGGGGCTCTGAGGCCGGTAAGCTTACGGAGCTAGGAAGAGTGTCGCCTATGGAAATCTTGCCTTTGGTAGATGAGCCTGGGGCTATCATTATGTAGAGCCGCTGAGGGCATGGTATGCATAGTCATGCAAAGGTTTCCATGGGTCGATGACCTTCCACTTTCGATGGCTATGAATGGTTATGAAGATCCATAATTGTCCGGGTCGTGGAGTATGATGTATGGGGAGGATGCATCCAATATGCACAAGGAGTATTTCCACCTCATTTCTCCATATGTCTTAGGTGGTTCGCGATGAACTCCATGAAGTTTAACGTCATGCGGTGAGGATGCAGTCCATGCAGTTTAACGTCGTGCGGTGAGGACGATAAATACACCCCTTGTAGGTCTGGTCTATACACAGGGGAAAGGGGTACTTTTATCTTTCATTATCCATGCAGTTTAATGTCGTGCGGAGAGGACGTAAGAATACACCCCATGCAGGTCTAACCTATACACAGGGGAAAGGGGGCATTTTTAAATCTTGCTATCCATGCAGTTTTACATCATGTGGTAAGGACAAAGAGTACACCATGTGCCCGTCTGGTTCGTACATGGGGGAAAGGGAATTTTTATCTTTTATTCAGGGGGTTGGGCCAGGACAGGGAACCCTGGAATCACTACGTATCCTGCGAGGGCAGGAATCAATCCATACGTAGTTATCTGGATGAAGTGCACCCCGTGCAGGGCTGGTCCGTACACGGGGGAAGGGGACATTGTCTAACTTTTATTTTATTTCATTTGGAGGTGGTTGGGCTAGGATGGGGAACCCTGGCATCACTACGTATCCTGTGAGGGCAAGAGTCAAGCCATACGTAGTTCTTTGAAAGAAGTACACCCTGTGCAGGTCTGTCTCATACATGGGGGAGAGGGGAATTGTTAAAACTTCTTGTCTGTGCAGTTTAACATCGTGCGGTGAGGACGAGGGATACACCCCGTGCAGGTCTGGTCCGTACACGGGGGGAAGAGGGCATTTTTAACTTTTATTTGGGAGTGGATGGGCCAGGATAGGGGATCTCGGCATCACTACATATCCTGTAAGGGCAGGAATCAAGTCTTACGTAGTTCTCTGAAATCTGTGCAGTTTAACGTCATGTGGTGAGGACGAGGAATACACCCCGTGTAGGTATGGTTCATACATGGGGGGAGGGAGCATTCTTAACTTTTATTTGGGAGTGGCTGGGCCAGGATAGGGGATCCCGGCATCACTACGTATCCTGTGAGGGTAGGAATCAAGATGTCTGTAGTTCTCTTAAATCCATGCAGTTTAATGTCATGCAGTGAGGACGAGGAATACACCCCGTGTAGGTCTGGTCCATACATGGGGGGATGAGGCATTTTTAAATATTATTATCCGTGCATTTTAACGTTATTCAGTATGGATGAAAGACATGCAGTTTAACATCATGTGGTTAGGACAAGGGGTATTATTAGATTATGTGCAGTTTAACATCGTGCGGTAAGGACAAACTCCATGCAGTTTAACGTCATGCGGTGAGGACGTACTCCATGCAGTTTAACTTCATGCGGTGAGGACGTACTCCACTTTCGGCTTATATGCAAAATACTTCTTTAGGAATCTCGCATTAGTAGGAGTCGTGGTGACTTTCCCATTCATGGAGATCAGGGTATATGCTCCATTGGAGTAGACCTTGTGTGCAACGTATGGTCCCTCCCATTTGGGCTCCAACTTTGGAGGCTTCTTTCTGGGTATCATTGGGGTTCGGAGGACCAACACTAATTCTCCTTCCAATAAAGACCGAAGATGAACCTTTTTGTTGAAGGCTCATGCGATCTGGTTCTGGTATACCTCCAGATGGTGCAAAGTGTGGAACCGCTTCTCGTCTAGCTGTTCCAATTAACCTATTCACTTTTCTAACTACTCTTCATTGGATAATTGATCACATATGACAACACAGAGTGAGGGAAGTTGGAGTTAAATGGGCAGGACCACCTCTGTTTCGTACACCAATGAGTACGGGGTGGCCTGAGTAGCGATGCGGACTATGGTTCGATAATCCCACAATGCATGGATAAGTTTATCTGGCCACGACTTCTTATCTTTGCCCACCATTTTCTAGAGAATGTTGGATAGGGTCTTTTTGAAAGATTCTATCTGTCTGTTGGCCGCTTCATGGTAGCAGGATGAGTGGTTAGCCTTTATACCATACTCGTGGTATAGTTTCTCCAATTCGGCAAAGTAGAAGTTGGTGTCATTGTCCGTCAGTATGGTATGAGGGACACCAAATTTGGTGATGATATTGGTCTTCACAAAGCTGACAATATTTCTTCCCCTGAATTCCTTGAGGGGTATGGCTTCTACCCATTTGGAAAAGAAGTCATTTGTTGTGAGGATATACTTCTGTTGTTTGGTCATGGCGGGAGGATATGGTCCCACGATGTCCATCCCCCAGATGACAAACAGCCAGGAGTACTTGGCTTGATGAAGTAACTTCAGGGGTTGGTGTATGAAGTTGGCATGAATCTGGCATGAGTGGCATTTTACGGTAAAACTCTTATAGTCTCATGCCACTGTGGACCAATAGTACCCAAGCCTTCAAACCTGATGGAAAAGTTTGGTCCCTGTTTGATGTGCTCCACACGCTCCGGCATGTACTTCATTCATTACGGCATCGGTTTCTTCTCCATCAATGCATCTGAGGAGCACTCCATCGAGGCCTTGTTTTTAGAGGACCTCTGGCTGACCCACGCCGCCATATAGGACAAAGTTGATTGCCCTTCTCCGTATTTGATCTCGTTCAGCCCTGTCTGATGGAAGTTCTCCCCATATAAGGTAGTTTGCAATGGGGGCCATCCAGCCAGTGGCAGGAGCATATGGCTTGGGTACATGACTGACTTCGTGGATTTCTTCTGTATTGGTATGAACAAATGGCAATACCATTCGACTGTGAGAAATATTGATAACCGTTTCATCCTAACCTGGGTCAGCTAGGGTTGTGGCCGCGTTGTCTAATGCATCATCCTAAGCGTTCTGAGACTGGGGACTATAGTTCAATGTTGAATATATGGATTATTCTGCCATTAACCACCGTAAATGGTCAAAAGGGGGGATCATCTCATCCTTTTTAATAGCATAGTCACCATTGAATTGCTTGATGACCAGTTCTCAGTCACCTTTTACCTTAAGGTGTTGTACTTGTTCCTGGAGTGTGAGTTCTAGGCCTGCAATGAGAGCTTGATATTCCAATTCATTGTTCGTACATCCTTCTGATAGGAGGAAGGAATATGGAAAGACTGCCTTTTCTGGGGACACGAGTATTATTCCCAATCCCACTTTGTTGAATCTCGTATTCTCCATCCTCTTCCCGGTTGGGATTCGGGATGCGCCATTGAAGTACATTTCCCATGCTGGGAACTCCTCTCAAACCAAGAAGATGTCTTCATTAGGTAGCTCAGCGTCCGGTGTAGTGGTCTCTATCAAAGGGTGATCTGCCAGAATGTCTGCTAATGCCTGACCCTTGATGGATTTTTGAGGCAAAATTGGATGTCAAACTGTTTCAGGATGACCGCCCATCAGGATAGGCGTCCGGTTAGAATCGGGTAGCTGAGGATGTACTTTAGCGGGTTACTCCTTGAGATCAAATGAACTTCATGATGCTGCAGAAAATGGCGCAACTTTTGAACCGTGAAGACCAAGGCTAAACAGATCTTCTCAATGTTTGAGTATCGAGTCTCAACATCAATCATCGTTCGGCTGAGGTAATAGAGACTGCTTTCACTGACCGTGTCATTCTTTTGTGTGAGGAAGGCTCCCAGTGATCACTCTAAGGCTGTCACGTACAAGATGATAGGTCTTCCTTCAACCGGGGGCATGAGCACCGATAGGCTTAAGAGGTACTTTTTCAAGTTTTCGAACGCCTCTTGGCAGTCATTCGTCCATTGGTGCGTGACCCCCTTATTCATTAACTTGGTGAAGGGGAAATATTTTCCTGCCAGGTTGGCTATGAACTGCCTAATATAGGCTAGGTGTCCTTGTAATCCCCCCAACTCGGTGAGATTTCGGGGAGGTGGTAATCCAAGGATAGCCTTTTTCTTCTTAGGGTCGACTTCGATGCCACGATGGCATACGAAAAACCCAAGGAATTTCCCTGAGGTAACCCCAAAGACGCATTTCAAGGGGTTCATTTTCAAGTTATGTTGTCGGAGTTTGTTGAAGACGGTCTCAAGGTCTGACAGGTGATCTAAGCACTGTCTGGACTTTACCACCAGGTCATCCATGTAACATTCAATGAATTTCCCCAGGAACGGTTTAAAGATCTGATGCATGGCACGCTGATATGTGGCGCCAGCGTTCTTGAGACCAAAGAGCATGACCCTATAATAGAATACCCCTTGAGGGGCCCTGAAGGCAGTAGATTTTTCATCTTCTCAGGCCATCCTGATTTGATTATATCCAAAATATCCATCCATGAAGTATAGAGCCTCGTACCTAGTCGTCGCATCGATTAATAATTCGGTGATCGGGACCGTGAAATCATCTTTCGGACAATGCCGATTGAGATCTCTGAAGTCAATGCAGACGCGGATTTTTCCGTTCTTTTTCTTAATAGAGATGATTTTCTCCAACCAAATGGGGTACTGGACCTCCCAAATGAAACCTGCTTTAATGAGATTATTGACTTCAGCCTCTATTTTGGTGGCATGTGAGGGATGCGTCCTTCTGGCGGCCTTTTTATAGCCTCGATGGTCTTCTGGAAGACCCAGGTGATGCGTCGCCACTTTGAGATCGAGTCTCGACATTTCTGTGTAATTCCAGGAAAAAACATCCTGATGTTTCCTCGGGAAATAGGTATATACCTCGTGCTCCTCAGGGGACATGGTTGCACTAATGAGAGTAGGCCTCGGATCTTCCTCGGTACCTAGGTTTATTTCTCTGAGCTCGTCCACTGTGGTGGAGATACCCTCCTCAAATGCGGGAGGTGCATCCCTGAGATCATCCTCCTCTTCTTCTCCCAAGTCCTCATCTTCTTGATCCAACAGGGGAGAGTTTCCGGTTTGACCCTTCGAGGGTTTTAGGGAGAGGCGTCATGGGAATCCTTGCTTGAGTATTCGTCCCCAGATCGAGGGTTGGTGGACGTTCCCAAATTGTCGTGCTCGGCCATCATGGCTGAATTCATGAGGACATCTGAGTGCATGTCCGTACTTGAACTCTTACTCTCAACATGGTTGATGGGAAGGACATAATCTCTGCCAAGATTCCTGAGGGGTTCATCGGGAACCATTTCTATGCAATTTGGAGTGGGTATCCAGTTGACACCATCGACCAAAGGCTTCTTTTTCTTTTACTCATAGAACCCGGTGTCAATGTAATGTGACTCGGAGAGCTCAAAAGGGGCCTTGTCGGTGTAAAATGTTCCACTTTTTCCATTGACGCAGTACTTGATACACTGGTGGTGGGATGAAGGGACGGTCATGTACTTATGGATCCATGACCTTCCCAGCAAGGCATTGAATGTTGTGCTCTTCCGGACCACTAGGAATTTTGTGTAGGCTACCGGGTCACCAAAATGGGTCTTTAGCTTAATTTTCCCATTGAATTTTGCTCGCTCTTGTCGTAACCCAACAGATTTGTGGCCGAGGGAATTAGGTCGTCCTCACTATAGCCCAACTTACGGAGTGTCCGTAGGGGAAGGAGGTTAACTCCATAGCCATTGTCTATAAAGACTTTCTTGATCTCAATACCATTCAGTGTGTCGGACACATATAGTGGTCTGATGTGTCCTTTCATGATGGCATCTTTATCCTGATCGGTGAAGGAAATCACTGCATTTCATTCAGCCGGGTCAGTCTCCGTTTGGTAAATTTTGGCAGCAGCTACCTCGGCTTGAAACTCTTGGGGGCTGATCAAAGCTCTTATAAGCGCCTCTCTGAGGTCTGCTAACAAACTTTGGGCATCGAGGATTGACAGCTTGGCTGGTACCGATGCTAGCTGCTTAAGGATATCGTATTTCTGCTCCAACGGCCGATGCTTCTCCATTGGTGGGAGAGTCTTAGCGGGTTCTTTAAGGGCTGGACCATTTGACAAGTAGGGACCATCCGCGGGGTCAGATATCGATGGCGTTCCTGCGTTTTGAGGACTTGGCCTGGCCGGTCTGTTTATGTGCACTAGGCGGCCAGAAACTTATTCCTCCTATGGTGGGTATCGCAGAACAACAGGGCTAGAGTGGTTTCTTGTGGAGGTGGAGGGGTATTATTTCTCCTATTGAGTCCGTTGAAGGGCTCTCCCATGGGTTTCCGTGATACTAACGGTTTGGGCCAGGGTCTAACCGTAAGGTTGGTTTCGGCTGCGGCTGCGCCTCCCCTAGTATCCCCTACCTCTGCGATTCCTCCTCCTGGCTCCTCGTGTAGGGAACTCGGGTTCATAACCATACCCTTCATTAGGTAATGATTCCATAAGATGTATGATGTTAATAGAACAAAATATTGGCTCTTCATCCTCTGATAGGTCAACCTGGTCGGTTGTCCCTGATGGTGTCGTTTGGTGGGTCGATGCCTGTGGCGCCAAATTCGAGGGCATATAATCTGCCAGGGTTGGGACTAACTTTGGCCCCGTTGCGGACTTCTCCTCTTGCGATTGTTTCCTCCTTCGATTATGCCTGGATGACCAGCTCGTGGAGGGTTCTGAGGTTGATATTGTTGTCTCTATGTCTTCAGGGGCTGTTGGTGGCAACACCGGCTGCTATAGTTGAGCTTGGAGTATGCCCTTGGCTCGGTTGATAGTCTTCCAAGTCATCCAGTTGTCAACATTCTTCCCCTGCTTTCTGGTGACTTTCTGCCACCCCTCCTCTTTATCGGATTCAATGGTAGAGATACATGCCACATGTGCTGGGGGTGGTCCCAGCTCGACCTGTCCGGAGTCTACCATCCTCTGCTGGAGGTCTTTGAAGACAAAGCATTCTCAGATAATGTGCCCCAACATCTGATGGTATAGGCATTAATCTGTCTTGTAATCGTGGCTGACCTCTTCAGGTTTCCTCAGCTCCGGGAGGCGGAGCAAGTTGAAGTTCATGGCAGCAATGAAGTAGCCGCTAACTTGATCGTCTTGGAACGAGTATACTTTTTGTCTTCATTCCTCAAACTGGTTCTGCTTCGGTCCTCACTGATCATCCCGTTTAGGTGGAGACGTCCACTGATATGCAGGAGGCCCTTGAAGATTTGGTGGAGGCCTGAGTGGTGGAGTGGGCACAGGGGCCGGCTTGAGTGTGAAATCGGACACTTCAGCTCTAGGGGCTCTTTTCATAGGAGCCTGCGAGGCTATTCGGGACTTTGAATTAGTACGCTGCAGGGAGTCCTCAATTATATGGGCAATGGCCGAGAGATGGTGGAAGCCAGTGGTGCACTCCACTAGTATGAGTGGTGTTCGCAGCTCATCTCGAAGATTATCGATGCATATGGCTAGCATCTCATCTTGAGGCATCATCCTGTTCAGGGAATAGGTTAGACTTTTTCATCTAGAAATGAAACCTGAGACCCTCTTGTTCTCCCTCTTCTTGAAGTTCATGAGATTGTTGACCGTTGTTTTAGGAAACGTTGAGCTGAAGTGGAACAGGAACTGCTTCCAAAGGTCTTACCAGCTATTTATTGACTGGGCTGGCAGACTCGTATACCAGATAAAGGCAGATCCTTGCAAGGTTCGTACGAAGCATCTGATTTTTACTGCTTCTTGCTGTTCCGGAGTTCCCATCATAGGGTCTCAATTGGATGCATAGTGCATCAAATACTGTTCTGGATCGCCTAAT